>OZ010590.1:54143427-54290927 GCA_963932145.1 Acanthosepion lycidas
ACCACTTCTGTTAGATAAGAACCGGAAACTGGTTCGCTGATGATCACAAAAACTGGAGGAGAGAAAAATTGAAAAAATCAAAATTCTCTGGTCAGACGAACCTCGATTTCTTCTGCGACATTCGGATGGTAGGATCAGAATTTGTGGAAAGCAACAAGAAATCTTAAATCCATTCTGCCTTGTATCATTTGTTCAAACTTCTAGTGGTGGTGTGAATGGTATGAGGAATATTTTAGCATAAATTTGAATCCTTGGAATCAATGAAAGATCGTTTAAATGTCGCCGCTTACCTAAGTTTTGTTGATGACAACGTATTTCAATTTATGACTACGGGATACCTTTCCTCTGGTGGCAACTTCCAGAAATAAAAAATTAGTGGCAGATAGTTTCGTAGGATACATCAGTAATTCTAGGTGTTTAAATGGTCTCTAATGTCAGCAGATCTCAGTCCCATAGAGTTTTGAATGGGATGGAAAATGAGGTTCGAATCCTGGACATTCAGCAAACCAATCTAGATGAATGCGGTGTGCCATAATAAAAGCATTGATCCAAATTTCGAAAGAATACTCGCAGAATATCGTCGAATCCATTCTCAGAAGAACTGCACACAACATAATATTGGAAGAGTATGCGTAATAATGAGATCTGTGAGTACATAATAATATTTATTGATAAAATATTAGGTTGGTGCAAAAATAATGACGTTTTTTGACGTATTTTTAACGTCAAAAACGTCATTATTTTTGCACCAACCTAATATTTTATACATATAAATTCAGTCCTTAGAGTATACACTTTGATTTTCTGTAACATTATGCTATCTTTCGATTAAAATTGTGTTTTCCATCATTTTAGGTTGATGCAAAAGTCTTCGCGGTTATTTCTGATAAAATCTATTATTTATATAGTTCATAGTTTCATTATTTAGTCATCAAACATTTAATTTGATTTTCTCTGGCTTTATATCACCTTTTAATGAAAATTGTATTTTCCATCTTAAAATATCGATGCAAAAGTTTCTAGAATTATTTTTGGTAATTTGTTTTTATTTATAAGCTCATAGCTTCATTATTTAGTCATCAGATATAGAATTTGGCCTTCTCTGGCTTTATACCATCTTTTAATGAAAATTGTATATGCTGTCATATTAGGTTGATGCAAAAGTTTCCAGCATTATTTTCATTAAATCTTTTATTTATATAGATTTCGTTTAGTCATTAAAATATTATGAATTACGCCACCTTTCATCTAAATTATGCATTCCATTAAAAAAATCGATTATAGTTTAATAAAAATTGTATATGCTAATAATGCGAATGACAATTTTGTTTAATAAATATAATGTTTAGTATTTCAAAATATTTTTGTGTAATTTTCGTATATATATCTGTTAAAATGAGATGTCAAAGTTATCTCCATTTTTGCGTAATTTAGATGACAATTCATCCATCGAACCCTGTATTTACAACGATGATGGATAGTGATTTTCCAAGTGTAGATTAGATGTGGCAGAAGGCTGAAAGTTTGGGGCACCCAGTGAGGATCGTAACTGTTCTAGCGAGACAAGCTTGCTAACCATTACACCGTCTCGAGGTGCCCGACGATGATGAATATGTTGAAACAATTTGCAGTTTAATGACAAGAATTCTTTCAGATGGTCGATTATATCCCAGAACATTTTTCATGTATTGGCCTAGTATCAGTCCTAATCCTCTTTCATTTTTTCTCCGCCTGCATCTATGAACCCGTGTTTGCAAATGACGAAATCTCAATTGTTTATCCACCTCACTTCGCATATACCTAAACTAGGATCATTTAACCTATTCGTTTCTTGCTTTATATTTTATAATTGGTCACATTGATTTAATGTTCTGACATTCCATATACCGAGAATTATTTTTTGTTTGATGTTTAGGACCTGATACAATATAAATCGTTCGGCATCTACATATATAAAACAGAGGATGCCTGTGTGTCTGTCTGTGATATCTTTTCATTCGAGATCCATTCGACCAATTTTGACCAAACTTGCACATACATTGTACAATGTAAGAGAGATAAAGCCGATCAAATATAGATGAATTCAACTATTTTCCTACGATTTCGTTCAAACTCGGTATGTAGATTACTTATATCTTGACGAGCTCAACGATACCTCATTTTTACTTCTACGTCACTGCGTTTAGCGAAAAAACGTGAAAAATGAAAAATCGATATCAACACACATTTTAAACTAAAAACTTCCTAAGTTTTCAAGCCATTTAATATAGACTTCACTCAATTGTAGCCAAGTATAAGCTGATTGTTTAACAGTCATTTAAATTGATGATTGAGTCCAAGCATATAGTGAAAACTCGCGAAAATAGCGAAAAATTTTTACTGGTTTCTTATTTTATTTGATCTTTCGACCAATTTTCATCAAACTTAACAACTGCTTTAGAAATGTATCCATTTTTACATTCCTGGTAGCATACTATAAACTGCATTTCAAAAACTCCAAAATAATTGTGGTCTGAAGTGTGTCCTTGGCTAACTTCGATTGAATAAATACAGACTAATTCTGTTATATCAGTAACTGCATTAATTAAAATGTTTTCAATGAAAGTACTTTAAAGTGCTTTTAGACTCTGTTACATCGAAACATGATGCTGTTTTTGCTCCATTCTAATTGAACGCTTTTTCTGAGCGATCAGCTGGGTATGGCTGTTAGGATTACGATATGAATCTTTCATCCTAACAGAGTATGGATTGTTTGATCGATGGCAATATGAATCAACCTTTCATAGCGTAAGAATTGGTTGACATAGTACTGCATGAATTAAAGCTTAGTTAATCCGAGCTAATGCAATACGTAGCAATTTTTGACTTATCTCCATTGACCCTATAGCATTTTAACCTCTGAAATATCATCTGGTACGCGTTGTAATTTTAATTAAAGTTTAAAGAAAAATAAATGAAAGATAAAAGCAAAGTCGGAACAGCAATTTCGCTTGACTATAAAAAAAAATCTCTGCCCAAAGTCATAGTCCCGCTTCTTTTCCAGATATTTAATATATATTCCGGACTTTTTTTTATAATCTTTATATACACTACAGTCCAAAGTTTGAGGTAACCCCCTGGTAATTTTCTAAATTGGTCCAAAATTACTTGTTTTGTATTTTAAATAAGAAAATTAGTATACAAGGTTAAAAAATAGTAAGACATGATTTTCATTAAAAATTTTATTATGACAAAAAATATTTTATGATTAAATTTTGCTCTTGTCAAAATAACCTCCCTTAGCCATGATTACTGCAACACAAATCATTGGCATTCTTCGCAAAAGTTTCTCAAAGTATAAGTTTGATAATTGATCCCATTCTTTTTTTTTTCTCTAAGAGGTCTCTACATTTTTTCACTCTTCTGTCAAGTTCATACCATGCTAATTCTGGGGGTGATTCAAACTTTTGAACTGTAGTATATATATATATATATATATATATATATATATATATATATATATATATATATATATATATTAGGTTGGTGCAAAAATAATGACGTAATAATGTCGTTTCTTGACGTTAAATATACGGGAAAAAACGACATTATTACGTCATTATTTTTGCACCAACCTAATATATATATATATATATATATATATATATATATATATATATATATATATATGTGTGTGTGTGTGTGTGTGTGTTTGAACCACCGAACCTCGTCAATGATTTTAAACTGAGATATAATATTAAAGACTATTAGTACGTCTGAAATTGTCACGATTTTGCTATTTCAATTTTCTGGTGAGTGTTAATTCTTAAGTTAATGCTTGAAAAAGCCCCTTGTGAGTTCAGTGACAATAAAATACGCGTAGAAATTCATCTGTTGCATGGTTAAATATTGCAATAACAGTCTTATGTATGAATGCAAGTCATTATTTAAAGAAGTAAGAGGGTACAAATAAAAATATTAAAAAGTTTTTCTGTTTCACTGAAGCAGACGTTAAAGCCGTGAGAGGGCTTTTGCCTGTTCTATATTTTCTTTCTTTCGTTCTTTCTTCCTCTTAAACCTGGGTATGACCATTAACTCCATGTGGCAGCCAGTTCTCTGATCGGGAGATTGGAGGTTTTCAGGGGCGTAGAACCACCTCTTAACCGTTGTAGTTCCCAGGTTCACCCTGACCTGGGGTGGTAGCGTCTGTTAGAATTCGAGCTATAGAGAAATAGTAAACTCGAAGCATAAATGACAGTACACGAAAAGAAAAAACATGAAAATATTTTTTATAGCAAAATTACCAACAATACATTTTATAATTATTCTAAAAAAACATACCTTTACCCTAAAAGTATAAAATTATATATAAAATATCTGTAGCTGAATGCATAAAACTACGTACAAAATATTTACATTTCAGCAGAGTTATTATGTACACTATTTACATTGTTCGTACTATCGCCCTCATCTTTGTTACCATATTTATCACAACGTTTCGGCCGTTGTACGCTCCGGCTTTCTTCAGATCGTTGGAATGTCGAATTGATCCCTTTATTTCGCTCCTCAACGACACATACTACTGTGGATAAAGGCGTTAGTTAAATCCAGTGACACGACCCAAAGAGTGTGAGTTCAAAACCCGGGTAAGGCGGTGAAGAACTTAGAGAGAGGAATTTGACAGCAGACAACTGATAACTGACACCCATTAGACATGTTAAGTGGAACTAGAACAGTCTATCCCAGCGAGCGAAATAAAGGGTTCAATTCGAAATTCCAACCACCTGAAGAAGGCCTGAGCGTACAACGACCGAAACGTTAGATTTCGGCATTAAATAGTCAATATGCCGCTAAAGAAACTTTCTTTCTTTTTCTCACTGAATCCAAATAATGTTTCTTTTCCGACTTTCCATGTGATCAAAACGAAATAGTCAATTATTTATTAGGTATTATTAGGACGTAACGTATGCCCTAACTGAACGACCAACCAACCAATCAAGGAACGTTAGAAAAAGTAGAAATATATTATCCGATGTCTACATTAAATAATCCAAGATTCGACATATGAAACCATCCAAACCAATCCAACTATTTAAGCAGATCTCTGAAACACTTTTGTCGTCGTAAGTCGCTCTTAGGTGTCTAATAAACGGAGTGGGGAACGTTTATATTTTTTTTTACACCCGCAAGCTACTCCGTTTATTAATTTCACACTTGCTGACACTTGAAATGACTTTTCTGTTCCCTCTTTTATGAAGACACCCCCGTTTTATTGCATTTGAGAGAAAATATTTCGAGCTTCTTGTACGGTGGAGTAATAGCGGCTCGGATTGACAAATCCAAGAGCCGAGTTCGAATTCCAGTTAGTTCAATTGCATTCACTTACGTGCTTGGGAAAGGCATGAACCCTTTTCTTCTTCTCTTCTGGATAAATAGCAGGACAGAAAGTGTTCTATAGCCTTGGATGGCAACTGGTCTACCACGGAAATAAATCTGCGTAGTGTATCACGCATGGCACATAACTGACTGACTTGTATTAAACATGTGAGGAATAAGAAAGAAATTTAAGAATTCAAGACTCTTTCAAAAACGAATTTCATTGCTTTTTGTCATAACTAATAATCGTTATCATAATATTAGGTTGGTGCAAAAATAATGACTTAATAATGTCGTTTTTTGACGTTAAAAATACATCAAAAAACGACATTATTACGTCATTATTTTTGCACCAACCTAATAATCATGACAAATTCAAAATTTGCTAATAGCTGGGCATTTTTTCGAGTTCCGTCTCCGAAAAAAAGGTACCATTGCTTTCCAAATTATCTCGTATTTTGTCTTCAATTCCTCTCTGTATACACATATAGGAGGTACGGTGGAGTAATGGATAGCAGCACGGATTGAAGAACTGGAGAATCGAATCTATTACATTCACTTACGTGCTAATACCCTTGGGAAAGATATGAATCCTTTTCTTCTCCGCACCAACTATGGGTAAATAGTAGAACAGACCGGATTCTATAGCCTTGGATGGCAACTGGTCTACCGCATAAATAAATGGCAACCTACTGCGGGAAAAAATCTGCCTCATCTATCGTAAGATACATGATCGCCTAAACGTGTATAACGCATGGTACATAACTGTCTGATACACATACGGGCGTGGGGTAAGTGAAAAGAACTGAACTAGCTGTCGTTGATTCTTCAATATGATAACGCATGAAACTTTCAAACAAGATATATTAATATCTCTTATGGCGTCCGTCCAAGTGCTAATTGTTTCCGAGAAATTAGGGAGCAAGCTTTCATCATTTGGGTATTTCTGTCTTAATCAGTGTTTTTTTTTTTCTGGAAAAGACATTTAAGGTAAACGCCTTTCTTTCAGGTTTTAATGCGAAAAGAAATTTCGCCATTATGGTTAGCTCCCAAGTCTAATACGTTACACTTGTTAAAATGATCCTTCATTCATTAAAAATCTTGGACCATGAAACCCACAGCCTCCATTTAGTGTTTAATTCTAACGAATGCTATTGATCACTCTTTCCTGATATATACTACAATTTTTAAACAATATAATTACAGTGTAACCCGGATATAAGAGAGTTGTCGGGACCGGAGACGAAGTCTCTTATATCCGGGTTTGGTCTATTTTGTTTAGGTAAGTATGGCTCTAATTTGGGACCAGAGAAAATCTCTCTTATATCAGGGTTTCTTATATCGGGGTTACACTGTATATCTATTCATAAATAAATAATAATGGCCGGCTACTCGTTTCCGAGCAGACCTGTCTGCTAGGGCGGCAAACCAATCCCTGATGCAGGCATCTGCACAGACACATTTCTGTTTGTTCAAACCCTACAGAGCACAGCTGTGGTTTACACTGCGGCTATGCTGATCGGACCTTGGTTACACTTTCTAGAAGAGAACTCATATCCAGATCAACAGTTTGAACATGACCAGTGAGCTCGGAACCTCGTCTACGATGTCTTCAAACCTCGTGCTGGCGCAGCCATCGACGGCTTCTGCATAGCTCCGATCCATTTTAGCCCTTGGTAAGGTTTTCAGGCAATTTCGAATTCCAACACTACCTGACACCAGTATCGCCCACCAGGCCGATAAAATAACAAAGTCACTTCCCTGACAAATCTGCCAGGCTTAGATTCGAACCCGGGTCTCATGGTTGAAAAGCGAATGTTCTAATCACTCGTCCACGTCCACGAATACACATACATACTTACTTAAGCACGTACGGGTGCCTGTGTCTGTGTGTGTGTGTATGAGAGAGAGAAAGAGAGAGTGAGTGAGAGAGAGAAAGAGGGGGAGAGAAAGAGAGAGAGAGAGGCCGGGGAGATGATTTAAATGACCTTACGCAAGATCTGGCTTAACACATTTTCCCATTATCCATTTGTCCTATGAGACGTAGAGAGTTTCTCATAAGTGTTTTTACTTGAGCAATTTACTTAATCCGCTTCCAATTTACTAAGCCCATTTGATCTTCACCGGAGACCTGAAGAACCTATACGTATTTAAGTCAATTTGGTTAAAGTCACTGTCGGAAGAAAGTTTATACCAACAACCCTTAGGAGCTCCATTCCTGATTTAGATTCAAAGTTTTCCTTATCCTTGCTGTGTTGGTAAGCTAGAGAATGAATTTTACCTTGTTACTTTACCCAGATGGATTAATGTCTATCTTAAGGTTATTTCTATTAAGTCAGCGTAAACATAATCAGTTGGAATCTGAACTCAGCTCGCTGATTTCATGTTCTTTTTTGTGCCGTTTTCTTTCAGGATGTTGGTCATCATAGCTCTCCACGATTTTCTGATTTTTGTTGCTTTAATCCAAAGACAGCTTTAATCCAAAGACAGCTTTAATCCAAAGACAGCTTTAATCCAAAGACACCTTTGATCCAAAGACAGCTTTACTCCAAAGACACCTTTGATTCAAAGACAGCTTTAATCCAAAGACACCTTTGATCCAAAGACAGCTTTAATCCAAAGACAGCTTTGATCCAAAAACAGCTTTAATCCAAAGACACCTTTGATCCAAAGACAGCTTTAATCCAAAGACACCTTTGATCCAAAGACAGCTTTAATCCAAAGACACCTTTGATCCAAAGACAGCTTTAATCCAAAGACAGCTTTGATCCAAAAACAGCTTTAATCCAAAGACAGCTTTGATCCAAAGACAGCTTTAATCCAAAGACACCTTTGATCCAAAGACACCTTTGATCCATTATCATCTCTTTCTGTCTCTGTTCCATTCATTCACACAAATTCGTTGGGTAGGTTAATCGCTGTTTTTCTCTGCTTATGTTGCTTTCAGTGTGCTATCCTGTGAGTTTTCAATTCTCTAGGCCGTCTTTCCTCAATATTTGTACTTTCCTCCAAAGTATAACTTTCCTTCCTATTTTTCTTAAAACTTGCTCGTTGCTCACATCTTATGAACATAGCATTCGTCGATCAAACCACTTCTTTGCAGTTTCAAGTTTTTTCTTTGTCTGTGAGAAAATTGTCGAGTATTCCCTGCTAAATAGGGGATTATACATTCCATAGCCCTTCAGCATACAATTCTTTGTTTTTTAAGGATATTTTAATACTTTGCCTACAATTTAATTGACATCTTTCATGTTACTGCCTCGCGCGTCCATGGCTTCGATTCCTGTATCCTCAGAACTATCCTGAGACTGTACTGGTCCGCTCTTGTGTCTAGTGAGGAACTCTGCCGGAGAACCAGCCAGCCGGGCATTCTACGCACACTTGATAAGATCCAGAGGCGGATATGCAATATAATTGGCCCTGATCTCGCCTACAGTCGCTCTCTCACAGACGCGCCGTCGCCTCTCTCATTGTAATAGTTCCAAGGAGCTGCATTCGCCGGTTCCCAGACTTCATGAATTCAAGCGCCCTACGAGGCTAGCATCCCGCTCTCATCCTTTCACTGTTGAAACTATTAAATGTAGCCGTCTCTTCTACACCAATAGCTTCATATCTCGCAACTCTCGCCTGTGGAACTCCCTTCCCTATTCCTGTTTCCCTGAGAGCTATAATCTCCAACTATTCAAATGTAATGTCAATTGACATCTCCAGTTGCCTTGATCTATCCACTATCCTTCTCCTCATCCTTTCCTCTATCACTTCTATCTGATCTTCCTCCAAATCTTCTGTAACCCCTTGCGTCCTAGTGGCTTCCCGCCTTGCTTGGGGTGAAACGCTTAAAAAAAATGCTCAGCGCCGTATTCGCTGGCTCGGTCACGTCCTGCGATAACCTGATAACCGTCCTACCAGAGTCACCTATCAGTTCGACCTGTCATCTGCAAACTGGCGATGACCTCGTCGCCGACCACGCATCCGCTGGAAAGACATCTTTCGTCAGGGCCTACAGCAGAGGATATTCCGATCTTGAGAGCTAGAAGGACAAGGTGGTTCACCTGGTCACAACGCCTTCATAGTACGAAATTTAGCAGTAGCAGTTTACCCTAAACTCCGCCAAGTAAATGCGTGAAGTAAGCAACTTCTTATTTTTTAAACAAATTAAGAAATGTATACATGTTATAAATTTAGAATCTTACTTTTAGGAGAGATCAACGAGCCAATTCGAACGGTCCTTCCCTTAGCTGAATTGTATGTGCTTCGCTAGGGCTGCATACAGTTTTTAATTCAGAGTTTTTTTCTTCTTCTAGACCAGTTACTATACAAGGTTATAATCTGACCTATTTTTACCCATGGCTGGGGATCGGGTAATTAAAAGAAAAACTTGTTTTAAAATTTCGTTTATCGTTCTTCTCATTCGGTATCCAGTACTTTAAATGCGTAAATTTAAACCAACAATGTAAACGGAGAGGCAGAAAAATTGTTAGAGCGGGTATTTCATTAGAATAATAAAGATTGATAGGTATACACAAAACAAATTCAGAAGTATTCGTACCTAGCGTTTGATAAAGTACGTCACAAAGATCTGTTGGAAGTTCTAGGTAGCCTTGACATATTTGGGAAGGATATTAGAATAATCCAGAATCTATACTGACATCAAACCTTCTGCTTAGCGATATAAATTCAGTAAATATCGCGAATCCCGTAATCCTTCAGAGTCGTGATCTTTCTCAGGAAAGATAGCCTGGCGGAGCCCAATCCTCTCCAATCTTTCTTCTAGACTAGTTGCCGCCCAAGGCTATAAAACCTAGTGTGTCCTGCCATTTCACCAATAACTGCGGGGAAAAGAAGAGGATTCATACATTTTCCTAAGGATATTAGCATGTATTTGAATGTAGTGGATCCGACTGGAATCGATCTCGGTATCCTCAATCCGTGCCTCCAACTCAGTAAATATACAAAAATAGAAAGGAGTGTAAGACAAGGGTGTGTCTTCTCACCGGACTTATTCAACTTATACAGCGAGAAGATTCTGAAAGAATTAGAAGTCCTACCAGGATTCCTTATTGGCGGCCACAATCTTAGCAACATAAGATATTCAGGTGGCATAGTGTTGATGGTAGCCATAGATAATAAACTACAAAAGATAGTGAAAAAAAGCGAGTAGAAAAGGGTAAATATTAACTGTAAGAAGACAGAATGCATGATTGTTAGCTAAAAGGAACAGCCTAAAAAAATTGCCAAAATTAAACGATATCTGGGAAGTATTTTAAAAGAACGTGCAAAGTGTGACGCCGAAATCTGAAGGGTAGTGAAAGATGCTTCCCAAAAGTTAAGCAAAGTACTAAGAAACAGAAAAATCTCGTTAGAATCAAAGAAAAGACTACCGTACTGTTACGTAATATTAGTCCTAATATATGGCAGGGAGTGCTGGAAAATCTCCTCACAGATGACGAAGAGACTTGAAGCAAAATAAATGTGGTTCTACAGAAGGATCTTGAGAATACGATGGACCAAACATGTAAGCAAAGACAGTGTTTTAGAGAAAATGGAAACAAAAAAGAAACTTATACTTAACTCCAGGAAGATAAATTTGAAATTTCTAGAGCATATCATGAGGAAAGAGAGCTTGGAAAATTTGATACTCATAGGACAGATTGAAGGTAAGAGAGACTGAGGAAAAAAAACTCTCTAGAGAACTTGTGTAAATGGATGGTGGAATAAGGTTTAGGGGAAATAATGAGAAGATCAATTAAGAGCTGCAAAGGACAGAAAACACGGTGGAGTATAGGATTCACAATGGATAGCGGCTCGGATTGAGGAATCAGAGAGCCGAGTTCGAATTCCAGTCGAATCTATTACATTCACTTACGTACTAATACCCTTGGGAAAGGTACGAATCTTCTTCTCCCACCAGCTATGAGTAAATAGCAGGGCAGAACGGGTTCTATAGACTTGGATGGCAACTGGTCGACTGCTGAAAGAAATGGCAACCTACTGCCACATCAATCATGATTGGAACATATGATCGGCTAAGTGTGTATTACGCATGGCATATAACTGAAAGGTCAGGAAATTGTGGAGAGCCATGATCGCCAATGTCTTGAACGGGCACGGCACATAGAAAATATAGGTATGCAAAAAAAGTGTGTGAGAAAGTGAAAGAAAAGGGATTAAGAAAGAATTTATCGTTTTGAAAAAAAATAACGCGACAGACATTTTCCGTTTGAGTAGGCAAAGATCTTTTTCTTTTTTTTTTCTTTTTTTCAAATAAGAAAAGACTGAATTTCGTTAATATGATGAGATAGAATTTCGCTAGAATTAGGAAAGACAGACAAATAGAAAGAGAGCGAGAGAGAGAAACTTACGGGTTGAATGAAAAGGATAGTTAATTTTTGTCTGAATTAAGAAGAAAGAATCTATTTTGAAGATAGAAAAAAAAAGCATTTTCATTGGAATTGCAAAAAAAAAAAAAAAAAAAAATCTCATTTGAAGGAAGAAAGAGACCGAAAAAGGGGACAGATTTTCTGAAAGGAATAACTAACTCGATTAAAGTAATTGCATGAATGTTGTCTAAATGAAAAGATTATTTTGAGGGAAGAAAAAATATATTGCGCCCCGCCGTCCGAATGTAGAAAGTTCTAATAAAACTTTTCTTAAACTTAAATGGCATAAGGTGACATTAATGCATATATATATATATATATATATATATATATATATATATATATATATATATATGAAGAAATATAGTCTTAAGATGTGCTATATTTATGGGATAAAGTGCTCAATATCAGAGCGTGTGTAAATATAAAAGTGAAGATAGAAGTCAACACTTAGAGGCGACTGTCTGTTTCATATATATATATATATATATATATATATATATATATATATATATATATTCTTTTTATATGTTATTTTTATATATACCAATATTTTAGTAATCGTTCTGTTTATAATAAACAGTATTAACTACATTTACCGGCCTCATTGTCCGAGAAATTTTCATAGAAAATATGCGTCCTCCGACAGGAAACAAACCTGTATCCTACACGAAACCGTCATATAGCCTGACGTGCTATACCATTTAGCTACAGAGGAAGTGTCTGGTTAGCAAAGTCAAATTATTTTTTAAACAACAAATTTCCAATTAAATTGTTTCTATAAAAATAACGTATAGATAGAAAATATATTAAGTAATTGTGGGACTTCGTTCATTTCATAATATATGATGTTTTATCTGTTTACGTTAAGATACTCTTCGAGTAGAGATGAGCGTTCGAGAGAAATCATGGGAAATTTGTTGTTTAAAAGCAGTATACATAATATTATATGTATATAAACATATATATATATATATATATATATATATATATATATATATATATATATATATATGTATATATATATATATATGAACTTATTTTAGACTAAAAACTCTTTTTTGAATGGTGAAAGAGACAGAGACTTAGAGAAAAATTAAGAGAGTTGGTCGTTTTCCTTAAAAAAAAATTTCGTTTGATCAGAAGATCGTGTTTTGAAACTTGTTGAGAGAGAGATAGGGAGGGGAGAGAGAAAGAAACACCGGGAGAGAGAGGAAGAGGGGACGAGACAGAGTGGGAGATAGGGAGAGAGAAAGAGAGACATAAAGAGAAAGAGAAAGAGGGAGAGAGAGAGCTTGTATTTTTTTGAATAACGATTATTTTATTTTCATCAAAAAATCATTTGGCGTAAAATAAGTGTGTAAGCGTTAGTGCAAAGAGAGAGAGAGAGAGAGAGTTAGAGAAAGAGAGAGAGAGAGAGAAAAAAAAAAGAAGAGAGCATTTTAGTGACCAAAGTTACTTTGATGGCTGAATAAGTGCAAGACAGATAGATAGATAGATTGATAGAGAGAGAGAGAGAGGGGGGTGAGAGCAAGAAAGAGTATGTGATAAAGAGGGAGAAGGAGACAGCGAGAGAGATTTTATTGAAGAAAACGTGACTTTCATTTGTATGAAGAAATAATCTTTTGTGTGTGAAAGAAAATTAAAAAAAGAAAGAAGGGAGGAAAGAAAGAGAGAGGCAAAGATAGGTGTTTATGAGAGAGAGAGATAGAGAGAGAGATAGAGAGAGGACGATACAAATAAAGAGAAAGAGAGTGGGAAAAGAAAATTGAAAAATAAATTTTAGCTTTTTGTTTGAAAGAGAATGAAGACTATGTCTGGCATCTGTTTGAATGAAGAAAGAAAGAAAGAGAGTAAGATAAAATGAAGCAAAAGTAAGATTTCAATTCGCATAAAAAGGAATTTCCTTTGAATGGTGTGATTGTGCGTGTCTGTCTGTGTGTGGGTGGGGAGAGAGAGAGAGAGACAGAGAGAGAAAGAAAGAGAGATAAAGAAAAAGAGAAGGGGCATAGACAAAGACAGAAAAAATTAAAGAGAGCATGAAGTTGTATCGAATTCCCAAAAGAATGACAAAACTATTTTGCTGGATAGAAGAACGTATCCGCCATTTGTTTATACATACATACATACAAACACACACGTGTGTGTGTCTGTGTGTGTATGCGTGTGTGTGTGTGCGCGCGTGCGTGCGCTCGCGAAAGAAGAGTGATTGTCAAGCTACACTGGTTTGAAGTTATTCCGCAAAGGAGAATGCTCGATTTATTTTAACGAGGGCAGCCGGCAATCCCTGTGTCAACGTGGATATCTTCCGGCTTTCGGTAAATTTACTAAGGTGTGTGGGCCAGTATGTTGTACTTTGAGAGAATAGATCTTAAGAGACATCAAAGAATTAAACATACGTTTTAATTTTAATTCATTTGAAATGCTCAGCATTTTTCTTTTACATAGAAACATACACTGACGTGCCAAAAGTCACAGGTTGGTGATCTAGAATAAAATTTGTAAAGGGGCTACATTGCACGTAGAGAGAATGAAATAGCTGCAGGCCGTACGAATAAATCGCACAGATGCAATAATATATCCCAAAGAGCTATGCCTTAATCAAGAATAAATATTGTGTATAGTGATTTTTTTATTTTATTTTATTTTATTTTTTTCGGCTTAAGAAATGTTTTAGATTTAGTTTTTGATAGGTTGTATTGCGCTTGTATTGGCTTGAGCCTCTGGTTATAAAGATAAGTATAATAACTCAACTAAGATGTATTTACTCAACATACAAGGTCAGGTTGTGAAACAAGGTAGCTTTAAATTGGGGAGCCGGAGAGCGTACACCCGGGCTAGGAATAAAAATTCCCAAGCTCCCGTCGGTTGCGCTGGTCACGGTTCGTGCACCGATTCCTCTCTCTAGTGCAATGAGAGGGCACGGCCTCGAGCAGCTGTTCCCCAGGTCCAGACACCTCACAGTATAATTTTCCGCAGTTGCGATTCTGTCCTTCGTCGGAGTCGCCTTTGAGTGCACTCTGCCCAAGGACGGAGAAGCAACTGATAAGGAATGATAAGTAATGTGATACAAATCATTTGAGAGAGAAACAGACAGACAGACAGACAGAGAGAGACAGACAGAGAGAGACAGACAGACAGAGAGAGTAATTTACATACTAATGACTTAATAACAGAGCGGCACTGGAAAAGATGACCGTTTCAGTCTTGTGTCTTCCTGACAATTAACATCGAAATACGAAGTCAGATTTTATCAACCTTCGCCTCATATCTTCAAGCCATGATGAGGTGAATGCAGACTCTCTGCTCACCGATTACTTCAGTCAGTTATGTGCTATGCGTGATACACGCTTATGCGATCATGTATCTTTCGATATATATATATATATATATATATATATATATATATATATCAGATTTTTTGCCGCAGTAGGTTGCCATTTCTTTCTAGACCAATTGCCACCCGAAGCTATAGAACCCGGTCTGTCCTGGAGAAGAGAATTCATACCTTTCCCAAGGTTATTAGCAAGAAAGTGAATGCAATGGATTTGACTGCAATTCACACTCGGCTCTCCGATTCCTCAATCGAAGACGCTATCCATTAATCCACCGTCCCTCGTATTACCGGTTACTTACTTAAATTATTTACTCACGCGGTAGTTTCGAAAGGGTCTCTTCATACCGCTATAGTATCGTAAATCTGAATTTGATTCGAATCTAGTGTGGTAAAGACATTAAATAGGATTATCAGTGTGTGTGTGTGTTTGCGTGTATGTGATAGAAAATAATGTATAGATAGATGGGGGGGGGGCGGAGAAACTTATTTCTTTTACTTTCTTTTTTCTATAGTGCCTGAAAGGGAATAACTGGAAACAAGCGGTCAGATACTGGTTGAATAAATTTACGTTTTCACAAAACTGACCAGTCAGCGAATTTATTCTGTTTGTTTGTTTGTTTGGGTTTTATGGCATATCAACCACTGTGGGTTATTTAATGCCAAATCCAGTTTATATGAATTTTGAATGACTATTTTGTATGGAATAAAAAATGTATAGCTGGCAACATTGTTTCAAAAACGTATAGCTGGCAATATTATTGTTTCAAAAAACGTATAGCTGACAACATTATTTTTCCGAAAACATTATCTGAGACCTTGCTGTTGGATGTAGTTTATCGCTGTACCCAGGAGGCGGATGTAGTTTATCGTCATACCTAGGACGCGGATGTAGCTTATCGTCATACCCAGGACGCGGATGTAGTTTATCGTCATACCCAGGACGCGGATGTAGCTTATCGACATACCCAGGTCGCGGATGTAGTTTATCGTCATACCCAGGACGCGGATGTAGCTTATCGCCATACCCAGGTCGCGGATGTAGCTTATCGCCATACCCAGGACGGGGATGTAGTTTATCGTCATACCCAGGACGCGGATGTAGTTTATCGTCTTACCCAGGACGTGAATTTATTCTGATCAACACCTAAAATTCACTATTTCTATAAACGAACTATCCTGATTTGTCCCGCGGGCCTCATGCAGTCAGCGGGCCGTATTTTGCGCAGGTCTGCTGTAGCGTATCTTCTAATCCAGCAAAATGCTGTAATTCGACCTAGTACCAATTTGTGCATCACAATAAATTATCGGGCGAACGTAGTGGCCACAATATTCATCAGAATGCTCCACAGGCCAATTAGGGAAAATTATAGTGGCCTATTCTGATAGAATAACCAATCGTTGCTGGAGCACATGGATGGGAGCAAATGGACAAGAATCTATTCAACACAGGTTACTCGTCAATGACATGTTTTGGTAGACTGACTATGGAACCCAACGCATGCCAGGAGAACATACCCAACTTCAATAATGGAACCACCACCCATATACTGCAAGGTGCTTTGCTGACATAACCTCATCTAGTTCTTCAGTGTTCAATTATTATGTCAAAAACTATGTTGGGTCGCTGCGTCGCGTTTCATGATACTAACAGAAGCTGATATGACCACATCGGGTCTGTCCCACACCAGTACCCAACTATAGGGTATCTTCAGGGTCCAATTAGCGTGTCTAAAACCAAGATCGGTTGCTGTGTCGGGTATCATGATGCTAACAGAAGCTGACGTAACCACATCGGGTCTGCCCCACACCAGTACCCAACTATAACTAGACCTTTCTCACTAGATCTTCAGGGTCCAATTAGCGTGTCTAAAACCAAGCTGAGTTTCTGTGTCGGGTTTCGTGATGCTAACAGAAGCTGATGTAACGTCATTAGGTCTGCCCCGCACCCGTACCCCACTATAACTAGACCTTTCTCACTAGTTCTTCAGGGTCCTATTAATGTGCCTAAAACCAAGCTGAGGAGCTCTGTCCGATTTAGTGATGCTAAAGACCCCCACCTCTTAGTGGGGCTTCTGCTCCCATTTGTTGTATCTCGGGGAAGCTGAAGAACACTGACCTGACTTGGTGTAAAAATTTTTGGTACCTACTGCATTGAATAAAGACATGATTTGCGCCAATGTCGCTTATTAGCATTACCAATTTTTATCAGCACACGAACCATACCGGGGTTGAATAAGTGACGAATTTCATCGGTTGAAATAAGTCTATTCCCCATATGAGGTAATTTTGGATTTTATTGTGTACTAATTATTTGCTCTGTAATAAGAAATACATTGAACTCTTCTTGTGGATCAGTTTTATTATTTCATATTACGAGGATTCACTTGGATTATATATCAACGGATTTATTACATTTACTCTATCTATCTATCTATCTATCTATCTATCTATCTATCTATATATATATATATATATATGGGCTACAACCTTTCTTTCAAAGATGTTTCATAAAAATGACAGACAAGGAATATTTGATCAATTTTATGCTGAGGTTTTGTAATATTCTTAATTATTATTTTAAATGGTGGCAAGACAGTGTTAAAGTTGTCTGTAGTGTTTATTGTTGCAAATGCTTTGACTCACTTCTTTCGCCATTTTCAAGGACTTTGTTATTAATCGTTATCAATTTCTTTCAAGCGTTGTCTTTTAAGATGCATTCTGTGATACCAATTGTATGATTGTGGCACTGATATATATATATATATATATATATATATGATGGACTCACCCGTCGGTTTCGACGTATGAGGCTCCGACAACTTTGTTTATTTAACCGTGTGTGTGAGTCGCAAGTGACACTTCAGTCCCGCTAGCGACTTGCAAAGAAGTCCACAGATTGTGCAAGAGTGTGGATTGTTGGAATATATGGCTGGAAGATATTTCATTCCTTTCCCTAGTTTGACGAAGCTTGGCAATGTTTGATGCTCCCTTGTTCTTGGTGCCATTGTAGCATGTAGTCTTCCATTCATTACGATGTTCTCTAAGGTAGTGTGATTTATATTCGCAGCTAAGAGGTTACTTTTCAGCTTGTCCCTGTACCTAAGCAAAGGTCAACCCACGTTTTGATGACCATTGTCAAGTTGACCATTCATGAGCATTTTTGGAATTCTGTTGTCTTGCATATATATATATATATATATATATATATATATATATATATATATATATAATCTAAAACTGTTTTAGATATCTAAAAGCTGAACTGCTGATCCTCATACGTCGAAATCGACGGAAGATTTCGCTATAATCTATCTATCTATAACACTCGAATTTGAGGATACCTGTCTACTAGGGCGGCTAGCCAATCCCTATTGCAGACGCTCAGATAGGCACATTTGTGTTCGTTCAACACTCACAGAGCCCAGCTGTGGTTTATACTTCAACTATGCTAAACAGACCGTAGTTACAGTTTCTGGGAGATAGCGTCTTATCTAGTGTGATCAACAATTTGAACAAGGCCAGCACGCTCAAGCCCTCGGCTACGATGACTTGTGCTTCGCGCTGGCACAGCTATCAACGGCCCGCAAGAGTTCCGTCTATCCAATATATATATATATATATATATATATATATATATATATATATATATATATATATATGTTGTGGTAGGATCCACCTAATTTGCATAGTGGAGTACCGACCATATAAATATGGTTGGTACCGGGAAGAGAGAGAAGGAATCAAGAGATTCAACCAGAGACTCTGCCCGACTGCGACTCAGTCAACACATTCTCCAGGAACGGTCTTCCCAGGAATATACAAAAGACTATATGTAAATATTGTGTACACTTTCTTGTTTCAATACATTTTGTTCTAAGTACATTTTGTGTTGCATTATTATTCCATGCATTAGTCAAGTTTCAACAATATGTAAGCAAATATATGGATATAGATCCGACAGTATGAAGAAAAATATACAGAAAAATTAATATTAATATTTTTGTTTGTTTTTTTCTGTATATTTTTCTTCATATATATATATATATATTGAGTAGATGGAACTCTCTCTCTGCTCTCTCTCTCTCTCTCTATATATATATATATATATGTGTGTGTGTGTATATATATATATATATATATATATATATATATATATATATATATATATATAGAGAGAGAGAGAGAGAGAGAGAGAGAGAGAGACAGAGAAAGAGAGAGACAGAGAGAAAGAGAGAGAGAGGAAGAGAGATAGAGAGATGTACAGGGTGTTCCAATAGTCACCTAGGTATTTATAAATGTCATATTATCAGATTTTTCATTCTTTTTATATTATTTGCAGAACTTATATATATATATATATATATATATATATATATATATATATATATATATATACAAACTAAGATTGTTTTAGATATCTAAAATCTGGACTGCTGACCCTTATACGTCGAAATCGACGGAAGATTTCAACAATAGGTAAATTTAACATAATGAAATTAAGCATGGAAAAATTCACAACAGAATGAAGAAACAAAATCGTGGTATTTTATTTGGGATTTAACAAGTTCATTGTTTTGTACTCTAAGAATACTGTTTTGTACAGTAGGAATACTGTCGATACCAGAAAACATTGGATTCAATGTTTTAACCAATATGTATCCATTGGTGATTTGCCACAATATGGAAGATCATAAATACAATGTTTGCCGATGAATCGAGAACACGTACAAGACTCTGTTAAATAAAAACCAGGTCATCGATTCACAAACACTGGCGAGTTGAAGATGTTCCAGATTTACTTGCATTGCAGGCTAAGAGACTTGTACCCATAGAAAGTGCAGTTTTCAGTCTGATATCATCATTAGTCATCGTTCGACAGTCGAATGATCCTTTCTTTAGCTGTATAATATGTACAACGCCAGGGTACCGTTTTGAATTCAGAGTTACTTTCTCCTAGAAAGGTTATAGAAAGCTATAGAACCCAGTTGTCCTGCTCTTTATCCATAGCTGCGGGAGGCGCCGAGAAGAGGATTCATATTAGCACATAAATTAATGTAATGAATCAGACTGGATTTCGAACTCAATCCTCAATCCGAGCCGCTATCTATTACTGAAGTTCTGAAAAAAAGAAGTATGAAATATCTGACACATTATGAAATTTTTAATTACCTAAGTGACTAATGCGAGAATTTTTTTTGCATTTTACCTGGCTTACGACCACATCACATTGAAGCACCAGTTCCCGTGCGATCACCGAAGTTAAGCAATGTCAAGCCTGGTCAGTAGCTAGACGGGTGACAACTTGGGAATGCCACGTTCTGTAAGCTTCAGTGTGCGGGTGATGTAATGGTTAATCGGAGAGCCGTGTTCCAATTACAGTTTGGTTTATTATATTCCTTTACGCGCAAATACCACTTCTCTCCCCAGCTATGGGTTAATCAGTAAGACTTATATCACTAAATTATTATTATCCCCACCAAAAAATTTTTTTTTTAAATTTTCTGACTTTAAATTACCTGCAAAGGGTTGATAAACCGTAGAAACTGAATAAATAGATCAATCAACGTATTTTATTCAGTCTACATTTCGCTTTCTGATTGATATCATCTTGGTCTTTAATACCTTTCATAAATTGTCACCATAAGATTACGGAGTAAACAAACAACATGTCGAGAAGAACTAAGAGAGAATGTTGATAATATGAATAAAGATTTGACGCCTGTCTCACCATGACGCTTCTGGTTTGGTTTGTTTATATTGTTTTACGGCATATAAACACCTCAATGGGTTATTTAATGTCGTCAGTATTTTTAAGATACGTTCGTATGAATAGAATATACATTCTTTGCAAGAGATCAGTTTGTAGTTCAAGTTTCATTGACGTATTTTTGTAAAGAGTGTTTTTGCCAGAGTCAAATCTGTTGCTCGCAATATTTTGTTTTTCCAAAAATGTATTGCTGTTAAATTTTGTGTTTTTATTTTTTTTGTATAGAAAAATCTATTGCTGGTAATGTTTTTTGTAAAAAATGTATTGCTGGTATTTTTACTATAAATATCTATTTTTATACTTTCATAGTGTTTTGACACCAGTTTGGATCATAGCTGGGATCCTGACAGGTGCTAACACCTTGGGTCAGGGTGGGCCTCGGAACACCAGCAATTAAGAGGTGGTTTCATGCTCTCCAAAACTTCCAATCTAGCGATCAGAAGTCATACTGCTGGATGCAGTTTATTGTCATACCGCGGGACCCATGTGTCCAAATAGACTAGTTTGTGTCTAAGTAACACAAATGCATCAGGTGTGAACCTCTACGCGGCCTTACAACCCCTTTCTGAAATGTACAGACGAGCAGTTCCCTCCCCAACTCTAAGCCTCCCAGCTAAGACCAGCCACACTGCGTGCACTGAAACGATCCACCCGAATCACCTTTGTATTCTTTTTGTAAGGAGCAACGTCCACTCGTATGGCTGCCTTTAAAGTACTTCTGCTTTTTTAAAATCTTTCTCACATATTCGCATAAACTGTGCTACTCTTACCGCTCACACAGCAACAGCCTTCAGTAATCCTTTACCTTAAGTGGCTCTTGGGCCTTGTATAATGTTATATAGGAATAAAGTGTCGCTGCCAACACTTAAGTTTGAACATAGATTGCCATTAAGTAAACATAGGCGATCCCATTATTAAATTAAGTAGACCATGTGACCATAGAGGAAACGCATAGGTAACGAGTGTCTAATCGATCGCATTTCTAGTCTATCCTCTATTACTATTCGAATCACTATCTCTACTCTATCCTCTACTACTATACAGACCACTATTCTCTATTTTATTAACTATACTATTTCTCTATTCAGATCACTATACGGGTTATTGAATTAAGTAGACCACGTGACCATAGAGGAAACGCATATATAGGAAGCCTCGTGATGTCTAGATTGATCACTATATTCTAGTATATCCTCTATAATATTCGGATCTACATTACTAATCTATCCTCTATACTATACGGACCGCTATTCTCTATTCTATTCTCTACATTATTCTCTACTCGGATCAATACGATGGTTACTTCCGAGTGAGTATTATCGAGCAAGTACTATTAGTGCGAGGGATATTCGAAGGCGTCTGACACCAGTATTGTTCAACGGCGTTACTATAGCTGTATCTGCGATTATAAAGTCTCTACTACAACGAGCATTACAAAAGTAGCACTGAGTGTTCGCTGACATCACAAAAGTGGGAACGAAGGTTCGTTCCAGAAAGTACTTTATTCACATTTCAAAGAAAGTGTTAGCATAGAAGTTGCGGCTCATCTACCCAGCTCAACTGTAAACTGATAGGATCTCGACGCCAGTCTAATATATATATATATATATATATATATATATATATATATATATATATATATATATAATAAAAAGGCTTAAACACTAATATTAGTGGAATATTAGTGTTTAAGCCTTTTTATTATATCCTTACTCTGTCCTGGACATTGAGTTCTACCTGGATTCTATACTCTCGGAATTTTTTATTCTAAAAATATACATGTGTATATATGCACCTGTGGATTTTGCATATATATGTATATTTACCACTAATATTATATATATATATATATATATATATATATATATATATATAGAGAGAGAGAGAGAGAGAGAGAGAGAGAGAGAGAGGGGGAGAGAGAGAGAGAGAGTGATGGTGTAGTAAGAGAGGAAGAGAAATATGGAGAGAAAGGTTGAAGTATATAAGACGGTGTTACGTAGCTGCATATTGTACCTACATTTTTCAACATTTAATTTAATATTAATTTTAACTCAAAGATATTCTCAAAAATGCCTTCTCGCGTCTGGCCACATACACGTAAACACACACACACACACACACACACACACACAGAGACACACATATAGGGGTGTATTATAAACAAAGTATATTTCAGGTGTGACAGTCTGAATGAAAACAATACTTAGCCAACCACCTAGTTTCCATAGCCCCTTTTGAACGTTCACAAAGTACATTGTTCAGAAACTGTTGCAGCAACGATTCGTACCGTATCAGATTGGTACGCGCTGTTAATAAATGAATACAGCGAATATATATATATATATATATATATATATATATATATATATATATATATATATATATATATATATATATATATAAAAGTGAGGGGTGAGCAGTGCTAACACAGATATTAGAGCATACACCAATTTTGTTTTAATCTGACTCATGTAAATAAACATTTTCACATCTTTAGCAATGAATTTCAATGAAGTTCAACTTGTGGTTTGGAGTGATCCCGGTGCCTATTCAAAGCATAGGTAAAGCCTCATTCACTGTGATTGGAGAAATTTCAGAGTCTGATTGGGGAAGATACTAATTTACATATATATATATATATATATATATATATATATATATATATATATATATATATATATATATATATTGTGTGTGTGTGTGTGTGTGTGAACTCGTTGACTGATGTGTGTGCATGTTCTCGCAATCATGCTATATTTACATGTATTAACACATGTCCTTACTGGGATTTCACATTTAGTAAATAGTTATGTACAACATACGTTTTATTACAAATATATCCATACTGACATAACACACTTTTATTAAAATTGTATTAAATTTACATATGAATATATGCTATTAAATTTGTATTGTATTATATATATATATAAATGTGTCTGTGTGTGTCTATGTATGTCTCTGTGTGTGTTTTCAATCTTGCGCAAAGTATTTTCATGTATAATGTGTGTGTATGTATGCGTATTTAAAGACTATTAAAATGTATATTTGGAAAACCAATGTTCAAGAAAAGTGTTCTTGCTTGATATTAAAGACGGCACCAAAAATGGTCTCAAATTTATGATTTTTAGTTCCCAAGATGCTTTAATGGACTGGAAAATTATTGGCACCATCGAAAAATCCCAGAAGATATAATTTCAAATGCCATAATTCTTTAGATCCAGCTTGATCGTTTTAGCACGACTTCAAAAGTCAATCATGGCAGATATTTTGGTTGGGAGCACAGACGTTTCCTTGAAATGCCCCATTACTGTAAAGGTGGTCTCGTGTACGCACCCAGAAACGGCGCCGGAGTGGGGCTTATTCTCATGGGATATATATTTCGTGCGTTCCAAACCTATGATGTTAAGTAGGTATGGTAGCTTATTCAACGAAAACTAACTTTGGTTCAATTATCCCTTCGCTCTGTCCCATCTCCGGATAACTTGACAAAATGTGTTGTTACTGAGATGCCTTAGAGCTTGACAATGAAAAGATTGGGTGGGTTAGTGAGCACTTAGCCAAACGACTGTTACTGAACAGGCAGTAGTAACAGCAAAATTCTTGCACACGTCTACTTAGAGAAGAGTCAGTGTTATGTAGATAGACCAACACCAAAAATCAGGAAATTTTGCATAGGTGTTTATATTTCCTTATTTATTTTTCGTTTTTATAGTAGCTCCATCAGGTTGGAACTGAACTAGACATTTCAGAAAAGTATTTGTTTCCATTTCTTCTTTTACACGCTGTGTCACTCCAGGACGCGGGCGATCATGGCTGTTCACAACTTCGTCTCCTTTGTAGCTTTTAGCAATATATGTCTTTTTAACATGCCTCCTACTCTCCGTTCTGCCATCTGTTCAGATAAGAAAGGGTGGCTTTTGTCTTCCATATTCCCTTTGAGTATCAAATTTTCCAAGCCCTCTTTTCTCATTATGTGTACCAGAAATTTCATCTGCCTCTTTCCGATTCTAAGTGTAAGTGTTCATTTTGTGAATTCTAAGTGTAAGTGTTCATTTTGTGTTCATTTTCCTTCAAACTTCCACGTTACTTACATGTTCATTCCATTGTATGCTCAGCATCCTTCTGTAGAACCAAATTTCTGTTGCCTCAAGCCTTCTGTAAGGATTCACAGCAATGTAAGAGGATTGATATAATATAGCAGTCCTATACTCTTTTCTTTATTTTTAACGAAATTTTCCTATTTCTTAGTATTTTGCTTACTTCTTTGTATGCATCTCTTTTCTATTCTAACGCGTCTTCGGATTACGCTGTCACATTTTCCATCCTCTGTTAAAACTATTCTTAGATATTTAAACTTCTGTACTTGTTTGATTTTAACATGCCCATTTCAGATCTCGCAGAAACCGTACATACGGTTATTTTCCTGTCGGGCAGTTGTCCCTATCGGGCATTTTCCCGTCGGACACTTGGCTCTCGGGCTCTTCTCAGTCAGTCAGTTAACCTAGAACCTCTGTCTTCAAATACTTGATAGTGCGTCACCTCTTTACGATTTACGTATGTTATCTTGTTTAGGAGATCCTCTAGGGATCGTTCTGTGTCTCCTGTCAACACAGTGTCACCTGAATATCATTTTTTCAGATTGTATCCACCGATGATAAATCCTGCTAGGACTTCTAGTTCTCTTTGAAACTCGGGGAGGCGCCATACCTAGAAAGACTATTGGACCTCAACTTACACCTGATCTCAAGTAGAACTCATACATAATGACGCAGATAAAGTAAATAAAGAAAAGAATACTCAGCTGTTACGTGACGTCTGTCCTTCTTTACGGCAGCGAATGTTGAACGAGTTCCTCAAAGAAGAAGAAGAGACTCGAGGCGACGGAGATGTGGTTCTCCAGAAAGATGCTAAGGATATCATGGACCAGAGAGGTTGCAAACGAAGACAAGGCTTATACTTAACATCAGAAAGAGACAGCTGAAGTTTCTGGGACACATAATGAGGAATGAGGGCCTGGAGAATCTAATACTCACGGGTCGAATAGAGGGAAAGAAAGACAAGGGAAAACAACGCGTGACCTACCTGGTGGGCTTAAGCAAGTAGATGTCAGAACGTGGTCTGGGGGAGGAAGCATAGAGAAGGAACCTGCTGAGAGCAGAAAGGTATAGAGGGAAGTGGAGAGCCATGATCGCCTACATCCTGAAATGGCATGGCGCATGAAAAGAAAGAAATCACTGGTTCTCGACCTTTTTCCATTTATGGCCTCCTTTTGATTGATGATTTTTATGCCCCCCCCCCCAACCACTCCTAGCTGTGTAAAGTTCAGTTTACAATTTCCGGAACAAATGAACAGTGATATTTCCCCAAAGAGGGTTGTAGCACTGTGGTCCCTTTCATTGAACTTATGGACCGCAAATCACAAATTTTTCTGTAGCTGTAAATTTGTAGAAATATTTTACATCTATCAATGAAATGACACACATATCTATCTATCTATCTATCTATATATATATATATGTATATATATATATATATATATATATATATATATATATATATATATATATATACATGAGGGTGTTTCATTCAGACGGATAAAAGTCAGCAGCAAATAAATCAGTGTTATTGGTGAAAAATTATTCATTTCTCCATTGGATCATGTTATTTAAGTCATGGCAATATTGCCCAAATGGCCGCTAACGTTTCGGCGGCACGCCTCCACTCAATAGTCAAAATTGTTGATGATGTCTCTCCATAGTTGCTCCTCGATCTCACCAATAAGCCTTATTATCTCATCCTTCAGCTGTAGAATTGTTAATGGCTTCTTGGCATAGACTTTACTTCTGAGATGACTCCAAAGGAAGAAATCAAAAGCCGTCAAATCCGATCGTGGTGGCCAAATGACTTCGCTGTTTCGAGAGATGATGCGACCTGGGAACTTCTCATTCAATAAAGCCATTGCTGCCATCATATAGAGCCATATTGATTAATATACATATACCTACGTTCGAAAGGCAGCTTAAGATTCCTTGTTCTACCAACTCTTCGAACGTAGGTATATGTGTATTAATCAATATATACTTCTTAGCATCTCTAGCAAAATTGAACAGTTTCGTTTACACCCTAAATTAAATTGAGTACTCTAACGCACATATATACGGTTGCTAATATCTATTAGGTTGGTGAAAAAATAATGTCGTTTTCTCACATAAGTTACTATGTGAGAAAACGACATTATTTTTGCACCAACCTAATAGTTATTTGATTTATCTACGTCAATACCTATACATACATACATACATATATACACACACACACACACACACACACATATATATATATGCTTTCTGCTTTGCTTTCAGCAATAAGATAAAAAAAAGCCATGTCCTTCCTATATGTAGGGATTCACGGCTCTTAACATATTCCTTTTCTTTTATTATCCATAAACTGCCATGGCTTCGAGATGGGGGGGAATAGTGGAGTGGTTTCCTGTTGCTTTCTTTGAATGCAGAGTACTCCTTCACCCAGACATGCTGTCGCCAAAGGTTTAAAAATCCAGATTATCCGACTTTAACCCATAACTGGTGTTGGGGAGAATAGATAGGGGTCATGCCTTTCCCATGAATATTAATACGAAAATGAAGGGATATATATATATATATATATATATATATATATATATATATATATATATATATATATATGGTATGACAAATTGGAAAAAAGTGTTTGGGACTCGTTTCATCTATTAGGATTTCATCATACTGGGTTTTAGTGATGTTGCCACGTCTACGCATGCGCACGAAACATATGTATATATATTTAATTAACTAAGACATTTATTTAAAAAAATGATTTACAATTATGTAGTACTTTGATACAGCCACATTAAAAGTGAGAGAAGGGAAATTACTGAGAAAAACGACATAAAACCGGCACTTTGGTATTGAGATATAATGAATTAAAATTGCGATCATTATCTCGTAAATGTTCGGTCTTTAAGCCAATATGTAAAACAATGTCGAGAATTCGCTCACAGTTCAAAATAGCAAAAATGCTATTAAGATGAATAACTGCGCATTGGATATTGAATCTAAAAAAATATAATACTTAATTGTGAAATGGCGGACCAGTTTAATTTTAGGGCTGAACTAAAATTAAACTGGTCCGCCATTGAGTCAGTCTCCTACTAAGTTAGTCTGAGCAATTGTACGCAACCGCTGTGAAATACAGTTGCTAAATATTACTTCCCGACAAGGTGTTCACTTGATATTAGCTAAGACTAGTTTATTACAATACCAAGAGAAAAGATAGAAGATTATGTTGCCGCAGTATTGAAAATTAGAAAGGCCGTTTATATTGAAAATCTTTATTTGATGAGTCAGTTGAGTGCCATACGTGATACACGACTGGGAGATCAAGTTGCCTTTGATTCATGACTGACTCGGCAGAAGATTTCCCCGCAGTAGGTTGCCGTTTCTTTTTGCGATAGACTGGTTGCCAACCAAGGCTACAGAACACAGCCTGCCATGCTATTTACCCTTTCATGGGGTGGGGGAAGAAATGGATTCATACTTTCCCAAGGATATTTGCGCGTAAGTGAATGTAATGAACTCGACTGGAATTCGAACACGGCTCTCCGATTTCACATTGCACCACAATGCACATCCGTTAGATGAGTAGCGGTACGTAATATATAACTATACCAAACATCACAACAAAAGTAACCCAGACGGAGTCTTTTTAATATCGGCTGTTTGAAGTGGGAGGGGCATCCCAGCATACAACACCATTGGGAAGTGTCTGAAAAACATATTACAGCTTAAAACGTGAAATTTGGTTGATGAAATTGTTCGGAATGTATTAATGGTTGCGCTAGCACGAAATCACAAGTCATCGTGACTGAGGGTTTGAGCGTACCGCTGAAAATATCGGTTCTTATTCGATTTTTCAAGTTAAGCAGAGTTGAGTCCGGTCACTACTTAGAAGAACATTTGGAAACACCGGATAATGTCAGCGATCTCCTGTAATCTGAAATATGTTTTGGCTTCAAATGATCCAGAACGGGTTGATAATCGTAAAAAAAAACAAAAAAACAATCAATCAACATTGAACGTACCATCATTGTTCATACTGTGTTCTCTTCCTCAAAAGAGTAACTAAGTTCCGCTTAGGATAGTTGCATTATAAACCACAGGTTGGCTTTGTGGGCATTGACCAAACACAAATGCGCCTGAGAAGGTCCTCTGATCGGGTGGCTAGCTAATCCCTCTTGCATACTCGGAAAGGAGCGGCCAGCCTTACCGCCTGATTATCGACCAACATCTAGAAATATCAGCGGCTTCGTTGTAGCTTTAAACGATACGAAGCTTTTATTTCTATAGCCGTTGTTGTAACTTGCCTTTTCTCCTCACCCCGATTACAGTCATTTTTTTTTTTTTTTTGTACCACTTCCTCAGTTCCAGAGTCGATGGTCCTTGGATTTGTGTGCGTTGGGCTTGTGTCATCTACATCACAATTAGGATATCTGACATGACATATTTTCCTGCGTTGACGTCTGCGTCAACTTTAGACGACGTTGGAAGCTGGCTCAGATCTGATCAACCGGACCAGGAAGCTGTCTATCATACGTGACCTTTGATCTTTCCGCTCGCGTGGAATAACTAAATAAATAAAAGAGTTATTAAATAAATAAATATAAAAATATAAAATAAAATAAATAAATGACGGAATTTTTAGTAGTAGTAGTAGTAGTAGTAGTAGTAGTAGTAACAACAGTAGGACAATAGGAACTATGTTAATAATAATAGTTATTATTAATAATATGCTTAGCTTCTTGGTCGATGAAGAGAAGACTTGAAGCAATAGAAACTTAGTTCTACAGAAAGATGCTGGAGGTAAGAAACGGAAGGAAGAGAAGACGCTACAACGACAGCCATAGAAATAAAACCCTCGTACCGTTTAAAGCTGCACCGAAGCCGCCGATATTTGTAGACGTTGGTTGATACTCGGGAGGCATAACTGGTGGCTCCTTTCCGAGTATGCAAGAGGGATTAGTTAGCCACTCGATCAAAGGACCTGCTCAGGTGCATTTGTGTCTGTTCAGCGCCCACAAAGCCAATCTGTGGTTTATAATACAACTGTCCTAAGCGAAACTTAGTTACACTTTTGAGGGAGAGAACGCAGTATGAATAAGAATGGCACGTTCAATATTGATGGATTGTTTTTTTACGATTATCAACCCGTTCTGGATCATTAAAAGAGGAAACATATTTCAGATTATAGGAGATCGCTTACATTATCCGGTGTTTCCAAGTGTTCTTCAATATAACTACTGACCGTACTCAAAACTAATTAACTTGAAGAATCGAATGAGAACCGGTATTTTCACCGGTACGCTCAAACCCTCGGTCACGATGACTTGTGATTTCGTGCTAGCTAAACTAATAAATTCCGAAGAATTTCATCAACCAAATTTCATTCTCAATGACTCGGTTAAGCTGTGGTATGTTTTTCAGGCACTTCCCATTGCTACTGCTACTCATCTAACGGATGTGCATTGTGCTGCAATGAGAAATCAGAGCGCCGAGTTCGAATTCCAGTCGAGTTCATTACATTCATTTACGCGCTAATATCCTTGGGAAAGTATGAATCTATCTCATGGACGGAGCGTGTAAGTAACGTCGGACCTTTAAGGAAAATGGAAAGGAAAAGGAACTCCTACTTGAATCAGAAATTGACAGTTTGGAAGTTCTTGCACATGATAAGGAAAGAGTGTATGAAAAATGTGACACACTCAAAGAACATAACGAAGGCAAAAGTGACAGGGAAACATCGATTAACTCACCTAACGAGCTTTTGTAAATAGATGGTAGAACAGAGAGTAAGAGGGGTAATAAGGTTTGGTTCGTGTTCTAGCATACCTACGAACAATAATGGGTATGTCCCCATTCACATAAATGCAGTAGTAAATACTGTATGTTGGTCTGCAGGTGGAGATTCGTCTTCAGCTGGGCTGGTTAAACTCTTTGCCTCCGGGCAGAGTGGATCCACAATGTGGGGAATGTTTGGTTTATTTCATAAAAAGATCTCATTAGAAGATTTTAACAAAATTACAAATTTTAAAATATAATGATTTGGAAATAAGGAGTTATAATTTTTAATCCTTTCACACAAATCAAAGCAATAAATCCCCTAAGACGCTAGGGTTACTGAATGTGACAGAAACAAAAACACTATTAAGGGTAGAGAATAAATAAAAGAACATGAATTAAGACGGCAAAATTGTATTAAACGTTTTAAGATGTTAACGATCAAAGTTGCATGAGGGGCAAAAAGCCGGAAGAGAATTCCACAAGTAAGAAGTGCGAGTGAAGAAACTCTTAGCATAGATCTTACGGTTACATCTAGCCATTTCAATTGTAAATTGATGAGATCTTACGGCTCATTTAGTACTGCGCTTAAATTCATACAGTCTCGGTACCAAAGAGGAAAACTCATCAGAACAATTACCAATGGTGATATTTATAGAAAAGGCAGAGGGAAGCAATGTTACGATAGTGGGAAAGGGAGTGAAGCCAAAATGCTAGAAAGAATGAAAAAAAAAACAAAAAAAACAAACAGTGTATTTCATCTTCGCTGTTATCCAGTGGATTTTGGCAAACTTTACGAGAAATTAGCCCTTCTCTACGGATATGCCGATTGAGATTTCATTCAAATTGTTTGTGTATACGTATGTATGTGCACAAATGTATATTGATTCAATATCTACAACAGCGGAGATAGACCGGAAGCCGTGAGCAGATCTTATCTTCGTAGTCATGCCTAAGAAAACAGGCACAAACGAATACGAACTCCACCGAACAATAAGCTTAATGAGGCACGTGACAAAGCTCATCATCCGAATTCTAATGAATAGATCGCGCGTCAGAATCAGGCCAGAGAACAGTGCGGGTTCGTTAAAGACATTAGGAGAAGGAACGCGATATTGATGCTCAGAATGTTACCAGAAGGAGCGATACAGATGCAGAATGACGTGTACCTATGTTTCATAGACTACGAAAAGGCCTCCGACAAAGTACGCCACAAGGATCTGATGGAACTGCTCAGCAACCTCGATATATTCGGGAAGGATATCAGAATAATCAAGAACCTATACTGGTAGCAAACAGCATGCATGCGCATAGGGAACGAGTTCATTGAATATGCAAAAATAGAAAGGGGCATAAGGCAAGGATGTGTCTTCTCACTCGACGTATTCAACCTATACAGGCAATCCTGGGAGAATTTGAAACCCTACCGGAATTTAGCATTGGCGGCCACCAACTTAATAACATAACTGTTGTGGATTCCGAGATGAAATCCGGTCTCAAATGAATGACAAACGCAAGAATAAAATATAGCAAATAAATGTATTGACGTAATAATACAATTGGTAGTAGATCCAGAAATGCGGTTAGTACCAATAATAATATATATACAGTCTGTGAAATTCAGTATCGAAGTAGGATTTCCTTCTGAGTCTACGTGCTCGCAAGTGTGACTCCTACAAAGCGGTTATCTCACTCTCTCACTGTATCAGTGTATCTCTCTTTCTCTATTACTCCTGGGTATTCACCGGCAGTAGTCCAAGTACACACTGGTCGAGTCCACTTGTATGAAAAAGGGGTGGACCCCATAACAATAACGTACGTAGATAACACAATACTGATAGCAGACATGGAAATTAAATTACAAAATCTCCCACAGAAGGTAGCGACGGACAGTGAGAAAAAGCATAAACTACAAAAGAACGGAGTGCATGGTTGTCAGTAAGAGGATGAGCCCGAAATACGATCTGAAGGTAGGGAACATTGGAATCAAGCAAACGCCGATGTTTAATTATCTGGGAAGCGTTTTGACAGAGGACGATAAGTACCACACTGAGATTCGTAGACGTATTGGGATGGCCAAGGACATATTCCAAAAGCTGGGCAGAGTATTGCGAGATCGGAGGTTATCTTTGGTAACAAAGAAAAGAATACTGAACTGTTGTTCTTCTTTAGGGCAGTGGATATTGGACGATTTCCTCAAATATGAAGAAGAGACTCGAGGTGACGGGGATCTGGTTCTACAGAAGGATGTTAAGCATATCATGGACTGAACGTGTAAGCAACGATGAGGTCTTAATACTTTCGCCTTTCAGAAGTCATTATCAAAGCGTTTTGGTTTCGTTCTTTGTCATTTTCATTCGTTTTCAATCGTCTTCTCTTGTCAAATTGTTATTATTTTAATTTTAGCGATGAAAGCAATTATTATTATTGTTATTATTATTATTATTATCAAAATTGCAGGAGGCAGATTTAAACTTTTTAAAATTCCGCACAAGATTTTAAGAAAATATTATAAAGTCAGGGTAGGTGCGTACTACCCACCTACAGGTGGTGGGGTACACACGCCTGATTGGGTACCCCGAGCGCAGTTCTTTGTCACCCTCGATATCTTATCAATATTTGCTTTTTTTCTACCTACATTTATATAGCGATTTTAATAGCGTAGTTTAGATGTGTCACATGGCGTAAAGTAGGGGAGACTTACTACTCAGTCGTAATTGTTCTAGCGAGACAAGCTTGCTAAGCGTTACACCGCCTTGAGGGCCCCCAAATGAATTTTTAAGCGTAGCTTAGTCATGGCACAAGGCCGAAAGTGTGGGGTACCCACTGAGGATCGAACTCACTATTAAGTTGTAAATCATCTAGCGAGACAAGCTTGCTAACCATTACACCACGTCGAGGTACCCGTATCTATATTTATATATGTTACAAATTAAACTAAACAAAACTGATTTTTAACGGATGAAATATTTTTGTGAATTTTGACATCATTCTAGGATCTTTTTTGTTCAAATCCGTGAATATGTTTTGTTCATGCTAATTCTGGAAAAAACACACTATGAAATTCACTATTTGTTTTAACCCTAACGTTGAACAACAAGAAAAATCTCGAATTGATGTTGCAAATTGCCATAACACATTGTTGATTTATTTAAGATGAAATCATCTATTACGACATGTCTCTAATTTGTATTTAGATACATTATTATTTTTTTTTTTTTTGAATTTTTCGAGTTGAGTTGTTCACCGATATTACATATCATCCATTATTGCACATAATTAGATTACAATAAACTTTGTATTTTATATGGATACTACCTTATGAAAATTGAGACGGAGTAGATTCGTGAGTATCATGGATTCTAGGGCGTATCATAGATTCCAGAGTGGGGGACCACAAGACAGGCCCTGATTTGAGTGAGGGTTGATATTGCAGTCAAAGCTGTTGCAGTTTCAAATCGGTCGACCAAGGATTTAGCTACGGCGCAAAGGTTCTCGGTCTGGTATAGAGATCTTACCAAATGCCAGTGAGACGAACTGATAACGATCCATCTCTGACCTTTGTCAATGATATCTCTATTTTCGGACTAGAGACATATTAAAGAAGTCATCAAGTACAAACCCATGTAGAAATTACATATATATATATATATATATATATATATGTGTGTGTGTGTGTGTGTGCGTATATGTGTGTGTTGTGTGCGCATCGTCGGAGTAAGGGGATGAAAGGAACATCAAACAAAATCATTGCTCTTGGAAATATTTCGGAATGTAAAGAGTTATAAAGTTATCAACAGTTGATTGGTATGTCGCTTTCGTAGCATCGTAACATGATTATGTTCTAATTGGCAACGATAATAGCGACCATAAAACGAGTAAGAGCAACTGAAATAAGGACGCCTCGGCGTGGAGTAATGGTTAAAGAGCTACGTAGGCTGTTTACTACTGCTGAATAGTGTGCTCGGTCCTCAATAGGTTGACCGTACTTATAGCCTTGTGCCAAACTAAGCTTACTTTTTAACTACTATATCTGAACTACTACTACTAATAATAATAATAATAATAAAACTAGTCTTCAAGTGAATGAAGAAGAACAAGTAAGCCCTAATCGGCCTACTACGGCGGGCAAAGAACTTAAAAAGGACGGCAAAAGCAAATACAATAAACCAAATGCAGAAATGATGGCAATTAAACCTCTTCATGGTCGATACTTTGTCCGCACCAAACTGACGTAGAAATACCAAATATTTGGTAGCGTAGTGCAGGCTGAAAATCTGAAAGTTTTATTTTTTTAATTCTTACTGCAAAGAACCCGTGTTTGATAAATAAAACCTATTAAGAAGATACGGTAGAGTAATGGATAGCGGCTTGAATTGAGGAGTCGAAGACCCGAGTTCGAATTCCAGTCAAATCCATTACATTCACTTACGTTCTAGGAGGCACGGTAGAGTAATGGTTAGCGGCTCAGATTGAGGAATCGAAGAGCCGAGTTTGTTACATTCGCTTACGCGCTGGTAGGATTCCTCTTCTTTTTTTCCCCCAAGACAAACCGGATTCTATAGTCTTCTTGGTCTACCGCAGAAAGAAATAGCAACCTACAGCGGGAAAAAAAATCTGCCTCGGAAAGATACATGATCGCCTAAGCGTCTATCGCGCATGGCACAAAACTGACTGACTGATTAAGCAAGCGATATCCTGAAAAATTGTGTTGACACCAAGTAGAGATTTCCGCGATGAATATCCAGAAACAATTGATCGTTTTGTATCAGGTTGCACTGTATTCGTATCCACCGAATAGATAACACAATATGAAAGGTTAGAACTGGAATATTTTTATATTTTCAACTGGAAAAAATGGTAGCACCCAGACCCGGTTGCAGATATGAAAACCTCAAAAACAGAATATGCTCTTTTACTGACATGTTAGTTCCTGCAGACTCTAGTGTAGATTTGAAAATCTTCAAAAACTATCAAAGTGCGCGGATTTTGAAGTGGAAATTTCAAGAATGAAAACATTAATAATTTCAGCTCTGGTTTTGGTTGGAAAATATTCTGATAAACTCATTGACAGGATCCAAAGCAGTCCATTTCATAAAGTAATTCAACAAAATTGTTCTTAAAAGCACCACTCGCAACCTACGAAGTGCTTTACCTATATAAAATGCGTTCGTAATTTTTTTTATACAAATGCTCCGTGAAAAATGTCACGATACTATTTCTGACCTTCGATCTCTGATTGGGACCCGGGAAGAGATGAGTATATAACAGAAATCAAGATAATAAAAAAAAAAAAAAAAAAGAAAAAAAGTGCCTCCTTATTGATATGGCAGTCCCTGCTGACTGTAATGTATCTTTGAATATATTCAAAAAGCTGTCAAAATACAAGGACCTTGAAATAGAAATCTCGAAAATGTGGCATATGGGAACATCAACAATCACTGTTGTAGTTGGAGCCCTAGGACTGGTTGGAAAAGATTCCAGTAGACTAATTGAAGGGATTCCTGGAAGTCCATGCCTCTAGGAGATACAAAAAATTGTTCTGACAAGTACAGCCCACACTTTACGAAGGGCTTTATCTATGTAATATTTTTTTGTCAGTAGAAAGTGTCATGATCACATTTCTAACCTTAGTTTGGTGCCAGGCATGACTTCGAAATGAAAGTAAACCTTCTGCTGACGCTCTTTAAGAACATGAATCGAGTTTTCAGGTCAGTGTTTTGGCTCTGTTGCCACATGCAGTGTTGGGTGAAATTATCTCTAGCGCAACGTATTCTATATTCAGTATCTTTATGTTCTATACCAGGGGTTCTCAACCGGGGTCCATGTAATATTTATGGGGTCTACACGCAAAATATAAGAAATTGGGGGTGTTATGGTCCAGTTCCTTGTACCACGGTGATAGTCCAAGGTAGAACCAATAAAGAAGAACTCGAACACAGGTATGGAATAACACAGATATATTACAAACAGGAATATATACAGAGAAGTAGAAGTGTTAGTATGAACAATCAGGTTTAGTAGAGAGAACCATGTAGTCTCGACCAGTATCACTATTCCAATGTCTTGAAGTAATTGTCTGAACGCGACTCTGTTTCGGACTGCCTCTGACTCGACTCTTGACTGGACTTGAACGACTGACTCGACTTGAACTACTGACTCGCTCGAACGACTGACGATATTTAGTCACCCCCCCCCACGAGAGCATCATGTGGCACAAGGCCGATTTAACGTGGGATCTCCAAGCCCGTGGGCTCGGCCAAAAATATGCCCATTGAACCCGTATAAACGGGTTCAGGGTCGGTTTACGTCCCCGAAAGAAAATCCGCCCTTCGGCGTGGCCTCCTTCGGGTTCCTCCCCGCCCGAAGGCAGAGAGTTCAACCGATCAGCCTATCAACTTGAACGACTCCTTGCCTACTCCTGAGGCGCAGTATTTATTAAGTATGGAATAGTCCATTATTATTATTATGGTTAAGATCCCATAACAGGGGGCCAACAATATTTTGATGGTCCATGAAGGAAACCAATGATATTACTACAAAGTACTCTTTACTCTGGAATAAAGCGCAATTTTACGTTATTGCTTTTCCAACATCCTGTTGAATCGGGATTTAGTTATATTTTTCAACTGTTATCAAAAGTTCGCAATACACTTGGCATCGTGAAGAGAGGTGATCTTCGACTATCATTAACATCGATGGAACCAGATATAAATAAACTGGTTGAGTAGCATCCACCACACGCGTCTCATTGAATATATTTATTTAATGAGATCGCTGTGGCTGATGCCTTTCTTTTTTTCCTAATCACACGCTTACTTAAATTGGTTTATTAAAATTTTTAACCAGTGTACATAAATAAACACTGCAGTGAATTCAATTGCCTAAAGAGCTCTCCTCCTCATGTCCTTGACCATGGAAGAAACATTGTAATATTGTAATACAATATATTGGACAATAAAAATCATTATTACTATAATTATTATTATTATCATTATTATTATTATTATTATTATTGTTATTATTATAGAATAATTTATTTGCATTAAATTAGTTTTCATTTAGAAATAAAGTTTCATTATATAATATTTCTTTGATTATTAAAACCTCAAATTTTTTGATAGTGAAAAATAGAATATTGTTGTCTTATGTCAAATAATTATTAAGGGTCCCACCAAGAAATAAAAGAAGAGAAAAGGCGGTCCATGTGTAAAAAAAAAGGGTTGAGAATCATTGTTCTATACGATATTTCTTATAACTGATCCATACACCGAGCTATACAAAGTGTTTAGCATTTACTAATTCCACGTTCCGAATATTTACCATGGAATCAGATCAGGTACCATCAGTGCTTTCATTCCAATTCCAGATAAAGGTTTCTGTTTTGAAAATGTAATTCGTGAGTTTTATTTCTTGGAATACTTGACTTTTGGTTTCAGAGCATTCTTATATCAGTAGGAATACCTACATGATCAATCACACTGTCATAGTCGCCTACCCGCCTTCAGTAAATTGGCGTCGATCACTGTTTCTTTTATACTTTGTCATACGTGTCCATCTCGTCACATCCGTGCTTGTATGTGCTTGCAGGGCATAGTCTAGGAAAAGATTAAATGAGCTGGGGTTCGCATTTCCCCATTGTCGTACTCTTTTTGAGGTTTAAAATGTTTCCGTATTGGAGTTCTCATCAAATATTTCTAATTTTCTTGTCCGATATAGGTGAAGTTGGAAGAAAATAAACACATTTGGTTTAATATATTTTTTGTTTCATAAAGACAAACATGCAAGAAAGGAAGTTTGTACAATTTATGAAGCGGGTAATGTTAATTCTCAAAAGTTTCTATCGGTTTTTATGACTTTTAGTAGAATGAATATTTTTCATATTAGCAGGAATAATAATCAAAGAAGGCAATTTAGAATTGTGGAATTATTTCTTGTTTGGTCTCCTGTGCAAAAATAACATAGTAGTTAAAATATAACGAAAATAAAATTCTTTTAAGAAAATCTCTCATGTGAAAATGGCATTCGACTTTAGATTTTACAATTGTTCAAACACATCTCTATTTAATAAAAAAAGAAAAAGAAAAAAGACCTCTTTTATCCCCAGCAAATAAAAGAATTTCATAGTCGCACTGAAATTTTTACAAAAATTTTTCAAAAATTCATCGTAGATTTTCCTCTGTCAATAACGTATTTTATTAAATTATGCAAGCACAAACTTTCCAAAAAATATTTTCATGTTTTATTGAATAATTAGTGTACGGTTTTAGGACAAATTTTCAATATTTACGGATTTGATGTTCCATAGTTATTTTTGTTTACCGAAATATTTCCAAGGATTTTTTTTATTATAAAACTAAAAAAAAAAAAAAAAAATTGTCATCAGTCAATTATTTTAAAATTGTTCGGAAAAATTCTCAGATTGTTGGTAACTTAAAAAAAAAAGTAGCTTTTTCGTGCTTTCACTTCGAAAAAAAAAAAAAAAAACTGTCATCAGTCGACTATTTTAAAATTGTTCACTATGTATAGAGTTGTGACTGATAAGATATTTATTAATGAATAAGCGCATAAAAATTTCATTTCAATCGGAAAAATTCTCAGATTGTTGGTAACTTAAAAAAAGGTAGCTTTTTCGTGCTTTCATTTCGAAAAAAAAAAACGCATGCATTTTAGTGTTACTCGTGTTTTATTATATCAACCATAAAATCCAGATTATCATCCGTTTCATTTCCTTAAACGGCATTTATCCAGAAAACAGTTACATAACAGACGATGTTGTTACAGAGATGCAAAGATGTCTCCATTCGATAGACGGAACAAGAAATCGGCGAATCGAATTCAAATTCCAGCTGCGCCTGTTGTATTTACTTTGGTGCAAATACCATTAAGAAAGGTATCAATCTATTTCTCTATCTCCCGACAGCTATGGGTTAAACAGCCGAGCAGACTGGACTCTGTAGCTGTGGTTGTCAGTCAGTTTAGACGAAGGTCAACTCTGAAATCAAAATCATATGCAGCAATGGTGTAACATACTCTGCAGCCCTTCGATAGATCATGGAGTTCTCAATGGCTATAATCATGACCGCGGTTGATCAATAATTGTGTCGATGTATTATTATTATTATTATTATTGTCTAAAAATCCCAGTTATATACCTCGTTAGCAAGGCAACATCGAAACTTCTTGTGGGCAATATTGTAGACCACCGACTCTAGAAGATCAAATTCCACAGACATATCACGATGCTTACGCTATCATCTATAATGAATGTATCAACCCTTTCGTGTTTTGGTGTTCATTATCGTGACTCGTTGTAGTGATTCGTAATAACCACTGTTGAAAGTGCTACACCAGATCTACTATTTATCATTGTTAATTAAATATTCAACATGCGCAACAATAAGTTTATGACGACTTTCTAATTTGCGAACATTAAATGTCTCATCTTAATATTTAACCGCCGTTTTGTGGTGAAAGTCATCTTTTTTTTGTGATGTCTCATGCACATCTGCTCAGTATTAAGGCCTTTCTGGCTGTTGCATAAAGTAGCCTCTCTGTTTCTTTGTACTTACAGATTACATAATGATGAAATAATCTTGGTCGATTTACGCTTACAACAGATCTGGTGCACACACATGCATAGACAGACGCACACACACATATATGTATATAAAATAAATCAGCTACAGTTGCATCGAGAATATGATACAAATAATAATAAAAAAGTACAAAAATAATCAACAAACTACCCACACAAATAAAACCCACCTTTAACTGCAGAACAATGAACGAGTGTCACTTAAATGGCAATTGCTTGCCAAACAATATAATATACTAAGCCACAGTAAAATCAGCAGATAACATACATAGGAGTAACTGAAGGATCCTAGAAAGAGAGAAACTACGTACACAAAACATTCTTTACAAATATTAAATACGTGAAAAGCTTTTTAAATATATATGGGAAATTAAACCAAAAATATGGCATAAAATATATATAATATTTTCTAGTATATACATAATATTTTCTCTTTTAGCTATAATCACTTTCCCAGACCAACACAAATTACTAAATAAACGATCAGAAATTATCCCAAAATGCAGGCCTGAAAGCTTTTTACTACGTTACTTAAAAGTCGAAAAAAAATGAATTGCCCTTTCTTCAATCTTATAAAATACCACCATGAAGAATGCAAATATATGCACTATAAACAATGCAGATATTATACTGAATACTTCGTGTTTGAAATAGACGCTCCATTTTGACTTATTACACCGTTAACTGGTCTGGGCATTCTCCAATGCACAGGCTGATAGACATAATGCACACATTTTAATAAATAAAAACGGTCGTCTATTCCAACTACGAACTATCCACTATGGTATAAACAGATTAACTTGTGAAAAGTGCTCATAAATTGAATTTAGATTGGAGATTTGAATTTCCTTAAAATTGATAAAACGTAGAAATAAATTCACTCTTGAAATGGCCAATTAATTTTGGTAATAACTTTTTTTTTGTTGGAGTCAGCAAGGAATTTTGGTCCATGGATCCAGTTGAAGAGTTTGTGATATTTGAGAGCTAGATAGACAAATATATATGAACATATTTTGCAAGACAGTGCGTGGGGGAATATGTGAGACCGAGAGAGTATATGTGTGCGAGCGAGCGAGCGAGCGAGCGAGAGAGAGAAAGAGAGAGAGTATGAGTGTAAATTTGTGTAAGAAAGAAGGAATCTGTGTGTGTGCAAATATGAGAGTGAGAATTTGTGAAAGTGAAGGTGTGTGAGAGCGTGGAGTAAGTGGCAATGTGTGAGGAAGAAAGTGTATGAGAGCGAACTGATATGTAAGACTTACAGATAGATAGATAAAGAGATAAATGGTAAGAATGTGAATGGGTTAAAGGAAAACAGAGTCTTTGAGTGTGACGATGAGAAAAAGAGATGGTATATGAATGTTACGGAGAGAAAGTGTGTGTGAAAGTATGTGTGAGAGAATGAGTGTTTGTGATTATGAATGTGTGAGAGTGACTGAGAGGGCGAGAAAGAGTATGTAAGAATGAAAGAGAGAGAGAAAGAGAGAGAGAGATATGAAAATACAACTGTAGTGTGAGAAAAAGCGTACGAGTAAGAATGGGTGGGCGAGTCTGTGTGCGTGAATATGTGAGAATGGGAGAGTGTAGTGTGAGTGTGAGGGCTAACGGGTGAGAGAGAGAGAGTGTGTGTGTGTGTGTGTGTGTGTGTGTGTATGAATGAGAATATATTTGAGAAAGAGACAATATGTGTGTGAATGTGAGAGGGAGGATTTTGTGTGCATGAAACTGTGTGAAAACAAGAAAGAGAATGCGTGTGAAAGAGTAAGTGCGTGTGTGAATATGAGAGAACAATTTGTGGTTGTGAATATATGTGATAAAGAGAGTCCGTGTGTATGAACATGTGTGTTGAATGTTATATAGATAGATAGATAGATAGATAGATAATGAAGCGACTGAGATAGATAGATAGATAGATAATGAAGATAAAAGCGAAGATAGATAGATAGATAGATAGATAGATAGATACGGAAGAGACATGAATAGATTGATAGATAATGAAGAGACTGAAACAGATAGATAATGAAGAGACAAGGATAGATAGATAGCAAGGGTGTGAATATATGGAAACACGACAGAGTGTCTGAGTGTGAAAATATGTGATAAAAGAGTGTGTATATGAATGCGAATGTGTGACGCAAAGGAGAGTGTAAAAGAGTGTTTGAGAAGGGATGCTTGTTATTAAGAATGTGTGAGAGTAAGCGAAAGATTATGAGTGAGCATGTGAAAACGAAAAAGAGAGAGTAAAATACACCTGTAGCGTGAGAAAAATAGTGTGAGAATGAATGTATGAGAGAGAAAGCGAGTGTGTGAGTGTCAATGAGTGAGTACTAGAGAGAGTTAAAAATGAAAAGTGTTGAAGGAGAGGTAAAGGGTGGCGCGGGATGTTTGTTAATAAAAGGGATAATCAAAGGACACACACACACACACACACACACACACACACACATATATATATATATATATATATATATATATATATATATATATATATATCGCAATTCAATCTTTTTGGGATGGCGTCTTTAACAATTAATTTTTTATTGCCCACGCGACAAGCTGGCGGGTGATGTAATAGATAGAGTTCGAATATTAGTTTGAATTCGTTAAGTTCATCTACGTGCAAATATCCCTTCATCTCCTCCTGCAGGTTAAATAATAGGACTTGTTTCTAGAAAAAAATAATTGTTACTCTACAAAGAATTATCAGTGCAATATTCGCCCCCCACCCCCCGAAAAAAATATTTATCTATCTGGCTTTCAAATATCACAAACTCTTCAACTGGACCTATCCTGTATTGTGGACATCTATGGCCAGAAGCTGCACGGTCTTCACTTTCCAGTTTCAATAATATCCAAAAGCGTCTCCGAATCTTTGTGAAAAATTATTTTCCACCCTACAACCCCTTTCTCACAGACGAAACGGTGCAAGCCTCTCTCTGCTGTGCATCTCGTGAATCTTGAGAAAATCCAGAGATGGGTCTGCAATACAATCCGTCCTGACCTGGCATCTCGTCGCCAGTCACTTTCTCACCGACGTGATGTAGCTGCCTGCTCTAGAAACATTTTCGTGGTGTCTACTCGGACGACCTTTTGTTTTCCTGGTTCCCCGACTACATGAATTTAAGTGTGCTACTAGATTGGCAACTAGTTCTCAGCTCTTTACTGTTGAACTAATTAAATGAAACCGTCATTTTTAATCTAAGTCTTTTTTCGTACTTCCCTTCTGTGGAACTCCCTTCCGATTTTTTGCTTTTCTGATAACTACAATCTGCAAAAAATTTAAATGTAACATTAATCGCCATCTTCTGTCTTCTTGAAGTTTTTTTTCCTTTTTTGCCCTTTCTTCAATACTCTCCATTTTCAATGTTATCATTCACTTTCAGTCCCTGTAACCTACTATGTTCTAGTGACTCTGTCGTCATGCACTGGGGCGCCAAGGGCGCGCGAAGCGCTGCGCGGATCGTCCGACGAGAAGAAACCGGTTCGCCACGTGCAACGGATCGCATTTTCGTTTCCCCCGTCCCCGGCAGAAGCGGGCAGTAAACTCGCGGGCCCGACAGAAGACGCCACCGCTGACACACGCAGGTGAAGGTGGAATTTAGAGTGCGCCTTCTGCCCTCGGACTCCGCGCGTCGACCTGCACAAAGGACCAGAAGGCAACTGTGTCTGTTGCCAGTGGTGCGGATGTGAGCGTTGCGCTGAAGCGCCCGCGCTATATGATGCCGGTGGTTTTGATTTTAAAAACGTGTTTGGTTGAATTACATTTTTTAGTTCCACCAGAAGGCACGGTGGAGTAATGGATAATGGTTCGGATTGGAGAATTGGGAAATCCAGTTGAATCTATTACATTCACTTACGTGATAATACCCTTGGGATCGGTATGAATCCTCTTCTCCCCTCCAGCTATCGGTAAATAGCAGGACAAACCGTGTTCTATAGCCTTGGATGGTAACTGGTCTACCATAGAAAAAAATGGCAACTTACTGCAGGAAAAAGTCCGCCTCGTCAGTCATGTATCGAAAGATACATGATCGGCTAAGCGTGTATCACGCATGGCACATAATTGACTGATGTACTAATACTCTTGGGAAAGGTATGAATCCTCTTCTTCTCCCCCAGGTATGGGTAAATAGCTAGGCAAACCTGGATCTATAAATTTGGATGACAACTGGTCTACCGCAGAAAGAAATGGCAACCTACTGCGGGAAAAAATCTGCCTCTTCAGTCATGTATCGAAAGATACATGATCGCCTAAGCGTGTATCACGCATGGCAAATAGCAGACTGACTGAGTTTTACCAGTTCTACTCTTCACAGCCATGCTACACACATTGTCGCGAACCACACTCATTCACCAATTCCTAAGATGATATTTCTTCGATCACTACAATCTGTTCAAGTCTAGGGTTAACCGTTATATTTCCCACATATAAATTGCGCCTCTTACTTTTTAACCTTCTTGAGCCTTGTGAAGTGTAAACATCACTGTAAACATAAAATAAAATAAACTATAGACACAAGACAGGATTGAAGTCACTAAGCAATAATAAATGTTTAATGGATTTCCTCATTAACAATTACATTCAATATCAGTTGTACAATATATTCTATCATACTTGGAATATGCGCAACTGCTTCAGCCATGAAGCTATCCAAGATCTGGTTTAGATATATTATTCGAGTGTCAGGGATTATAAGCTGCATAAATATAGAATATTAATTGCACATATGTGCTAATATATGTATTCTGTGTCACATTCTCAATTTCTGCGCTGTTTGTTAGTACACTAGCCAGATAGTTAAGTTTCTGTTTTTGTTTATACCTGCACCATTTTTAAAACACAGTTGACTGGGAAAAGCCAGTAATCATGTTGGATTTCTCTTCTCAAAAGACTTTTTAATCCTTCCAAGTGGTTTTGTTGGGTATTTATCTTGTTGGAGCCATTTTTCCTTTCAGTTAGACTTTTACGTTCACTCCGTCTTCAAGTAGATCTTATAGACGTTTTTTCAGCAATGCTATTAATTTATAACTTCACCTATTAAGAAACAATTTGAACTTTTAACAAATTGTAATTTTAGTTGTAGTTTCTATGATGCAGATTAGATTAGCACAACTATAGTATTGTATGTAAATGAAATACTGCTATAAAAGCAGTGCGACCCAGCGAATGCCAGTCGAGCAACCATCTGTTGACCTGACAACGTCTGTTTCAGAGAGTACTCTACTTCATAACAATATGGCGTCGCCGATAGGATTCTTAACCACGTTAGGTGAACTGGAGTACGTAGAAACGGGAATTAGATGTTTAGCAGCGTTGGCTAGGGTAAAGAAACTGAAAGATAGGAAAGCTTCCGGAAGGGAGAATGAAATTACTGATTTATTTTTGGCCTAGGAAGGATGTGAAGCCATAAAGAAAACATCCATTATGGTATACCCACTAAATACTGGAAGATTTAACATACGAGGGAATGTCAACCATTATAAAAAGAAACATGCAACAAAAAGCTGGTTATTGCAGAAAGAACAAGATTTCTGGAAAATAGACAACCCAAATGAAACCGTAACGCAATATTTACACAGATTGAAAGAATCATCAAGATATTGCGAATTTGAAAAACTAGGTTCCAGAGAAATGTCTATAGAAGACGAATTGATCGTTCTAAGATTAATTAAAGACATGTATGAGGTTGCATAAATATAAGATCCTAGGACAGCTACGAGTAAAAGATAAGAATTTAGAATCGAGTGCAGTATTCTTACAGCAATTAAAATTAATGAATTTATTAATTTTAAAAACGATGTGACATGCAACACAACTAAAATCCTAATTAAGTGCAAATATTCCGACAAAGAATATGAAAGAAACAAAAACAAGTATCCAGCCCTTGGAAAATAATGTTTAAACTCTAAAAGAGACGACCATTTCCAATCTGTGTACAGATACAAAAAGAGAATAGAAAGAGGAGAAAGTATAAACTCTCATATTGAAAACGCAGAAGTAATATCGAAAAGAAAAAAATTGCAGAGCGTAGAGAGGCAGTAAAAATGAATGGCATAACTTTTCCCGTGCTGGTTGACATGGGGAGCGATGTTACCTTGAGACCAATGAATTTCTGAGAAAAATGGGTAAACAAATTAAGAAAAAGTTTGTGGCAGGAACGATATGAAAAACAAAACGAGTGGATGGAGGAACAACGACGTTTTTGACCAGGAACGATCTGAAAAACAAGACGTGCGGTTGGAGTATCAACGACGTTTAAACCAGGAACGTTCTGAAAAACAAAACGAGTGGATGGAGGAACAACGACGTTTTTGACCAGGAACGATCTGAAAAACAAGACGTGCGGTTGGAGTATCAACGACGTTTAAACCAGGAACGATATGAAAAACAAAACGAGTGGATGGAGGAACAACGACGTTTTTGACCAGGAACGATCTGAAAAACAAGACGTGCGGTTGGAGTATCAACGACGTTTAAACCAGGAACGATATGAAAAACAAAACGAGTAGATGGAGGAACAACGACGTTTTTGACCAGGAACGATCTGAAAAACAAGACGTGCGGTTGGAGTATCAACGACGTTTAAACCAGGAACGTTCTGAAAAACAAAACGAGTGGATGGAGGAACAACGACGTTTTTGACCAGGAACGATCTGAAAAACAAGACGTGCGGTTGGAGTATCAACGACGTTTAAACCAGGAACGATATGAAAAACAAAACGAGTGGATGGAGGAACAACGACGTTTTTGACCAGGAACGATCTGAAAAACAAGACGTGCGGTTGGAGTATCAACGACGTTTAAACCAGGAACGATATGAAAAACAAAACGAGTGGATGGAGGAACAACAACTTTTGGACCAGGAACGATCTGAAAAACAAGACGTGCGGTTGGAGTATCAACGACGTTTAAACCAGGAACGATATGAAAAACAAAACGAGTGGATGGAGGAACAACGACGTTTTTGACCAGGAACGATCTGAAAAACAAGACGTGCGGTTGGAGTATCAACGACGTTTAAACCAGGAACGATATGAAAAACAAAACGAGTGGATGGAGGAACAACGACGTTTTTGACCAGGAACGATCTGAAAAACAAGACGTGCGGTTGGAGTATCAACGACGTTTAAACCAGGAACGATATGAAAAACAAAACGAGTGGATGGAGGAACAACGACGTTTTTGACCAGGAACGATCTGAAAAACAAGACGTGCGGTTGGAGTATCAACGACGTTTAAACCAGGAACGATATGAAAAACAAAACGAGTGGATGGAGGAACAACGACGTTTTTGACCAGGAACGATCTGAAAAACAAGACGTGCGGTTGGAGTATCAACGACGTTTAAACCAGGAACGATATGAAAAACAAAACGAGTGGATGGAGGAACAACGACGTTTTTGACCAGGAACGATCTGAAAAACAAGACGTGCGGTTGGAGTATCAACGACGTTTAAACCAGGAACGATATGAAAAACAAAACGAGTGGATGGAGGAACAACGACGTTTTTGACCAGGAACGATCTGAAAAACAAGACGTGCGGTTGGAGTATCAACGACGTTTAAACCAGGAACGATATGAAAAACAAAACGAGTGGATGGAGGAACAACGACGTTTTTGACCAGGAACGATCTGAAAAACAAGACGTGCGGTTGGAGTATCAACGACGTTTAAACCAGGAACGATATGAAAAACAAAACGAGTGGATGGAGGAACAACGACGTTTTTGACCAGGAACGATCTGAAAAACAAGTCGTGCGGTTGGAGTATCAACGACGTTTAAACCAGGAACGATATGAAAAACAAAACGAGTGGATGGAGGAACAACGACGTTTTTGACCAGGAACGATCTGAAAAACAAGTCGTGCGGTTGGAGTATCAACGACGTTTAAACCAGGAACGATATGAAAAACAAAACGAGTGGATGGAGGAACAACGACGTTTTTGACCAGGAACGATCTGAAAAACAAGACGTGCGGTTGGAGTATCAACGACGTTTAAACCAGGAACGATATGAAAAACAAAACGAGTGGATGGAGGAACAACGACGTTTTTGACCAGGAACGATCTGAAAAACAAGACGTGCGGTTGGAGTATCAACGACGTTTAAACCAGGAACGATATGAAAAACAAAACGAGTGGATGGAGGAACAACGACGTTTTTGACCAGGAACGATCTGAAAAACAAGACGTGCGGTTGGAGTATCAACGACGTTTAAACCAGGAACGATATGAAAAACAAAACGAGTGGATGGAGGAACAACGACGTTTTTGACCAGGAACGATCTGAAAAACAAGACGTGCGGTTGGAGTATCAACGACGTTTAAACCAGGAACGATATGAAAAACAAAACGAGTGGATGGAGGAACAACGACGTTTTTGACCAGGAACGATCTGAAAAACAAGTCGTGCGGTTGGAGTATCAACGACGTTTAAACCAGGAACGATATGAAAAACAAAACGAGTGGATGGAGGAACAACGACTTTTGGACCAGGAACGATCTGAAAAACAAGACGTGCGGTTGGAGTATCAACGACGTTTAAACCAGGAACGATATGAAAAACAAAACGAGTGGATGGAGGAACAACGACGTTTTTGACCAGGAACGATCTGAAAAACAAGTCGTGCGGTTGGAGTATCAACGACGTTTAAACCAGGAACGATATGAAAAACAAAACGAGTGGATGGAGGAACAACGACTTTTGGACCAGGAACGATCTGAAAAACAAGACGTGCGGTTGGAGTATCAACGACGTTTAAACCAGGAACGATATGAAAAACAAAACGAGTGGATGGAGGAACAACGACGTTTTTGACCAGGAACGATCTGAAAAACAAGACGTGCGGTTGGAGTATCAACGACGTTTAAACCAGGAACGATATGAAAAACAAAACGAGTGGATGGAGGAACAACGACGTTTTTGACCAGGAACGATCTGAAAAACAAGACGTGCGGTTGGAGTATCAACGACGTTTAAACCAGGAACGATATGAAAAACAAAACGAGTGGATGGAGGAACAACGACGTTTTTGACCAGGAACGATCTGAAAAACAAGACGTGCGGTTGGAGTATCAACGACGTTTAAACCAGGAACGATATGAAAAACAAAACGAGTGGATGGAGGAACAACGACGTTTTTGACCAGGAACGATCTGAAAAACAAGACGTGCGGTTGGAGTATCAACGACGTTTAAACCAGGAACGATATGAAAAACAAAACGAGTGGATGGAGGAACAACGACGTTTTTGACCAGGAACGATCTGAAAAACAAGACGTGCGGTTGGAGTATCAACGACGTTTAAACCAGGAACGATATGAAAAACAAAACGAGTGGATGGAGGAACAACGACGTTTTTGACCAGGAACGATCTGAAAAACAAGACGTGCGGTTGGAGTATCAACGACGTTTAAACCAGGAACGATATGAAAAACAAAACGAGTGGATGGAGGAACAACGACGTTTTTGACCAGGAACGATCTGAAAAACAAGACGTGCGGTTGGAGTATCAACGACGTTTAAACCAGGAACGATATGAAAAACAAAACGAGTGGATGGAGGAACAACGACGTTTTTGACCAGGAACGATCTGAAAAACAAGACGTGCGGTTGGAGTATCAACGACGTTTAAACCAGGAACGTTCTGAAAAACAAAACGAGTGGATGGAGGAACAACGACGTTTTTGACCAGGAACGATCTGAAAAACAAGACGTGCGGTTGGAGTATCAACGACGTTTAAACCAGGAACGATATGAAAAACAAAACGAGTGGATGGAGGAACAACGACGTTTTTGACCAGGAACGATCTGAAAAACAAGACGTGCGGTTGGAGTATCAACGACGTTTAAACCAGGAACGTTCTGAAAAACAAAACGAGTGGATGGAGGAACAACGACGTTTTTGACCAGGAACGATCTGAAAAACAAGTCGTGCGGTTGGAGTATCAACGACGTTTAAACCAGGAACGTTCTGAAAAACAAAACGAGTGGATGGAGGAACAACGACGTTTTTGACCAGGAACGATCTGAAAAACAAGACGTGCGGTTGGAGTATCAACGACGTTTAAACCAGGAACGATATGAAAAACAAAACGAGTGGATGGAGGAACAACGACGTTTTTGACCAGGAACGATCTGAAAAACAAGACGTGCGGTTGGAGTATCAACGACGTTTAAACCAGGAACGATATGAAAAACAAAACGAGTGGATGGAGGAACAACAACTTTTGGACCAGGAACGATCTGAAAAACAAGACGTGCGGTTGGAGTATCAACGACGTTTAAACCAGGAACGATATGAAAAACAAAACGAGTGGATGGAGGAACAACGACTTTTGGACCAGGAACGATCTGAAAAACAAGACGTGCGGTTGGAGTATCAACGACGTTTAAACCAGGAACGTTCTGAAAAACAAAACGAGTGGATGGAGGAACAACGACGTTTTTGACCAGGAACGATCTGAAAAACAAGTCGTGCGGTTGGAGTATCAACGACGTTTAAACCAGGAACGATATGAAAAACAAAACGAGTGGATGGAGGAACAACGACGTTTTTGACCAGGAACGATCTGAAAAACAAGACGTGCGGTTGGAGTATCAACGACGTTTAAACCAGGAACGATATGAAAAACAAAACGAGTGGATGGAGGAACAACGACTTTTGGACCAGGAACGATCTGAAAAACAAGACGTGCGGTTGGAGTATCAACGACGTTTAAACCAGGAACGTTCTGAAAAACAAAACGAGTGGATGGAGGAACAACGACGTTTTTGACCAGGAACGATCTGAAAAACAAGTCGTGCGGTTGGAGTATCAACGACGTTTAAACCAGGAACGTTCTGAAAAACAAAACGAGTGGATGGAGGAACAACGACGTTTTTGACCAGGAACGATCTGAAAAACAAGACGTGCGGTTGGAGTATCAACGACGTTTAAACCAGGAACGATATGAAAAACAAAACGAGTGGATGGAGGAACAACGACGTTTTTGACCAGGAACGATCTGAAAAACAAGACGTGCGGTTGGAGTATCAACGACGTTTAAACCAGGAACGTTCTGAAAAACAAAACGAGTGGATGGAGGAACAACGACGTTTTTGACCAGGAACGATCTGAAAAACAAGACGTGCGGTTGGAGTATCAACGACGTTTAAACCAGGAACGATATGAAAAACAAAACGAGTGGATGGAGGAACAACGACTTTTGGACCAGGAACGATCTGAAAAACAAGACGTGCGGTTGGAGTATCAACGACGTTTAAACCAGGAACGATATGAAAAACAAAACGAGTGGATGGAGGAACAACGACTTTTGGACCAGGAACGATCTGAAAAACAAGACGTGCGGTTGGAGTATCAACGACGTTTAAACCAGGAACGTTCTGAAAAACAAAACGAGTGGATGGAGGAACAACGACGTTTTTGACCAGGAACGATCTGAAAAACAAGACGTGCGGTTGGAGTATCAACGACGTTTAAACCAGGAACGTTCTGAAAAACAAAACGAGTGGATGGAGGAACAACGACGTTTTTGACCAGGAACGATCTGAAAAACAAGACGTGCGGTTGGAGTATCAACGACGTTTAAACCAGGAACGATATGAAAAACAAAACGAGTGGATGGAGGAACAACGACTTTTGGACCAGGAACGATCTGAAAAACAAGACGTGCGGTTGGAGTATCAACGACGTTTAAACCAGGAACGATATGAAAAACAAAACGAGTGGATGGAGGAACAACGACTTTTGGACCAGGAACGATCTGAAAAACAAGACGTGCGGTTGGAGTATCAACGACGTTTAAACCAGGAACGTTCTGAAAAACAAAACGAGTGGATGGAGGAACAACGACGTTTTTGACCAGGAACGATCTGAAAAACAAGACGTGCGGTTGGAGTATCAACGACGTTTAAACCAGGAACGATATGAAAAACAAAACGAGTGGATGGAGGAACAACAACTTTTGGACCAGGAACGATCTGAAAAACAAGACGTGCGGTTGGAGTATCAACGACGTTTAAACCAGGAACGATATGAAAAACAAAACGAGTGGATGGAGGAACAACGACTTTTGGACCAGGAACGATCTGAAAAACAAGACGTGCGGTTGGAGTATCAACGACGTTTAAACCAGGAACGTTCTGAAAAACAAAACGAGTGGATGGAGGAACAACGACGTTTTTGACCAGGAACGATCTGAAAAACAAGACGTGCGGTTGGAGTATCAACGACGTTTAAACCAGGAACGATATGAAAAACAAAACGAGTGGATGGAGGAACAACGACTTTTGGACCAGGAACGATCTGAAAAACAAGACGTGCGGTTGGAGTATCAACGACGTTTAAACCAGGAACGTTCTGAAAAACAAAACGAGTGGATGGAGGAACAACGACGTTTTTGACCAGGAACGATCTGAAAAACAAGTCGTGCGGTTGGAGTATCAACGACGTTTAAACCAGGAACGATATGAAAAACAAAACGAGTGGATGGAGGAACAACGACGTTTTTGACCAGGAACGATCTGAAAAACAAGACGTGCGGTTGGAGTATCAACGACGTTTAAACCAGGAACGTTCTGAAAAACAAAACGAGTGGATGGAGGAACAACGACGTTTTTGACCAGGAACGATCTGAAAAACAAGTCGTGCGGTTGGAGTATCAACGACGTTTAAACCAGGAACGATATGAAAAACAAAACGAGTGGATGGAGGAACAACGACTTTTGGACCAGGAACGATCTGAAAAACAAGACGTGCGGTTGGAGTATCAACGACGTTTAAACCAGGAACGTTCTGAAAAACAAAACGAGTGGATGGAGGAACAACGACGTTTTTGACCAGGAACGATCTGAAAAACAAGACGTGCGGTTGGAGTATCAACGACGTTTAAACCAGGAACGTTCTGAAAAACAAAACGAGTGGATGGAGGAACAACGACGTTTTTGACCAGGAACGATCTGAAAAACAAGACGTGCGGTTGGAGTATCAACGACGTTTAAACCAGGAACGATATGAAAAACAAAACGAGTGGATGGAGGAACAACGACTTTTGGACCAGGAACGATCTGAAAAACAAGACGTGCGGTTGGAGTATCAACGACGTTTAAACCAGGAACGATATGAAAAACAAAACGAGTGGATGGAGGAACAACGACGTTTTTGACCAGGAACGATCTGAAAAACAAGACGTGCGGTTGGAGTATCAACGACGTTTAAACCAGGAACGTTCTGAAAAACAAAACGAGTGGATGGAGGAACAACGACGTTTTTGACCAGGAACGATCTGAAAAACAAGACGTGCGGTTGGAGTATCAACGACGTTTAAACCAGGAACGATATGAAAAACAAAACGAGTGGATGGAGGAACAACGACTTTTGGACCAGGAACGATCTGAAAAACAAGACGTGCGGTTGGAGTATCAACGACGTTTAAACCAGGAACGTTCTGAAAAACAAAACGAGTGGATGGAGGAACAACGACGTTTTTGACCAGGAACGATCTGAAAAACAAGTCGTGCGGTTGGAGTATCAACGACGTTTAAACCAGGAACGATATGAAAAACAAAACGAGTGGATGGAGGAACAACGACTTTTGGACCAGGAACGATCTGAAAAACAAGACGTGCGGTTGGAGTATCAACGACGTTTAAACCAGGAACGTTCTGAAAAACAAAACGAGTGGATGGAGGAACAACGACGTTTTTGACCAGGAACGATCTGAAAAACAAGTCGTGCGGTTGGAGTATCAACGACGTTTAAACCAGGAACGATATGAAAAACAAAACGAGTGGATGGAGGAACAACGACGTTTTTGACCAGGAACGATCTGAAAAACAAGACGTGCGGTTGGAGTATCAACGACGTTTAAACCAGGAACGATATGAAAAACAAAACGAGTGGATGGAGGAACAACGACTTTTGGACCAGGAACGATCTGAAAAACAAGTCGTGCGGTTGGAGTATCAACGACGTTTAAACCAGGAACGTTCTGAAAAACAAAACGAGTGGATGGAGGAACAACGACGTTTTTGACCAGGAACGATCTGAAAAACAAGTCGTGCGGTTGGAGTATCAACGACGTTTAAACCAGGAACGATATGAAAAACAAAACGAGTGGATGGAGGAACAACGACGTTTTTGACCAGGAACGATCTGAAAAACAAGACGTGCGGTTGGAGTATCAACGACGTTTAAACCAGGAACGTTCTGAAAAACAAAACGAGTGGATGGAGGAACAACGACGTTTTTGACCAGGAACGATCTGAAAAACAAGTCGTGCGGTTGGAGTATCAACGACGTTTAAACCAGGAACGATATGAAAAACAAAACGAGTGGATGGAGGAACAACGACGTTTTTGACCAGGAACGATCTGAAAAACAAGACGTGCGGTTGGAGTATCAACGACGTTTAAACCAGGAACGATATGAAAAACAAAACGAGTGGATGGAGGAACAACGACTTTTGGACCAGGAACGATCTGAAAAACAAGTCGTGCGGTTGGAGTATCAACGACGTTTAAACCAGGAACGTTCTGAAAAACAAAACGAGTGGATGGAGGAACAACGACGTTTTTGACCAGGAACGATCTGAAAAACAAGTCGTGCGGTTGGAGTATCAACGACGTTTAAACCAGGAACGATATGAAAAACAAAACGAGTGGATGGAGGAACAACGACGTTTTTGACCAGGAACGATCTGAAAAACAAGACGTGCGGTTGGAGTATCAACGACGTTTAAACCAGGAACGTTCTGAAAAACAAAACGAGTGGATGGAGGAACAACGACGTTTTTGACCAGGAACGATCTGAAAAACAAGTCGTGCGGTTGGAGTATCAACGACGTTTAAACCAGGAACGATATGAAAAACAAAACGAGTGGATGGAGGAACAACGACTTTTGGACCAGGAACGATCTGAAAAACAAGACGTGCGGTTGGAGTATCAACGACGTTTAAACCAGGAACGTTCTGAAAAACAAAACGAGTGGATGGAGGAACAACGACGTTTTTGACCAGGAACGATCTGAAAAACAAGACGTGCGGTTGGAGTATCAACGACGTTTAAACCAGGAACGATATGAAAAACAAAACGAGTGGATGGAGGAACAACGACTTTTGGACCAGGAACGATCTGAAAAACAAGACGTGCGGTTGGAGTATCAACGACGTTTAAACCAGGAACGTTCTGAAAAACAAAACGAGTGGATGGAGGAACAACGACTTTTGGACCAGGAACGATCTGAAAAACAAGACGTGCGGTTGGAGTATCAACGACGTTTAAACCAGGAACGTTCTGAAAAACAAAACGAGTGGATGGAGGAACAACGACGTTTTTGACCAGGAACGATCTGAAAAACAAGACGTGCGGTTGGAGTATCAACGACGTTTAAACCAGGAACGATATGAAAAACAAAACGAGTGGATGGAGGAACAACGACGTTTTTGACCAGGAACGATCTGAAAAACAAGACGTGCGGTTGGAGTATCAACGACGTTTAAACCAGGAACGTTCTGAAAAACAAAACGAGTGGATGGAGGAACAACGACGTTTTTGACCAGGAACGATCTGAAAAACAAGTCGTGCGGTTGGAGTATCAACGACGTTTAAACCAGGAACGTTCTGAAAAACAAAACGAGTGGATGGAGGAACAACGACGTTTTTGACCAGGAACGATCTGAAAAACAAGACGTGCGGTTGGAGTATCAACGACGTTTAAACCAGGAACGATATGAAAAACAAAACGAGTGGATGGAGGAACAACGACTTTTGGACCAGGAACGATCTGAAAAACAAGACGTGCGGTTGGAGTATCAACGACGTTTAAACCAGGAACGATATGAAAAACAAAACGAGTGGATGGAGGAACAACGACGTTTTTGACCAGGAACGATCTGAAAAACAAGACGTGCGGTTGGAGTATCAACGACGTTTAAACCAGGAACGTTCTGAAAAACAAAACGAGTGGATGGAGGAACAACGACGTTTTTGACCAGGAACGATCTGAAAAACAAGACGTGCGGTTGGAGTATCAACGACGTTTAAACCAGGAACGTTCTGAAAAACAAAACGAGTAGATGGAGGAACAACGACGTTTTTGACCAGGAACGATCTGAAAAACAAGACGTGCGGTTGGAGTATCAACGACGTTTAAACCAGGAACGATATGAAAAACAAAACGAGTGGATGGAGGAACAACGACGTTTTTGACCAGGAACGATCTGAAAAACAAGACGTGCGGTTGGAGTATCAACGACGTTTAAACCAGGAACGATATGAAAAACAAAACGAGTGGATGGAGGAACAACGACTTTTGGACCAGGAACGATCTGAAAAACAAGACGTGCGGTTGGAGTATCAACGACGTTTAAACCAGGAACGATATGAAAAACAAAACGAGTGGATGGAGGAACAACGACGTTTTTGACCAGGAACGATCTGAAAAACAAGACGTGCGGTTGGAGTATCAACGACGTTTAAACCAGGAACGTTCTGAAAAACAAAACGAGTGGATGGAGGAACAACGACGTTTTTGACCAGGAACGATCTGAAAAACAAGACGTGCGGTTGGAGTATCAACGACGTTTAAACCAGGAACGTTCTGAAAAACAAAACGAGTAGATGGAGGAACAACGACGTTTTTGACCAGGAACGATCTGAAAAACAAGACGTGCGGTTGGAGTATCAACGACGTTTAAACCAGGAACGATATGAAAAACAAAACGAGTGGATGGAGGAACAACGACGTTTTTGACCAGGAACGATCTGAAAAACAAGACGTGCGGTTGGAGTATCAACGACGTTTAAACCAGGAACGATATGAAAAACAAAACGAGTGGATGGAGGAACAACAACTTTTGGACCAGGAACGATCTGAAAAACAAGACGTGCGGTTGGAGTATCAACGACGTTTAAACCAGGAACGATATGAAAAACAAAACGAGTAGATGGAGGAACAACGACGTTTTTGACCAGGAACGATCTGAAAAACAAGACGTGCGGTTGGAGTATCAACGACGTTTAAACCAGGAACGTTCTGAAAAACAAAACGAGTGGATGGAGGAACAACGACTTTTGGACCAGGAACGATCTGAAAAACAAGACGTGCGGTTGGAGTATCAACGACGTTTAAACCAGGAACGTTCTGAAAAACAAAACGAGTGGATGGAGGAACAACGACGTTTTTGACCAGGAACGATCTGAAAAACAAGTCGTGCGGTTGGAGTATCAACGACGTTTAAACCAGGAACGATATGAAAAACAAAACGAGTGGATGGAGGAACAACGACTTTTGGACCAGGAACGATCTGAAAAACAAGACGTGCGGTTGGAGTATCAACGACGTTTAAACCAGGAACGTTCTGAAAAACAAAACGAGTGGATGGAGGAACAACGACGTTTTTGACCAGGAACGATCTGAAAAACAAGTCGTGCGGTTGGAGTATCAACGACGTTTAAACCAGGAACGATATGAAAAACAAAACGAGTGGATGGAGGAACAACGACGTTTTTGACCAGGAACGATCTGAAAAACAAGACGTGCGGTTGGAGTATCAACGACGTTTAAACCAGGAACGATATGAAAAACAAAACGAGTGGATGGAGGAACAACGACTTTTGGACCAGGAACGATCTGAAAAACAAGTCGTGCGGTTGGAGTATCAACGACGTTTAAACCAGGAACGTTCTGAAAAACAAAACGAGTGGATGGAGGAACAACGACGTTTTTGACCAGGAACGATCTGAAAAACAAGTCGTGCGGTTGGAGTATCAACGACGTTTAAACCAGGAACGATATGAAAAACAAAACGAGTGGATGGAGGAACAACGACGTTTTTGACCAGGAACGATCTGAAAAACAAGACGTGCGGTTGGAGTATCAACGACGTTTAAACCAGGAACGTTCTGAAAAACAAAACGAGTGGATGGAGGAACAACGACGTTTTTGACCAGGAACGATCTGAAAAACAAGTCGTGCGGTTGGAGTATCAACGACGTTTAAACCAGGAACGATATGAAAAACAAAACGAGTGGATGGAGGAACAACGACTTTTGGACCAGGAACGATCTGAAAAACAAGACGTGCGGTTGGAGTATCAACGACGTTTAAACCAGGAACGTTCTGAAAAACAAAACGAGTGGATGGAGGAACAACGACGTTTTTGACCAGGAACGATCTGAAAAACAAGTCGTGCGGTTGGAGTATCAACGACGTTTAAACCAGGAACGATATGAAAAACAAAACGAGTGGATGGAGGAACAACGACTTTTGGACCAGGAACGATCTGAAAAACAAGACGTGCGGTTGGAGTATCAACGACGTTTAAACCAGGAACGTTCTGAAAAACAAAACGAGTGGATGGAGGAACAACGACGTTTTTGACCAGGAACGATCTGAAAAACAAGTCGTGCGGTTGGAGTATCAACGACGTTTAAACCAGGAACGATATGAAAAACAAAACGAGTGGATGGAGGAACAACGACGTTTTTGACCAGGAACGATCTGAAAAACAAGACGTGCGGTTGGAGTATCAACGACGTTTAAACCAGGAACGATATGAAAAACAAAACGAGTGGATGGAGGAACAACGACTTTTGGACCAGGAACGATCTGAAAAACAAGTCGTGCGGTTGGAGTATCAACGACGTTTAAACCAGGAACGTTCTGAAAAACAAAACGAGTGGATGGAGGAACAACGACGTTTTTGACCAGGAACGATCTGAAAAACAAGTCGTGCGGTTGGAGTATCAACGACGTTTAAACCAGGAACGATATGAAAAACAAAACGAGTGGATGGAGGAACAACGACGTTTTTGACCAGGAACGATCTGAAAAACAAGTCGTGCGGTTGGAGTATCAACGACGTTTAAACCAGGAACGATATGAAAAACAAAACGAGTGGATGGAGGAACAACGACTTTTGGACCAGGAACGATCTGAAAAACAAGACGTGCGGTTGGAGTATCAACGACGTTTAAACCAGGAACGTTCTGAAAAACAAAACGAGTGGATGGAGGAACAACGACGTTTTTGACCAGGAACGATCTGAAAAACAAGACGTGCGGTTGGAGTATCAACGACGTTTAAACCAGGAACGATATGAAAAACAAAACGAGTGGATGGAGGAACAACGACTTTTGGACCAGGAACGATCTGAAAAACAAGACGTGCGGTTGGAGTATCAACGACGTTTAAACCAGGAACGTTCTGAAAAACAAAACGAGTGGATGGAGGAACAACGACTTTTTGGACCAGGAACGATCTGAAAAACAAGACGTGCGGTTGGAGTATCAACGACGTTTAAACCAGGAACGTTCTGAAAAACAAAACGAGTGGATGGAGGAACAACGACGTTTTTGACCAGGAACGATCTGAAAAACAAGACGTGCGGTTGGAGTATCAACGACGTTTAAACCAGGAACGATATGAAAAACAAAACGAGTGGATGGAGGAACAACGACGTTTTTGACCAGGAACGATCTGAAAAACAAGACGTGCGGTTGGAGTATCAACGACGTTTAAACCAGGAACGTTCTGAAAAACAAAACGAGTGGATGGAGGAACAACGACGTTTTTGACCAGGAACGATCTGAAAAACAAGACGTGCGGTTGGAGTATCAACGACGTTTAAACCAGGAACGTTCTGAAAAACAAAACGAGTGGATGGAGGAACAACGACGTTTTTGACCAGGAACGATCTGAAAAACAAGACGTGCGGTTGGAGTATCAACGACGTTTAAACCAGGAACGATATGAAAAACAAAACGAGTGGATGGAGGAACAACGACTTTTGGACCAGGAACGATCTGAAAAACAAGACGTGCGGTTGGAGTATCAACGACGTTTAAACCAGGAACGATATGAAAAACAAAACGAGTGGATGGAGGAACAACGACGTTTTTGACCAGGAACGATCTGAAAAACAAGACGTGCGGTTGGAGTATCAACGACGTTTAAACCAGGAACGTTCTGAAAAACAAAACGAGTGGATGGAGGAACAACGACTTTTGGACCAGGAACGATCTGAAAAACAAGACGTGCGGTTGGAGTATCAACGACGTTTAAACCAGGAACGTTCTGAAAAACAAAACGAGTGGATGGAGGAACAACGACGTTTTTGACCAGGAACGATCTGAAAAACAAGACGTGCGGTTGGAGTATCAACGACGTTTAAACCAGGAACGTTCTGAAAAACAAAACGAGTGGATGGAGGAACAACGACTTTTTGGACCAGGAACGATCTGAAAAACAAGACGTGCGGTTGGAGTATCAACGACGTTTAAACCAGGAACGATATGAAAAACAAAACGAGTGGATGGAGGAACAACGACTTTTGGACCAGGAACGATCTGAAAAACAAGACGTGCGGTTGGAGTATCAACGACGTTTAAACCAGGAACGTTCTGAAAAACAAAACGAGTGGATGGAGGAACAACGACGTTTTTGACCAGGAACGATCTGAAAAACAAGACGTGCGGTTGGAGTATCAACGACGTTTAAACCAGGAACGATATGAAAAACAAAACGAGTGGATGGAGGAACAACGACTTTTGGACCAGGAACGATCTGAAAAACAAGACGTGCGGTTGGAGTATCAACGACGTTTAAACCAGGAACGATCTGAAAAACAAAACGAGTGGATGGAGGAACAACGACTTTTGGACCAGGAACGATCTGAAAAACAAGACGTGCGGTTGGAGTATCAACGACGTTTAAACCAGGAACGTTCTGAAAAACAAAACGAGTGGATGGAGGAACAACGACGTTTTTGACCAGGAACGATCTGAAAAACAAGACGTGCGGTTGGAGTATCAACGACGTTTAAACCAGGAACGATATGAAAAACAAAACGAGTGGATGGAGGAACAACGACGTTTTTGACCAGGAACGATCTGAAAAACAAGACGTGCGGTTGGAGTATCAACGACGTTTAAACCAGGAACGTTCTGAAAAACAAAACGAGTGGATGGAGGAACAACGACGTTTTTGACCAGGAACGATCTGAAAAACAAGTCGTGCGGTTGGAGTATCAACGACGTTTAAACCAGGAACGTTCTGAAAAACAAAACGAGTGGATGGAGGAACAACGACGTTTTTGACCAGGAACGATCTGAAAAACAAGACGTGCGGTTGGAGTATCAACGACGTTTAAACCAGGAACGATATGAAAAACAAAACGAGTGGATGGAGGAACAACAACTTTTGGACCAGGAACGATCTGAAAAACAAGACGTGCGGTTGGAGTATCAACGACGTTTAAACCAGGAACGATATGAAAAACAAAACGAGTAGATGGAGGAACAACGACGTTTTTGACCAGGAACGATCTGAAAAACAAGACGTGCGGTTGGAGTATCAACGACGTTTAAACCAGGAACGTTCTGAAAAACAAAACGAGTGGATGGAGGAACAACGACTTTTGGACCAGGAACGATCTGAAAAACAAGACGTGCGGTTGGAGTATCAACGACGTTTAAACCAGGAACGTTCTGAAAAACAAAACGAGTGGATGGAGGAACAACGACGTTTTTGACCAGGAACGATCTGAAAAACAAGACGTGCGGTTGGAGTATCAACGACGTTTAAACCAGGAACGTTCTGAAAAACAAAACGAGTGGATGGAGGAACAACGACTTTTGGACCAGGAACGATCTGAAAAACAAGACGTGCGGTTGGAGTATCAACGACGTTTAAACCAGGAACGTTCTGAAAAACAAAACGAGTGGATGGAGGAACAACGACGTTTTTGACCAGGAACGATCTGAAAAACAAGTCGTGCGGTTGGAGTATCAACGACGTTTAAACCAGGAACGATATGAAAAACAAAACGAGTGGATGGAGGAACAACAACTTTTGGACCAGGAACGATCTGAAAAACAAGACGTGCGGTTGGAGTATCAACGACGTTTAAACCAGGAACGATATGAAAAACAAAACGAGTGGATGGAGGAACAACGACTTTTGGACCAGGAACGATCTGAAAAACAAGACGTGCGGTTGGAGTATCAACGACGTTTAAACCAGGAACGTTCTGAAAAACAAAACGAGTAGATGGAGGAACAACGACGTTTTTGACCAGGAACGATCTGAAAAACAAGACGTGCGGTTGGAGTATCAACGACGTTTAAACCAGGAACGATATGAAAAACAAAACGAGTGGATGGAGGAACAACGACTTTTGGACCAGGAACGATCTGAAAAACAAGACGTGCGGTTGGAGTATCAACGACGTTTAAACCAGGAACGATATGAAAAACAAAACGAGTGGATGGAGGAACAACGACTTTTGGACCAGGAACGATCTGAAAAACAAGACGTGCGGTTGGAGTATCAACGACGTTTAAACCAGGAACGTTCTGAAAAACAAAACGAGTGGATGGAGGAACAACGACGTTTTTGACCAGGAACGATCTGAAAAACAAGACGTGCGGTTGGAGTATCAACGACGTTTAAACCAGGAACGATATGAAAAACAAAACGAGTGGATGGAGGAACAACGACTTTTGGACCAGGAACGATCTGAAAAACAAGACGTGCGGTTGGAGTATCAACGACGTTTAAACCAGGAACGATATGAAAAACAAAACGAGTGGATGGAGGAACAACGACTTTTGGACCAGGAACGATCTGAAAAACAAGACGTGCGGTTGGAGTATCAACGACGTTTAAACCAGGAACGTTCTGAAAAACAAAACGAGTGGATGGAGGAACAACGACGTTTTTGACCAGGAACGATCTGAAAAACAAGACGTGCGGTTGGAGTATCAACGACGTTTAAACCAGGAACGATATGAAAAACAAAACGAGTGGATGGAGGAACAACGACGTTTTTGACCAGGAACGATCTGAAAAACAAGACGTGCGGTTGGAGTATCAACGACGTTTAAACCAGGAACGATATGAAAAACAAAACGAGTGGATGGAGGAACAACGACTTTTGGACCAGGAACGATCTGAAAAACAAGACGTGCGGTTGGAGTATCAACGACGTTTAAACCAGGAACGTTCTGAAAAACAAAACGAGTGGATGGAGGAACAACGACGTTTTTGACCAGGAACGATCTGAAAAACAAGACGTGCGGTTGGAGTATCAACGACGTTTAAACCAGGAACGATATGAAAAACAAAACGAGTGGATGGAGGAACAACGACTTTTGGACCAGGAACGATCTGAAAAACAAGACGTGCGGTTGGAGTATCAACGACGTTTAAACCAGGAACGATATGAAAAACAAAACGAGTGGATGGAGGAACAACGACTTTTGGACCAGGAACGATCTGAAAAACAAGACGTGCGGTTGGAGTATCAACGACGTTTAAACCAGGAACGTTCTGAAAAACAAAACGAGTGGATGGAGGAACAACGACGTTTTTGACCAGGAACGATCTGAAAAACAAGACGTGCGGTTGGAGTATCAACGACGTTTAAACCAGGAACGATATGAAAAACAAAACGAGTGGATGGAGGAACAACGACGTTTTTGACCAGGAACGATCTGAAAAACAAGACGTGCGGTTGGAGTATCAACGACGTTTAAACCAGGAACGATATGAAAAACAAAACGAGTGGATGGAGGAACAACGACTTTTGGACCAGGAACGATCTGAAAAACAAGACGTGCGGTTGGAGTATCAACGACGTTTAAACCAGGAACGTTCTGAAAAACAAAACGAGTAGATGGAGGAACAACGACGTTTTTGACCAGGAACGATCTGAAAAACAAGACGTGCGGTTGGAGTATCAACGACGTTTAAACCAGGAACGATATGAAAAACAAAACGAGTGGATGGAGGAACAACGACGTTTTTGACCAGGAACGATCTGAAAAACAAGACGTGCGGTTGGAGTATCAACGACGTTTAAACCAGGAACGATATGAAAAACAAAACGAGTGGATGGAGGAACAACGACTTTTGGACCAGGAACGATCTGAAAAACAAGACGTGCGGTTGGAGTATCAACGACGTTTAAACCAGGAACGTTCTGAAAAACAAAACGAGTGGATGGAGGAACAACGACGTTTTTGACCAGGAACGATCTGAAAAACAAGACGTGCGGTTGGAGTATCAACGACGTTTAAACCAGGAACGATATGAAAAACAAAACGAGTGGATGGAGGAACAACGACGTTTTTGACCAGGAACGATCTGAAAAACAAGACGTGCGGTTGGAGTATCAACGACGTTTAAACCAGGAACGATATGAAAAACAAAACGAGTGGATGGAGGAACAACGACTTTTGGACCAGGAACGATCTGAAAAACAAGACGTGCGGTTGGAGTATCAACGACGTTTAAACCAGGAACGTTCTGAAAAACAAAACGAGTAGATGGAGGAACAACGACGTTTTTGACCAGGAACGATCTGAAAAACAAGACGTGCGGTTGGAGTATCAACGACGTTTAAACCAGGAACGATATGAAAAACAAAACGAGTGGATGGAGGAACAACGACTTTTGGACCAGGAACGATCTGAAAAACAAGACGTGCGGTTGGAGTATCAACGACGTTTAAACCAGGAACGTTCTGAAAAACAAAACGAGTGGATGGAGGAACAACGACGTTTTTGACCAGGAACGATCTGAAAAACAAGACGTGCGGTTGGAGTATCAACGACGTTTAAACCAGGAACGATATGAAAAACAAAACGAGTGGATGGAGGAACAACGACTTTTGGACCAGGAACGATCTGAAAAACAAGACGTGCGGTTGGAGTATCAACGACGTTTAAACCAGGAACGATATGAAAAACAAAACGAGTGGATGGAGGAACAACGACTTTTGGACCAGGAACGATCTGAAAAACAAGACGTGCGGTTGGAGTATCAACGACGTTTAAACCAGGAACGTTCTGAAAAACAAAACGAGTGGATGGAGGAACAACGACGTTTTTGACCAGGAACGATCTGAAAAACAAGACGTGCGGTTGGAGTATCAACGACGTTTAAACCAGGAACGATATGAAAAACAAAACGAGTGGATGGAGGAACAACAACTTTTGGACCAGGAACGATCTGAAAAACAAGACGTGCGGTTGGAGTATCAACGACGTTTAAACCAGGAACGATATGAAAAACAAAACGAGTGGATGGAGGAACAACGACTTTTGGACCAGGAACGATCTGAAAAACAAGACGTGCGGTTGGAGTATCAACGACGTTTAAACCAGGAACGTTCTGAAAAACAAAACGAGTAGATGGAGGAACAACGACGTTTTTGACCAGGAACGATCTGAAAAACAAGACGTGCGGTTGGAGTATCAACGACGTTTAAACCAGGAACGATATGAAAAACAAAACGAGTGGATGGAGGAACAACGACTTTTGGACCAGGAACGATCTGAAAAACAAGACGTGCGGTTGGAGTATCAACGACGTTTAAACCAGGAACGATATGAAAAACAAAACGAGTGGATGGAGGAACAACGACTTTTGGACCAGGAACGATCTGAAAAACAAGACGTGCGGTTGGAGTATCAACGACGTTTAAACCAGGAACGTTCTGAAAAACAAAACGAGTAGATGGAGGAACAACGACGTTTTTGACCAGGAACGATCTGAAAAACAAGACGTGCGGTTGGAGTATCAACGACGTTTAAACCAGGAACGATATGAAAAACAAAACGAGTGGATGGAGGAACAACGACGTTTTTGACCAGGAACGATCTGAAAAACAAGACGTGCGGTTGGAGTATCAACGACGTTTAAACCAGGAACGATATGAAAAACAAAACGAGTGGATGGAGGAACAACGACTTTTGGACCAGGAACGATCTGAAAAACAAGACGTGCGGTTGGAGTATCAACGACGTTTAAACCAGGAACGATATGAAAAACAAAACGAGTGGATGGAGGAACAACGACTTTTGGACCAGGAACGATCTGAAAAACAAGACGTGCGGTTGGAGTATCAACGACGTTTAAACCAGGAACGATATGAAAAACAAAACGAGTGGATGGAGGAACAACGACGTTTTTGACCAGGAACGATCTGAAAAACAAGACGTGCGGTTGGAGTATCAACGACGTTTAAACCAGGAACGATATGAAAAACAAAACGAGTGGATGGAGGAACAACGACGTTTTTGACCAGGAACGATCTGAAAAACAAGACGTGCGGTTGGAGTATCAACGACGTTTAAACCAGGAACGATATGAAAAACAAAACGAGTGGATGGAGGAACAACGACGTTTTTGACCAGGAACGATCTGAAAAACAAGACGTGCGGTTGGAGTATCAACGACGTTTAAACCAGGAACGTTCTGAAAAACAAAACGAGTGGATGGAGGAACAACGACGTTTTTGACCAGGAACGATCTGAAAAACAAGACGTGCGGTTGGAGTATCAACGACGTTTAAACCAGGAACGATATGAAAAACAAAACGAGTGGATGGAGGAACAACGACTTTTGGACCAGGAACGATCTGAAAAACAAGACGTGCGGTTGGAGTATCAACGACGTTTAAACCAGGAACGATATGAAAAACAAAACGAGTGGATGGAGGAACAACGACGTTTTTGACCAGGAACGATCTGAAAAACAAGACGTGCGGTTGGAGTATCAACGACGTTTAAACCAGGAACGTTCTGAAAAACAAAACGAGTGGATGGAGGAACAACGACGTTTTTGACCAGGAACGATCTGAAAAACAAGACGTGCGGTTGGAGTATCAACGACGTTTAAACCAGGAACGATATGAAAAACAAAACGAGTGGATGGAGGAACAACGACTTTTGGACCAGGAACGATCTGAAAAACAAGACGTGCGGTTGGAGTATCAACGACGTTTAAACCAGGAACGATATGAAAAACAAAACGAGTGGATGGAGGAACAACGACGTTTTTGACCAGGAACGATCTGAAAAACAAGACGTGCGGTTGGAGTATCAACGACGTTTAAACCAGGAACGATATGAAAAACAAAACGAGTGGATGGAGGAACAACGACGTTTTTGACCAGGAACGATCTGAAAAACAAGACGTGCGGTTGGAGTATCAACGACGTTTAAACCAGGAACGATATGAAAAACAAAACGAGTGGATGGAGGAACAACGACTTTTGGACCAGGAACGATCTGAAAAACAAGACGTGCGGTTGGAGTATCAACGACGTTTAAACCAGGAACGATATGAAAAACAAAACGAGTGGATGGAGGAACAACGACGTTTTTGACCAGGAACGATCTGAAAAACAAGACGTGCGGTTGGAGTATCAACGACGTTTAAACCAGGAACGTTCTGAAAAACAAAACGAGTGGATGGAGGAACAACGACGTTTTTGACCAGGAACGATCTGAAAAACAAGACGTGCGGTTGGAGTATCAACGACGTTTAAACCAGGAACGATATGAAAAACAAAACGAGTGGATGGAGGAACAACGACTTTTGGACCAGGAACGATCTGAAAAACAAGACGTGCGGTTGGAGTATCAACGACGTTTAAACCAGGAACGATATGAAAAACAAAACGAGTGGATGGAGGAACAACGACGTTTTTGACCAGGAACGATCTGAAAAACAAGACGTGCGGTTGGAGTATCAACGACGTTTAAACCAGGAACGATATGAAAAACAAAACGAGTGGATGGAGGAACAACGACGTTTTTGACCAGGAACGATCTGAAAAACAAGACGTGCGGTTGGAGTATCAACGACGTTTAAACCAGGAACGATATGAAAAACAAAACGAGTGGATGGAGGAACAACGACGTTTTTGACCAGGAACGATCTGAAAAACAAGACGTGCGGTTGGAGTATCAACGACGTTTAAACCAGGAACGTTCTGAAAAACAAAACGAGTGGATGGAGGAACAACGACGTTTTTGACCAGGAACGATCTGAAAAACAAGACGTGCGGTTGGAGTATCAACGACGTTTAAACCAGGAACGATATGAAAAACAAAACGAGTGGATGGAGGAACAACGACTTTTGGACCAGGAACGATCTGAAAAACAAGACGTGCGGTTGGAGTATCAACGACGTTTAAACCAGGAACGATATGAAAAACAAAACGAGTGGATGGAGGAACAACGACGTTTTTGACCAGGAACGATCTGAAAAACAAGTCGTGCGGTTGGAGTATCAACGACGTTTAAACCAGGAACGATATGAAAAACAAAACGAGTGGATGGAGGAACAACGACGTTTTTGACCAGGAACGATCTGAAAAACAAGACGTGCGGTTGGAGTATCAACGACGTTTAAACCAGGAACGATATGAAAAACAAAACGAGTGGATGGAGGAACAACGACTTTTGGACCAGGAACGATCTGAAAAACAAGACGTGCGGTTGGAGTATCAACGACGTTTAAACCAGGAACGTTCTGAAAAACAAAACGAGTAGATGGAGGAACAACGACGTTTTTGACCAGGAACGATCTGAAAAACAAGACGTGCGGTTGGAGTATCAACGACGTTTAAACCAGGAACGATATGAAAAACAAAACGAGTGGATGGAGGAACAACGACTTTTGGACCAGGAACGATCTGAAAAACAAGACGTGCGGTTGGAGTATCAACGACGTTTAAACCAGGAACGTTCTGAAAAACAAAACGAGTAGATGGAGGAACAACGACGTTTTTGACCAGGAACGATCTGAAAAACAAGACGTGCGGTTGGAGTATCAACGACGTTTAAACCAGGAACGATATGAAAAACAAAACGAGTGGATGGAGGAACAACGACGTTTTTGACCAGGAACGATCTGAAAAACAAGTCGTGCGGTTGGAGTATCAACGACGTTTAAACCAGGAACGTTCTGAAAAACAAAACGAGTGGATGGAGGAACAACGACGTTTTTGACCAGGAACGATCTGAAAAACAAGACGTGCGGTTGGAGTATCAACGACGTTTAAACCAGGAACGATATGAAAAACAAAACGAGTGGATGGAGGAACAACGACGTTTTTGACCAGGAACGATCTGAAAAACAAGACGTGCGGTTGGAGTATCAACGACGTTTAAACCAGGAACGTTCTGAAAAACAAAACGAGTACATGGAGGAACAACGACGTTTTTGACCAGGAAGGATCTGAAAAACAAGACGTGCGGTTGGAGTATCAACGACGTTTAAACCAGGAACGATATGAAAAACAAAACGAGTGGATGGAGGAACAACGACGTTTTTGACCAGGAACGATCTGAAAAACAAGACGTGCGGTTGGAGTATCAACGACGTTTAAACCAGGAACGATATGAAAAACAAAACGAGTGGATGGAGGAACAACGACTTTTGGACCAGGAACGATCTGAAAAACAAGACGTGCGGTTGGAGTATCAACGACGTTTAAACCAGGAACGATATGAAAAACAAAACGAGTGGATGGAGGAACAACGACTTTTGGACCAGGAACGATCTGAAAAACAAGACGTGCGGTTGGAGTATCAACGACGTTTAAACCAGGAACGTTCTGAAAAACAAAACGAGTGGATGGAGGAACAACGACGTTTTTGACCAGGAACGATCTGAAAAACAAGACGTGCGGTTGGAGTATCAACGACGTTTAAACCAGGAACGATATGAAAAACAAAACGAGTGGATGGAGGAACAACGACTTTTGGACCAGGAACGATCTGAAAAACAAGACGTGCGGTTGGAGTATCAACGACGTTTAAACCAGGAACGTTCTGAAAAACAAAACGAGTAGATGGAGGAACAACGACGTTTTTGACCAGGAACGATCTGAAAAACAAGACGTGCGGTTGGAGTATCAACGACGTTTAAACCAGGAACGATATGAAAAACAAAACGAGTGGATGGAGGAACAACGACTTTTGGACCAGGAACGATCTGAAAAACAAGACGTGCGGTTGGAGTATCAACGACGTTTAAACCAGGAACGTTCTGAAAAACAAAACGAGTAGATGGAGGAACAACGACGTTTTTGACCAGGAACGATCTGAAAAACAAGACGTGCGGTTGGAGTATCAACGACGTTTAAACCAGGAACGATATGAAAAACAAAACGAGTGGATGGAGGAACAACGACGTTTTTGACCAGGAACGATCTGAAAAACAAGTCGTGCGGTTGGAGTATCAACGACGTTTAAACCAGGAACGTTCTGAAAAACAAAACGAGTGGATGGAGGAACAACGACGTTTTTGACCAGGAACGATCTGAAAAACAAGACGTGCGGTTGGAGTATCAACGACGTTTAAACCAGGAACGATATGAAAAACAAAACGAGTAGATGGAGGAACAACGACGTTTTTGACCAGGAACGATCTGAAAAACAAGACGTGCGGTTGGAGTATCAACGACGTTTAAACCAGGAACGTTCTGAAAAACAAAACGAGTAGATGGAGGAACAACGACGTTTTTGACCAGGAACGATCTGAAAAACAAGACGTGCGGTTGGAGTATCAACGACGTTTAAACCAGGAACGATATGAAAAACAAAACGAGTGGATGGAGGAACAACGACTTTTGGACCAGGAACGATCTGAAAAACAAGACGTGCGGTTGGAGTATCAACGACGTTTAAACCAGGAACGTTCTGAAAAACAAAACGAGTAGATGGAGGAACAACGACGTTTTTGACCAGGAACGATCTGAAAAACAAGACGTGCGGTTGGAGTATCAACGACGTTTAAACCAGGAACGATATGAAAAACAAAACGAGTGGATGGAGGAACAACGACTTTTGGACCAGGAACGATCTGAAAAACAAGACGTGCGGTTGGAGTATCAACGACGTTTAAACCAGGAACGTTCTGAAAAACAAAACGAGTAGATGGAGGAACAACGACGTTTTTGACCAGGAACGATCTGAAAAACAAGACGTGCGGTTGGAGTATCAACGACGTTTAAACCAGGAACGATATGAAAAACAAAACGAGTGGATGGAGGAACAACGACGTTTTTGACCAGGAACGATCTGAAAAACAAGTCGTGCGGTTGGAGTATCAACGACGTTTAAACCAGGAACGTTCTGAAAAACAAAACGAGTGGATGGAGGAACAACGACGTTTTTGACCAGGAACGATCTGAAAAACAAGACGTGCGGTTGGAGTATCAACGACGTTTAAACCAGGAACGATATGAAAAACAAAACGAGTGGATGGAGGAACAACGACTTTTGGACCAGGAACGATCTGAAAAACAAGACGTGCGGTTGGAGTATCAACGACGTTTAAACCAGGAACGATATGAAAAACAAAACGAGTGGATGGAGGAACAACGACTTTTGGACCAGGAACGATCTGAAAAACAAGACGTGCGGTTGGAGTATCAACGACGTTTAAACCAGGAACGTTCTGAAAAACAAAACGAGTAGATGGAGGAACAACGACGTTTTTGACCAGGAACGATCTGAAAAACAAGACGTGCGGTTGGAGTATCAACGACGTTTAAACCAGGAACGATATGAAAAACAAAACGAGTGGATGGAGGAACAACGACTTTTGGACCAGGAACGATCTGAAAAACAAGACGTGCGGTTGGAGTATCAACGACGTTTAAACCAGGAACGTTCTGAAAAACAAAACGAGTGGATGGAGGAACAACGACGTTTTTGACCAGGAACGATCTGAAAAACAAGACGTGCGGTTGGAGTATCAACGACGTTTAAACCAGGAACGATATGAAAAACAAAACGAGTGGATGGAGGAACAACGACTTTTGGACCAGGAACGATCTGAAAAACAAGACGTGCGGTTGGAGTATCAACGACGTTTAAACCAGGAACGATATGAAAAACAAAACGAGTGGATGGAGGAACAACGACTTTTGGACCAGGAACGATCTGAAAAACAAGACGTGCGGTTGGAGTATCAACGACGTTTAAACCAGGAACGTTCTGAAAAACAAAACGAGTGGATGGAGGAACAACGACGTTTTTGACCAGGAACGATCTGAAAAACAAGACGTGCGGTTGGAGTATCAACGACGTTTAAACCAGGAACGATATGAAAAACAAAACGAGTGGATGGAGGAACAACAACTTTTGGACCAGGAACGATCTGAAAAACAAGACGTGCGGTTGGAGTATCAACGACGTTTAAACCAGGAACGATATGAAAAACAAAACGAGTGGATGGAGGAACAACGACTTTTGGACCAGGAACGATCTGAAAAACAAGACGTGCGGTTGGAGTATCAACGACGTTTAAACCAGGAACGTTCTGAAAAACAAAACGAGTAGATGGAGGAACAACGACGTTTTTGACCAGGAACGATCTGAAAAACAAGACGTGCGGTTGGAGTATCAACGACGTTTAAACCAGGAACGATATGAAAAACAAAACGAGTGGATGGAGGAACAACGACTTTTGGACCAGGAACGATCTGAAAAACAAGACGTGCGGTTGGAGTATCAACGACGTTTAAACCAGGAACGATATGAAAAACAAAACGAGTGGATGGAGGAACAACGACGTTTTTGACCAGGAACGATCTGAAAAACAAGACGTGCGGTTGGAGTATCAACGACGTTTAAACCAGGAACGATATGAAAAACAAAACGAGTGGATGGAGGAACAACAACTTTTGGACCAGGAACGATCTGAAAAACAAGACGTGCGGTTGGAGTATCAACGACGTTTAAACCAGGAACGTTCTGAAAAACAAAACGAGTGGATGGAGGAACAACGACGTTTTTGACCAGGAACGATCTGAAAAACAAGACGTGCGGTTGGAGTATCAACGACGTTTAAACCAGGAACGATATGAAAAACAAAACGAGTGGATGGAGGAACAACAACTTTTGGACCAGGAACGATCTGAAAAACAAGACGTGCGGTTGGAGTATCAACGACGTTTAAACCAGGAACGTTCTGAAAAACAAAACGAGTGGATGGAGGAACAACGACGTTTTTGACCAGGAACGATCTGAAAAACAAGTCGTGCGGTTGGAGTATCAACGACGTTTAAACCAGGAACGATATGAAAAACAAAACGAGTGGATGGAGGAACAACGACTTTTGGACCAGGAACGATCTGAAAAACAAGACGTGCGGTTGGAGTATCAACGACGTTTAAACCAGGAACGTTCTGAAAAACAAAACGAGTGGATGGAGGAACAACGACGTTTTTGACCAGGAACGATCTGAAAAACAAGACGTGCGGTTGGAGTATCAACGACGTTTAAACCAGGAACGATATGAAAAACAAAACGAGTGGATGGAGGAACAACAACTTTTGGACCAGGAACGATCTGAAAAACAAGACGTGCGGTTGGAGTATCAACGACGTTTAAACCAGGAACGATATGAAAAACAAAACGAGTGGATGGAGGAACAACGACGTTTTTGACCAGGAACGATCTGAAAAACAAGACGTGCGGTTGGAGTATCAACGACGTTTAAACCAGGAACGATATGAAAAACAAAACGAGTGGATGGAGGAACAACGACTTTTGGACCAGGAACGATCTGAAAAACAAGACGTGCGGTTGGAGTATCAACGACGTTTAAACCAGGAACGTTCTGAAAAACAAAACGAGTGGATGGAGGAACAACGACGTTTTTGACCAGGAACGATCTGAAAAACAAGTCGTGCGGTTGGAGTATCAACGACGTTTAAACCAGGAACGATATGAAAAACAAAACGAGTGGATGGAGGAACAACGACGTTTTTGACCAGGAACGATCTGAAAAACAAGACGTGCGGTTGGAGTATCAACGACGTTTAAACCAGGAACGTTCTGAAAAACAAAACGAGTGGATGGAGGAACAACGACGTTTTTGACCAGGAACGATCTGAAAAACAAGACGTGCGGTTGGAGTATCAACGACGTTTAAACCAGGAACGTTCTGAAAAACAAAACGAGTGGATGGAGGAACAACGACGTTTTTGACCAGGAACGATCTGAAAAACAAGACGTGCGGTTGGAGTATCAACGACGTTTAAACCAGGAACGATATGAAAAACAAAACGAGTGGATGGAGGAACAACGACGTTTTTGACCAGGAACGATCTGAAAAACAAGTCGTGCGGTTGGAGTATCAACGACGTTTAAACCAGGAACGATATGAAAAACAAAACGAGTAGATGGAGGAACAACGACGTTTTTGACCAGGAACGATCTGAAAAACAAGACGTGCGGTTGGAGTATCAACGACGTTTAAACCAGGAACGATATGAAAAACAAAACGAGTGGATGGAGGAACAACGACTTTTGGACCAGGAACGATCTGAAAAACAAGACGTGCGGTTGGAGTATCAACGACGTTTAAACCAGGAACGTTCTGAAAAACAAAACGAGTGGATGGAGGAACAACGACGTTTTTGACCAGGAACGATCTGAAAAACAAGACGTGCGGTTGGAGTATCAACGACGTTTAAACCAGGAACGTTCTGAAAAACAAAACGAGTGGATGGAGGAACAACGACGTTTTTGACCAGGAACGATCTGAAAAACAAGACGTGCGGTTGGAGTATCAACGACGTTTAAACCAGGAACGTTCTGAAAAACAAAACGAGTGGATGGAGGAACAACGACGTTTTTGACCAGGAACGATCTGAAAAACAAGACGTGCGGTTGGAGTATCAACGACGTTTAAACCAGGAACGATATGAAAAACAAAACGAGTGGATGGAGGAACAACGACGTTTTTGACCAGGAACGATCTGAAAAACAAGACGTGCGGTTGGAGTATCAACGACGTTTAAACCAGGAACGTTCTGAAAAACAAAACGAGTGGATGGAGGAACAACGACGTTTTTGACCAGGAACGATCTGAAAAACAAGACGTGCGGTTGGAGTATCAACGACGTTTAAACCAGGAACGATATGAAAAACAAAACGAGTGGATGGAGGAACAACGACGTTTTTGACCAGGAACGATCTGAAAAACAAGACGTGCGGTTGGAGTATCAACGACGTTTAAACCAGGAACGATATGAAAAACAAAACGAGTGGATGGAGGAACAACGACTTTTGGACCAGGAACGATCTGAAAAACAATACGAACAGTTGGAGAAACAATGATATTTGGGTCAGGAATGTTGTGAAAAAAATGGAGCGGTTGGAGAAACAACAACGTTTTTGACCAGGAACGCTCTAAAAAGCAAGACGTGCGGTTTGAGGAAAAATGGTTGGGCCAAGAACTTTCTGAAAAACAAAACTGGTTGGAGGAACAACGGTATTTGGCCAGGAACGTTCTGAAGAACAAAACTAGCGGTTGGAGGAGCAACGACGTTTGAGTCAGGGATTTTCTGAAAAACAAAACTCTGGTTGGAGGAACAACGACTTTTGGGCTATATAGTATTTTTACTATATTTTTTTTACAATTTCATAATACTTTCATATACTATTTTCATACTTTCATAATATTTTGAATAGTTCACCCCCAATTTCGGGGTTAACTATTTACCCATAGCTTGTCTTGTTTTTCAGAACGTTCTTGGCCAAAACGTCGTTGTTCCTCCAACCGCTCGTTTTTTTTCAGAACATTTCTGACCCAAAAAATCATTGTTGCTCCAACTGCTCGTATTGTTTTTCAGAATGTTGCCGACCCAACCATTGTTGTACCTTCATCTTCACGTTTTGTTTTTCAGAACGTTCCTGGCCCAAACGCCATCGTTCTTCGATCCGCTCCCGTCCAAAAGTCCTGCTTCGAGCGTTCCTGTCCAAAAGTCGTTGTTCCTTCCACCGCTCGTTTTGCTTTTCAGAACGTTCCTGGCCCAAACGTCATTGTTCCTTCAACCACACGTCTTGCTTTTCACAGTGTTCCTGGTCAAAAATGCCGTTGTTTCTCCAACCGGCCGTTTTCCTTTTCAGAAAGTTCCTGGCCCAAACGTCGTTGTTCCTCCGACCGTTCGTTTTGTTTTTCAGAACGTTCCTGCCCCAAACTTTATTGTTCCTTCAACCTCTCATTTTGTTTTCCAGAACGTTCCTGACCCAATCGTCGTTGTTCCTTCAACCACTCTTTTGCTTTTCAGAACGTTACTGTCCCAAACATCTTTGTTCCTCTAGCCGCTCATTTTGTTTTTCAGATCGTTCCTGGTCTAACCGTCCTTCTTACTCTAATTGTTCATTTTTGTTTCCGATAGATTTTCGTGAATTCCTCCATTGCTTCTTTTAAATCCTCCATGTTTCATCGTAGAGACAACATTTAACTGACTAAACAAATTCCTACCCTTTTTTCCTCGTAAAATATGACTAAACAAATAAAATTCTTATCTGTTTTTAACACGTCAATCTGTTATGTTAATTTGGAATTAATCCCAGTTTCAGTCGTCGCCATGAATTTCTTGGTATATGATTTTAAATGTTTTTAGACCCGAATCATGTGCTACCACCCTGGGTTTGGGTGGACCTGAGAACAACAACACTTAAGAATTGGTTCCACGTTCCTCAAAACCTCCAATCTACCGGCCTGGCTAGTGGATTTAGATTATCATTATACACAGGACGATAAATGGAGCAGGTTTTAAGATTATTTTTGTGGCTACTTTTTAGCAAAGGCAAAATAAAACATAAAAGGTTTCTTTTTCAGCAAATCCGGTAGGAATTTTGTAGAAATTAGTTCTTTTTTAAAATTTTCTAAATAAACCATATATCTTAGACATCTCATCACTGATCCAACTACGAACTTTTTTCCCAAATTTTCGCTATTCCAACTTGTTGAACGTTAGGCCATTGCTCTTCAAGTAACACTAAAACAGAATTGAAACCTGAATACCACCCGCACATTTGTGTTTTACCTGAGTTTTTTTCTTTTAAAAGGTTCTCAGATCATTATAACAATCTGTGCAGAGTATCTTCCCCAAAAGAAACAAGACTCAACGTACACATTTTCTTTTTATCAGCCATAGCAGAATTTGATAAATGTTCTTGAAACACTAGAAAAAAAAAGTACACGAGACAAATAAGTACATTTAGAACTCTATAGTGTTGCCTGACTCAAAATAGTATCGACAGGCGCAACGTGCAACTGCGTCCATTTCACGTACCACATTCGAATTTTGAATAAAAAATGACAGTTTTATTTCACAATATCAAACAACATAAAAATATTACGTATCGTCCTAGGCAGTTTATCTTAATCATTATTAGAAGCGGAGGTGGTTTCATCGTCCTGTTTTCTCACATATAAAACACTCCAACAATCAACAGAAAGTGAAGTCATATTATTATTCTTTCTTGTGCTTGATAAATACACGGGAATTAATATTGCTCGAACCAAATCATTCGCACCCAGATTTTTACTCGTTGCTTCTAAGACTAACGAAGCAGGAAGGAAAAAATGTTTGTAGGGAAAAACGTTTCTTATTCTTTCTCTCTTATCCTTTACCTCAAATCCAGACGTTTTCCTGTCAGGGATATATCTCCATAAAACTTCTTCCTGTGAAGCTCCGGAAATAAGGGAACAAACCAGCGTGCGATCGAGGAAACTGGAGTGAAGGGGTTTCCTGGAACTTTTGTGCTATATTATGATAAATACACGTGTATATTTTTATTTCCTTCGTCTGACTACGAGTGGAAGTAGTTGTCTAAACCGCGACATCTATTCATGCATACATTTGTATTGCGTTACACAAAAAGTCGAGCATTGAGCCAAAGGAAAAAAAAACAGTTACCGTAGCACCTAATTTCTATAGTGTCCTTCGAAGTAGATTCCTTTGCAAACTGGCTATAAAAATAGGGAAGAACTCTCAATTAGTAGCGGCAAATGCCCTTACTACCTAGGGTTTGCTATAGCTATTCAAATTCTAAGTATATATATATATATATATATATATATATATATATATATATATATATATATATATGTATGTATATATATACGACTCTCCCGTCGTATTCTAAGAATACACACACACACACAAACACACACACACACACACACATATATATATATTAGGGAAATTAATGACAAAGTGGGAAATATTTTTCAAATGATGCGTTTCTTTATTTTTCAGGATTTCATCAGACTAAAGTGATATTTACGTAGATGTTCGCGAAGAGGAGAGATTGCTGAAAATATTCCTAACATTGTTCTAGTATAGAAAAATTTATGTATCATTTTTTTCTCATATATATATATATATATATATATATATATATATATATACACACACCCACAAACATATATATATATATATATATATATATATATATATATATATATATATATATATATATGAGGAAAAATGTATGAAAATTGCAAAAAGTTTTCTTGTGACGCATTTCGTCCTCTAGTACATCATAGGACTGAATTTGTTATGTTGATGCGACTACACATGCGCACGAGCGAGGGATTCTGGGATGCTTTTTTAATATAACCGATTTCATTTAGATGTTTTTTCTTTTTCTTTCTATCACTTTTTATTTTGTAGATATCCCACACTGGGATAATGGAAGTTCTGCCAGGAATGGTAAAATGTTGTAAGAGCCAGAGTGCAAATTTACTACAGATGACCTTACGATCAAGACAATCTCTAGATATTTTCGTCATAGTGAATTGTTATTCTCCTTTGATGAGAGTATGTTTTTAGGCCAAACTTCACAAAATTTCAACATTCCTGGCAGAACTTCTATTATCAGAGTGTGGGATGTCTATAAACAAAAGTGATGGAAAGAAAAAAAAAAGGCTGTGAATGAGATCGGCTAGATTAAGGGAAAATAGCATCAATCGGTCGTGGTCGTGCGCATGCGTAGTTGCGCTAACAAATAAAATTTAGTCCTAAATGAAGACCTGGAGGACGAAACGCGTCACAATAAAAAAATTCCTTTTCTCAGACATTTTCCCCCAATATTGTTCTTAATATATTAAAAATATATATCATTTTCGGATATATATATATATATATATATATATATATATATATACACATATATATATATATATATATATATATATATATATATATATATATATATATATATATATATATACATATATATATATGTGTGTGTGTGTATGTGTGTGTGCATGTATATGTGTGTGTGCAGCTACCTTTCTTCATGGTTCGTTGAATATGAGACAAGGAAATTTCTGCTGACTATATATTTTACTGAGTTTTCTTGTATTCTTAATATTTTACGTTTGGAGGAGGTAATGGATTGTATGTAGTGTCTATTGTCCTAAATGCTTTCCGTTACTTCTTTAGCATTTTCAAGGGATTTTAGTTAATTGTTGTTATATATTAGGTTGGTGCAAAAATAATATCGTTTTTGACGTTAAAAAATACGTAAAAAAAACGATATTATTTTTGCACCAACCTTATATATATATATATATATATATATATATATATATATACATATATATATATATATATATATATATATATATATATATATATACACACCTAGTGAGCCAGACAAACCTACCTAGGTTTCACCCAAACGGATCGTCAGGGAAAGTATGGCTAACGAGGTAAAGAGAAACACATATTTATAGGCGATAATTAAAACCATACCACGTGACCGTGGTGACATAAAGGGTAATAAAAAATTATATAAAAGCTCCTAATGACATAGAGACTAAAATTAACAATGAGGCTAGTATTTTAATTAATAAATTTAATTTAGGTAATCGAGTAGAGAAAATAAACCTAAACACTTGCTTTATCACCATAAAAGATCATAAAAGTAATTTTATCAATAATCCCTAACAAGACAGAATTAGTTAAAATAAGTAAAATAATTCTGCAGGATATATGTAAATCCCTTAGAACATTCCTTAATATTAACCAATGGCAATCTACTAAGGATTGCATTAAATGGTTTGAAAGTTACAACAAAAATAAAAAAATGTTCATTCATTAGGTATGATATTAAGGAATACTATCCATCTATTTCAGAGCAAACCCTAAATGAAGCCCTCAGTTTAGCCAAAGAATACATTCAAATTTCTGATGATAAAATAAACTTAATTAGACATTGTAGAAAAACATTGCTATTCCACGATAATACTTTATGGATAAAAAAAGATAATATTAACGGTTTTGATAATCCTATGGGAGCGTATGACGGAGCAGAGGTGTGCGAGATAGTAGGGTGCCTGCTGCTCCATAGACTTAATGAATATATAGACTTTAATAACCATGGGTTGTACCGCGACGACGGTTTAATCATAGTGGACAATAGTAACCCCCAAAAATGTGACAATATCCGTAAAAAACTGCACTGGTTTTTTAAAAAATTCGGATTCAATCTCGACATAGAAACTAATTTGAAAATTACCAATTATCTAGATATTACATTGAATTTACTAAATGGCACAATATCCCCATATAAAAAAGAAAACAAAGAACCCCAATATTTAAACACGAAATCCAACCACCCAGCCCATATCATAAGACATATACCTAAAAATATTGGGTATAGACTTTCCACTAATTCCTCCAATAGGGACATTTTGAGGCCAATAAAACAAATTATGAGGAAGCCCTATTTAAGAGTGGATATAAAAATAAATTAGAATATATTAATATAAATGACCACAATAGTACTCAGAGTAAACGTAATAATAGACAAAGAAAGATTTTGTAGTTTAACCCTCCGTTTAATTTAGAGGTAAAAACTAAAATTGGCAAGATATTTTTTGATTTATTAGAGCAACATTTCCCCCAAAAAACTGAGTTACATAAAATATTTAACAAAAACAATGTAAAACTTAGTTATTGTTGCATGCCGAACGTAGGGACTATAATAAATGGATTGAATGAGAAAAAAACTAGGAATAATCCACGCAGTAAACCTCCTACTTGTAATTGTAGAAACAAAAACATCTGTCCATTACAGGGAAAATGTCAACAAGAATGCGTCATTTACCAAGTGAAAATTTACAAAAATAGCGAGGATACTAACCCTAAAACATACGTAGGTGCTACTCAGAACAGTTTAAAAAAAAGATATTATAATCATATGAGTAGTTTCAAAAACGAAAAAATTAAGCATAGTACCACGCTATCTACCTATGTATGGAGAAACAAACAAGAAGATAATGTAGACCCCATCCTTAAATGGGAAATACTAAAAAAATGACCCAGATATAAAGCAGGCCATACATTTTGTAAATTATGTGCAGAGGAGAAATTAGCCATAGCTTTATTTGATCAACCTAGCCTATTATTAAACTCTAAAACTGAAATCCTTAACGTATGTAGACACAAAAAATCTTGGTTACTTATTTAGACGGTTTCCACCTTAGATATATTTTTTTTACTCCCCCCTCCCCATTTTTGTTGAATAAATAAATTTTAACCCCCCCCCCCCATCTACTTAGTTTGTGGTTCTTCGGTCACGTGGTATGGTTTTAATTATCGCCTATAAATATGTGTTTCTCTTTACCTCGTTAGCCATACTTTCCCTGACGATCCGTTTGGATGAAACCTAGGTAGGTTTGTCTGGCTCACTAGGTGTATCTAGGTCTGCTCTACGGTTGTATTGAGCTCTTTTGTTAGTTAGTTGTCTACTCGTATCGGGTTTTTTTTCTTTGCATCTGTGCGATTTTTTTCGGCAGTAGTTCATGTTTGTAGCTCTTTCTTTTTTTAAAACCTTTTTTCCCTCGAGATTGATTTGATTATTTGTAAATCAAAATTTCGAGGGTTTTTCGAAACGAGTCTAGTTATCTATCTATCTATCTATCTATCTATCTATCTATCTATATATATATATATATATATATATATATATATATATATATATGCACCTGAAGGTTGCAAGAACTGCATGAAACTCTGAGTCGTGCGATCGATGTTGGATATTATGTATATACACTAATATATATATATATATATATATATATATATATATATATATATTAGTGAATATATATATATATATTAGTGAATATATATATATTATATATATATTCAATAATATGTATATATATTATATATATATATATTAAATAATATATATTATATATATAATATATATATATATTAGTGAATATATATATATGAATATATATATATATATATATATATGTATATATATATATATATATATATATATATATATATATATATATATATATATATATATATATATATCAGACCTTAATTACATATTCTTGGAGAGATCGCCTCGTCTGTCATGATCAACAGTTTGAAAAACCCCAGCATGCACTGAAATCTCGGTCACAATGTCTTGTGACACCGTGGTAGAACAACCATCAATGGTTTCCGAACAGTTCCAGCTACCCAATTCCGCTAACGAGGTTTGTGTCGATCCGTCGTGTGGTTGTCAGACGCTTCTCAACGATACCGCATGCTGGGATCGCCTCCCCTGTCTGATAACAGCTAGGAGTTTATAGCGAAACAGATTACGCTCTTAAGCCAATTCGTCACGGAGAAGGGCCGCTCTGAATAATAAAAAAAAACTGGTTGTATGTGGGGACAGGAACTCGTAAAAGCCTAGCATTGTAGTTTTATACTCTACCGGTGTCGTTGTTAAGATGCAATGTAGCCCAATATATAAGCAATGGTCCAAATATTGGTATACTATTTACATCATTCGGACTATTGTCCTCACCTCACATGGCACAGTGGATAAAGGCGTTAGTTAAATCCAGTGTGAGTTCAATACCTGGTTAAGACGGAGAACTTTCAGAGGGAAATTAACAGGAGATAACTGATAATTGACATCCATTAAACATGGCTCGTGGAACTAGAACTGGAACTTTCGGACTAGAAAAATAACGTCAGTAATTGTCACGTGTGGAGAATATTGTCATTATAACTGTGACAATTACTGACGTTATTTTTCAGTTAAAAATATGAAAATAGCGTTTCTCTACATTCCAGTTGCTAGGTACATTCTGTTTTTGTTTTTATTAGTTACTTTGTTCATTTAATTTCATTTTCGTATTTTGCTTTGATAAAGTCCACATTGGACGAAACGCGTCAGCAATTACCAGTTTTCCTATTGTCTTTTTTTATTCATAAATATTGTCTCTCTACTGATTAATTTGGAGAAATTTTCATATATATATATAGTTAAAGCAAGAAACTTCCAAATTCTGTCGTCTTTTACCGCAGGCGGTGGTGCGTATTCCTAAACTTAGTCCGAAAGTGCAGTCGACGGTATTGTCTGGAAAACGGATTTCCAGGGACGAATTACACTTTACTAATAGCGTTTCTCACACCCAATCTGTCGTTGACTCGGGCAAGAAATGGCTGGTTAACGTTAATATCTCAAAAAACAAAACTGCTCTCTTTCCCCCACCACAGAGAAGTCTCCTTGCCTCCCATTAGAATGTCTGATACTAAATTCCGCGAGAGCACCTCTCTGCGACTGCTTGGCCTCTGTCCGCTGACCTGAGATGGAACAAATACATTGAATCAATAGCTTCATCTACCGCAGGGAAATTTGGTTCTCTGTGTCGCGCCAGAAAGTTTTTCTCGCCTGAGTCCATCTTTCAAATCTATAAATCAACCATTTGCCCTTGTATGGAATATTGCTGCCATACAGAGTCTGGAGCCCCCGCTGTTCGTCTTAAGGTCCTCGACAAAATCCAGAGACGGATATGCAATGTGATTGGCCATGATCTAGAATCTCGTTTACAGTCGCTCTCTCACAGACGTGCTGTCACTTCCCTCTGTCTTTTCTACAAATACTTTCACGGTAACTGCTCCTACGAACTTCTTTCACAGGTTCCTAAACTGCGTGAATTTCAACGTGCTACTAGGCAGGCGTCTCAGTCCCACCCTTTCACTGTCGAACCGGTTAAATATAACCGTCTCTTCTACTCCAATAGCTTCATGTCTCGCACTTCCCGTCTGTGGAATTCCCTTCCTATTACTTGCTTCCCAGATAGCTATAATCTCCAACTATTCAAATGCAATGTCAATCGACACCTCCAGATGCTTTGATCTATTCCCCGTCCTTCTCTTAAACCTTTCCTCCATCAGGCTTCGTTACTCTTGATCCCACTCTCTGTAACTCCTTGCAAGCTAGTGGCACTCCCACCTTGCTTGGGGGTGAAATGCTTAAAAGTATTATAAAAGTAAAAAAAGGATAGTATACGAGTGATCAAAGAAACGCTGCATAGTTGGGTCAGCCCAGTAATTTATTGTCGAATTCAGAGACTGGCGCAAAGCGGCTTTTACGCTTTATCCCTGACGGACATGTTGACTGCCTCATCTTGGTAACACTCGTGCGATGGTAGGCATCTTAGTGTCAGAGTCAGTATGGTTTTGAACTTGGCGCCTTTGTAGAAGCTGCGAGAGAGTGAGGGTGCATGCTATTGGTTTAAATGTCGGTAAGAATTTATACGTATTCTGTGTACACAGACATCTGCGAAAGCTGGTGTATATTTCTTTTTGTCTGTTTGTAAATATACCATCGTTTCTCTGTTTCTGTTAGTCCGGCTCTCATGCGTTTTGTCTTTATTTTAATTTGCGGGGTCACAGTCTTCGGGCAAATGGTATTTTAAGAAAGCGTTTACAAACTGTCTCCTACAAGAATATATATATTTGTATATACGCATATGTATACATGCTAACGCATGTGTATATATATATATATATATATATATATATATATATATATATATATATATATAGGTGATGTATGTGTGTGAGTGTGTTTTGTTGAATAATATAGACATTTTGTGTCTACTTATTTTTATGATCTCTCCAAGTTGTTATTTAGTTTCTCGATATTGAAAGGAAATCCATCAAGGAAAGTGCCCTAGATTTTTATTTTTTATGGCCCAAGTACTTTCTAGCTTTTCTAAGATAATTTTCAGGGGTAAATTACAAAGGCAAACATCCTATTCAAACCGCGATAAACTGAAAGACACACTTAAACGTGTTAAAAAAATCTGTCTGTCTATCTGTATTTTTTAAACACGTTTAAATGAAACTATGCTGATATGTTGCCTATATATATATATATAGATATATATATATTTTATTTATTCAAAAATTATGACATAAACATGTTATAACATGACTACAAAAATAACCATTTTGTTTCAACACTTTTGGTGGTGTATTCTCAAGGGCTGGTGTTGAATATAGAATATAGTGTTTTAAAACGGTCAGATCAATGAAACCAGAAACCAGAAGTGTTGAAACAAAATGGCTATTTTTGTTGGGATGTTATAACATGTTTTTTCATAATTTTTAAATAAATCATATTTTCTCTACTCTGTATTGAGCACTCTATTAAGAATAATATTTTATATTTATTGGAATTTTATTCCGTTTACACCAATCCTATACTTGTATATATATATATATATATATATATATATATATATATATATATATATATATATATATATATATATATATATGAGAAAATACTGAAAATTTATCTGCTCAACGAAGACATCATATTCTTACATAAATCCGAAGTTTGATGATTTGGATAAACTTAACAAAATTTACATCATCGCCTGGATCACTAATGGCCAAAATTGGGGCCTACCCTCCTCATTTCAAAAAATTCAAGTTTGTCTACCTTTTTTCAAAATTGGTTTACTAGGTCACTTCGGAACTTTGTCTCCGTGGAGGGTTTTATCATATATCCAATAATAATAAACCCTTTATTGCATGAAGTTTCATTACAATTCTACCTATTTCGCCTAATCTACCTTGCTAGCTAATGGAAATTTTAGGTAACCCCTTTATAAAAATACTGGACGACATGTACAAATGAATTGAATAGGTTCAGCATCATAGCTTAGTAGAAATTAATTAAACTTAAGAATGTAAAAAAACCTAATAATTATTAAAACCAGTGAGTAGTCTCATGGATTTGACCTATACTACATCTATCTATCTATCTATCTATCTATCTATCTATCTATCTATCTATCTATCTATCTATCTATCCCAGTCTGTTTATATCTATCTATCTATCTATCTATCTATCTATCTATCTATCTATCTATCCCAGTCTGTTTATATCTATCTATCTATCTATCTATCTATCTATCTATCTATCCCAGTCTGTTTCTATCTATCTATCTATCTATCTATCTATCTATCTATCTGTGATAAGAAAAAACAAACAAACAAACAAATACGAAACGTCTATCAATGTAACGTGTTTGGCTTTTATTAAAGCTTCATCGAAGAATGAGAGATGAAGAAAAAGAAGAAAGAAATTCTGGTATTTCTTAGTTTTGTTTGATTTCCCTTCTTAGTCAATCATGTTTTCACATGCATTCGACTTGTTAAACAAACGTTAGTATAATTTATGGCGTTCCAAATTCAAGGAGAGACGATGCGTCCATACGAAGTTTCAATAAAGTCTATCTATCTATCTATCTATCTATCTATCTATCTATCTATCTATCTATCTATCTATCTCAGTCTGTTCATTAGAGAGGTAAATGAAAGCTTTAGAGAGGGGTAACAGACGAGAGAAGAACAGGAATGCCTAAAAGTGAAGTTGGGGATTAAAATTTAACAGAGAGAAGTTTTAAAGAGGTATTAAAAGACAGCTTAAACGAGTGAGATACAGATAAATATGACTTATTTTCCGATACATAATTCATTACTGAATGGCTAACCTAAATTAAATTAAACACCGACATAGGAAATGGTTGTATACATTTGTGGTGACTCTACGCACAATAAAAGACGATATGATCTAAACTTAAGAATCAGAAGATGAGAAAGAGAGAGAGAGAGCGAGAGAGAGAGAGAGAGAGAAAAGAAAAATGGGGAAGATGGGGCATTTATGTCTCATATTCGTCCCCCACTCTCATACATATACTCTCACTAAATTTTATTTTTTATTCCCGGAGTTATTTTTTTCTGATTTCTTTTTGAATTTGTAGGTCTGATGAATTGGATCGTATTTACAATTCCAATGTAATTAATTATAACCATGGAATATTAGTATTTAAACCTTTTTATTATATATATATATATATATATATATATATAGATAGATAGATAGATAGATAGATAGATAGATAAACCTAGTGAACTAGACAAAACTACCCAGGTAGCGGATCGTCAGGGAAAGCTGCCTGAAGAGGCAAAAGAGAAGCAGCATATTTATAGGCGATAATCAAAAGCATACCACGTGACCAAAGAAAAAGAAAAACAAGAAGAAAAAAAAAAAAACAAGAAAAACAACACCGGGGGGTGGGGTAAAGATTTATTCAAACGACTAAAAGGAGAGGGGTTAATTGAAACATGACCAATAAAAGTGGAATGACAATACAAACAGGAAGATTAGACCAAATTCAATAACCAAGATTTTCTATGGCTACATATGTTAAGAATCTCGATTTTAGAGTTTAATAGATCGTTAGGTTGATTATATAGAATTCGAAGGTTTTTCGAAACGAAAATAGTTACCATTATTTATATATATATATATATATATATATATATATATATATATATATATATATATATATTTAGTTGGATTGATGTGGGTTTGTGACCCTGGGTTTCACGCTATTTGCAATCGTCAGACAAATTGATCAATTTTTAAATTTTGGATTTATATATGGCTGCGGATATCGGTGTTTTTATGGTAGTGGGAGGAAAAATTGTCGTGGGAAAGCCACTCATACGTACGCAGACATACATACACGCACGTTAACGCATTGCAGCTCACGCAAACATAAACATATATGAACAATGCGGGACTGGGCGTATATGCTCATCCATGCGCCGTTGTGTGCATACGTACACGATTGATTACTGTATTCAATGTTGGATTGTGTAGCGAACTTCTTTCGTAAGTTGCAGTGTCAATGTGCAAACCATTCATCGATTTTGTTTGCGGAATAATGTTTTCTCGCACATACATATAGACGTATGCACGCGCGTTTACACATTTTCTATCATTCTGTTTTTATTTTATTTTATTTTATTTTCTTAAGATGGGGTCTGCGTAAGACTATGGTAGGTAAAATTGTTAATATTTTTAATTTTTTAATGCTGTTTTGTTATTATTTTAATGCCAGTTATTTGCTTGTTTTTGGTGATTGCGCTTATGTAAATGGTAGAAACTCCAATTTATAATACTTATTAGAATTTATGCAGTGGTATTAATTTTGCTTGCGGGGGGTACAGAAGTATAAATTTGGACTGATGCGGTAATGTTAATATATATATATATATATATATATATATATATATATATATATATATATATATATATATATATATATATACGGCAAAAGTTCTTTGTTTAAAGGTTTCATTTTTTCTTCAATTCTGACCATTTCCTGGTTTCGGACTTCAGTTTACACATAAATTATCCAATTTCTTCTGAGCGCTTTTCGCTTTCAAAGAATTTTATGTGGTTTAAAAAGTTTGAGTGCTTAGGTATGCACTAATGAAACACAATGCATACCTATAGACACGTCCTTTTCAACTAGGGCAATACGAAACTCCAAGAATTGTCAAGATGGCTAGCCCACGGGAGTTTATTCTTTTTTAAAATATATTTTTATCTTTTTTAATTTATTTTTTTACTTGTTATTATATTTATTTTTTAAATCTCACCCCTCTCTCACTGTATATATTTTTTTCAAAAGGACATTTTGCTTTATTTTCAAAATTGCATGGAAAATGATAACTAAAAAATATATATTTATTGTTTTTATACATTTGAAAAATATTTATAAAACTAGTGTGTATTCAGTAGTTTTTATGACAGTAACTGAAAAATTATTTATATTTTTGAAGATGAGAGAATAGGAAGAACGTTCAGATTGAAGAATATTCTTGAATATTCAGCAGTATCAGCCTATCTACGTTTATCAGTGTGCCTAACCGTGAGGCCATGGTTGGTAATTTATCCTAGCTGAATATTAAAACTATGTGTTGGTGCAAAAATAATGTCGTTTTCTCACATAGTAACATATGTGAGAAAACGACATTATTTTTGCACCAACCTAATATTTCAGTCCCGAGGGCTTCCAAAGTTATTACTTGTCACTAACATAGCAATTTCTTCTTTGTGTTTAGTCCTTTCAGGGCGTGGTCGATCATACCTCTCTACAACTTCCTATTCTTTGTAGTTCGAATCCCTCCCATTTCATCCATTTACACTGCCATCCATTTACACAAGATCGTTAGTTAGGTTATTCGCTATTTCCTTATTCCCTTCTTGCCTTCATTGTGCCTTGTGAGTGTTTTCACCAAGTATTCCCTTAAATTCTTACAATCAAATTTAACTATATTATCACTTTACAATCACTTTCGTCATTTTCTTTTACTTTTTTGCCGGATGATTAGCGACTAAACGAGCTTCCCAGTACCTCTCTATAGAGCGTGCCGAGGATGATTAACAACTCTGTAAGGTGAAAAATAACACCGATCAAAGGGAAAAAAGAACTCATAGGTAGTGTCTCAATAAAGTCACCGTGGAGAACACTATGGAAAACCACTTTACTATCATTCCAAAGACAACTCATGGCTTTCTAGAAAGATAGCCTAAAAGATCATTACTGATGTGTAATTAGTACGATACTCACTGGGTAGTTAACAAATGTGCCCTTTTGCTAAAATAAATTCTGGTTACCTTTTCGTGGCATTGCATTTAAATTAACCAAATGTTTAATCTTTGGAAAGAAAGTTGAGCAACAATATAAAAGTGGTTTTGATGGTGACATTTGTAAGGGAGTCTCTGTGTAGCAGACTTTGAAAAAATAAAAATAATGTCATTCTTATTTGGTTACTAGACAAGAAATGACAGTCAATACTAAAATCTTGACAAAATCGGCACTTTGTAAAACAGAGTTTATTATTTGATAGAATTTACTTTATTTGGCCTCCATAAAATGCTAAACTTGAACAGCTTGTTTTTTGTCAAACCAGGAAGAGCATTCATGTGTTGGCAATCATTTCGCAAGTTGTAAGGTAACAAAACTCATCAATCTGGCAGTAAGGAATTACAAAATAGAGTTTTAACGGAATACAATCTAAAACAGTTACAAATTTAAGCTTTGAATAAATAAAAACACCATGAAAAAGGTTGTTATATAGGGATAAAGTGTTGCTGCCTACACTTGTGTTTGAACATAGATCGACAGTGAGCAGACACAGGCGATCCCATTATTGAATTAAGTAGACCACGTGACCATAGAGGAAACGCTTATATAGGAAGTCGCGTGACGTCTAGATTGATCACTTTATTCTCGTCTATCCACTATACTATTCGGATCTGCATTACTAATCTATCCTCTATACTATACGGACCGCTATTCTCTATTCTCTTCTATATACTATACTCTACTCAGATTAATACCGTGATTACGTCCGAGCGACTATTCTCGATCAAGTACTATTAGGTTGGTGCAAAAATAATGACGTAATAATGTCGTTATTTGATAGTATTTACTTTATTTGGCCTCCATAAAATGCTAAACTTGAACAGCTTGTTTTTTGTCAAACCAGGAAGAGCATTCATGTGTTGGCAATCATTTCGCAAGTTGTAAGGTAACAAAACTGATCAATCTGGCAGTAAGGAATTACAAAATAGAGAAATAATGTCGTTTTTTGACGTTAAACGTCAAAAAACGACATTATTACGTCATTATTTTTACACCAACCTAATATTAGTGCGAAACTTTTTCGAAGGTGTCTAATACCAGTGTTGTTCAACGTTATTGTTACAATAATTGTATCTGCGATTACAATGTCTCTGTTACAGCGAGCATTACGAAAGTGACAACGAGTATTCGTTGACATTACAAAAGTTGGCGACTAGTGTTCGGTGTTCTTGACAATTCAGTAATTTCTTTAAAGAATTTGATTTGATTCAAAATATCAAAAACGTAAAAACAAGAAAGCTGAATTTATTTTAGAGAGAAAAAAGATTAAATTGTTTTGGAAATACAGAACAAAGCAATAAAACGTTTTGTTTCAAGAATGTTATTTATTAAATAAGATGTTACTTGGATTCTTTGCACAGTTGTCAGTATGAAGTTAGAATTGTAAAAATAGGGGAACCTAATCAAAAATTCATCTCAATTGAGTAGAAATCTTCATAGAAGAAATCGTCTAATTTAAATAGGTTTCTAAAAGATTAACTAAGTAAACAGAAGACTATAAATTGTTATTTTCTTTTTATCATTATTATGCCTATCTTGCAAGCCATTGATACTGATTTAGTTTCTTGTCATTCACACAATCATAACTTTATTTTTGAGTCAAAATTGATTTAAGCAAAATCTTACTCAAGACCACAAACCACAAAAAACAGTCCGCTTTGAAGATTTTTTTTCAAAATATTTAGTTAATGATTATAAAGCACAAAAAGAATTGTCCTGGTTGCTATTGCATGAGGCAAATCATTTCTTAAATGGAAAAGTGGTTAAGTGTTGGCATTAGATTCAAAAGAACTTCTGCTTGCTTAAAGAACTTTTATTAAAAATATATTTGAAACTCCATGAAGGTAAATTTTTATACGAGTTCTTTTTTATGTGGATACATTAATATTTCTACATTATGTGTACGCCCAAAACATTCTTCTGCTCCAATACGTTTTTTGTTTCCATATTGTTAATTAAATCCTATTAAATACAATGCAATGTAGAAGTACTTTGCAGAAGATGTTTCAACATGAAGCAGTCTCCTGTATATATTCTTATAGGTTTCTGGCTACAAGTGCTCGGCTTACACGAGGAAGACCAGGAAGCCGAGCCTATTATTAATATAGTTAGTTCGATGTGTATCAGGCACCCGATACTTGTGACGTGTTGAAAACACTTCCCTATTGAGTGTAAGTGAAAAAGAGAGAGAGAAAGTAAGTGATTGAAGAAAGAATGAAAACGAAGGAAAAGAAAAAAGAAATAAAATACAAAGGGAAATTAAATAAAAAAAAACAAAAAAAAACGCCGAGTTGAATGGAAGGAAATTTTGGCCAAATTTGTATTACTTCTTTTTCAAGTTATTTTCAAAAGAGAAATGGTACGATCTATGGCCTGACAAAAGGCATTTTCAATTATCGTCTTCCATTCGATTCCCGGCTATTCATGTCTTCGTTCACTAGAGAGTTCCGTTCAATCATTGACGTTAACAGTCTTTGTTGAATGGGAATAAATTCCCTCTGATTCAGTGACTTGGCCGCTTTTGTTTGATTAACAAAGAGGAAAAGCGTGGCATTTCAGAGATTATTGTCTTTATATAGTAACTCGCAGTTAAAAATACAATCACTTATATAATACGTGAGGTAACCTTACGATAAGGCAATTTTACATGGGTAAAGAACTGGAAATATACATGACCGGTTACTCTCGTTTTTTTCGAGCACATCCGTATGCCGGGACGATAATCCAATCCCTGTCGCAGACTCCTTCTCGGGCATATTTGCGTTTGTTCAACATCCACAGATCCCACGTGGGGTTTATATTACAACTATTCTAAATGGACCTTAGTTACAGTTTCTGTGAGAGCGCGTATAATCTGATATAATCAGCAGTTTGAACAATGACAGTGCGCTCAAAGCGTCAGTCACGATGACTTGTGATTTCATGCTAATATATCCTTTGGCAGTTAATGTACAATTCCGTGTGCTTAATTTCACTCACAATATTTTGGTCAACCTGTGGTATGGTTGTCAAGCACTTTCTGGCACTGGAATCACTTCTTCAGACAGATAGCATCAAATTAACAATGGCGAAATTCAAACCCAAATCAGAAAGCTCTAACCACTAGGCCATGTGATATTTATACGAAAAGTCTTTGAAAAGTTCTCGTCCTGACTAACCAGGGACTCAAAAATTTTTCCTGATATTTGGTATTTGTCTACTTTTGGGAATGTGTGGGTCTAGTACTTTTCAGCACCGCTTTGTGTAAATAGGATGTATAAGTCCGTAACTTGACATGTAGTTGAATTTTGGTATGAAAGAATTGTTTCTGTTATCCACAACCTATGTGATTGATATTTGCCGGAGTATTAAGTGCATTGACAAGGAAGGAGATTATTTTGAAAAAAATATTCTTTGTGTAAAATATTTTTTTCATTGCTTGCTTGTAGAATTAGCGATGTACAAATGCATATATATATATATATATATATATATATATATATATATATATATATATATATATATATATATAATGGCTGGCCGTCTACTAGGGCGACTAGTCAACCCATATTTCAGACGCTTGCTCAGGCACATTTGTGGTTGCTGAACACCTACATAGCCAACCTGGTTTTCAGGCACTTTCCAAAGGTGTCACACGCTGGGATCGACCTCGATCCAGTCCAATAACATCAATATATATATATATATATATATATATATATATATATATATATATATATATATATATATATGTATGTATAATGTAAATCTGTTTAAACTCGGTAGGTGAAAAAACCTGGATAACACAATTTTGAAATAAATTGGCATCCGAGGAAAAATGGAAAAACAAAGAAAGCATCGGAAACATCCGAACAGGGCGAAAGAAATCGTCCAGTACCTTGAATCTCTTGTACAAAGAAAAAAATCCCTAGCGAGTGATAAGTTAAAACGAAGAGTGCTCAATACACTATGTAGAGCAAAAGTAAAATGAATAAATCCTAATCAGCCAGGTACTACCTACCTAGATTCCACCACATGGGATCATTAGGGTGATCCTTTTTTCAACTTACGGCTACATCAATCAATTTCAACTGTAAAATCATGAGACCGATCTACCAATCTATTACTGTGCTTAAATTAATAAAATGTAAGTGCCAAAGAGGACAGCTCATCAGAGCAATTACCATGAAAATATTTATAGAAATGGTCATGTTACAGCAGCAGAAAAGTGACTGAAGCTGAGATACCAAGTCAGGACCGATAACATTGCAGATTCTTCTTTGGATTTTATCAAGAATTTCTAAATACATTCATTCATGTTTACATCTCATTGCATTTATTAATTTTTATTTTCCTATGACTTATCACCATATGCATATTTTTGTTTACCATGCGCCTATGTAAAAATCTCATTGATTAGTTCAGTGATATATATTTAAAATATATGACATCTTTAGGCAATACGAAACTGAAAGTGTTATTCTCTTTGATTTTCTGAAACTGGGATAAACAATGAACTTCCACAATTACATCGCGAAATTGACTAAAATGAAGGCCGACATTTCTGGATTCAAGTCAGAATTTTGTAACAGGATATCGCCAGATCTTACATTAGTTTGAAGACTATAAACCACGTTGCAAATTTTGTTTGGGACGTCTTTCTAAATCTGTCACATTGTCCAGGTGGTTCGAACCCTGCTGAAGAGCACAATTACTTTATTCGAGTGTACAGGCCTATGGATGTAATATACACTATTTAAAATAAAATGTGGCGTTTACCTCAAATACGAGTATCTACCAAAAATATGTTTTGAGTTTATATATATATATATATATATATATATATATATATATATATATATAATCATAATTAAGTAATTCATCAAGTCTAGAAGAAACTTCAACAGAAAAGGAGTGGACAACCGTTTCGTCCTATACTTGGGACTCATCAGCAGTGCGCATGCACTATGGAGAATTGAAGCAGGACCGTTACGGTACGATGAAATATATGTATATATACCGTATGTAACAGCAGAATTGTCCAAATTGTGTAACAGCAAGGATAATTGCCCATCCCATAAAAAATGTTTAATATAAAAAAAAAAACCCACTAAACTGAGTTTCTTTTTTTTAGGTTTTCAGATAAGAGGTTTAGCCATTTTGACACCATTTGTAAAAACCACTGAAAAACGCTTTTAGAAAGAGAACAGGTTAAAAAAAAATTGGTATCAGCCCCACTATATATTCCCAACTGAGCAATGGTGAGAGGAAAAAGATCATTCAGGCCTTCAGTAATGGTACCAACATTTATACTCTGGCTTTCATCTTCAAAATTCATTCTAGAACTATCAAGAGAACAGTAAATAAGTTTAAAACTGGGAACAGTAGAAGAAAACTGGATCAGGAGGTCACAACAGCAAGAGGGATCATCATTTAAACTTAGAAATAAATACATTCTTATTGTTCAAAGTACATTCCAATAGTGATATAAAAACCTCGGAGAATTCCAATATGATATCTTTAATCATTTCTAAGATACAACGGTTTAAAGCTTAGCCTAACAATTGGACAATTTTGCACGATTTGGACAATTTTCCTGTTACACCCCGTCTATCTATCTATCTATCTATCTATCTATCTATCTATCTATCTATCTATCTATCTAAAGATAGAATATATATATATATATATATATATATATATATAAAGATAGAATATATATATATATATATATATATATATATATATTCTATCTTTATATATATATATATATATATTCTATCTTTATATATATATATATATTCTATCTTTATATATATATATATATATTCTATCTTTATATATATATATATATATTCTATCTTTATATATATATATATATAAAGATAGAATATATATATATATATATATATAAAGATAGAATATATATATATATATATATATATATATATAAAGATAGAATATATATATATATATATATATATATAAAGATAGAATATATATATATATATATATATATATAAAGATAGAATATATATATATATATATATAAAGATAGAATATATATATATATATATATAAAGATAGAATATATATATATATATATATAAAGATAGAATATATATATATATATATATATATAAAGATAGATATATATATATATATATATATATATATATATATATATATATATATATATATATATAAAGATAGAATATATATATATATATATATATATATATATATATATATATATATATATATATATATAAAGATAGATAGAGAGCGAAAAAAAGCGAGAGGGACATGAAGAATGAAGCTTTTTAATTGTGTTGTGAAGATGTGTTCTAAATTTCGAACAGTATATTTTACGGCATAAAACTGTTAGTTGAGCAGCAGTCAAGAGTTTAAATATTTACCTTTTGAGTGAGCTTCGTGTAAACTTTAAGACAAGTAGATATTAATTGACTTCTGTGTGGAAACTTCATGGGATTTTCGTCTGTGTTTTTGACTCTGCGCACGGGCGTTTGTGTGTCTGTGTGCGTGCACGCGTGTACATCTGTGTGCTTAAGTGTGTAAGTGCGCGTGCCACCGTAAGTATTTACATGTGTGCATGTGTGTGTATGTGCGTGCACGCGTGTGCGTATGTATATGTGTAAGAAAGAGAGAATGAAAGTGTGGAGAGAAAGAGAGGAGAAAGAGAATGATTCCGCGCGATATAATATTATTGCGAATAATGCACAAAGTTAAACGATTCTGCTACCAATGAAAATAAGTTTACATCAGCCGTAAAGAATAAAGTAGGTGATATATATATATACACGCACTTTTTTCATTATTTGGAGTATTGTCCTCATCTTTGTCGTATTATTTTTTTACAACGTTTCAGCCGGCCTTCTTCAGGTAGTTGGAATGTTGAACTGAACCCTTTACTGTTCTAGTTCCACGTGCCATCTCTAATGGATGTCAGTTATCTCCTGTTAATTCCCTTCACCAAGTTCTCCACCGCCTTAACCACACTCCTTTGAGTCCTGTCACTGGATCTAACTAACGCCTTTGTCCACTGTGCTATGTGTTCTTGAGGACATCTGTCAATGATTTTCTGGGTATTATAAGCCTAATGTCTTCAGCACACACACACACACACACACACACACACACACATATATATATATATATATATGAAGTATACGGCTACATCGGGCATAGTTCTCATGGTTTCTGATCTAAATTATTTCGTGGTATTAACATATACATCTATTGTATTGGCGAATTAGGATACAGTAAATATCTGATTTATTATCTCGGATTTGCTTGTCAGTTGCTCACATTTTACAAGTTAGGCATGTCCCCTAAGAGCTGGCGTATATAGAGATCTGTTCATGAGCGGGAGTAGGGGAGGTCATCACTGTATGTTAAGAGTTTTTTTTTTTAAGTATGAGGCAGCCAAAGTGATTGGGAGCCACATCTTGAGTATTGACAAAACCCTCAAGAGGAGATCGTCTGAGCAAACTCGTTTACCCGGTCTGGAGGTATTTCTAAATGGGCTCGACCTGAAAGGGTATAGGCTCCTTTTATCAAAATCTGTCCCCATATTAGTGAAATCTGGTTGGGATGAATGTGTCTATCATACAGTTATTAGTTTGAGTATCATTATGTATATATTGGACTTCGCGTAATTGTACTTCCGAGTCACTTATCTGGCCTAACTAGTACTCTCTCTCTCAAAAAAAAAAAAAAAATTAATTATAGTAAAACACTACAAATAGTAAAACACCAAATCTACTCCATCAACAGAGAATCTGCACTCTTCAGGAAAAAGCTTAATATACCTGAAATCATACCCACAAAAAAACGAAGCGAATACCATCTACGCCAAACGAGTAAAACAGAAAGCAAAACGACTTGGCTAAATGAAGTTACAAAAAGACTGGGAGAACAAGGCTTTGAATGGCAAATACATAAAAAGAATGAATGAAGCAGATGTAGACCAACAGAAAACACATCAGTGGCTGAGGAGCACCGGGTGCAAAACTGAGACAGAAGGTCTAATTATTGCAGCTCAGGACCAAAGTCGCGCAACTAAATCCTATCACTGTCACATAATCAAGGAAGAGACCAATCCGAAGTGTAAGATTTGCGGAAAATATGATGAAACTGTCGACCATATTATCTCAGGAAGTCCGAAACTAACAAAAAACGAATATGACCAGAGATATAACAAGGTAGTGCAGTGGAAGATAGGCAAGAAGCACAAAATCGAAACCATTGAGAGATGGCATGAGCACCAACCAGACACAATTACATGAAATAATGTACTTTTCCTCTGGGACATGCCAATTCTGACTGACAGGGGAATAAAAGCCAACAGACCTGATATTATCATAAAAGACAATTCAGAAAGTGTATGCTTATTGATATAGCAGTACCACCTGAGAAAAACACGCCCATAAAAAGTATCGAGAAATTGTCCAAATACATGGACCTGGAGATTAACAGGGTGTGGAGAATGAAGACAGACTGTACCAATAGTAATCGGAGCACTGGTACTCGTGAGAAAAAGAAATGGAAAATTTTACTAACAGTGTCGCAGGTAACATCAACATACAAGTTGCCAAGAAGGATCGCCCTACTGAGAACATCACATATACTAAGAAAAGTGTCGTCAGTTAAATGACAACTCTCCTATAGAACTTAAGGTCCATAGTTTGGACCCGGACCCACATGATACAAAGCAGGAAACATTGCATACACAATACTACTACTAATATAATAATAGTGTTCTTCCTATATTTCTGAGATGAGGTATTGTAATTATTTACAGTATTTACATTGTTCTGACTGTTATCTTCACCATTGTTGCCATATTCACGACGTTTCCGCTGTTGCCCTCAAGGGTACATGGCTCAGTGGATAAAAGCGTTGGTTGAAGTAATCCAGTGACTTGACGCAAGGAGTTCAATACCTGGCTACAGCAGAAGTGTACAAAAACAACCTTGGAAATAAGGGAAATAACTCATACGGAGATATCCGGAAGGGGCATGACACGTGGAATTAGAACAATCTACCCCGGTGAAAGAAATAAAGGTTTCGGTTCGATATCCCAATCACCTGATGAAGGTCAGAGTGTACAACGGCCGAAACGTCGTGAATATGGTAACAAAGATGGAGTACAACAGTCCGAACAAAGTAAATAGTTTTACTAATAATAGTGCTCCTTGAGTAAATAATATGACTATAGCGTGGAAATAGGTACAAGTGACATTCTGAAGTAAAGTTTTAGCCGACGGTATATGGCGATAAAATTAACCTACGAAAGGCCTCATCTTCACATATAAGATGCAGGGCGGATTTTAAGTAATTTTATGGTAAAAAGAGTGCGCCTTATATGCTGTCAAATGGGTTAAATTTAATTTGGCACAAGGTCACTTTAAGCGGTCACGCAATGATGATAAAAACTGTATAGTCATTCGGCAAAGTTAGGGTATTAGCAATCTTCGTTAATCTCTTCAAAAATGCATGAAAAGGTCGAGATCACTGGGTTAACTGCTTTCCGTTTAATAAACATAATGGATGTTTATTAAAACAAAACCAGGGAACGTGTACGGGAAAGGAATTGCTTTCTAGGTTTATGAAGAAAGCGAGTATGGCAGAGAAAATGCTTGAAGGGCGGAGCCAAAAAGAAAATGTCGATGAAGTAGAAAAAAATCTCAGGGATGTTAACTGGATTCAGATGGATAAAACGTACATGGTAAGGGGTTTCCTGCTGATGGACTGACGGGCGAAAAGAGGTTCAAGAAATGGAAAGTGGGAGATGGAAATATGACTTTATGAGGTTCAGCCTTAAGTGACTTCAGATTTTCTTTATTTATTTTATTCTTCGAAAAATGAAGTACAATTACATTATGTTCACTGATATATATTCATCATTATCTGCAATGACTTGTTACATACCAGGAATTTCTTCGATACATTTTAAGTAAAATTCCGCTGGTTTTGATATGAAGACGTTTTTGACAAATTCTCATTAGAGAATTTTTTTTTCTAAGTGTTTTGCAACGATCGAAATATTTATAATCGACTGGTACAAGGTCAGGTGATTATGGCAGATTAAATAGAACGAAATAGAAGTTCCCAAATGTTTTCTTGCCTTATTCTTGCCATGTGCGGCCTTCCGTTCTCATGTAGGAGAACAATATATTTCTTTTAATTCACTGTGTACGCTGCCACTTTCGTGCACAAATGAATATATGTTAATGTACTTATCTGCCACGTATAATCGATAGTCAAGTAATAAGTTCATCATTACAATTGTTTCACAGAAAAGGAAACTGCTTATTATTCAATCCCCGGAATATTAAAGAATTTGTAATTCTTTGAAAAGTATAAGAAATAAATTCATATTATCAGATTGAGCAAAATTTGAGTTACCTAAAGAAAAAAACAAAAACAGAGTTAACAACTCAGACAAGTATATACATTAAAAATAATGTTTATAAGAAGAAAAAATCTCAGATTAAAAATTCATTTAAAAATTGATCTTGTTTACGCTTCGCATACGAAAAAGAAGGTTGTAGACAGAGATTCGTAGAAATTCCAACAGATGTGCGCTCTTTAAATAGATAATGAAAACCTAGCTCTATAGAGATGTCTTCCTATGGCCAATCTGGTAGCTTCCCGTTTCGGCTATGGAAGAAATTTCTTTGATGAAAAAAAAAAAAAAATGGATACAGGCTCGAATCCTGTTGGGATGCACAATTTGTCTTTAGTTGGATTTCTCGATCTAGGCCGGTTGATATAAATTTCACTGTTTAAGAAAATAAAAAAAAAAGTGGTTTAGCATCTCAAACATGTGTACCCACTAAAAATAACGCTTAGAGTAATAAGAAATAATGCTGGATTAAAAATTCAATTAAAAACACTATAAAAAATAATTCAAATAAACACACCCACCCACGGACGCCCACACCCACACGCACGCAAACACACATATACACGCATATATATATATATATATATATATATATATATATATAATACATAAAAGGTTAATGGTCAGAGTTGAATCAGACCAGGAAACAGCACTATTAAAAAGTGCTCAATACACGTGTAAATAAAACAAGAATAAAAATAACATGTAGACCTTTTAACCTTAAAAATCAGGAGGTTACTTTAATTGGTTAATCTGCTACCTTATGGTATCTTTAGGCGATTTAAAGCGTAGTCATTTAACCAGTTTCCTATGGGACATTTCAACTCGTCAATAATGTTGGTTCTTTTGTAGAAACCAATGTAGAAAATGCATGCATAATATCCTCATCCACATAAAAAATAGATTAAAATAATGGAAGTCCTAATAATAAAAAACAAAAAAAGAAGCAAGCACTCAATAACATTAACTATGAACACGGCCACAATGTGTTGACCATGTTTGGGAAAGAAAACATTCCTATAACTTTAGATACATACATAACACAACCCATACATTCAATTAAAAGTAAAAATAAAATCATCCTTGATAATGGTTAAACGTATAGCCGAAAGCGCTCGTACATTCAGAACATTTGGACAATATTTATACATTTTGTGTCTAGAAAGGAAACACTTGTACAGACACAAGAAAAATGAAATAATAGCTTAATCGCAATACCCTGTCAGTAGACTTTAACGAAACATGTATAAAAGAGGAATTGCTGCCTGAATACACACACACACACAAACACACAAACACACACACATACATACACACACATATATATATAAATGTAAAAGACAATAGGTAAATTGTAATATTAACCGACGCGTTTCGTCCAATGTGGACTTTTTCAAGGCAAAAACGAAATAAATTTATTAAAACAAAGTAACTAATAAGAAGAAAACAAAATGTCCTTAGCAACTGGAAGAATTTAGAAAATGCTATCATATTCATATTTTCAACTGAAAATTACGTCAAGTACTGTCACGTATAGAAATATTGTTTTTATTGTTGTGTTGACAGATTCAACCATTTTGTTTTGATTTCTTAATACAGATGTGTACGTTTGCTCGGGAGAGTAGTACCGGAGGTAATTTTCAGTTGGCAATTTGAATATAATAGCATTTTCTAAATTCTTCCAGCTGCTAAGGACATTTCGTTTGTTATTATTAATTACTTTGAAAAAGTCCACAATGGACGAAACGCGTCGGCTAATATTATAGGTTTCCTATTGTCTTTTACATTTATAAATATTATCTTTTTCATATATATATATATAATCTGAAGGCCATGACCTACCCTATTTGCATACATAATTCCTTCAAGCGCCCATTCTACTCAACATTAAACAAAAGAACCTGTGAAAGACCAGCTTCCTCTTCCATATAAACTACCTTGCTCGTAAACTACATACAACATCTACTATATATACAGTCCGCTAAAGAAGTACTAGCATCTAGTCTGAAGATAGCATTGAAACGTGAAGCTGACAGTCACCATGCAATGTTGATTCCTATGTCCATAGTCTCTGTAACTATGAATGTTCTAACCCAATATAAATTTCGATTCCTCTTTCATTAAGTTGTCTTCCATGATCAGCACACCGTTAACAACTGTACCTCCATTCATGTCGAGCAAGAAAGGCGTGGCGAATGTAGAACGTTGCAAAGTAAATGGTTTTCCTACATTATGGAAATAACAGGAGAATAAATTCACAGGGAAAAATCAAACTAGAATCAAGAGATGCTACCACAAGGAATAACAAGACATTTCCATTACACTCTCTTGTTTTTCATTGCCCATTTCTCTCTCTCTCTCTCTCTCTCTCTCTCTCTCTCTCATTCCCTCTCTCTTTCTTTTTTCCATCACCTCTCTCACTGTCAAGACTTTGTTGTCTTCCAAATTTACAGTTCTGGACTCACAGACTGGTATTAAATAATTAATCGAGCTGTTTACGTTTTTTGCTTTCTTCGCTTCTCGTCTCTATTTCTTTCTTTCTTTCTTTCTTTCTTTCTTTCTTCTGAACAATCTTTCTTTCTTCTAAACCATTTTTCCTTCCTTCTTTCTTTCTTTCTTTCTTCTGAACCATCTTTCTTTCTTCTGAACCATCTTTCTTTCTTTCTTTCTTTCTTTCTTCTGAACCTTCTTTCTTTCTTTCTTTCATTCTTTCTTTCTTTCTTTCTTTCATTCTTTCTTTCTTTCTTTCTTTCTTTCTTTCTTTCATTCTTTCTTTCTTTCTTTCTTTTGATGACATTTTATTTATTTCTTTATGACTTTATTTTTTCTTTCTTTGTTTTCTCTTAATGGTCTTTCTTTCTTTCTTTGTTATCCCTTAATCAACTTTCATTGCTTCTTCCTTTCCTTCCTTCTTCCCTTCCTTCCTTTGCTGTCCCTGAACTATATTTTTTCTTCCTGTCCATATTCTTTCTTTCTTCCATTGTTGCTCCATAATCATGTTTTCTTTCTTTCTTTCTTTCTTTCTTTCTTTCTTTCTTTCTTTCTTTCTTTCTTTCTTTCTTTCTTTCTTTCTTCGCTATGTCTTAATCATCATTTGTTCCTTCCTTCCTTTGTTCGTCCCTTCTTTCCTTTACTGTCCCTGGATCATCTTTTTTTTTCTTTGCTGTCCATATTCTCTCTTCTTATCTATCTATCTATCTATCTATCTATCTATCTATCTATCTATCTATCTATCTATCAGTGACGAAAAAAAATAGAAAACGTTTATCAATCTAACACTTTTTACTTTTATAAAAAATTCATCAGGGACTGGCATATGAAGAAAAATAAAAATGGAATTCTGGTATTTTAATTCTGTTGTTTGATTTTCATTAGTTAATCATGTTTCAAGTGCATTCGACTTGTTAATCAAACGTTATTACAATATATATATATATATATATATATATATATATATATATATATATATATATATGGTTTAATAGATGGATATTCTTTTCTCATAAAATGTACCTACAATTAGAATATATTATTTTAATTAATGGCATATTTTTCCAGTTCAGAATAGAAGGTACAATATGCATTCACTTTCTCATTTTGAATTATAAAAAGTCCCATGAGATGTATAAACATGCAAATTAATTTGCTGTTTCAAGTAAGTACTTGTGCGATACGTTGGGTTCCACGTGCTAAAGTGGATGGTAAATTATTTTACCTGAGCCTAGAGTGACTGGTGTTTTATGACCAGCAGGAAAGTCTACAAATGAGACCTTAAAAGCAAACACACGCTGACCACATGTAAGAATAAAGGAAATGAAGTAAATAAACAAGAAATTCATATGTCGGGATCAAGTATCCTTTACTGAGAGACTTCCGGCGTGCCTCTGTTTGGTTTGGAATTTAAAATCTTCATTCGCAATAGACTCAAACAGATTTTAAAAAGCAAAAATTTCATTGTGCCTTTTCTATAACTATATTTATGATAATTCTTGTGTCGAGTTTTCCTCTTTCATGTCTCACCTTTGGCAGCAAGAGTCCAACATTTTATAGTTGAAATTGCTATATGTAACCATAAATTCTATGCTAACATTCTATCTATCTATCTATCTATCTATCTATCTATCTATCTCAGTTTGTTCATATCTATCTATCTATCTATCTATCTATCTATCTATCTCAGTTTGTTCATATCTATCTATCTATCTATCTATCTATCTATCTATCTCAGTTTGTTCATATCTATCTATCTATCTATCTATCTATCTATCTATCTATCTCAGTCTGTTCATATCTATCTATCTATCTATCTATCTCAGTCTGTTCATATCTATCTATCTATCTATCTATCTATCTATCTATCTATCTATCTCAGTCTGTTCATATCTATCTATCTATCTATCTATCTATCTATCTATCTCAGTCTGTTCATATCTATCTATCTATCTATCTATCTATCTATCTCAGTTTGTTCATATCTATCTATATATCTATCTATCTATATATCTATATCAGTCTGTTCATATCTATCTATCTATCTATCTATCTATCTATCTATCTATCTATCTCAGTCTGTTCATATCTATCTATCTATCTATCTCAGTATGTTCATATCTATCTATCTATCTATCTATCTATCTATCTATCTCAGTCTGTTCATATCTATCTATCTATCTATCTATCTATCTCAGTTTGTTCATATCTATCTATATATCTATCTATCTATATATCTATCTCAGTCTGTTCATATCTATCTATCTATCTATCTATCTATCTATCTATCTATCTCAGTCTGTTCATATCTATCTATCTATCTATCTCAGTATGTTCATATCTATCTATCTATCTATCTATCTATCTATCTATCTCAGTCTGTTCATATCTATCTATCTATCTATCTATCTATCTATCTCAGTTTGTTCATATCTATGTATCTATCTATCTATCTATCTATCTATCTATCTATCTATCTATCTATCTATCTATCTCAGTCTGTTCATATCTATCTATCTATCTATCTATCTATCTATCTATCTATCTATCTATCTATCTATCTATCTATCTATCTATCTATGTTCATATTCAACGACTACTTCCTTCCCACCATGTTCTGTTTCTCTCGATTCACTCACCTATCAACAGTGGCAGAAAGATTGGACGTGGCCAATCCCCAGCACGCCTTCTTTACAACAGACATGCTCTTCAATCATCTAAACATCCACTGCGTCCCAAAAGTGGAAGTGCCGAGGTAAAGGCGGGGATTGAGCAATATTTCCACGGTATTGCCGTTAAACCCACTTTGAAACTGACCTTGTGTCACATTCGTTTGCGACGTTAGCGCGCTGAACATAACTACCTCCAACCATCCACTGGCAGCTGAATACTGTCGCGTGTATGTGAACGCCTGACAATTTGTGTGTAAGTCTGTGTCTGTATATATCTATCTATGTGTGGCGTGTGCGTGTGTATGTATGTGTGTATTTGTTGGTTGTTAAAGAAAGAGAAAATGTATAGTACTGGAGTCATAATGTTTTAAATTCTTCTCAAACGACATTAACCGATAACTTTTCTTCAACTCATGAAATAAGAAAAGAGAATGCTGGATAGACGTGAAATTTTTTTCTTCTTGTCCGTTGAAGCAAGTCATTTATTTCAATGTTTTACCATTCGCCTAAATTTTCATTTGAGGCAACTACAGGGAGAAATAATTTTTCAACAGTATTTTCATGTCCTCTTTTTAATTTTTTTTTTTTTTTAAATTTATTCATTCATTTATTTATTTTTTTAATTTTTTTTAGGAGGAACAATCTGACATTTGACAGTTGTCTGCTTCCGGTTCACAGCTTTTTGCATTTAGAATCTCTGTCCATTTTCCCAGTTGAGAATTGTCTTTTCTTTTCTCTTTTTTCTGCTTGTAATTCTTTATCTTGCTTCCTTCCTTCCTACCTTCCTTTTTCTTTCCTTCCTTCCTTCCTTCTTTTTTGAGAAATTCCTAAATAATTTTGTCTGTCATCCTCCGTTTCTTCTCTATGCAGTGTCCCTTGAAGACGTAGGCGATTATAGCTTTCTTATTTATTAACTGTATACTTTGAGTTTTCAGACTAGTAGAACTTAATGAATTCCTCTTCAGGTCAAGTGACAGCAAGTCTCCTCAATACTTTACCAACTTTATAAACAACCCTGTCGATACCCGGTACTACACTAGTTCAGAAACAGAGTCGAACTGTCCGCCGACCGCAAGGGATACTTGATCCACTGGTTAAAATTAAGCAATTGACAAGCACATCTGTGGTACTAAACGGGATATTTTCTGTAGCCTATTAATTGACCCAGACAAAACCTGAATCTGTTAAAACCTCCAATAAATCAGAAACCGTAGCAGCCATACATGGTATAACGTCAGGGGATTATTAATTAATAATGGGCACGTGGCCGAGCGGTTAAAACGTTCACATGAAAACCCAGTTCGAATCTCGTCATGGTTGATTTTTCAAGAAGGTGACCTTAATGTTATCCAAAGTACGGCACCTTTGGAAAGTGCCTGAAAACCATGCCACGGGTTGACCCGAGCCTTGTGAGTAAAACTAGGTGGACGGAACTATTTGGTAGCTGTCGATGTTTGTGCTGGCACGTAGTCACAAGTCGTCGTGGCCGAGGGTTTGAACGTGCTGCCCTTGTTCAGACTGTTGACCACGCCAGATAATGTGACCACGCCAGATAATGCCCTCTCTCTCCCAAAACTGTAACTTAGGTCAGTTGATCACAGTTGCAGTATAATCCATATGTGGGATCTGTGGGTGTTGAACAAATACAAATGTGCCTGAGCAGGCGTCTGCAAAAGGAATTGGCTAGCCTCCCTTGCAGACAGGCATACTCGGATACGAGCGACTACTGTTACTTCATTACTATTTATTAATATACTATTTTTACATGTAGTGACTAGTGTTTTTTCATTAGAGATTAAATGACAAGATTTCCTAGAGATTCTAACACTCTTTTTTGGTATTCCAGCTGTTTTCACTAATAGTAAATGGGCAAGGACTGTTTTGTTAATTTTAACGCCCCAAAAACATTTTACGTTCCTTCCAAAATGGTTGATGCTAACCTCCTTATTGTGACTTGTCCCATTAACGCATCCAGCTGACATGAAGTGGAAATAGTATATTGAATCACTCGCTAAGTCTGTAATTAAGAAAGATTGTTCCCTGTGTCGTGCTAGACAATTTTTCACGCCCAAATCTATCATACATACTTATAAGTCTACCATTAGTCCTTACTTTGAATATTGCTGCCACATCTGGTCTGCTGCTCCTTTTATATATTTAATTTTTCTTGATATAATCCAAAGAAGAATCTGCAATGTTATTGGTTCTGACCTGGCATCTCGGTTTTAGCCCCTTTTCCACCGGCGTAACGTAGCTTCCCTGTGCCTTTTCTTTAAATATATTCATGGTAATTGTTCTGATGAACTTTCCGCTATGGTACCTAGACTTTATGAATTTAAGCGCAGTACTAGATTGGCGGCACGGTCCCATCATTTGACCTTTGAAATGCTTAAATGTAACCGTAAGTTCTATTCTAAGCTTCTTCTGTCGCACTTCTTCCATGTGGAATTCTATTTCGACTTCTTGCTTCCTAGTCAACTTCGACCTTCAAACATTTAAATGCTATGTCAATCGTTGTCTTCTGTCTTTTTAATTGCTATTCTTTTGTTGTTCTCTCTACTTAACAGTATTTTTCTTATATTCTCTCACACTCACTAACCCTTTGCATCTTAGTGGCTTTATTGTCTTGCTTGGGGTGAAATAATTAAAAACAATACTGTCGATTGGATGGTCCCATCTATTCTCCTGATTTTCAACACCCCTAACCTTTTTTCTTAAGCTAATAGAGACTGATTTTTATTTCACCAAATACAAAGCCCAAAGGCTGCTCAAAACAAAGGATTACTGAGTGAGATTATTGTTTGTGAGGATGGAAGTGGAATTAAAAAATGCATATTATAAGGACGTGTAGCATAGATATCCGTTAGAGCTGGACTTAAAGTGACCAACATTGTAGTTGTCAGGGAAGCATAATCTTGGGAGTCTTGTGGGTGGAAGGAGCTGTCTGAAGGAAACTTACTCCTTACTGAAGAAACACGAAGGGAATAGGGATGATTTTCCACCGTGATAATAGTACGGTGGCTTCGAGCTGTGATGGTCTGAACTGGTGAAACTAAAGAATGTAACTCGTCCGAACATCTTCTATAGCAATAGCGATAGAGTAGTAAAAGGCAACCACTTTTCGTCTGTGGGATAATCGTTCCAGAGTGGAGAATGATTAATCATCCATAAGACAACGTAAGCGCTTTTGAACTTTGTAGTAATTGGATCTTGAGGCTTGGGCAGCAATATTCCATTATAGTGTATGTCAACAGGAGTTAGGTATTTTCTAGAGCGATACAATGGACCTACCATTCGTCCATCTCAGTCTCCTCTTCTATTTAATCTATAGCGGGGGGTCTCGGGGAGATTAAATGGATTCATACCTTGAAGTCAACTTTAGAACTCTTATTTTATGAACGGATAATTAAGGCGTGGTCATATCCAGCACTAGGTATATGTTTGTTATAGTGTTAGTTCACCCAGTCCATGGCTCAAGAGCCACTCAATATAGATGTCTCTGAACGAGATTGTTGTATGGAAGGGTAAAGGGGGGTTAAGAAGTGCACATTATGAGAACATGTAAGATAGATATTGGTTGACTCTGGTCTTGAAGAGACCGAGATTGTAGCTGTCAGGGAAACCTGATCTCGGAAATTTGTTTCACAAAGTAACAATTTTGGAGAACAAGCTGAGAGAAATTTACTCCTTATTAAAGATACATGATTTAAAATGCGACGATTTGCCGCCATGAACATGACGTGGTGGGTCCTAGCTGTGAAGGTTTAAGTTGGTGGAACTAAGGAATGGAACTGCTCTGAAAATCTCCCATAATAATAGCGACAAAATAGTGAGATCCTAGTAACTTTTTGTCTGTCGGATAAGAGTTGCAAGGTGGAGAATAATTCGTTACCCAAAAGGCATTACCCACTCCAGCCCTAATATGGTAGCAATACTTCATTCTTAATCTGATCTGACTCTTATAAACAAGAGTTGTCCTGCTGTACCAAATATTTTCTGGAGTGATCCATTCTTTCATCATTTGCGATGGAAAGAATATTCGCGTTCCATTTGAGATCAGGAGTGAGCTTTACACTCAGTAGAAGACAAGGATTTGATTTGAGGGTATGATCACTCATCAGGATTGGTGAAGGTTTGGGGTCTGCTCGATTACTAGTCTAGATTTGGGTGTATTGAATGATAGCAACTAGTATGAATTTGATAACAAATGGCATACCAGCTAATTTTAAATTTCACAATTTACACGTTTACTTCGTATTTTTTTTATTTTTCTTTTTAGATTTATTAGTTTGACGGAAAAGCGTTAATAGAAAAGGTCAGATTCTGTTCAGGACCTGCTATTCGTAAATCTGGATTGGATTTTCCGTTCGAATCTCAAAGACGCAGACGATTTTAAGTTCTACAATTACAATAGCGGAACATTCTTCAGAACAATTACCATCAAAGTATTTCTAGGAAAAGCATCGGGTAGTTATGTTACGGAAGTGAAAAAGGGGTTGATGGTGAGATGCCAGGCCAGGATCAATAACATAGATAGTTATTAAAATGCTTCTTAATATCCAGAGAAAGCATAATTATGAAATGTATTTATTTCGGGGTTCTTTCTAAAGCCAACACATATCAGCATGAAAGTGCAGGGGTGTAATTTAGTGCCTACAGCAGGTAGAATCATTGAGGGTTTCCTGCTTAGCGCCAGCTACATTTTCACAACCTGACGAAGTTCAGATTTCTCCGACACATCACCGGCGTGGCCTTTGATCCATCCGTCTATTTTGCAGTTTCTACCTGTAATTTTCATATTCAATGAAAACCCCGAAAGAAGGTTAATTGAATAACCATTTGCATTAACTACATAACTGTGGAAAAGTGGAAGGTGTCTTATTTTTTATTTCTTTACTAGCAGCATGCCCCGGCGTTGCCCGGGCTTGATTCAAAAATCGTACGACTCATATCGCAATCGCTATCACTTGACTTAAAATACTTTTGCCCTTCCTTGCCTTTAAAGGAGTGTCCTTTGCCGTGCTAATGTTGCTACATGCTTTACTTCTTGCCTATCTCACACTGCGAATTTTTTCTAAGCTCTATACTAAACATTAAATCTAATACGAAAAAAGAACTAAACAAAATGAACACAAAACGATCAGCTTTAAAAAAAGGACTCGTAACTGGGAAAACCGAATGAAAAAAGAATCTTAACAACAAATACTTTTTCACACCCAACCCAGTTCTGCGGAATCAGAATCAACGTTGAGTTTAAGCAAGCGAATGAGCCAATTGGGGTAAAGTGCCATGCAGATTTAAATTTTTCCCACTTGTGACGAATGCAGCTATCGATTTTTTTGCATGCTAGCATGCTAGTTAACATTCGTGTCAGTCAGCTGTTGGCTCTTACGCTGGCTAAGAGAATCTCCCTGACTATTCGTGGCAGCCAGCTATTGGCTTTCACTCTGGCCAGTACAAAATGGCCGCGAACTACATGAAAACTGCCGTAGAAGAATGAAAAAATCGATTATTTCCATTGGAGTTGAGAAATGCAAAGTCAGTGTTGGCCTTTCCGCTAACTTGGAGCATGTGCATGTAAATTTTGGTGCAAATCCGTCGAAAATTGCGGCCGTGCATTCGTTACATGCACGCACACACACACACACACACACACACACACACACACACACACACACACACACACACATCCTGCCTTTTATAGATAAAGATTATTTCTACATTTTTTTTTTTAAATTTTGTACCTCTAAGAATTTTGCACCCGGATTTATCATCCCCGTGTTCCTGCTTAAAGCTACACCGTTGCATCTCAAAATATCAGAGGGTTTCTAAATCAGCCGCTGGTTTGTACTTATAATATTTCTTTACACGATAGAGCTTAACACGTTTTCACAATTTCCTTCCTTTCTATTTACATAGAATTTGACGGTGTCGTTGACGACTTTGTTTAGCCCTCAGCATTATTATTAAATTTCTGAACCATCGATATATCGCTTGAAGTATTCTTGTACAGCCTCAAACGTCTACATGACTATTGACACTACCAAAGCGTTTATTATTGTTACTAGTGCACGTATTTCTGGTAATTGTTGTAATAGTGCGGACAAAAATGACGCCAATTGTTAGAAAGTTTTAATAGCGAGATGCAAGGAAACAAAGGTCTTGAAACGATTTATTGAGATTCAATCGGGGATAAAGAATTCGCAGGCCAATGATCCGTTTAATTGATCCGCTGCCTTATATAATTTTAGACATCCGATGGTATCTGATTCATTGATTACTACTCGTATTATTAGGTTGATGCAAAAATAATGTCGTTTTCTCACATAGTAACATAAGTGACATTAAACGACATTATTTTTGCACCAACCTAATATATAAATCGCTTTTTGCTCGATACCTTTTCATATTAGAAATTTTACGTATATAATATATCAGTGAAATGGAAATATCTTTCGAAAGAAAAAGAGTAGCAACATAACGATCAAGACGGCGACGACAAAGCCTATTTCAAGATCAATTTGAAGCAAGACGAACATTTAATAGCCTCACGTGAAAGCCTTGAAAAAATTAGACTGTTATCTATAAAAAAAACGTGTGAGGAGTTCACCTATAATGATGATGACCCAACCTTGCATAAACTGATTTGATATGGCCGGGGTATTGACTCATTTGGACAAATGTGTCTTACTGTGAGCTCTAAGGCCAAAATTTGAAGCACAGATTTTGCCAGAGATGGGGCATGCTGCTTGGGACGTTGAGGAAACACCATGTTTCCTTGCTGCTCTCAACTTTTGCACACTGTCATTTTCAAATTGGTTCACACCATCATGGATTAAACTATACCACTGTTTCCTATTGAATGCTAATGTGCGGAGGGGCAACTTGCAGTCTAAAAAACATAGGAGTAAAGAAACTGATTAATTAAACGGATCGTTTTGCTCGGCAATAAATTTTGTCTAAATGAGGATAAATATTTTATTTGCATAGATAATTATAACGACTAAGGGAAATAATCATTCGTAATTTTATTAACTTAAGTTGATTTACCTCTCTTTACTCTGGAACAGTGCATATATAAATAAATACACATTGATAATTATTTGGTTACTGAGCGAGAGAGTAGTAAACAAACAAAATGACAGTGGGCACAAATACAAGAAGCTGAATAAAAGTATACAAGGCATATGCATCACGGCTTAATGTGCGCAATGTGATGGCTCGTTAGGATAAAAGTAGCACATGTCCTTGCAAGTGCTATTCAAGTCAGGTAACACGGACCGCTTAGACGGTATCTGACTGGATATTCTCAAATATCTAGATTTGATACCTAAGTCAACTTGGCTGATTCATCCTGAAAATTAAAAAAAGACAACAAAAAAACAAAACAAAAAACAAAAAAGGCTAGTGATGTTATGGAATAACCTGACACCCCCATGATTGGCGGCACTATAGGTGGTAACCACCTATAAGTATCCGTTAGGCCTGCGGACAGGACAGTCGAGCGGTCTTCCGATAGCAGCACACACATAACTGTGCTGACTTGCGACGACCGTGCACATAACTATTACTTCCTTGCTTGTTGTACTGGCTTCTACAATAAACCTGTTACAATTTATCCACCGTGTTTGTCCAGTCCATATTCCTATTAGCACGGAATATGACAGCTAGACATCTGTGCATGATGCGCTCCCACCTTCACCGAGTGTGTTAGCCCCTCGGTGTGCTAAAATGTCCAACTGGTTATGGTCAGCTAAATGTTGAACAGGATATTTACTGTAGTTCATTCTAATTCACCAAGACAAAACAAGTAAATATTAACAACTCCAGTTTGGATCAGAAACCAAGAATTATCTTCTTCTTCTTCTTCCTCCTCCTCCACTGGTTGATCCATTCTTTCGACATGGCACCACATCTAAACTTAACTTAGAAAATCACCATTTTGACGGCACTTCGGCGTGGTGCAGTGTTTACCAAGCTTGTCTCTCTCGATCAACTACGACAGAGTAGTGAGTTCTATCCTCGCTGGGTTTTCCAGTATTTCTAAATGATCACCCATCTAGGTACTGACCAGGCTTAACGTTGCTTAACTTCGGTGATTGTACGAGAACCAGTGTTCTAACGTAATGTGTCCTTAAATCTTTTATACCACCCACATATCCAAACTTACAGCACTTATTATTCCCATGCAGTCACCCATCAACGTATGGAACAGACTTAACGTTGCTGATCGTACGAGAACTGGTATTTCAATGTGACTGTAAACCCTATATACAACTTGCACATCCAAGCTTACAGCACTTACTATTTCCAATCGGTCACCCATCAAGGTATTGAAGAGACTTAACATTGCTTAACGAAAGCTAGTAGAGGGTTTTCCTTGCTCTCTTTCCAGTTTTATTTGATTTTCTCTTTTTTAAGTTATTTTTCGATTTTATATTTTCTTCGTTTTTTTTCACTTGTTGATTAATGTTTTCTTTTCTTTTTTGGCGACGAAGTTTTTGCCTCATTTCAATATATTTTCTTGTTTTTTCTTTCTTTTTCTATTTCTTTTATGCCATTTTTTATCTTTCTTTTCCATTTGGCCCATTTGCCATACTCTTTCTTTCCTCTCATTTCTTCTCGGTTTCGCCATAGTCTTTCTTTCCTCTCATCTCTTCTCGGTTTCGCCATAGTCTTTCCTTCCTCTCATTTCTTCTCTGTTTCGCCATACGCTTTCTTTCTTCTCATCGCTTCTCGATTTCGCCATACTCTTTCTTTCCTCTCATCTCTTCTCGGTTTCGCCATACTCTTTCTTTCCTCTCATCTCTTCTCGGTTTCGCCATACTCTTTCTTTCCTCACATCTTATCTCGGTTTCGCCATACTCTTTCTTTCCTCTCATTTCTTCACGGTTTCGCCATACGCTTTCTTTCCTCTCATTTCTTCTCGGTTTCGCCATACGCTTTATTTCCTCTTATTTCTTCTCGGATTTCGCCATACTCTTTCTTTCCTCTCATTTCTTCTCGGTTTCGCCATACGCTTTCTTTCTTCTCATCGCTTCTCGGTTTCGCCATACACTTTCTTTACTCTCATCTCTTCTCGGTTTCGCCATACCCTTTCCTTCCTCTCATTTCTTCTCTGTTTCGCCATACTCTTTCTTTCCTCTCATTTCTTCTCGGTTTCGCCATACGCTTTCTTTCCTCTCATTTCTTCTCTGTTTCGCCATACTCTTTCTTTCCTCTCATTTCTTCTCGGTTTCGCCATACGCTTTCCTTCCTCTCAATTCTTCTAAGTTTCGCCATACTCTTTCTTTCCTCTCATTTCTTCTCGGTTTCGCCATACTCTCTCTTTACTCTCATTTCTTCTCGGTTTCGCCATACGCTTTCTTTCCTCTCATTTCTTCTCGGTTTCGCCATACTCTCTCTTTCCTCTCATTTCTTCTCGGTTTCGCCATACGCTTTCTTTCCTCTCATTTCTTCTCGGTTTCGCCATACTCTCTCTTTCCTCTCATTTCTTCTCGGTTTCGCCATACTCTCTCTTTCCTCTCATTTCTTCTCGGTTTCGCCATACACTCTCTTTCCTCTCATTTCTTCTCGGTTTCGCCATACGCTTTCTTTCCTCTCATTTCTTCTCGGTTTCGCCATACTCTCTCTTTCCTCTCATTTCCTCTCGGTTTCGCCATACTCTCTCATTCCTCTCCTTTCTTCTCGGTTTCGCCATACGCTTTCTTTCCTCTCATCTTATCTCGGTTTCGCCATACTCTTTCTTAACTCTCATTTCTTCTCGGTTTCGCCATGCGCTTTCTTTCCTCTCATTTCTTCTCGGATTTCGCCATACTCTTTCTTTCCTCTCATTTCTTCTCGGTTTCGCCATACGCTTTCTTTCCTGTCATTTCTTCTCGGATTTCGCCATACGCTTTCTTTCCTCTCATTTCTTCTCGGTTTTCGCCATACTCTTTCTTTCCTCTCATTTCTTCTCGGTTTCGCCATACTCTTTCTTTCCTCTCATTTCTTCTCGGTTTCGCCATACTCTTTCTTTCCTCTCATTTCTTCTCGGTTTCGCCATACGCTTTCTTTCTTCTCATCGCTTCTCGATTTCGCCATACTCTTTCTTTCCTCTCATTTCTTCTCGGATTTCGCCATACTCTTTCTTTCCTCTCATTTCTTCTCGGTTTCGCCATACGCTTTCTTTCCTGTCATTTCTTCTCGGATTTCGCCATACGCTTTCTTTCCTCTCATTTCTTCTCGGATTTCGCCATACTCTTTCTTTCCTCTCATTTCTTCTCGGTTTCGCCATACTCTTTCTTTCCTCTCATTTCTTCTCGGTTTCGCCATACGCTTTCTTTCTTCTCATCGCTTCTCGATTTCGCCATACACTTTCTTTCCTCTCATCTCTTCTCGGTTTCGCCATACCCTTTCCTTCCTCTCATTTCTTCACTGTTTCGCCATACTCTTTCTTTCCTCCAATTTCTTCTAAGTTTCGCCATACTCTTTCTTTCCTCTCATTTCTTCTCGGTTTCGCCATACTCTCTCTTTACACTCATTTCTTCTCGGTTTCGCCATACGCTTTCTTTCCTCTCATTTCTTCTCGGTTTCGCCATACTCTCTCTTTCCTCTCATTTCTTCTCGGTTTCGCCATACGCTTTCTTTCCTCTCATTTCTTCTCGGTTTCGCCATACTCTGTCTTTCCTCTAATTTCTTCTCGGTTTCGCCATACGCTTTCTTTCCTCTCATTTCTTCTCGGTTTCGCCATACGCTTTCTTTCCTCTCATTTCTTCTCGGTTTCGCCATACTCTCTCTTTCCTCTCATTTCTTCTCGGTTTCGCCATACGCTTTCTTTCCTCTCATTTCTTCTCGGTTTCGCCATACTCTCTCTTTCCTCTCCTTTTTTCTCGGTTTCGCCATACGCTTTCTTTCCTCGCATCTTATCTCTGTTTCGCCATACTCTCTCTTTCCTCTCCTTTCTTCACGGTTTCGCCATACGCTTTCTTTCCTCTCATTTCTTCTCGGTTTCGCCATACGCTTTCTTTTCTCTCATTTCTTCTCGGATTTCGCCATACTCTTTCTTTCCTCTCATTTCTTCTCGGTTTCGCCATACGCTTTCTTTCCTCTCATTTCTTCTCGGTTTCGCCATACGCTTACTTTCCTCTCATTTCTTCTCGGTTTCGCCATACTCTCTCTTTCCTCCTCTCCTTTCTTCTCGGTTTCGCCATACGCTTTCTTTCTTCTCATCGCTTCTAGGTTTCGCCATACTCTTTCTTTCCTCTCATTTCCCCTCGGTTTCGCCATACGCTTTCTTTCCTCTCATTTCTTCTCGGTTTCGCCATACTCTTTCTTTCCTCTCATTTCCTCTCGGTTTCGCCATACGCTTTCTTTCTTCTCATTTCCTCTCGGATTCGCCATACTCTCTATTTCCTCTCCTTTCTTCTCCGTTTCGCCATACGCTTTCTTTCTTCTCATTTCCTCTCGGATTCGCCATACTCTCTCTTTCCTCTCCTTTCTTCTCGGTTTCGCCATACGCTTTCTTTCTTCTCATCGCTTCTCGGTTTCGCCATACGCTTTCTTTCTTCTCATCGCTTCTCGGTTTCGCCATACTCTCGCTTTCCTCTCATTTCTTCTCGGTTTCGCCATACGCTTTCTTTCCTCTCATCTTATCTCGATTTCGCCATACTCTCTCTTTCCTCTCCTTTCTTCACGGTTTCGCCATACGCTTTCTTTCCTCTCATTTCTTCTCGGTTTCGCCATACGCTTTCTTTTCTCTCATTTCTTCTCGGATTTCGCCATACTCTTTCTTTCCTCTCATTTCTTCTCGGTTTCGCCATACTCTTTCTTTCCTCTCATTTCTTCTCGGTTTCGCCATACGCTTTCCTTCCTCTCATTTCTTCTAAGTTTCGCCATACACTTTCTTTCCTCTCATTTCTTCTCGGTTTCGCCATACGCTTTCTTTCTTCTCATTTCTTCTCGGTTTCGCCATACGCTTACTTTCCTCTCATTTCTTCTCGGTTTCGCCATACTCTCTCTTTCCTCTCATTTCTTCTCGGTTTCGCCATACGCTCTCTTTCCTCTCATTTCTTCTCGGTTTCGCCATACGCTTTCTTTCCTCTCATTTCTTCTCGGTTTCGCCATACTCTCTCTTTACTCTCATTTCTTCTCGGTTTCGCCATACGCTTACTTTCCTCTCATTTCTTCTCGGTTTCGCCATACTCTCTCTTTCCTCTCATTTCTTCTCGGTTTCGCCATACGCTTTCTTTCCTCTCATTTCTTCTCGGTTTCGCCATACTATCTCTTTCCTCTTCTCCTTTCTTCTCGGTTTCGCCATACGCTTTCTTTCTTCTCGTCGCTTCTCGGTTTCGCCATACTCTTTCTTTCCTCTCATCTCTTCTCGGTTTCGCCATACTCTCTCTTTCCTCCTCTCCTTTCTTCTCGGTTTCGCCATACGCTTTCTTTCTTCTCATCGCTTCTAGGTTTCGCCATACTCTTTCTTTCCTCTCATTTCCTCTCGGTTTCGCCATACGCTTTCTTTCCTCTCATTTCTTCTCGGTTTCGCCATACTCTTTCTTTCCTCTCATTTCCTCTCGGTTTCGCCATACGCTTTCTTTCTTCTCATTTCCTCTCGGATTCGCCATACTCTCTCTTTCCTCTCCTTTCTTCTCGGTTTCGCCATACGCTTTCTTTCTTCTCATTTCCTCTCGGATTCGCCATACTCTCTCTTTCCTCTCCTTTCTTCTCGGTTTCGCCATACGCTTTCTTTCTTCTCATCGCTTCTCGGTTTCGCCATACTCTGTCTTTCCTATCATTTCTTCGCGGTTTCGCCATACGCTTTCTTTCCTCTCATTTCCTCTCGGTTACGCCATACTCTCTCTTTCCTCTCCTTTCTTCTCGGTTTCGCCATACGCTTTCTTTCTTCTCATCGCTTCTCGGTTTCGCCATACTCTCGCTTTCCTCTCATTTCTTCTCGGTTTCGCCATACGCTTTCTTTCCTCTCATCTTATCTCGGTTTCGCCATACTCTCTCTTTCCTCTCCTTTCTTCACGGTTTCGCCATACTCTTTCTTTCCTCTCATTTCTTCTCGGTTTCGCCATACGCTTTCTTTTCTCTCATTTCTTCTCGGATTTCGCCATACTCTTTCTTTCCTCTCATTTCTTCTCGGTTTCGCCATACTCTTTCTTTCCTCTCATTTCTTCTCGGTTTCGCCATACGCTTTCCTTCCTCTCATTTCTTCTAAGTTTCGCCATACTCTTTCTTTCCTCTCATTTCTTCTCGGTTTCGCCATACGCTTACTTTCCTCGCATTTCTTCTCGGTTTCGCCATACGCTTTCTTTCCTCTCATTTCTTCTCGGTTTCGCCATACTCTCTCTTTACTCTCATTTCTTCTCGGATTCGCCATACGCTTACTTTCCTCTCATTTCTTCTCGGTTTCGCCATACTCTCTCTTTCCTCTCATTTCTTCTCGATTTCGCCATACGCTTACTTTCCTCTCATTTCTTCTCGGTTTCTCCATACTCTCTCTTTCCTCTTCTCCTTTCTTCTCGGTTTCGCCATACGCTTTCTTTCTTCTCATCGCTTCTCGGTTTCGCCATACTCTTTCTTTTCTCTCATTTCTTCTCGGTTTCGCCATACTCTCTCTTTCCTCCTCTCCTTTCTTCTCGGTTTCGCCATACGCTTTCTTTCTTCTCATCGCTTGTAGGTTTCGCCATACTCTTTCTTTCTTCTCATTTCCTCTCGGATTCGCCATACACTCTCCTTCCTCTCCTTTCTTCTCGGTTTCGCCATACGCTTTCTTTCTTCTCATCGCTTCTCGGTTTCGCCATACTCTCGCTTTCCTCTCATTTCTTCTCGGTTTCGCCATACGCTTTCTTTCTTCTCATTTCCTCTCGGATTCGCCATACACTCTCCTTCCTCTCCTTTCTTCTCGGTTTCGCCATACGCTTTCTTTCTTCTCATTTCCTCTCGGATTCGCCATACTATCTCTTTCCTCTCCTTTCTTCTCGGTTTCGCCATACGCTTTCTTTCTTCTCATCGCTTCTCGGTTTCGTCATACTCTGTCTTTCCTCTCATTTCTTCTCGGTTTCGCCATACGCTTTCTTTCCTCTCACTTCCTCTCGGTTTCGCCATACTCTCTCTTTCCTCTCCTTTCTTCTCGGTTTCGCCATACGCTTTCTTTCTTCTCATCGCTTCTCGGTTTCGCCATACTCTCGCTTTCCTCTCATTTCTTCTCGGTTTCGCCATACTCTCTCTTTCCTCTCATTTCTTCTCGGTTTCGCCCTACGCTTTCTTTCCTCTCATTTCCTCTCGGTTTCGCCATACTCTTTCTTTCCTCTCCTTTCTTCTCGGTTTCGCCATACGCTTTCTTTCTTCTCATCGCTTCTCGGTTTCGCCATACTCTCTCTTTCCTCTCATTTCTTCTCGGTTTCGCCATACTCTGTCTTTCCTCTCATTTCTTCTCGGTTTCGCCATACACTTTCTTTCCTCTCATTTCCTCTCGGTTTCGCCATACGCTTTCTTTACTCTCATTTCTTCTCGGTTTCGCTATACTCTCTCTTTCCTCTCCTTTCTTCTCGGTTTCGCCATACGCTTTCTTTCTTCTCATCGCTTCTCGGTTTCGCCATACTCTTTCTTTCCTCTCATTTCCTCTCGGTTTCGCCATACGCTTTCTTTCCTCTCATTTCTTCTCGGTTTCGCCATACTCTTTCTTTCCTCTCATTTCTTCTCGGTTTCGCCATAAGCTTTCTTTTCTCTCATCTCTTCTCGGATTTCGCCATACTCTTTCTTTCCTCTCATTTCTTCTCGGTTTCGCCATACGCTTTCTTTCTTCTCATCGCTTCTCGGTTTCGCCATACTCTCTCTTTCCTCTCATTTCTTCTCGGTTTCGCTATACTCTCTCTTTCCTCTCATTTCTTCTCGGTTTCGCCATACGCTTTTTTCTTCTCATCACTTCTCGGTTTCGCCATACTCTTTCATTCCACACATTTCTTCTCGGTTTCGCCATACGCTTTCTTTCCTCTCATTTCTTCTCGGTTTCGCCATACTCTCTCTTTCCTCTCATTTCTTCTCGGTTTCGCCATACGCTTTCTTTCCTCTCATTTCTTCTCGGTTTCGCCATACGCTTTCTTTCTTCTCATTTCTTCTCGGTTTCGCCATACTCTTTCTTTCCTCTCATTTCTTCTCGGTTTCGCCATACGCTTACTTTCCTCTCATTTCTTCTCGGTTTCGCCATACGCTTTCTTTCCTCTCATTTCTTCTCGGTTTCGCCATACTCTCTCTTTACTCTCATTTCTTCTCGGTTTCGCCATACGCTTACTTTCCTCTCATTTCTTCTCGGTTTCGCCATACTCTCTCTTTCCTCTCATTTCTTCTCGGTTTCGCCATACGCTTACTTTCCTCTCATTTCTTCTCGGTTTCTCCATACTCTCTCTTTCCTCTTCTCCTTTCTTCTCGGTTTCGCCATACGCTTTCTTTCTTCTCATCGCTTCTCGGTTTCGCCATACTCTTTCTTTTCTCTCATTTCTTCTCGGTTTCGCCATACTCTCTCTTTCCTCCTCTCCTTTACGCTTTCTTTCTTCTCATCGCTTCTAGGTTTCGCCATACTCTTTCTTTCCTCTCATTTCCTCTCGGTTTCGCCATACGCTTTCTTTCCTCTCATTTCTTCTCGGTTTCGCCATACTCTTTCTTTCCTCTCATTTACACTCGGTTTCGCCATAGGCTTTCTTTCTTCTCATTTCCTCTCGGATTCGCTATACACTCTCTTTCCTCTCCTTTCTTCTCGGTTTCGCCATACGCTTTCTTTCTTCTCATTTCCTCTCGGATTCGCCATACTATCTCTTTCCTCTCCTTTCTTCTCGGTTTCGCCATACGCTTTCTTTCTTCTCATCGCTTCTCGGTTTCGCCATACTCTGTCTTTCCTCTCATTTCTTCTCGGTTTCGCCATACGCTTTCTTTCCTCTCATTTCCTCTCGGTTTCGCCATACTCTCTCTTTCCTCTCCTTTCTTCTCGGTTTCGCCATACGCTTTCTTTCTTCTCATCGCTTCTCGGTTTCGCCATACTCTCGCTTTCCTCTCATTTCTTCTCGGTTTCGCCATACGCTTTCTTTCTTCTCATTTCCTCTCGGATTCGCCATACACTCTCCTTCCTCTCCTTTCTTCTCGGTTTCGCCATACGCTTTCTTTCTTCTCATTTCCTCTCGGTTTCGCCATATGCTTTCTTTCTTCTCATCTCTTCTCGGTTTCGCCATACTCTCTCTTTCCTCTCATTTCTTCTCGGTTTCGCCATACTCTGTCTTTCCTCTCATTTCTTCTCGGTTTCGCCATACACTTTCTTTCCTCTCATTTCCTCTCGGTTTCGCTATACTCTCTCTTTCCTCTCCTTTCTTCTCGGTTTCGCCATACGCTTTCTTTCTTCTCATCGCTTCTCGGTTTCGCCATACTCTTTCTTTCCTCTCATTTCCTCTCGGTTTCGCCATACGCTTTCTTTCCTCTCATTTCTTCTCGGTTTCGCCATACTCTTTCTTTCCTCTCATTTCTTCTCGGTTTCGCCATAAGCTTTCTTTTCTCTCATCTCTTCTCGGATTTCGTATACTCTTTCTTTCCTCTCATTTCTTCTCGGTTTCGCCATACGCTTTCTTTCTTCTCATCGCTTCTCCGTTTCGCCATACTCTCTCTTTCCTCTCATTTCTTCTCGGTTTCGCTATACTCTCTCTTTCCTCTCATTTCTTCTCGGTTTCGCCATACGCTTTTTTCTTCTCATCACTTCTCGGTTTCGCCATACTCTTTCATTCCACACATTTCTTCTCGGTTTCGCCATACGCTTTCTTTCCTCTCATTTCTTCTCGGTTTCGCCATACTCTCTCTTTCCTCTCATTTCTTCTCGGTTTCGCCATACGCTTTCTTTCCTCTCATTTCTTCTCGGATTTCGCCATACACTTTCTTTCCTCTCATTTCTTCTCGGTTTCGCCATACGCTTTCTTTCTTCTCATCGCTTCTCGGTTTCGCCATACTCTTTCTTTCCTCTCATCTCTTATCGGTTTCGCCATACCCTTTCCTTCCTCTCATTTCTTCTCTGTTTCGCTATACTCTTTCTTTCCTCTCATTTCTTCTCGGTTTCGCCATACGCTTTCTTTCCTCTCATTTCTTCTCGGTTTCGCCATACGCTTTACTTCCTCTCATTTCTTCTAGGTTTCGCCATACTCTTTCTTTCCTCTCATTTCTTCTCGGTTTCGCCATACGCTTTCTTTCCTCTCATTTCTTCTCGGTTTCGCCATACTCTCTCTTTCCTCTCATTTCTTCTCGGTTTCGCCATACGCTTTCTTTCCTCTCATTTCTTCTCGGTTTCGCCATACTCTCTCTTTCCTCTCCTTTCTTCTCGGTTTCGCCATACGCTTTCTCTCTTCTCATCGCTTCTCGGTTTCGCCATACTCTTTCTTTCCTCTCATTTCCTCTCGGTTTCGCCATACGCTTTCTTTCTTCTCATTTCCTCTCGGATTCGCCATACTCTCTCTTTCCTCTTCTTTCTTCTCGGTTTCGCCATACGCTTTCTTTCTTCACATCGCTTCTCGGTTTCGCCATACGCTTTCTTTCCTCTCATTTCTTCTCGGTTTCGCCATACTCTCTCTTTCCTCTCATTTCTTCTCGGTTTCGCCATACGCTTTCTTTCCTCTCATTTCTTCTCGGTTTCGCCATACTCTCTCTTTCCTCTCCTTTCTTGTCGGTTTCGCCATACGCTTTCTTTCTTCTCATCGCTTCTCGGTTTCGCCATACTCTTTCTTACCTGTAATTTCCTCTCGGTTTCGCCATACACTTTCTTTCCTCACATTTCCTCTTGGTTTCGCCATACGCTTTCTTTCTTCTCATTTCCTCTCGGATTCGCCATACTCTCTCTTTCCTCTCCTTTCTTCTCGGTTTCGCCATACGCTTTCTTTCTTCTCATCGCTTCTCGGTTTCGCCATACTCTGTCTTTCCTCTCATTTCTTCTCGGTTTCGCCATGCGCTTTCTTTCCTCACAATTCCTCTCGGTTTCGCCATACTCTCTCTTTCCTCTCATTTCTTCTCGGTTTCGCCATACGCTTTCTTTCTTCTCATCGCTTCTCGATTTCGCCATACTCTCTCTTTCCTCTCATTTCTTCTCGGTTTCGCCATACGCTTTCTTTCTTCTCATCGCTTCTCGGTTTCGCCATACTCTCTCTTTCCTCTCATTTCTTCTCGGTTTCGCCATACTCTTTCTTTCCTCTCATTTCTTCTCGGATTTCGCCATACTCTTTCTTTCCTCTCATTTCTTCTCGGTTTCGCCATACGTTTTCTTTCTTCTCATCGCTTCTCGGTTTCGCCATACTCTCGCTTTCCTCTCATTTCTTCTCGGTTTCGCCATACGCTTTCTTTCCTCTCATCTCTTCTCGGTTTCGCCATACTCTCTCTTTCCTCTCATTTCTTCTCGGTTTCGCCATACTCTCGCTTTCCTCTCAATTCCTCTCGGTTTCGCCATACTCTCTCTTTCCTCTCATTTCTTCTCGGTTTCGCCATACGCTTTCTTTCTTCTCATCGCTTCTCGGTTTCGCCATACTCTCTCTTTCCTCTCATTTCTTCTCGGTTTCGCCATACTCTTTCTTTCCTCACATTTCCTCTTGGTTTCGCCATACGCTTTCTTTCTTCTCATTTCCTCTCGGATTCGCCATACTCTCTCTTTCCTCTCCTTTCTTCTCGGTTTCGCCATACGCTTTCTTTCTTCTCATCGCTTCTCGGTTTCGCCATACTCTGTCTTTCCTCTCATTTCTTCTCGGTTTCGCCATGCGCTTTCTTTCCTCTCAATTCCTCTCGGTTTCGCCATACTCTCTCTTTCCTCTCATTTCTTCTCGGTTTCGCCATACGCTTTCTTTCTTCTCATCGCTTCTCGGTTTCGCCATACTCTCTCTTTCCTCTCATTTCTTCTCGGTTTCGCCATACGCTTTCTTTCTTCTCATCGCTTCTCGGTTTCGCCATACTCTCTCTTTCCTCTCATTTCTTCTCGGTTTCGCCATACGTTTTCTTTCTTCTCATCGCTTCTCGGTTTCGCCATACTCTCTCTTTCCTCTCATTTCTTCTCGGTTTCGCCATACTCTTTCTTTCCTCTCATCTCTTCTCGGTTTCGCCATACTCTTTCTTTCCTCTCATTTCTTCACGGTTTCGCCATACGCTTTCTTTCCTTTCATTTCTTCTCGGTTTCGCCATACGCTTTCTTTCCTCTCATCTCTTTTCGGTTTCGCCATACTCTCTCTTTCCTCTCATTTCCTCTCGGATTCGCTATACTCTCTCTTTCCTCTCGTTTCTTCTCGGTTTCGCCATACGCTTTTTTCTTCACATCGCTTCTCGGTTTCGCCATACTCTCTCTTTCCTCTCATTTCTTCTCGGTTTCGCCATAAGCTTTCTTTCCTCTCATTTCTTCTCGGTTTCGCCATACCCTTTCTTTCCTCTCATCTCTTCTCGGTTTCGCCATACTCTCTCTTTCCTCTCATTTCTTCTCGGTTTCGCCATAAGCTTTCTTTCCTCTCATTTCTTCTCGGTTTCGCCATACTCTTTCTTTCCTCTCATCTCTTCTCGGTTTCGCCATACCCTTTCCTTCCTCTCATTTCTTCTCTGTTTCGCCATACTCTTTTTTTCCTTTCATTTCTCCTCGGTTTTGCCATACTCTCTCTTTCCTCTCATTTCTTCTCGGTTTCGCCATACTCTCTCTTTCCTCTCATCTCTTCTCGGTTTCGCCATACTCTTTCTTTCCTCTCATCTCTTCTCGGTTTCGCCATACCCTTTCCTTCCTCTCATTTCTTCTCTGTTTCGCCATACTCTTTTTTTCCTTTCATTTCTCCTCGGTTTTGCCATACTCTCTCTTTCCTCTCATTTCTTCTCGGTTTCGCCATAGTCTCTCTTTCCTCTCATTTCTTCTCGGTTTCGCCATACGCTTTCTTTCTTCTCATCGCTTCTCGATTTCGCCATACTCTTTCTTTCCTCTCATTTCTTCTCGGTTTCGCCATATTCTTTCTTTCCTCTCATTTCTTCTCGGTTTCGCCATACGCTTTCTTTCCTCTCATTTCTTCTAGGTTTTGCCATACTCTCTCTTTCCTCTCATTTCTTCTCGGTTTCGCCATACGCTTTATTTCCTCTCATTTCTTCTCGGTTTCGCCATACTCTTTCTTTCCTCTCATTTCTTCTCGGTTTCGCCATACTCTTTCTCTCTTCTCATCGCTTCTCGGTTTCGCCATACTCTCTGTTTCCTCTCATTTCTTCTCGGTTTCGCCATACGCTTTCCTTCCTCTCATTTCTTCTCGGTTTCGCCATACGCTTTCTTTCTTCTCATCGCTTCTCGGTTTTGCCATACTCTTTCTTTCCTCTCATCTCTTCTCGGTTTCGCCATACTCTCTCTTTCCTCTCATTTCTTCTCGGTTTCGCCATACGCTTTCTTTCTTCTCATCGCTTCTCGATTTCGCCATACTCTTTATTTCCTCTCATTTCTTCTCGGTTTCGCCATACTCTTTCTTTCCTCTCATTTCTTCTCGGTTTCGCCATACGCTTTCTTTCCTCTCATTTCTTCTCGGTTTCGCCATTCTCTTTCTTTCCTCTCATCTCTTCTCGGTTTCGCCATACGCTTTCCTTCCTCTCATTTCTTCTCTTTTTTGCCATACTCTTTCTTTCCTCTCATTTCTTCTCGGTTTTCGCCATACGCTTTCTTTCCTCTCATTTCTTCTCGGTTTCGCCATACTCTTTCTTTCCTCTCATCTCTTCTCGGTTTCGCCATACTCTTTATTTCCTCTCATCTCTTCTCGGTTTCGCCATACTCTCTCTTTCCTCTCATTTCTTCTCGGTTTCGCCATAGGCTTTTTTTCCTCTCATTTCTTCTCGGTTTCGCCATACTCTCTCTTTCCTCTTCTCCTTTCTTCTCGGTTTCGCCATACTCTTTATTTCCTCTCATTTCTTCTCGGTTTCGCCATACTCTCTCTTTCCTCTCATTTCTTCTCGGTTTCGCCATACGCTTTCTTTCCTCTCATTTCTTCTCGGTTTCGCCATACTCTTTCTTTCCTCTCATCTCTTCTCGGTTTCGCCATACTCTTTCTTTCCTCTCATTTCTTCTCGGTTTCGCCATACGCTTTCTTTCCTCTCATTTCTTCTCGGTTTCGCCATACTCTTTCTTTCCTCTCATCTCTTCTCGGTTTCGCCATACCCTTTCCTTCCTCTCATTTCTTCTCTGTTTCGCCATACTCTTTCTTTCCTCTCATTTCTTCTCGGTTTTCGCCATACGCTTTCTTTCCTCTCATTTCTTCTCGGTTTCGCCATACTCTTTCTTTCCTCTCATCTCTTCTCGGTTTCGCCATACCCTTTCCTTCCTCTCATTTCTTCTCTGTTTCGCCATACTCTTTCTTTCCTCTCATTTCTTCTCGGTTTTCGCCATACGCTTTCTTTCCTCTCATTTCTTCTCAGTTTCGCCATACGCTTTCTTTCCTCTCATCTCTTCTCGGTTTCGCCATACCCTTTCCTTCCTCTCATTTCTTCTCTGTTTCGCCATACTCTTTCTTTCCTCTCATTTCTTCTCGGTTTTCGCCATACGCTTTCTTTCCTCTCATTTCTTCTCGGTTTCGCCATACTCTTTCTTTCCTCTCATCTCTTCTCGGTTTCGCCATACCCTTTCCTTCCTCTCATTTCTTCTCTGTTTCGCCATACTCTTTCTTTCCTCTCATTTCTTCTCGGTTTTCGCCATACGCTTTCTTTCCTCTCATTTCTTCTCGGTTTCGCCATACTCTTTCTTTCCTCTCATCTCTTCTCGGTTTCGCCATACCCTTTCCTTCCTCTCATTTCTTCTCTGTTTCGCCATACTCTTTCTTTCCTCTCATTTCTTCTCGGTTTTCGCCATACGCTTTCTTTCCTCTCATTTCTTCTCGGTTTCGCCATACGCTTTCTTTCTTTTCATCGCTTCTCGGTTTCGTCATACGCTTTCTTTCCTCTCATTTCTTCTCAGTTTTCGCCATACTCTTTCTTTCCTCTCATTTCCTCTCGGTTTCGCCATACTCTTTCTTTCCTCTCATTTCTTCTCGGATTTCTTTTATTACTTTTAATCTTTTCTTTCTTGTTTATTTGTTTAAGTACATTTTTTTATCGATTCACCACAAGCCAGACGATAATGCCACTAAGGCACAAGAGGCGACTTGGTGTGAAAGAGAATGAGAAGACTTTTACCTTTTCTTTTGCAATATTTCATTCGACTTTCTTTTTCTCTAATTTACATTTTTTCTTTTTCTTTTCTTCATTCATTTTCATTTTTCACTCTTTTTTTCGTTGCCTGCATTTAATTCTTTCTTTCTTTTATTTCTGTTTGTTTTGTTCCCCTTACTATTTCTTTCTATCTTCTATTAATTCACTTCTTCTTTCTTTTTCATTTTCTTTCTTTTTTCATTTTTCTTCCATGCTTTCTTATTTAATCTGATTTATTTATTTCTTTTATTCTTTCTTCGTTTTTTCATTTTATCTAATTCTTTCTCTTTTTTGCTCTCTTTCGTAATTTAAAAAAAAATTTTTCTTCTTTTATTTCTGCCTTTCTTCTTCACTTTATTCCTTTCTTTTTAGTTTTCTTCCGTCCTTCAAATTGTCATTATTTTTCCACGTTTTCCTTTTATATAACGCTTCATGTCTCATTTTTGCTCTCTTGCGTAATTTGTCCTTTCTTTCTTTCTTTCTTTCTTCTATTATATCCGTCTTTCTTTTTCATTTTCATTCTTCCTTTTTTTAATCTTATTCTATTCTTTTTTATTTAAACTGATTTATTTCATTTTTTTCTTTTCTTTTCTTTCCTCCTAATTTTCATTTTACGTAATTCTTTCTCTCCTTTGTTTTCTAACGTAATTTGTTCTTTTTCTTTTTTCTTTCTTGTATTATTTCCGACATTCCTTTTCATTATTTTTTCTTTCTTTTTTCTTTCTTTTCATTTTTCTTTTGTCCTTTCATATTTTTATTATTTTTCCAAGTTTATCTTTCATGTAATTTTTTTTTATTTCTCTTACGTAATCAGATCTTTCTTTTTTCTTTCTTTCTTCATTTTGTTATTTCTTTCTTTTTATTATTTTTATTTATTTCTTTCTTCTGCAATTATTTTTTATTTTCATTTTCTGTTTAATTTCATTCATATAATCCCTTCTTTTTGTTTAATTTCATTCATATAATTCCTTCTTTCTGTTTCATTTCATTCATATAATTCCTTCTTTCTGTTCAATTTCATTCATATAATTCCTTCTTTCTGTTCAATTTCATTCATATAATTCCTTCTTTCTGCTTCATTTCATTCATATAATTCTTTCTTTTTGTTCAATTTCATTCATATAATTCCTTCTTTCTGTTTCATTTCATTCATATAATTCTTTCTTTTTGTTCAATTTCATTCATATAATTCCTTCTTTCTGTTTCATTTCATTTATATAATTCTTTCTTTTTGTTCAATTTCATTCATATAATTCCTTCTTTCTGTTTCATTTCATTCATATAATTCCTTCTTTTTGTTCAATTTCATTCATATAATTCCTTCTTTCTGTTTCATTTCATTCACATAATTCCTTCTTTTTGTTCAATTTCATTCATATAATTCCTTCTTTCTGTTTCATTTCATTCATATAATTCTTTCTTTTTGTTCAATTTCATTCATATAATTCCTTCTTTCTGTTTAATTTATATTAGTTTTTTTTGTGTGTTTGTGTGTTTGTGTGTTGTCTTTTTTCTCATTTCTCATTTTCTTTTTTTCCTTTCATTCCTTTTTTCCTTTTCTGTCACTTGTTGGATTATTTCCTTGCTTCGTATTTTTTCTTACAACAACTTTCTGAGATTTTTATCTCCTCCAGTTTTCTTTTTCTCGTTTTCCTCACAACTTATTCTTTCATCTTTTCCTTGTAATCTTTTCTCTCTTACATATTTCTCCTATTTTTTCACTTGTTTTTTTTCCCCTCTCGACACTTCACATTTTCTTTTATGTATTGTTATTGTAGCTTGGACATGTTTCCCCCAAATATCCGAGTCAACTTCTCTCTGTCAAACACGTCTGTTTGCAAATCATTACAGTTCCCGACATTCCTCAGCTTTACGCAAGTTCCGCCCAAACACAGCACGCACCCACCTCTTTAATGTGCTTTATTTAAGCACCAGTTCATGCCCTACCCTTTTCTAAGACAGTGTTCTTAAATGCTAAAGGCGAATTTAAAGAGAGCTGTAGCTAAAAACAAATCAATCTAATATTTAAAAAAACGAGCTTTGTTTTTTTTCTTCTAAATTTGATTTTAAACTGAAAAATCCGTTTTTTTTTCTGTGTCACTTATATACATATACGTTACGAAAATTAATGACAATGTGGAAAACATTTTGTGTGTGGGTCTGCGTGTGTATGCTCGAGCGTGTGTATGCTCGAGCGTGTGTGCGTGTAATTGTGTGTATGTACATGAGACGCGTTTCGTTCTCTAGGCCTTCTATATGTTGATGTTACTGGACATGCGCACGAAAGAGAGAAGATGCTAAAATTAATTTTAGTTTTCATTTTTTTTTAATATATGTCTAACACCTAGAGAAGAATACCCTCTACAGCGACGAGCAGTAGGGGCTTTGATCGGCCTGATCCACTGATGACGTCGTAACTACCATGCCCTAGGAAAAAAAGGAGGAGGAAATAAAAGATGATACGACTATATACCGGTGCGCCTCAAAACTCTTGATAGTCAAACTTTTTCCGACCAAACTTTATATAAATGACCTGTATAAAAATAATAATTCGATGATATGACTATATACCGGTGCGTCTCAAAACTCTTGATAATCAAAGTTTGGCAACTGATCTCTCTTTTGATCTAAAACGAACTACCCAGTGGGGGAAAAATGGCTGGTTACATTCAATGCCTCTAAAACCAAACTGGTTATATTCCATCACAGCTGATCAGACTCCGGACTACTGCCAGTCACGATGAATGAATGTCCCCTTGAGGAGGCCCCAGGCCTGAAACTCACACCCAAACTCAGATGGAATTCATGTATATGATCAATTGCTAAAGTTGCAGGTAAAATAATCTGCTCCCTTTACTGCCATATCACTTAAATAGCACTGGCAAGAAGTAAGTTCGACTCGAACGGCTTCTTCCTGTGAACTATTGTCTTATGGAACAGACTCCTCAGAGGATATTTCCCCAATTGCTACAATCTTAACCTGTTAATGTCTAGAGTCACAGAATTAGTGACGACAAAAACACCTCGAGGATCATAGCTTTAGATATCTCGAAGGCCTTTCACAAGGTGTGGCACAAAGGGTTGCTACACAAAATCTCCAGTTATGAAATCACTGTAAAGGTCTTGTCTTTTATAAAATCTTCCTTAACAAGGAGGTCCTTGACAGTAGTTTATAAATGGCCAATTTTCCGGGTCGCTGGAGGTCAATTCAGGCGTCCCACAGGGGTCACTTTTCCGATCAAACTTTACATAAATGACCTGTATAAAAATAATAATTCGATGATACGACTATATACCGGAGCACCTCAAAACTGTTGATAATCAAAGTTTGGCAACTGATCTCTCTTCTGCTCTAACACTAACTTCCCTTTGGGATAAAAACTGGCTGGTTACATTCAATGCCTCTAAAACCAAACTGCTTATATTCCATCACTGCTGTTCAGACCCCGAACTACTGCCAGTCACGATGAATGAATATCCCCTTGAGGAGTCCCCAGGCCTGAAACTCACACCCAACCTCACGTGGAATTCATGTATATGTTCAATCGCTAAGGTTGCAGGTAAAATAATCTGCTGCCTTTACTACTCCAGTAAGTACCTGACTCCTCATGTGATCCTCTACTTTTATAAGAGCCAGATCAGGCCAAAAATGGAGTACTGTTGCCATATTTGGACAGGAGCTGCCCCGACCTCATTTTACACTATTGATAGTTCAAAAGCATCTTCACGTCTCTGTGGGAGGAGAATTATTTCGCACACTCCAACCTCTCTCACAGGCAGGATGTGATGAGTCTTTCACTGCTCTTTCACTACTACAATGGAAAGTATTTGGACAAACTGCATCTCCTTGTTCTACCAGTTTGGTCTTCATAGCTAGGACCTGCCATATCACTTAAATAGCATTGGCAAGAAGTAAGTTCAACTCGAACGGCTTCTTCCTGTGAACTACTGTCTTATGGAACAGACTCCTCAGAGGATATTTCCCAAATTGCTACAATCTTAACCTGTTAATGTCTAGAGTCAACTGTTATATTCCCTTCCTATCCATATATACATATTTTTGTAACTCTCTACCTCATTAGGCCTTGTACAGGGTGAACTTTACTGTAAAAAAAAAAAAAGAAAAGAAAAAGTATGGTGGAACAGATAATAAATTTTATATGAGAGGGATTTTTTTCACCATAAGTGAGGACAAAACTTAAAGCATGTGAGCTTTTAATGCTAATGTTATAGGGTTGGACTTCCATTCTTTAAAATTCACACTCTATGTCTATGACGATGTCTTAGAGATCAGAGATTGGCAGTTGACCTCTCTTCCGATCTAACACTAACTTCTCAGTGGTGGTGGTAGTGGGGGGGACTGGGTGGTTATATTCAATGCCTCTAACACCAAACTAGTTACATTTTACCATCGTCGATAGGATCCCTAATTGCCGCCAGTCACGATAAGCGTGTCTTGAGAGACCCAGTCAGTTATGTGCCATGCGTGATACACGCTTGGGCGATCATGTATCTTTCGATGCATAACTGACAAAGAAGATTTTTTTCCCGCAGTAGATTGCCATTTCTTTCTGCGGTAGACCAGTTGCCATCCAACTCTATAGAACCCGATCTGCCCTGCTATTTATCTATACCTGGGTGGAGGAGAAAGGGGTCATAACTTTCCCAAGGGTATTAGCACATAAGTGAACGTAATGGATTTGACTGAAATTCGAACTCGGCTCTTCGAGTTGAGAGACTACTGGGCCTTAAACTCCCACCTTACCTCAAGTGCCATTCGTACATACAAGCGATCGCTAAAGATGCAGATAAAACGGTCGGCACCCTGTATTGCTCCAGTAAGTACCTAACTCCACGTGCTATCCTCTAGCTTTACAAGAACCAGATCAGGCCAAAAATGGAGTAAAGCTGTCATATTTAGGTGGGAGCTTCTCAGACCGCACTCTCCAGCATTGATAGAGTGCAAAGGCGTTTCAGTTTGCTTGTAGGTGACGAATTATTTTTCTCCCTTCAACCTTCCTCTCAAAGGCGGGATGTGGCGAGCCTCTCGATGCATTATAGCTACACTCACGGAAAGTGCTCAGACGAACTAAATTCCTATGTTCCGCCATGCCTAACCTTCTCGACAAAGACCAGCCATGTCACTTACGTATTAGCAAACCCCACCCACATCCCCTCCGTATTCTATCGGTGAGAAGTCAGTTCCATCCGAACAACTTCTTCCCGAGAACCGCTGTTCTGTGGAACCGACTCCCAAGTGAATGTTTCCCCGACAACTACAATCTTAACCTGTTCATGTTTCAGGGTAACCATTATTTTTCTCTCCTATCCATACAAACTGCCTCCTAGCGTAAACCTTTTCTTCGAGTGGCCGCTGGGCCCTGTTCAGGGTGAATCTTACTGTAAAAAAAACAAAAAAACGAAAAGTCTTGTTTAAATGTAAGCAAAGGGTCTGTTGAGATTTGTGGGGGATATAATAGATTGCTAATAAAATTCTAGCAAATTTTATCTAGTTTGTTTTTCTTTTTGTTGATGTTTTTATCACATTTGTTTTTAAGTATATATATATATATATATATATATATATATATATATATATATACCCAAACACATATTAAAAAGAATATACTGACTCTTTTATTTAATCTACCCACATAATACGTTTTCTACCTATTTTAAATCGATTCATTAAGTTTCGTTATACCCTTCGGAACCTGAAAAATTTTAATTTCATTTTTAATTTGTATGATGAAGATTGTCGGTTTCGCCTTTCCAAACTCCGCACTAAGTTCTTGTTTTAATTAATTCACTCCAAGGAAGGTGTAAATAACACTGAGACACAAAGGGCTAATAGAAGTAAAAGAGAATGAAAGAACTTTAAAAGTAACCGGAAACCCAGGCCTGAACGGGAAACAATGTCTGCTAACAATTGTTACATTTTCATATTTAGAAATTAGTTAATTTCTACAGTCATTGTTTTTCTAACTCGATTCTGTAGATCACTGGCTACGATTTTAACAACGACAAAAAAATATTATTTTTATTATCAAATATGAACATTTATAAGCTAAGTCAACAGCTTACAACATGAAATGAATACAATATGAAGTCGGCATTGAGGAGTCGCTCACACTTATACGCATGCGTAGCTTACCTATTTCTTTTTTCAAACTTCTGCTCATTAGGCGAATTTAATTTTCTTCTAAAAATTGTTTATTATTGTATTTGTATAACGAGCAGTTCGTATTCAGATACCTCACCGTAAAACTATACAGACATTTGTTTACATATTGTGAAGATTGGTTGGGGAAAGATAACCGAGAAGAAAAATGAAAAAAAAAAAGAAAGCAAAAAAGAAAATAAAGTAAAAAATGGACAAAAGGATGAAAACAATAAAAGAAATCAGAAAGAAAGAGGCACAGTATAAAAGTAAAACAAGGAAAGAGAGAAAGAAAAATTGGGAAATAAAGAAAGAAACAAGAATGTGAAGATTTAGGCAGAAAATGCATAAAGACAAAAAAATAAAAATAAAAAGTGGAAAAAAGAAAAAAAGAGGGAGGAAAGAAAAGAAAATAGCAGGAAGAAAGAAAGAAAAAGGTGATAGAAAAAATAATATATATTGATTTTTAACATTTTCTACATAGCCAGAAGGTTTAAGCAACCAGCGATGAGCAATTCGTCCATCTCTAGGATGTGAACTCTTCTGGCGACGTAGTAGAAATAGAATTGTATATCAACATGGATGATTCTAGACTCATGGAAAGCAACAAACTTCAGCTCCTTGACCCCACGTTTTCAATTGACTTGAAGTAGAATCCATAGCTACATCTACTACAAGGAAAGTTGAGTCACTGTGTCGTTGCCAGAAAGTTTTTTCGTGACGAGAAAAGACTTTCTGGCACGGCACAGTGACCCAAATTTCTTTGCAGTAGATACAGCTATTGATTCGATGTAGTCTTTCTACTTCAAGTCAATTGAAAACGTGGGGTCAAGGAGCCAAAGTTTGTTGCTTTCCATGAGTCTAGAATCATCCATGTTGATATAAAAATTTTTATCTTGCATCTTGAACATTAACAAGTTTACCATTCACCCGTTCATTGAATTCTGTTGCCATATCTGGTCTGGCACTCCTGTTATTGATCATGAGGTTCGTGAGAAATTCCAAAGAAGGAACTGCGATGTAATCGACCCTGACTTGGCATCTCGACTTCAGTCACTTTCTCACCGACGTGACATGGCTTCTCTCTGCTTTTATTACAAATAATTTCATGGCAATAGCTCTGACAATCTTTTTTCCCTGATGCCCGGACTACGTGAGTCTAAGTGTGCTATTAGACTGATATCTAGGTCCCACCCTTTTACTGTGGAATTAGTTAAATATAACCGCTACTCCTACTCCAAGAATTTTCTCGCGCTTCCCGCCTGTGAAACGCCATTCCGTTTCTTTGCTTCCCTGATGACTACAACCTTCAAAAATTTAAGTGCAACGTCAATCGCCATCTTCTATCTTCTTGAACCCCGTTCAGCTTTTATCCTTTTCTCGCTTCCCCTTATACCCAGTCTTTTCTTCTATCTTCACTCTCTGTAAGCCCCTGCGTACTAGTGGCATTCCCGCTTTGCTTGGGGTCAAATGATTAAAAAAAAAAAAAGAAAAAGAAAAGTAAAACTTAATAATTTTTTAATGTTGCATATCCAAAGATGGAATATGCATCCATGTCTAAGATGTGAAGTCTTTTGGCGACCTAGTAGAAATAGAATTTTTATATTATGTTAAACCCGATTAGTAAAATCTAATAATTATTTAATGTTGAATAGAATATTGTTTACTTTAATATTCGGAAGACATAGAACATAAAAAAAAGAAAATGCAGACATTTTGATATTTTATATGTACAATGCAATTATGAAAACATTTAAATATAATAAGATTATTATTAAGGTTATTTTTGACGCTATGAACAAAACTAGTAAATAAAAAGACGAACAAATATAAAAAAGAAAAAAACTGAACGTAAGAAAGAAAGAAAGAAAGAAAGAAAGAAAGAAAGAAAGAATGAAATTGTGAAGGAATTAAAAATATTTATCGGTTTTAGATTAAAATTAAATTAAGTACTGAATCGAACACTGAAGAGTGCTGAGTAGCAGAACCTATTTAAAGCCTTTTATATAGATACCGCTACAGAAAACGTGATACCTCAGGTTTAAAATGGATTTAAAAAAATGAAAAATCTTTCTTGAAGCTTTTATTTTGGCTTTAATTTCATGCTAATAGATTCAATTTAATATTTCCAATAAGGAAAATACGTTTCTGCATTTCAAAACCTAATTTAAATTGACTAGACGGAGTTGTCTTTTTTCCTAAAATGGCTAATTAGCGACCTTTTTTTAGTCGTCTTTCAATGTAATTCTCTTTATTATAAAATATTCCCAAAATAAAATATACTTTTCGGAAACTTTATTTGAGTAATATTAGCTGATTTAAAGCATAATTGATTTGAAACAAATAGTATTTACTTAAAGTTTAAAATATCGAAGAAATGCATTTTTGTAACAGCGGTAGCTGTTTATTTCAGCTGTTGACATGTTTAACAGCTTGATGACAGATTGATATTTATCTAAAGTTGTTCTACGGAGGCTTTAGCCATAAGATTAATTGAATATATTGTGAGCGCCTTTTATACCCAATTTTGTACTTAATTTTATACCCTGACTTTTTTGTTCGGATTCAACTGCAAACTTTTGAACCAGGAGCGAATTAAAAAAATAATAATTATCTTACCGATCAAAATGTTTCATTAAGCAGTGCATATGATATTTAATCAACTTAGCAATGGGAAATGGAGTTACTAAGTTTGCAGTGCGTCAGTATTTAAAATTACGACGTTTTTCTCGTTTGTAAAAAAAATCTTCGAAATTCCGCCTTTTAGTGGGGAATTTAAAACCGAGGTATCATTATTTAACCTACCAAGTATGTCTTGCTTTGTTACTCTTTACTAAACTTTGGTCCAAGAACAGGTCACCTCACGAACGGATCACCGTACTCAGTAGGCTTGTTGACCATTAACCCATGCTGAGGTAGTAACACGATTTGCCACCTTATGGATAATTACTAAGTTCGGTTTAGTACGATACAAAGATGTAAGTATCAAAATGGAAACCCACTACAGTAGTATCGATTTATTACACTTGATTTGTATAGAATAAAACAAGAGTAGGTTATTGAACAGCAATTGCTAAATTTTTTAATGCCATGTCCATGTCCCTTCAGGACGTAGGCGATCATGACTCTCCAAAGATTCCCTTTCTTTCTTCTCAAGATAGTGGAGTGGTTTCCCATTGCGTGCATCAACGGTTTGAAATTCAGAATTTTCCATTCGGATTACTATTCTCCTCTTTGTTGCTATTATCAGAACGTTTCGGACTTTGTGGTCTCCGGTCTTCTTCAGGTATCTGTCGATTTGAATAACCTTGAAGAAGGCCCTAAACGTGATAACAACAAAAAAGATGAGGATATTAGTCCGAATTTAAATAATGATAATTTCTCATGCCATAAATTTAGTCCTGCTTCTAGACAAATCGTGTACTCCAGAGCCCAATCAACACGTTTACTTTATTTACATGACAGAAGAGACTGATTTATACCTTTCTCAAGGGCATTAGTGTAAAGAGAAACTAATAGACTAGCTTGGAATTTGAACTCGGCACGTCGGTTTTCCTTTACACGACGATATCCATTAGACTAACTGTATAGAGACACGAATTGAAATAAAAACAACCACTTACCCCCGGCTATGGGATAAATAGCCATGCAGATTGAGATTTCTTGCCTTGGGATGTTAAACAGTCTTCTTCTTTATGTGCCGTGTCTCTTCAGGATGTAGGCGATCATGACTCTCCACAACTTCCTGTGAGCTGTTGTTTCTCCTAAACCCTGTTCCGCCATTCAGTTACTCAAACTCACTAAGTATATTATCCGTTATTTTCCTCTGTCTCTCTTGCCTTCAATACATCCTGTGAGTAACAGATTTTCCAAGCCCACCTTCCTCATTATTTGCCCTAGAAAACTTATCTCTCCCTGTTGTTAAGCATACGCGCATGTTTCCATTTTCTCTCAAATTCCGTCGTTGCTCACATGTTCACATGGTGTACTCATCATCCTTCTGTAGAATCAGGTTGCTTCAAGTCTCTTCTTTTGAGGAAATCGTCAAGCACTCACAGCCATACAGGAGAACAAATATCACCTAGCAGTTTAGTACTCTTTTCCTTGTTTCTACCAAGGTTTTTTTTATTTCTTAATACTTTGCTTAGCTTTCGGAATGCATCATTAACTATCCCAGTGGGTCTTCGCATTTCCATCCTCTGTTAAAACGCTTTCCAAATATTTAAATTGCTACACTTGTTTTATTTTGGTATCTCTGATTTGCAATTCGCACTGTCCTCAGGAGTAAAGAGAACGGAATTCAAAACAAAGCTGAAGAGATATGGGCTCTGCCAGGCTATCTCGCCTTAGATACAACACCATCGCGATGACTGCAGTATAAGTGGTGACCTTACAACCCTAATGTGTTACTGGACTCATGACGTGACGCACAGACTCTTGTCTTAATTGCTAGTTATTTGTGTATGTGCTGTATCAATCATGGCTCTCCACAATTTTCTATTCTTTGTAGCGCTTAGTAAATTTCGTCTTTTTCTTAAACCTTGCTCAGCCATCCATTTACTCAAGCCCCTCAGGTAGCATTGTTTTCTTCTGTTCTTTTTGCCTTCAATCTGTTCTGTGAGTATCAAATTTTCCAAGACTTCTTTCCTCATTATGTTCCATAAAAATTTCAACTGTCTCTTCCTAATGTTAATATGCGTCATTTTTGTTTCTATTTTCTCTAAAACGTTGGTGTTGCTCACATGCTTGGTGCATGGTATTCCCAGCATCCTTCTGTAGAACCACATTTGTGTTGCTTCAAATGTTTTCTTCATCTGTTAGGAGATTGTCCAACATTCAATACCGTATAGGAGGACTGATATTTCATAACATTTCAGTATTCTTTTCTTTGTTTCTAACGAGATTTTTCTGTTTCTTAATACTTTGCTTAGCTTTTCGAAGGCATGTTTCACTATTACATTACAAGTACAGATTTCGGTGTCACTTTTTCCATCCTCTGTTAAAACATTTGCCTGATATTTAAATTGTTTTTATTGTTTGATGTTAGTATCTCCAATTTGTAATTTGCATGTTGGGTTGTTGCTTTTACTAGTAACCGGTCGTAAATAAAGTGACTGTCTAACCCAAGTAGTAGGTCCTCTTTACTTTTTAATTTGACTAATATTTCATCTTTAGCAACCTTTTCGTGCTTTTTATTTATTTATTTAAGTTCCCCCCATTTTTCTTGATTTTATTCACTTCTTCTTTGTCTTTTTTCTTTTCTTCCTTTCTTTTCTTTTACTCTCGTTCTTTAAGGTTTCTTCTTACTTCCTTCTTTTGTTTTAGTTTTCATATTCTTTCTTTTCTTTTCTTTTTTGTTGTTGCTTTCTTTTATTCTTTTCTAAGAAAAAAAGAAAAAGAAAACTCATCTAAATGCATTTGACACGCAATTCCAGTTTGCATATTAACAGTGGATTAATGTTACGCCCCATCTTCCCCAATTCGTTAGATATCAACAACTGACAAGAACAGCAGACCAATAACACAGGCGAATATTATTCCCAGCGTCACACCAATCTTCACATTCTCACTCGAAAGCGAATGGACCCGAAATAAATACAGAGCACGACATATATATATATATATATATATATATATATATATATATATATATATATATATATCCGATGCAATGAGAACGAAAGAACTTTTGAACAAAACCCAATTATTATTAAATCAAAGATATGAAACCACTGTTTTTTGTAGACATATTAAAGATCTAACATTACAATCCTACTAAATTCTTAGATCCATAACTCTAAACGTTTAGAATTATAACTAACCTTCTTTGATATACTTCATACCCTCTTATATACCTCTCCACTAATTTATCTTAGATTATGATTCTTAAAATAATTGTTTTTTTTGTTTTTTTGCTCATATATATATTACTAGTAATACTTTCAGTTATATTAGTATGCCATTCTTTTTATGTTATGTTATATTAATATCCCATACTTTTCATATATATTTTCCTACTTATATTTTTATTTCTAAATTAAAAACCGAATAACTTATATATTCAACATACCAAGAAGAAATTACCACTTCTAAATTTATTAATTTACAAAACGCTTTAGCTTGTTTTTTTTTTTTTTTTATAATAACCAAAAAAACATTCTCAATTACTACTATAACTATCGTTAGAATTCATCCCTCCTACCCTCTTTCATCGGATTACTATCTCCTATCCCCACCCCTTACTCTTAGGAGGCTTGGAAATGCTGTGCCTGAACTTTTGATCGTTGTTATCGACAAAGAACTGACTGAAAGAACAGACTGGTCATCATTTAACACCTACCCATCCTCCACCATACTGCTATCAACAAGCACTACTGTTTCACTCCGTCACCTTTTTGCTTTATGTATATATATATATATTTTTCTCAAACAAACAGAAAAAAGAAAGTGACGCTTCACATACGGCTTGCTTACAAGCAGAAATGTTGATAACCATTTTTGCTTCTCACCAGTTGAGGCGCAATTGAAATGCACCGAAACGAAGTTGCATCTATGTTGTAGTAAGTAAACTGTTTTTTGTCTATGGGATAATTATAATATATATATATATATATATATATATATATATATATATATATATATATATATATATATATAAAGAGGTTTTTATTATTGCCACGCCAGGACAAAATAGTTTTAAGGACAAGGATCAAAATGTCATTATTAAAGTAGATACAAAAGTATCAAGATTAAAATTCAAGATTTTAGGCGTATTTCGGCCGATACTTTTTCAAAAACAAAATCGTTGGCAATATAAAACGAAGCAGTTGATAAGGAAATTTTTAACCAACAACTGAAACTAAGAATAAATTACCAACTAGAGTAGACAATTGGGTGGGGGGAAAATAATTAGTAAATTTTTTTTTATGTGTGTGTGTGTGTGTATAGGTGTGTGTGTGTGTGTGGATTTAATAGGCTGGTTAATGAAATTTGAAGAATAAAAAGACAACAAAATGATAACAATATTGTGGAAGATTCCACATTTGCCAGTTACTCACCTCATGGGAAAATGCACTCTTCCCCTGTGGTAATTATCATAACATACAGATCATGCGACAAGCATTCATTGCTTAATCTACTCAAAACTAGCTCGCTGATTGGTCAGTTCCGACCAATCAAACCACCTGCACGCGAAAAATCTGTTTTTCCCGCGCACAAGCTTCTGAGCCTCCCACGTGATACACAGCTATATATACACAAAACACGAATAAGCTCCCTCGCGTTCTCTTCGTTTTTTCATTCATCTTTCTCCTTGCTGCCAAGATGTAATCTTCATGAACTCCCGTCTTAACCTTGCGGTCAGACGTTAAAGAACATTACCATTTCACGCAAGTACGAACTCTAAAATCTTTTCTTACCATCTTTACCAACCCACAATTCCTAACATGCTAAAGGAACTTTATTCTTCTAAACTACAGTTTAATAATTAATTCACTTTATGTGCTCAAGTACAAATATTTCCAAATCTAAGAGACATAACTCTATCAAACCTTCAGCTTATATGCATGTACACTAAACACTAATAAATTCAATTGTTATGTTTTGAATCATTACATTCTGTTTTGTATTTTATACTATGTGCTATTTTACGTCAAATATAAATCGCATTGTGCACGTCACATTGGATAGTACACTCCAGCGTCTTTGCTTTCCTTAATCACGCCTTTCCTATCCAAAGTTAAATATATGTAGCATCATCCCTACATAATGGTGACTACCGCTATAATATCATCACTAAGATTGATGATACTTATTATATATTAGTCGAACTTTTGACTATACCAAAGACCGAAGAGAAAGATTTTAAAGTCGGAATTTTCGGACACGCCTGTGTCCCTTTTCAACGAGACAAGTCTACCGGAAAATGTTGTATTTTGTGTTGTATTACTGTAACAAATTTGATTTTAGCCTCGTAGTTTGTCACGAATAGGGTTGTTGAGGGTTTGTAGAATGCTCTCCTTGGAAAGTGCATTATCTGAATGAACTTAAATCCCTAATTAATCCTTTTATATGTTATTATATTTTGAAAATGTATTTTTACTCCGATCTACGGCTTTCTTGTTTGCTCTTAAATGAAGACGCTAAAAGCACGCATCTCATGTCATCAATGCTGTGGCCCAGTTGGTTGAATATATATATATATATATATATATATATATATATAGATAGATAGATAAACCTAGTGACCCAGACAAACCTACCCAGGTTTCACCTAAGCGAATCGTCAGGGAAATCTGGAAATTCAGATTTCCCTGACGATCCGCTTAAGTGAAACCTGAGTAGGTTTGTCTGGCTCACTAGGTTTATCCAGGTCTGCTCTACGGTTGTATTGAGCTCTTTTGCTAGTTGTTTACTCGTGTCGGGTTTTTTTCTTTTGGGCTTTAAACCTGTATCTGTGCGATTTTTTTCGACAGACTTTCATGTTTCTTGCTCCTTTTTTTAAAACCTTTTTTTTCCCTCGGGATTGATTTGATTATTGGCAAATCAAAAATTCGAGGGTTTTTCGAAACGAGTATAGTTACCTATATATATATATATATATATATATATATATATATATATAGTGTCATCCAAAGACAGACTATTTCGCTGGATCACATCTCATCAGTGTAGCTAGACGTCCGGTTGCCTCTAGTTAGGATCGAAATCCGACTGAATTGGTGTCAGTCGGAGATTATATCTCTAAGCCATTGGCGCAAGGCAGGGATGAAGGTGAATTTAAGCCTGTTTATTTTTTAGATAAACACAGAAGCTTAGCTAGCCACTATCACTGTGACTCAGAAAACTCGATTCGTTTTACCGAAGAGTCTTGAATTATTAGCAGTAATAGTCACTGTTTACAAGCTCACACTTCCTCTCCCGAGAGCTCAACGGAAATAAATTTTTTCAGAAGATTGCGTTTGGCATGAAACTTCGAATTGTGCGAAAGGTGTGGGTCAATATGTATATTTATTAATATATATAATTTATAGCTCTTTTATACGACATCGAGCACCAACAATACATATACATACATACATACATATATATATATATATATATATATATATATATATATATATATATATATATATATATATATATATGAAAAAAAGAGAAAAACCTCAAACGGTTTTGTTTATAATGTGGATTTGTTTTAGTATATATATTATATTTTATTCTCCATATTTCTGCTACATGTTTTTCAGGTCTCTTCAGGCAAATAAAAAGAATAAATTTTTAAAAGGAATAAATTTTTAAAAAGAATAAATTTTTAAAAGGAATAAATTTTTAAAAAGAATAAATTTTTAAAAGGAATACATTTTTAAAAGGAATAAATTTTTAAAAAGAATAAATTTTTGAAAGGAATAAATTTTTAAAAAGAATAAATTTTTAAAAAGAATAAATTTTTAAAAAGAATAAATTTTAAAAAGAATAAATTTTTAAAAAGAATAAATTTTTAAAAAGAATAAATTTTTAAAAGGAATAAATTTTTAAAAAGAATAAATTTTTAAAAGGAATAAATTTTTAAAAGGAATAAATTTTTAAAAAGAATAAATTTTTCTTATGTTCCTTTAGTGTCTCGTTGTCCGTTTTCTGCATTTGTTAGTCATTAACAAAAAAGAAATATGAAGAATAAAACATAATATATACACTAAAACAAATCCACATTATAACCAAAAACGTTTTTCTCTCGTTAGAACAACTATAATCTCCCTCCCCCACCACCACAGAGAGAGAGAGAGAGAGAGAAAAGGGGGGGAGAATATTAAATTAATAATAAATAATGTCGGTTGAAAAATAAAGTCTAAATGCCATTTTAATTCCATATAAGTTACGTTTTGGATACAATAATAAAAAGTCAACAGATCTGGACTTTTCGAGCAGATGTAAACGAGAACATGCGAATTTCTTAAAAGGGTAAATGAACTTTCCTGGTAGTGATGCTCTCTGTGACTGAGCGAGCTAAAGCACACTGGATCAGACGATAGGATGCTGGTTCGAACCCTGCCGAACGGTATATTTTCTTTATTAGGTCTAAGTAGATGTATTTCCCACCGTCTAAAAAATTCAAAAACAGAAAAAAAAACATGCAAGACGTCTAATTAAATGCATATATCCACTAAAATATAACGCATGTGGGGGAGATAGAGAATGAACATGTGTGTGTGTGTGTGTGTGCGCGCGCGTGTGTGTGTGGATATTGAAATAAATATTTCATATTGATTGTAAATTTCCAGCCTCGACGCGATCTTCAGAAGAAGTACAACTTCTTCTTTAGCGGGTTGTGTATGCAGGTCACGATGGGATTAAGCGGGCAAGAAGCAACACTTATAAGCACACATGAGGTCATGAAAATAAAAAAAACTTTATGCTTACACACTTCCTCCATGTGCTCAACCAGCAATCTAAATAATGCTCAACATTAGCCCTGAACAAAAAAAAACCAAAAAACAAAAATAAAAACAACCTGTAAACGTTTGGCAAGCATCAATGTCTGTTAATATTTCTGTATGGAAGAATTAAATAACACGGCTTTTGTACATACACTTTCATGCTAAATGCCATTTTGCCAGACTGCCGCTCGATTGCTATATTTAACAACGCAAACAAATTATGGGTTAATGGAGGAAAGGCTTAACTTCCACTGCCATGTCCCTAACATTGGCTGTTTAGCGTCGTAGGCCAACGTAATAAAGTAGGAACAACTCTCGTAAATAAACACTATATGAGAGATATGGATTCTTCGAAATAATATTAAAATGTCGCTTATCACCCTACACAGAGATAAAAGAAGAAATGTTTATGGAGCGTCAAGCGTATAAAAGAAGGCAAATATTAGCACAGACGGAAATGCATTTGCCAATCCATATAAGTTTAATCATATTTTAATGGCGGAAAGAACGCGGTCGTAAACAACTGATACGCATGCGCAATATATGTATAGATCTTATATATATTTGTTTTTTAATAGGCGAATATTTATATGTTCACCTCGTGTCCTCACAGACAGGAATATATGAAGTGAAGGATCACTACTTGGATGGTAATAGTAATAAAGAAATTAGCTGTTTCCATACAGGTGAATAATGAGATTAAAGGATTATTTCTTATCTATCAGAATATATATTTTTTATATTATCGATTAATATATTTACTTTTCCATATCAGAATCCGACATCAATATTATTTGTTTTAATAATAATCCAGAATTCCCCGATCTTTCAACTCTTTAAGGAATTTTTTAAATATTTATATGGGTTACACAACAGACAAAATAAAGTAAAGATTTATTGGTCGCAGGTGTGATGTCCGACACAACACTAATTTGCGGACACATTTTATCACGAATGGCTGTAATTTCGACGAACATCTTAAGGTACACTTTTCGAAAAATATCTAGAATCCACCTTTTGAAACGCATGAAGATAATTACATATGCAAATTGCTAACGCTCAACCCAGGGTTAACAAAATGACAGGAGAGTTCCATAAGATTTATACGAAACTGTTAAAGTCTTACTAGCCAATCAGCTGACAGAAAAGATTATGATGAGCAGGTCACTCATCATGGGCTTCTGTGGGATTATAAATATATTGTCAGTGTTATTGAAACAGTGCTTGATGTTATATAACAGAGCTATAAATTATATATATTAATAAATATACATATTACCCCACACCGTTCACACGATTCACTTTCATGTTTCTTGTCCCGCTAGATCATATACAATTGAGTAGCGATTTCGGTCCTCACTGGGGGCTAAATACTCCCGACCTTTTGCCACAATATAAGCCACTCTTAGAAATTCGCCTTTGATATTTCGAAGTGGTGTAATGGGTAACAAGCTTGTCCCGCGAGATCCATTACGACTAAGTAGTGAGTTCTATCCTCGCACGGTGCTTCATACTTTAGGCATTGTGCCGCATCAAACTACGCTTAGAAAATAATTTTTGCGTGTGCTTTTCGTGTTTGAGTAAGTGGTTGGTCAAATGATTGTTTTAAATTATTTAAGTCCCGTTATTTAGTTTCTTGTGAATATAGATACATTACAATGTAAATACACATTGGAGTTACATGGGGCACCTCTAGGCGGTGTAATGGTTAACAAGCTTGTCTCGCTAGCACAATTACGACTGAGTTCGATCCTCTCTAGGTGCCCCTTTCTTTCGGCCTTGTGCCACATCTAAGCTACGCTTGGAAAATCGCTACACATTGTGGCTACATTATTAAATTGTTTTTTCTATTCCCCTCCCACCAAAGATAAAAAAAAGTGTACATATGGGGACTAGTTAGGACTTCATGGAGATTCTGAGGTATTAGGTTGGTGCAAAAGTAATGTCGTTTTCTCACATAGTAACATATGTGAGAAAACGACATTATTTTTGCACCAACCTAATATCATTCTGTAAGAATGGTAAGTAAGTATGTGTTGTTTTGGTGTAAGGAATATTGTAGTATGTTTGGATCAGTGATAGCTAGCTAAGCTTAATTATAAGACAGATGAAGAACAGCCTTCTCCATCCCAACTTTTGGCCTTGTGCCACATTTTTGTCAATTTTTATAAAATAAACATTGCATTCCTCTTTGGTACTTCGAACGCACAAACGTACTACTAGATTGGTAATTAGTTCTCACAGTTTTTGCTGTTGAACTTGCTAGATGTAACCGCAAATTCTTTTTGAATAGTTTCTTTTCTCGCACTTCTTGCCTTTGGAATTCATTTCTTTCTTCCTTACCACCTACAATCTTGAAAAGATTAAAGGCAACGTCAATCACTATGTTCTCTCTTCCTGAATTCTGTTCTTATATTGTCCTTTCTCCTCACTAAAGTCTTCTCATTCTCCCGCCAACTATGAGCTAAATAGCATGACTAGGATTTCTATCGTGGTTGGCAATTAGTATACGATAAAGTATAACTCAATCGGGTCTCATACTTGAACAGTCAAGTTGCAGTATAAACCAGAGGTTGGCTTATTGACTGTTAAGAAACAAACAAATGAGCCGGAGTAGGTAGGCAATGCTCGGAAGCGAGTAGCCATGTTGAAATGGGAAAATCACATGGATTTTCAGTGCCTCTTCAAGTTGTAAGAAAAAAGACCTGATGACGTAAAATCTGTTCTGTTGTATAGAAAAGATAAAAAAAAATATGTGACAAGTACAAAGGTTGCAAATGATTTTGTGTTGTCTTTTTTTATTCCTCTGGTCTTATTTACATATGGGGGATTATTTAAGACTTGAATGAGATTCTGAGGTATTATGTTGTATGCTGTAAGAATGGTAAGAATGTGTTGTTTTGGTGTAAAGGATATTGTGGTATGTTTGGATCAGTGATAATGGTGAGCTGAATTTAAGAAGACCAACCTTTTCCATCCTACTCTTTTGGCCTTGTGCTACATTTCTGTATTTTACCGAATAAATTTCGCTTCAGTGGCATTCCCTTCACGCTAGAATTCCATTTGCTCACGTTGTCCTGTTGATTACCAATACAACCGTTTGTCTCAAGATAAGCAACGTTTTTTTTTTTTATAAAGACTTGTATGCATTTTTTTAATCATAACTTATAGAAGACACACATACTGTTAAAATATTGTTAAACACCTTCTTTTATGTTTCTTAAATTGAGCTCTTCTTGAAGTGTTGCGAACGTAGAAGTGTTACGTCAATGTTTTTTAATGCTAATAATGCTTTATAAGTGCTTCAATTCGTGACCATTGCTAAATATACACTCTAAGCTATTTGAAGATTTGTAACAAAACCAAGTTAGTCAAGTCAATATGTATTTTAT
>OZ010590.1:54295927-54315927 GCA_963932145.1 Acanthosepion lycidas
AGTAAAACCAGCTGTACTTTGTACCCACTTACCTGTTTGCACTTCTCCCCAAAATTTTTGTTTCGATCGGTTAAAGTATGGCTACTTGTAAAGGGTGTGACTTATATATCGATTCATTTCGGTTTGATTTCTTCATTCTTTTTAAAACCTTTTATCAAATCCTTTCAGCGTCTCCAAGCAAAAAGTAAGGATTATGAAATGTGAATAAAGTACTTTCTGGAACGAACACTCGTTGTCACTTTTGTGATGTCAACGAACACTCAGTGCTACTTTTGTAATGCTCGTTGTAGTAGAGACTTTATAATCGCAGATACAGCTATAGTAACGCCGTTGAACAATACTGGTGTCAGACGCCTTCGAATATCCCTCGCACTAATAGTACTTGCTCGATAATACTCACTCGGAAGTAACCATCGTATTGATCGGAATAGAGAATAATGTAGAGAAGAGAATAGAGAATAGCGGTCCGTATAGTATAGAGGATAGATTAGTAATGTAGATCCGAATATTATAGAGGATAGACTAGAATATAGTGATCAATCTAGACATCACGAGGCTTCCTATATATGCGTTTCCTCTATGGTCACGTGGTCTATTTAATTCAATAACCCGTATAGTGATCTGAATAGAGAAATAGTATAGTTAATAAAATAGAGAATAGCGGCCTGTATAGTAGTAGAGGATAGAGTAGAGATGGTGATTCGAATAGTAATAGAGAATAGAATAGAAATGCGATCGATTAGACACTCGTTACCTATGCGTTTCCTCTATGGTCACATGGTCTACTTAATTTAATAATGAGATCGCCTATGTTTACTTAATGGCAATCTATGTTCAAACTTAAGTGTTGGCAGCGACACTTTATTGCTATATAACATTATACAAGGCCCAAGAGCCACTTAAGGTAAAGGATTACTGAAGGCTGTTGCTGTGTGAGCGGTAAGAGTAGCACAGTTTATGCGAATATGTGAGAAAGATTTTTAAAAAGCAGAAGTACTTTAAAGGCAGCCATACGAGTGGACGTTGCTCCTTACAAAAAGAAAACAAAGGTGATTCGGGTGGATCGTTTCAGTGCACGAGGTGTGGCTGGTCTTAGCTGGGAGGCTTAGAGTTGGGGAGGGAACTGCTCGTCTGTACATTTCAGAAAGGGGTTGTAAGGCCGCGTAGAGGTTCACACCTGATGCATTTGTGCTACATAGACCCAACCTAGTCTATTTGGACACATGGGTCCCGCGGTATGACAATAAACTGCATCCAGCAGTATGACTTCTGATCGCTAGATTGGAAGTTTTGGAGAGCATGAAACCACCTCTTAATTCCCACCCTGACCCAAGGTGTTAGCACCTGTCAGGATCCCAGCTATGATCCAAACTGGTGTCAAAACACTATGAAAGTATAAAAATAGATATTTATAGTAAAAATACCAGCAATACATTTTTTACAAAAAACATTACCAGCAATAGATTTTTCTATAAAAAAAATAAAAACACAAAATTTAACAGCAATACATTTTTGGAAAAACAAAATATTGCCAGCAACAGATTTAAAAAAAAATACATTTTTTGAAAAAAAAATCAATAGCAATAATTTTTGGAAAAAAATATTACTAGCATTAGATTTGACTCTCGACAAAAACCCTCTTCCCAAAAATACGTCAATAAAACCTGACCTGCAAACTAATTTTTTGCAAAGAATACATATTCTGTTCATACGAATCTATCCTAAAAATATTGTCAATATTAACCCATTGAGGTGTTTATATGCCGTAAAACAATATAAACCAAACCAAACCTGAAGTGTCATGGTGAGACAGGAGTTAAATCTATATTCATATATTAACATTCTCTCTTGGTCCTTCATGAGATATTGTTTCTTTACTCCGTAATCTTGTCGTAACAATCAGACCAAGAGGATAACAGGGAGTGAAATGTAGACTAAATAAAATACGTTGATTGATTTATTTATTCAGTTTCTACGGCTTTTCAGGTTATTTAATGTCAGAAAATATTTTTTTCTTTTTAAATTGTAAAAATTTTGGGGCAGGAGGCGAGATATAATAATGATTTAGTGATAGCAATCTTACTAATTAACCCATAGCTTGGGGGAGAAATAGTGGATTCACATCTTTTCTAAGGTTATTTGCGTAAAGGAATGTAATGAACCCAACTGGAATTGGAACACGGCTCTCCTATTAACCGTTACTATTACATCACAGGTACACTGAAGCTTACAGCACGTGGTCTTCCCAAGTGGTCACCTATCTAGATACTGACCAGGCTCGACGTTGCTGAACTTCGGTGACCATAAGGGAACTTGTATTTCAGCGTGATAAAATTGCAATAAAAATTCACATATATAAAACTGCATATATATATATATATATATATATATATATATATATATATATATAAAACACGTGTAACAACAAAATTGTCCAAATCGTGTAACAAGATGGGATAATTCTCCATCCCACAAAATGTTTAATATTTTAAAAACGACTAAACTAAATGAGTTTCTTTTTTCCAGGTTTTCAGATAAGATGTTTAGCCATCTTGACACCATTTGTCATAAGATTCACTGAAAAACCCTTTGAGTTATTGAGGTGGAAAAAAAAAAGGAATAGGTTAGAATCGTTTTGTGCCAACCCCAGTATGTCTTCCCAACTGAGCAATGGTGAGAGGAAAAAGATCATTCAGGACTTCAGTAATGGTACCAACATTAATACTTTGGCTTCCATCTTCAAAGTCCCTTCAAGGACCATCAAGAGAACGGTGAATAATTTAAAAAAAAAATTTCAGTAGAGAGGAAAACTGGATCAGGATGTCACAGCAGGAAAAGGGATCATCATTTCAACTTCAGCTAAAGTGATCATTTAGAAAAGATTCAACTCAATTCATGAGACGTTCGGCACGTGGCCGCTGATAGGATCGTCAGGGTGTTCGTCTCGGCAATGTTACCATCACTAGCGGTCCGAGAGCGGGCCACCAGCGGTTAATGCTAGTGGTATGCCACCCAGTGACAGACTGGTGGCTTGCGTGTAGGGTAACAGTTAAAAAGAAACAATAAAAGTAAGGAAAGGCAACAATAAGAGTAAAAAAGGAACAATAGAAATTAGAAAAACAACAATAAGAAAAAAAAAAAAGCAGCAATACAAGTAAGAGAAAAAGCAACATAATTGTAAACTAGAAACTATAAGATAGTTCTAGTTCCACGTGCCATGCCTCTTCTGGATGTTTCAGTTATCTCCCTTTAACTCAACTCTCCAAGTTTTTATCCACCACTGCAGTAGCCAGATATTGAACTCACTACTCTTTGAGTCAAGTCAATGGATCTAGCCAACGCTTTTATCCACTGGGCTATGTCACGTGGAACTACCCCGCTGGACGAAATAAAGGGTTCAGTCAGAAATTCAAATCACCTGAAGAAGGCCGGAGCGTACAACGGCCAAAACGTTGGGAATATAGCAATAAATATAAGGACATCAGTCCGAACAGTGTAAATAATTACAATACCTCACCTAAGAAATATCGACAGATCCTGATGAAGGCCGGAGCGTACAACCGCCGAAACGTCGTGAATATAACAATAAAGATGAGGACACCCGTCCAAATAATGCAAATAATATAAATAATTACAATACTTCACCTAAGAAATATAAACAGATCCTGAAGATGACCGGAGCGTTCAACGGCCGAAACTTTGTGGATATGGCAATAAAGATGGGGACAACAGTCCGAACAATGTAAATAGTGTAAATAATTACAATACCTCATCTCAGAAATATAGACAGAAAAAATAAGTGTATAAAAATACATCAGTAAGTGTTTGTTTTTTTTTTTTTTTTTTTTTTTTGTTTGTTTTTTTACGGCTTGGCAATCCTTTTTGGGTTACTTAAAGCCAAAACATATATTATGTTGGTGCAAAAATAATGTCGTTTTTTGACGTTCAACTTCAAAAGAAAAACGACATTATTTTTGCACCAACCTAATAGATTGTATGAATTCCATTAACAATTTTGGGGATTATGACAATGATTTTTTCAGATACAAATCCTATTATTTACCCATAACTAGTGAAAAATGGATTCATAGGTTTCCCAGGGTTATTTGCGTATAAATGAAAGTAATTTATTCCATCGGAATTCCAACTCGGCACACTGACTTCTTATTCCGTGACGATAACCATTACATGATCAGCACATTCCACAGTAAAATGCAACAATTAAAATAATGAGTATACGAATGGATATTTACTCATCTTAATATAGCTTGTCACAAAGTAATAAATGTTTTGCACTCAGTGAGAATCGATGTCGATACAGCAGTATCTAACAACTACGCCACAGCAGGACACCCTGGAAAGCTTTTTGACCACAAATACTGTAGATATATAAAGAAATTCTATAGCGATGTGCTTTCCTGAAAAAGCTAATTCAAACCTTGCTCTGTCAGGCTTGTATCCGTGATAAAGCTGGTGTATAGATACAAATTGGTGGCGACAAGTTTTGGCTATAGAACTAGGTTGGAGTAATAAAGGGATACTGGTTCAATTCCTGTCGGAAGCACACGTTTTCTTTAATAAAACTTCTCAATCTTGGCTGGTTGTTATTAATTTCACTTTTTACGAAAAAAAAAAAAAAATCAGGGATAGAATCTCAATTACGTGTACAATCTAAAAAAAAATAACGCTTCTCGTGATAGAGGCATTCAAGTCTTTATTCAACTGCGACTGGGGAGTTTCGTATGTATTTAAATATGCATAAATGATCTGTGCAGGGTGTGTGTGATATATTGTTAATGAAATCATCTGTTTGTGAAAGTCCGGCTTCATTAACTGTTCGGAAAATATCGAGAAAATGGCTATTGTCGCCGAATAAGGCAAATCGTTGAACTGAAGGAAAAACTGGCGGGAAATGTCACTCGCAGCAAGCTTATAAGATAGAACACGGTCGGAGTAATAAGCAAAGAATTTAATAGGATCTACTTTTCTTTTTTTCTTTTTATCATTTACATTTTCCCTCACTCTTTTTTTTTTTTTTTCTTTCTTTCTTTCTTTCTTTCTTTCTGCTTTTTATTTGTTTCTACTGCCTGTATAATTTATTCCTACGCTACAATAATTTTTCATTTTCAATTTACTTATTCATTTTCCTTTATTTTTTATATCTTACGTTGATGGATTTTTCAAACCTTGCTTATTTAATACAGAAATCAGTTTTCAGATTTATATTTGACTCAATAGGCAAGTCTACTTGAGTCTATTTGTCAAGTTGATACTTGAGTTATAGGTAATTATTGGTTAAGTTTAAACTATAATTAATTTTAATTATGTAAGTAAATATTTGTCAGGTTTGTATATGAGTCTATAGATAAATAAAGGTCAATTTTATACTTGACTCGATCGGTAAACGTTTGACTTTATACTCCAGATTATAAATAAACACTGGTCAAGTTTATACTTGAACCTATAAGTAAATATTTGAGTATATAGGCAAATATTAGTCAAGTTTATACTAGAGTCTATAAGTAAATATTTTTCAGGTTTATATATATGAGTCTATAGATAAATACTGGTCAATTATATACTTGAGCCTATAAGTAAATATTTGTCAGGTTTGTGCATGAGTCTATAGATAAATATTGGTCAAGTTTATACTTGAGGCTATAAATAAATATTTGTCAGGTTTGTATATAAGTCTATAGATAAATATTGGTCAAGTTTATACTTGAGGCTATAAGTAAATATTTGTCAGATTTGTGTATGAGCCTATAGATAAATATTGGTCAAGTTTATACTTGAGCCTATAAGTAAATATTTGTCAGGTCTGTATATGAGTCTATAGATAAATATTGGCCAAGTTTATACTTGAGGCTATAAATAAATATTTGTCAGGTTTGTATATAAGTCTATAGATAAATATTGGTCAAGTTTATACTTGAGGCTATAAGCAAATATTTGTCAGGTTTGTGTATGAGCCTATAGATAAATATTGGTCAAGTTTATACTTGAGCCTATAAGTAAATATTTGTCAGGTTTGTATATGAGTCTATAGATAAATATTGACCAAGTTTATACTTGAGGCTATAAATAAATATTTGTCAGGTTTGTATATAAGTCTATAGATAAATATTGGTTAAGTTTATACTTGAGCCTATAAGTAAATATTTGTCAGGTTTGTATATGAGTCTATAGATAAATATTGGCCAAGTCAATACTGGACTCTATCGGTAAACGTTGGTGATTATACTTGAGCTTATAAATAAACATTACTCAGGTTTATACTTGAATCTATGGGTACATTTTGGTCATATTTGAATTTAGAGGTAAACATTGGTCTGATTTATACTTGCGTTTGCAAGCATCCGCTCAGAAGATTGCCTCTTTTAGGATGGACATACCCACCTTAATAGTTGATACCGTCGAGATATCTGAGATTCTACTGGCAGGGCAATTCTTCGGTGGCAAATACCAATAAAATTATGGACTGAGGAAACACTACAGAAGAGAATTATCATACTGTCATTGAAGGAAGATATATTAGTTTCTCGATGGGATCATCCATGCAGTGTAGTGGAAAGGTATGGAAAAATTATGTGTTCAATATATAACAATGAAATAAGTGAATTAACAAAGATTATGTTACATAACAGATAGTTGTTGTGAGAAATACTTGTTTTCATCATTAGGCTATGGACTTCTGCATCACTTTTAAGCTTGGAAAGTGTGTTCTTGACACGTATTAGGTTGGTGCAAAAATAATGACGTAATAATGTCGTTTTTTGACGTGTTTTTTAACGTCAAAAAAACGACATTATTACGTCATTATTTTTGCACCAACCTAATAATATTCAGTAATTAATTGGTTATAGAAAAAAAGTTTAAAGCTTGAGCGAATTTCTCTTTCACCCTGAAAAGGTGATGTTTCATCGGGAACTTAAAAAAAAAGGAAAACTGAAGATCATCAAAGGCCTTTTTGAAACTCGAACGCGAAACTGCCAAGTCAGTGACGTGTAGCATTAACCAGAAAGGCATCAACACCCTTCATTTTATTAGGTTGGTGCCAAAATAATGTCGGTTTCTGGCGTTAAAAAATACGTCGAAAACCGACATTATTTTTGCACCAACCTAATATTTTGCTTATCTTTTTTCACAGTTTGATATCCTTTTCATTACTAAACGCCGAAGCTTGCAAAGTTATCACCACTATGGAATCTAGTATAAATGGGTCCTTAATTAATCCTAACGGAAGTCGCTGAGCAAATCTTACCGGAAGTTCTTCAGATGAGTGCAGGGACGAATTGATGTCCAGCAATTTATCAAAACATTCTTGCCGTGGGCAGATAGGGGGATGAGTAGAGGGAAGGTGCCATGCCACAGTCGTCTATAGCGTTTTCGGAGCAGCACCTGGTGCAGAGACGATTTCACAAGGGGATGTTACTTTCTTAAGGCCCTGGGCAGATTTGACATCTTTATTGGAAATATTTGGCAGCAGAAATCATGACATTGTATTCATTATATTGTTTCATTACGATTACGACTGAAGCCGATGATGATTTGAATTTTATTTTACTATTCTTGAATATTTTTCAACTCTTGCCTTCCCATATTTCTAATTCTTAACTGTTTCCTTCTGTCTTGATGACATAAATGTTCTCCTTTCTTCTTCTTCTTCTTCTTCTTCTTCTTCTTCTTCTTCTTCACTCTCTTACCGCTTCTTCTTCTTCACTCTCTCATCGCTTTCTTCTTTTTTACTCTCTTACCGCTTCTTCTTCTTCACTCTCTCATCGCTTTCTTCTTCTTCTTTACTCTCTTACCGCTTCTTCTTCTTCACTCTCCTATCGCTTTCTTCTTCTTCTTCTTCTTCTTCTTCTTTTTCTTCTTCTTCTTCTTCTTCTTCTTCTTTTTCTTCTTTTTCTTCTTCACTTTCTTACCGCTTCTTCTTCTTCACTCTCTTATCGCTTTCTTCTTCTTCTTCTTCTTCTTCTTCTTCTTCTTCTTCTTCTTCACTGTCTTACCGCTTCTTCTTCTTCACTCTCTTATCGCTTTCTTCTACTTCTTCTTCTTCTTCTTCTTCTTCTTCTTCTTCTTCTTACCGCTTCTTCTTCTTCACTCTCTTATCGCTTTCTTCTTCTTCGTCTTCTTCTTCTTCTTCACTCTCTAACCGCTTCTTCTTCTTCACTCTCTTATCGCTTTCTTCTTCTTCGTCTTCTTCTTCTTCTTCACTCTCTAACCGCTTCTTTTTCTTCACTCTCTTATCGCTTTCTTCTTCTTCACTGTCTTACCGCTTCTTCTTCTTCTTCTTCTTCACTCTCTTATCGCTTTCTTCTTCTTTTTCACTGTCTTACCGCTTCTTCTTCTTCACTCTCTTATCGCTTTCTTCTACTTCTTCTTCTTCTTCTTTTTCTTCTTCACTTTCTTACCGCTTCTTCTTCTTCACTCTCTTATAGCTTTCTTCTTCTTCGTCTTCTTCTTCTTCACTGTCTTACCGCTTCTTCACTCTCTTATCGCTTTCTGCTTCTTCTTCTTCTTCTTTACTCTCTTACCGCTTCTTCTTCTTCACTCTCTTATCGCTTTCTTCTTCTTCACTTTCTTACCGCTTCTTCTTCTTCTTCTTCTTCTTCTTCTTCACTCTCTTACCGCTTCTTCTTCTTCACTCTCTTATCGCTTTCTTCTTCTTCTTCTTCTTCTTCTTCTTCTTCACTCTCTTACCGCTTCTTCTTCTTCACTCTCTTATCGCTTTCTTCTTCTTCTTCTTCTTCTTCTTCACTCTCTTACCGCTTCTTCTTCACACTCTTATCGCTTTTATCTTCTACTTCTTTACTCTCTTTTCTCGTTCTTTTTCTTCTTTCTCGCTCTCTTTCCTCTTCTTCCTTCTCTTCTCCTTCTTCCCTCTCTTATAGCTTTTTTCTACTTCTTCTTTACTCTCTTTTCTATTTCTTTTGCTTTTTCCTCACTCTCTTTTCTCTTCTTTTTCACTCTCTTATCACCTTTTTCTTCTACTTCTTTACTCCATTTTCTCTTTCTTTTTCTTCTTGCTCACTCTATTCTTCTTCTCCACTCTCTTATCGCTTTTTCTTCTTCTTCTTCTTCTTCTTCTTTACTCTCTTTTCTCTTTCTTTTTCTTCTTCCTCACTCTCCTTTCTCTTCTTCTTCTTATTCTTCCTCTGCATCTTCTTCTCTTCTCTTGTCTTCCACCTCCTCTTACATCTACTTATCGATATTTCTCACGTGTTTCTTGTTTTCCCTATCGCTTCTTTATTTTTTCTTTTTATTCATAAAAATTAAAATTGATTTTAGATTTAAGAAAATAACTTGGTGAACCCATCGAGAATAAGGTTTCTCTTAGATTAGACGAGTCAGAAAATTAAATTATCCATATTAAGGCACTGACTTTCTTTAACAGAGATATTAAATAGTTTTCTCCGTCATAATATTAATTCTGTATGCGTCTCATATTCTTCCCTTGACACGAAACCTCCATTATTATTATTATTATTATTATTATTATTATTATTATTATTATTATTATTATTGCTATTGTTGCTGTTGTTATTATTATTATTATCATTATTATTATTTACTTATTTATTTATTTTTAATAGAAGCAGAAGGAGAATTTCCAAACATTCCGAAATCTGCTGGGTAGGGATGAAGAGCTTGGTTTCCGGGTTAGAAAGATGACAATGCAAATAAATTCAGAAATCAGTCCAAACTGTGGTGTCTGACAATTCTTTCATTAATGAAACTGCCTCATTAATATCTTTATATCTCCATTTTTTTTTAAATTGGTTTTTACCCCGGGGAAAGACGAAAAAGATTTATTTATTTTTTTGCCCTCGTTAAGTATCCTAATTTTCTCCTTTGTCTATTAGGTTGATGCAAAAACAATGTCGTTTTCTCACATAGTAACATATGTGAGAAAACGACATTATTTTTGCACCAACCTAATATTTCAATCCTTTCTCGTGTGAAGGTTGGTTCGTAATTTTTGTCTATTCATTGTTATTGCTTTCCAAATGCAATTTAGGCGTTCGACTCATGGTTTGAGGCGATCTTATAATGGGATATCTTTTAGATATATTTGACAAGTTTGAAAACTATTCCACATAGATATATTATTACTATACGTGTTTGAATCAAAATCTCTGCTTATTTATAAAGAGTGAATTTAACGTCAACTTGCCTAGGTTATCGAAAGTCTTCTCTCTCTCTCTCTCTCACACACACACACACACACACGCGCAATATATGCGTGCGTGTGTGTGAGTGTGTGCGGGTGTGTTGTTGTATCCGATACAAAAGTGGAGATGGTGAGATAAAGCGGAAAAGCTTATAAACGACACATTGTTTGTCCTAGAAACTTCAATTGTCTTTTTCTGATTCTAAGTAAGCGATTCCTTTTTGTTTCCATTTTCATTAAAAATTCCTCCTTGCTCACATGGTCAGTCCATGTTTTTCTCCGTATCTTTCCATATAACTAAGACTTACAGCCATATCACATCGAAACACCGGTTCCCGTGAGATCACCGAAGTTTAGCAACGCCGAGTATAGGCCGCTAAGACGCAAGGAGCTACTAGGAGTGAAAGAGAATGAAAAGACTTCAGAAGTAAATAGAAATTCAATTCTGAACAGGAAACAAAAGGCTAAACCTCTACTCCTGCTAAAAAAAACAACAAAAAAAAAACAAAAAAAAAACGGGAAGGAGTGTGAATCGAACGATAAGCGAACCTATTCCCTCCTATTGAGGAGAAAAAAATTAAATGAATAAAATTCTAGAGTCCAGGCGGAGACGTTAGAAGTATACAGTTGAAGTAGAACCGGAAACGCAATCCTAAACAGGAAACAGAGCATAAACCTCCACTACTGTTCAAAAGACCAGGGAAAGCATTTTCTATTTTCATGTACTTCCTCATTTTATATCCGTAGGCAGGTGGTTTTTTTCCCCAGTAGATTTATGGTTAATTCTAATACCATTTCAAATTAAATAAAGTTTCCTTAGCAGTTCAAATAGAACTTCGAGTCGTACCTTATCAGATGATTTTGCGTAGTCTATGAAACATAACTACTCAAGGCGAAGGATTATTAAATGAGGATATAAAAAGCTTATAGGGAGAGATCAAGAATTGTACATTATGTCGATAGATTAACGGTTGAACCTCGACTTGAAGTGATTAAGCTGGCGATGATCAGAGAAGCATTCCTTTTTTCGTTTCGTTTCACATTGCAGCGGTTCTGGGGAAACAAGCTTTCTGAGTGGAACTTACTCCTTACTAATGGAATACAAAGGGAATATGGGTTTGTCGACTCAGTGTACGGAGCATGGCGTGTCCTAAATATGCAAATAATCGAGCAGATGCCAATTTGAGATTAACTGGTAAAAAGTTTATGCTAAAATATGGAGAATGTAAATAGAATTTGGCGAAAACAAATTATTTTTGTGGTCAGAAGACAAAGGAAAAAGATATGGGGATGACACGTGGAGGGTATTGTTTACAGTAACAGAACAAGCGTCGAATAATTAGTGAGTAAACAGGAGGGCATCTGTTCCCTTGATTTTACAATTGATAATTTCGCAGCATCGGGAAGGCGAGAGTCTGAGAACGCGTCACTGAAATTCATGAACCTAACAGTATAAAATCTCTTATGTCAAGGAAAATAATTTGCATCCTAACTCGATTATGGCTGCCATAACAGCTGGGAAGTGAGCAAAAGGAAAAAAAAAATCTATTTACTTCAAGATTTCATCAGTTTTAGAGGGCAGGGGTCTCAGGTTCAAAAGTTAATTTATTATCAGAGGGAAGGATTATTATTATTATTATTATTATTATTATTATTATTATTGGTTGGCGACTTTAGTCCATTATTATGCTATCCACTGCTTGGGTGTTCGGGTGGTCAGCGTAACACCGCAGAAAGTGAAATCGGCTAGCAGAGTTCGAGATCCAATCTGGCTATTTGTCTTCCTTCATTTCCGAACAAATAACGTTGGGAAAGGCAAGAATCCATCTCTTTCAAAACACTGCTGCTAGCGATGGGTTCGATATCAAGGTGGACTTAACACTCTAACCTTAGGTGGCAACCAGTTTAAGAGAAAGGAAAATTCTGAAAATAATAGAAAGAAATTGTTTTAAAATCTTTTAAACGGTGTGGCATTAGCAATGCACCCAATGGAACGGAAAATGACGCATTATTTAACGACAATGATAGTAGTATTGAAAATGAGTATCAGAGTTTTGGTAACAAAGACGACGAATTTTATGGATTTGAAGATGAATAAAAATTTTAATAGTAACTGTACTGTTTTGATTAATTGTAATAATTGCTTGATTTTTATTTTGTTTTCTTACCTTTTGATATAATAAAGATTTATAGGCTCATGTTCTTTTTTATCTATTATTTTTTGTTTAATTGTAATCATGGCTTGTTTAACCAAAATAATACTTCATAAATAAAGCCTAGGCTGTACCATTTACTGATAATTTTACTATTTTTACTAATTACTAATTTTTTCTTGATTTTCCCTGTTGAAATTGGGGTGCGTCTTATATGCCATCAAATACGGTACATTTCTCAGAATTATAGAAAATACCAAAATATTCGTTGTTTCCAGAGATATTCATATCTTATCTTGGAATGTGTCCTGTTATTCCCAATTAGCCTCCTGCTTTTGGTTTTCTATACATGTTCATTGCATGCAATGTGATAGGTGGCATCTCAACTACAGTCAATTTCACAGCGACGCAATGTGGATTCCCTTTGTCTTTTCTACAAATATTTTCATAGCATCTGCTCTGACGAGCTATTTACACCGGTGCCACAACTTCATGAATTTAAGCGTGCTACTAGGTTGGCATCTCGGTCCCAGAAAGTGGAATCGGCTAGCGGAGTTCGAGATCCAATGTTTTAGGAGTCTGATTATAGTTGATAATAATGTTATTATTAAGTTTTCAATATAATTTCTCCTTACAGAATTATATTCTTAGTGGAGTATTAGTGAAATATATACTTTTATGGTAGTGAAATATCGAAACAGTTAAATGTAACCGCCTCTTCTACTCCAACAGCTTCTTCTACCGCACTTTCCAACAGTGGAACTCCTTTCCTCTTACTTGCTTCCCTGATAGCTATAATCTTCAAATATTCAAATGTAATGTCAATCGACATCTTCTGGTGCCTTGATCTTGTCCCCTGTCCTTCTCTTTATCGTTTTTCCCAAACACTCCTCTTTTACTCTTACTCTCAGCCTCTGTAACCCCTTGCGTGCTAGTGGCATTCCTGGCTTGCTTAGGGTGAAATGCTTAAAAGAAATATGTCCTTTGGATATTTCTTCGGGTAGCATATGTAGAAATACCTTTTTTAATATTCGAAATCCTATATCGACCACCAGAATTTCCAATCGCCCACCATTTTCTGTTCGGCTGATCATCACCCACTCAAAAATTGAAATCGACCAAGGATGAGAAACATTTCTGTAGAGCTATGATCGCCTACGTCTTAAAGAGAATGGCAGTGAAAAAATGATGTGAAAAATACTAGAATCATTTTTAACAAGGATATTCTAACATTTAGTTATGTGCCATGCGTGATACACGCTTAGGCGATCATGTATCGAAAGATACATGACTGACGAAGCAGATTTTTTTCTCAGTAGGTTGTTATTTCTTTCTGCGGTAGACCAGTTGCCATCTAAGGCTATAGAACTCAGTCTGTCCTGCTATTTACCCTTAGCTGGTGGGAAGAGAAGAGGAGTCATACCTTTCCCAAGGGTATTAGCACGTAAGTGAACGTAATGGATTTGACTAGAATTCGAACTCGGCTCTCCGATTCCTCAATCTGAACAGCTATCCCATTACTCCACCGTGCCTCCTTCATTATGTTTATCCTACAAGTGGTCGTTTTCTTCTTCGACCTTATTACATTTAGTAACCTTAGCATTTTAAGATTAACCTAGTCTTTGAGCAGAGATCAGTGTGGGTGTGTGTTCAACGCCGCTTTTTGCTAGGATGAAAGTCTAGTCCTGGGGTTTCCAACTTTAAAGTAGCACCTTTTTCATTATATTAAAGAGTAGAGGTTGGTGGATACGGACTTTAGCTAGAAGATGGTCTGGGAAGTGAGTAATTTTCTTTCTTAGTCTCTTCCTTTTCTTTCTTCTCTTTTCCCATTCTTTATTCTATGTCCCCTCCTTCTTTGCCATTTACCTTCTCTTTTTTGGTCGTTACCCTTTCTTATCCTCTTACTTTTGTTCTTTTCATTTTCGGTTACCTTTTATTTCTTTACCGTTTAACTTAATTTCTTTTCCTAAATTCCTGTTTCAAAATTATTTTCAAATGTTTAGTTTCTTTCTTTCATTCTTTGTCGTTATTATTTCTTTCTCTTTTCTTCTTAGCTATTTTTTTTTCTTTCTTTGTCGATACTGGTTCCTCCTTTCGTCCAATTTCTTTCTCTCTTTTTTAGTGTAATGTTTAAAAACTTCATTTTAGTTTCTTTCTTTTTTCTTTCTTTGTTTCTTTCGTATTCTTTCTGTTTCTATGTTTCTTTCTTTCTCTCTTATTTTCTGTCCTGTTTCAAAACTTCATTTTCGTTTCGCTTCTTTCTTTCTTTCTTTCTTTCTAAGTGTCCTCTTTCAAAACTTCATTTCAGTTTCTTTCTTTCTTTTTCTTTCTTTTTCTTTCTTTCTTAATATCTTATTTCAAAACTTCATTTTATCCTCTTTCTTTTTTTCTTTTTACTTCTTACTATTCTCTTTTCAACTTTATTTTAGTTTCTTTCTTTCTTTTTCTTTCTTTGTATTCGTTTTGTTTGTGTGTTCGTTTCTTTCTTTCTTTCTCATTTCAACACTTCACTTCACCTCTCTCCTTACTGCTGATAATAAGTATTGCGTCTTTCATAACGATATTTGCAAACCTTTTCTCATTTAATGCCAACTTCTTGTATCATCTTTACACGTTTGTTTCTCCGCCTCAAACTTCCTCCATCATTTCGTTCTCTGCTTCGCTTTCTTATTTTCCTTTCCTAATGTCATCCTCTTACATATTCAAACACTTCATTTTATTTCGCTTCTTCTGTTCCCCCAGCAAAATTACTATTCTTCATATTATTCCACTCGATACTACTGCTATTTCGTTTCTTAATCATCGTTTTTCTAATGGCATTTCTTTTAATTACGTATGTTTCATCTGTTCTGCGATTTAAAATAATCCTTCTTATATTGTTTCTTTCATAGTCGATATATCTTCTTTCTATTTTTCTTTCTTACTTTCGTTCTTTCTTTCTTTCAGGGTTTATACAGTTTCTTCCTTTCTTTGCTCACACGGTTTCTTTCTTTTTTCCTTTCATTAATTCTTTCTTTCTTTTTTCTTAATCGATATTTTCTTTCTTTCTTTCTTTCTTTCTTTCTTTGTCCATACAGTTTCCTTTCCCTAATTAATTTTTTTTTCATTCTTTTTTTTTATCAATATTCTTTTTTTTAATGGTTGATACAATTTCATCTTTCTATCTTTTTTTCTTTCTTTGTCCAAACAGTTACTTTCTTCCCTTTGTTTCATGCATTCATTTTTTTTCTTTCTTGGTTGATATTATTCATTTATTCGTTTATTTATTTATTCCAGCCTCTTTCTTTCTTCGTCCATACACGTTCTTTTCATTTATTCATTCTTTCTTTTTTCTTTGCCAATATTTTTCTTTCTTTCTTTTTTCATGGTCTATAATTTTTTTTCTTTCTTTCTTCTTTTCTTTCATTTCTTTTCGTTCATTAATAAATTCATTCTGTCTTTGTCGATATTCCTTTTTACTTTAATTCTCGGTAGTTTCATCGTTCTTTCTTTCTTTCTTTCTTTCTTTCTTTCTTTCTTTCTTTCTCCATAAAGTTATTTCCTTTCTTTCTTTCATGCATTCATTTTTTCTTGTCGATATTATTTCTTTCTTTCTTTCTTTCTTTATTTATTTCAGTGTCTATATAATTTTGTTTGTTTGTTTGTTCGTTCGTTTCTTTCTTTCTTTCTTTCATTTATTCATTCTTTCTTTTTCTATAAATTTCTTTCTTTCTTTCTTTCTTTCTTTCTTCATACAGTTTCTTTCTTCCTACATTTCGTTCATTCATTCTTTCTTTTTTTCTTGGTCGATATTTTTCTTTCTTTCTTTCTGTCTTTCTTTCTTTCTTTCTTTCTTTCTTTCTTTCTTTCTTTCTTTCTTTCTTTCTTTCTCAGTTATTGCCTCCATTTTTTAACTCTTTGTCTCTTTCCACCTGTGATATTTTTTATCCAGTTTCATTCGTCCTTTTCCTTTCCTTCCAAAATGTCTTGTTACACTGCGACTCCCTTCCCGATCGATTCACTTCAATACACCGAGATATGACCCGCGGCTAGTAATAAAATTATTAAATATTTCTCCTCAGAGCAGTTTACCGTCAAATTACCCACCGACCCATTGGTCGCCTTGGGTCACTTCCTGAGAGTTAACCTCCCAGCCACACCACCACTCGGACCAGCCACTTTCGTACTTGTCACCCTTAAATGCATTCATTTCTGCTTGCCTTCGGAATAGATCTGAACTTAAATGTCTGAGTCTTTTCGACGGGCCACTCCAGAAGACTGAATTTCTACATTTCGTGTCGGAAAATCAGATCTCAGTTCCAATTCCAGTTGGGTTCGATATATTCACTTACTCGTAAATAGCCTTTGGAATGGTATGCATACATTTTTTTTTATCTCCCCTCCGCCGATATCTGGGTTAATTAGTAGAGCTTGTACATAATTAGTAGAACTTGTGCATAATTAGAACATTTATTAGTAAAAATCATTATTATCTCCAACAAATTCTTACAATCTCAAAATGTTTTCTAACTATTCATCCGTATTCCATTTGTAAGCAAGAAGTTCCACTCGGGCAGAATCTTTTCCGGAGAACTTCTATTTTGTGGAACAAACTCTAACGTCTATGCACGTCTTGAACACTACAAAATCTTTTCAACTCAAAGGTCTACCTATCATTTTTATCCTCTTAATTTTCACTTTCTTCTACCCCTCTTATATTCATATAACACACCTAATTCATTAACCCTCTGCATTGGGTGGCTCTTGAGACTTGTATTCAGTGAGCATCAGTAAATGAAAAGTTCATATTTTCATTGATGATATTCCTTAAATGTCTTACCTCTTAAGAACGTCTATAGTTACCTTTTCTTTATTATCTATTAATTTCCATGCATTCTTGGAAGTGACAATAGAGTGGTCTCCCGTTGCTTTCTCCATGGCTTTAAATGCCATGTGCCTTTATATGAGATCATGGCTCCTCAAGGAATCGCTTTCTTCATTATCTGTTAATTTCCGCGCATTCTTGGGAAAGATAGTGGGAAGTGGTTTCTCGTTGCCTTCTCCACGGTTTAGAATTTAGAGTTTTCCTTCTCTAAAGGCGGTTGCCAATCATATCAGGACATCGAAATCTACCCTGCTATCTAACGTTAGAAGAGACGTATTCATAAGTTTAAATGAGGGCATTAGTGCGAAAGTGAATGCAGCTGTTGATGCAGGAATTTGAAGTTGGCCTGTCGACTCCACTTGACCCGTCAGTATCCGATACACAACACCAGTGGTTCCCAAACGTTTTTTTTTTTTTCTCTGGAACACATTTTCGAAATGAAAATTTGCTCGTGCCTCACATTTTTATGTGATAAAAATTACATTAAAAAAAGGGTTAGAGAGTTAAAGGGCGATAACCGCGGATTCGAAGTCAGAACATTATCATTGATAACTCTCTCCTCCAATTTGCGGAGCCTAGTTACTAATTTCTTAATAATTGATATTAGGGTGGTGCAAAATTAATGACGTAATAATGTCGTTTTTTGACGTATTTTTTAACGTCAAAAAACGACATTATTACGTCATTATTTTTGCACCAACCTAATATAATGCAAAAATATGACATTGATAAAATCGGTCAATAATTATTTATAACTCTTTATACTGGGACTCATGCATGCAGTTACAAGGAATCTATAATAATATTTTAAATTATGAAATCGTGTTTAAATTTGGCATATGAATTTTTAAATCTATTTCTAAATCTTTGCCTCAGCTGCTGCTAGCCTCTTCCGCCGCATCTATGAGACACACCGCACTGTTGGGAACCACTGCACTACACCTTCATCCAATAGATTCATTAAGGATGGATTCAAGAAAGATGACTATGTAATGTAATGTTTTAGGCGTCTGATTATAGTTGATAATAATGTTATTATTAAATTTTCAATATAATTTCTCCTTAAAGAATTACATTCTTAGTAGAGTATTAATGAAATCAAAGTCATGTCCAGCATTGTTTCGATGCAAAACGAAAAAAACAAATGGGAAACGTATATCAATCTAATATGTTTCACTTTTATTAAAGCTTCGTCAGAGATTGAGAGAAAACAGACAGAAACTCTGAGATTTTTAATTTTGTTCGGGTCAGTTCTCATTGGACAGTCATGTAACACGTGCATTAAAACCGCAGAAAATTCTATATGCCTGTAAGTTTTTACAGATTCATGTATGTCTAAGCGGTCATCCTATCGAATGCCGAGCCATATTTGATCTGCAATTGATCTTTAACTCATATATATATATATATATATATATATATGAACGCAATATTTAGGATATATATATATATATATACACACACGCACGCACACACACACACACACACACACATATATATATCCTAAATATTGCGTTCACCCTGGAACAAGGTGTCGCTGTTGACCTCAGTGTATATTTTTCATATGAATAACACTGTACATTTTATATACTTCTGAATATGATTGAGCATGTATATATATTGGATTGCCTTAGCTGCATAAACACACATACACAGAAACAGAGAGAGAGAGAGAAAGAAACAGAGAAAGAGACAGTGAAACAAAGAGAGATAGAGACAGAAAGAATTAGGTTCATGGTCGTTGTTGCACCTGTTAATTTCATTATTAAATATTTCGCCGATGCATCCACACGCGTGTGTGCGTACATATAAGTTGGTGTTTCATGAATATATTAGAAATATTATATGTGTGTGCGTGTGTTCAAGAGTGTTGTCATGTTTATTATATAAGACTTAAAAAAATAAACGTAGTTGCAGGTTAACTGAACCTGCAGAGACACACGCATGAATCTGCACGTTGCGCACGAACACACGCATACAGATCTCGATATGTACATGATCGGAGCACAGTTGATTTCGACACGTAATTCAATCACCTGCAGTTTTATTACTGACACGCAATGGTCGCTGCTGCGTTTCAAAACACAAACGTACATGCGCACTCGAGCTGTTTCGCTGTACACTTGCGCAGGAACATATCGATGGCGGGTTTGGGAGAGGAGGTACCGAATATCAGTGTTGTGTTAAAGGCGGGGCTTTTCAGATCGTCCACGTATTTGTTAGAGTGTCGACTATAGAGAATATCTGTGGGACAGCAGGGTGGCAGTTTGGCGCTCCCCGAGACGAGAAGCGTGATATTACGGGTAATTACTTGGAAACATGTTTGGATTCACTTACGTTTGACCTTGAATTTGGAATGCCCAAAGATCGATAGTAGAGTGAATGTTTAATGTTTCTGGCTGATAACGCAATGTCTTACCGTTTAACAACTTGAAGTTTATCATTTTTTTTTGTTAGTGTTTTCCGAAAATAATCATTGAGTTGAAATCGTAATATAAAGTGACAAATTTATAAAAAAATGTAAATAAGGCAGGAAATAGAGTGAAAATCACTTTTATTTAGCAAGTACTTTGTATCACCTTGGGAAATACAAGTTATTCTGATTGCTACAGTGCATTTCTTTAATTATTTAATTGTAATATACTTAAAAAATATTCGGGAACATGAAAGCATTATGAAAAAATATGCAGACGTAACATATATATATATATATATATATATATATATATATATATATATATATATATATATATATATATATATATATATATATTTCAATTAAAAGGTGCACATATAATTTATAAAT
>OZ010590.1:54320927-54355927 GCA_963932145.1 Acanthosepion lycidas
TCCAAGCGCTTTCGGCCATACTTTTAGCCATTATGAAGGATGAATTTTATTTTACATTTAACTGAATATATGCATTGTTTTATGTATGTATCTCGAGGTATAAAAATTCGTAAATTATTATATTAGATGTACTAATGTTTAGCAAGAAGACTCACGCTATATCTCTCTGGCAATAGCTCAATTAGGACTCATTTAAATACACATTTAAATACACTACCAAACTCTATCCGTTACATACTCGTTGACAATACAAGTATAATAACATCATCAACACATACAAAAAGCCTAAAAATAATAAAAGCCTTATTATTAGGTTGGTGCAAAAATAATGACGTAATAACGTCGTTTTTTGACGTATTTTAATGTCAAAAAACGACATTATTACGTCATTATTTTTGCACTAACCTAATAATAAAAAAGAAAAGGCCAACACACACTAATATCAACTATGAACAAGGAGAGAATTTGCTAATTATGTTTGGAATATAAAACATTCTATAACCCTCCAATACCGTTGGGTGTTAACCTCAGTGTCGACTTTGAAATGTACATGAGCTCTATCCCTGATATTGAGCACTTTAATCCATAAACATGACAAAACTCATAACCATATTTTTATCATATATATATATATATATATATATATATATATATATATATATATATATATATATAAGCCAGAGTATATTTGTAGGTTATATCCTGGGTTAAAGGATATGTATATATAAGCCATGTAGACAGAATTCAATGTAGAATGACGACAGTCTGTTTCATACTTCACGCCCTCTAGAATTCAGATAAACTGAAGACTGTGTTCAACCATATATATATTGAAAATTGAACTCCTTCCACAATGCTTATCAAGAAAGGGACACATTTTATTTGTATTTATATATATATATATATATATATATATATATATATATATATATATATATATATACGAGGGTCATTCAATAAATAAGGTGAATTTTTCGGTATAAGGACTTCTAATACAGATAGAAGCTTACTTTTTCTTTTTCTTTTTTTCAACGTAGTCTCCCAGCACTGTCACACACTTTCCCCATCTGTGCACAAGCTTCCGTATTCCCTCAGCGTAAAAATCTTTGCACTGATGTCTCAGCCAGTCGCTCACAACACTTTTGACTTCATCATCACTTTTAAACTTCGTGCCTGTCGTGAAGCCTTTTTTAAGGAACCAAACAGGTGAATGTCTGAAGGGGCAAGGTCTGGGCTGTAAGGGGGATGAGGGAGCAGTTCCCAGCCCAGCTCGTTGATGGTCTGCACCGTTTGGGCTGCTGTGTGAGGCCTTGCGTTGTCATGATGAAAGATGACACCTTCTGACTGATAACCCCTGCGTTTGTTCTTTATGTCTTTCTTGACCTTCCTCAGCAGTTCCCAGTAGTTCTTCTGTCAGGCTGAATGAGGTCATTGACTGATTCGATCACCTCAGGAGACCTCACTTCTGTAGGCCTCCCAGGCCTGTCTTCATCCTCAACACTGTTCCGTCCTTCTTTAAACTATTTAGCCCACTTGTAGACATTTCTTTGGCTGAAACATGTGACACCATACACAGTTGATATTCTCCTATGAATTTCAACTGGTTTGCACCCTTCAGTAACCAAAAACTTAATAAATGACCGCTGTTCAATCCTGGAGCATGCTTCTTGGTCGGCCATCTTTGTTAATCGCCAAAACTCTCAAAGTTTTTTTTAATCTGCAACAGAAATTAAATCCATGTGAAAAAGAAGTAAAATAAAAGAAAATAGAAAAAGTAAGCTTCTATCTGTATTAGAAGTCCTTATACCGAAAGATTCACCTTATTTATTGAATGACCCTCTTATGTATATGAATATATATATATATATATATATATATATATATATATATATATATATATATATATATGAAAATTTCTCCGAATTAATCAGTAGAGAGACAATATTTATGAATAAAAATGACAATAGGAAAACTGGTAATTGCTGACGCGTTTCGTCCAATGTGGACTTTATCAAAGCAAAATACGAAAATGAAATTAAATGAACAAAGTAACTAATAAAAACAAAAACAGAATGTACCTAGCAACTGGAATGTAGAGAAACGCTATTTTCATATTTTTAACTGAAAAATAACGTTTCGTATTTTGCTTTGATAAAGTCCACATTGGACGAAACGCGTCAGCAATTACCAGTTTTCCTATTGTCATTTTTATTCATATATATATATATATATATATATATATATATATATATATATATATATATATATATATATATATATATATTACATATTATATCCGGGTTTCTCTTATATATGGTTTTTTTTATTATACGGGTTTGGTCTATTTTGTTTAGGGAAGTATGGCTCTAATTTGGGACCAGAGAAAATCTCTCTTATATCCGGATTTCTTTTATATCCGGGTCTCTTATATCCGGGTTACACTGTATACATACATACACACACATATATATGTATGTATATATATATATATATATATATATATATATATATATATATATATATATATATATATATTTGATACACACACATATCCCGAATTCCCGAATTTGACAGATACTTTCCATTTCATTTTTTTCGCTACCGTCTTTCCGAATTTGACAGATACACAGACAGAAGATATACACAGAAAAACTCAGTGGAACTCCGGCACGCACATGCTCATACTAAATCTGCAAAATATCAATCAGCACGTGACGTCAACCTGAACAATGAAAATGAACAGAGTCTGATTCGAAATAGAGGAACATTCTCTGCGTTCCTCTCATTCCTCCACCCCCGCCCCCCACCCCCCCAAAAAAAGAAGTTTTTTTTTTTTATGAAGCTAAAATAAGGTACCGTAACATGTCATATGTATAAAGGTTTTCTCTTTGTTTCTTGCTTTTCAACCCCCATATATATATATATATATATATATATATATATATATATATATATATATATATATATATATATATATATATAATGTTTTAGATTTTCTATATTTCTGGTAGAAGAATGTTGTGTATCAGATATAGACGTCTTTTAATATAGACAATCTGGACATAAAAATTAACACCGCATAGTAACTGTCTGTTTCATGCATCAAGTTTCAATATATTTTGAGTTTCTATGCCTACCCTACTGATATATATATATATATATATATATATATATATATATATATATATATAGAGAGAGAGAGAGAGAGAGAGAGAGAGATAGATGGCGGGCTGAATGTGATACATACATTTGTATATATCAGCAAAATGTGAGGCAAATGAATGTCAAAGTGGAAAAAATTTCTGTGAAATGCGTTTCGTCCTCTGGAAGAACTTTAACCGACTCAAGTAATGTTTTTGCTGATAGAATTATATGTGTAGAAAGGAAGGGGGAGATATAAAAACGCAAATGTTTGTTATAATTATAGGAATTGTGAGAACGCTGAAACTAATTATTTATTTATTTATTGGAGTCTCGCCGATTTCAATCAGTTTCCTTATGCTTTCGTAGATACAGTATGTAATAAGAAAATAAGATTTCAATGCAGACGTTTCAAATCGAGCCGATGATCCGTCGGATCCGATGCATGTTATAGAAAATATTTTACAATTGGAACGCCGGAAAATATTGACCCTCTACTGGATATAATCAAAGAAATTCGATGATTGGTTGCCCAAGAAATCTCCGGAATATTGTTTCAAGAATTTGTTCGGCGATTACTATTAAAGGAGCAGAAGAAATTCCCGCTTAAATTGCACAGGACTTGCTATAAACAGTTAATTTGAGAGATATTTTCTTAAAAAATTATAATCGGATATGATTTATGCGTCAAGGTTTATGATTTTGAAACAAAATCCCAGTTACCTGGATCTCATCCTCGAAGAATGCGTTGGGGAAATGCCAACGTCATGTTAATGGTTTATTTGATTTTTATATCCACAATAAGTACACTCCTTCAGAGCAGACAACAAATAATTAATACTACTTGAAGTTTCTTCAACAGTTGACACAGTAAGAAAAAAACAGCTTCTGCAGTAGGCAAGAGGTGACTGGTAGCTCCATCTTGAGAATGCGCCTGCCTATTCCTCGCAATACGTGAAGTAGAGTATTTTTTTTTTTCTTTTTTCTTTGTTTTTTTGTTTTTTTGTTTTGCAAAATATCGCATCACTCAAGTCTGTCATCCTTCCGGCAATCTAGATTTGGCTCCCTGTGACTCGTCGCTGTTCTAAACACTAAACTCACCGCTGAAAGGGAGGAGATTTCACACCCTGGACGAAATGAAGAGGAACGCGTCAAGACTGCTGATAGCGATATGAAACGTGGAATAGAACGCTAGGATAAGTGTGAGAGATCCCAATGGGAGTATAATGAAGCAGGCATCAGTAGGCTATTTTTCATTAACGTTATATATATATATATATATATATATATATATATATTTGTGCGTGTGTGTGTGTGAGAGTGTCTGTGTGTGCATGCATGCGTATTTATGTATGTATATATATATATATATATATATATATATATATATATATATATATATATAATGGCTCTTATAGATAGTCACATGAATGTGTGTGTGTGTATATGGGGGCGCACATATGCATACATAGATGTGTACATATATATATATATATATATATATATATATATATATATATATATGTATATATATGTGTGTGTGTGTGTACACATCCGTATATGCATATGTGCGCTTCCTTATACACACACGCAGACACATTCATGAGACTATAGAGTATATCTATGTGAGCCAGTTTATATATATATATATATATATATATATGCATGCACACAGACATACACACACATGTATAAATACATATTAGAGCTGTTGGGGTTTGTCGACTTAAATCAGCCAATTCCAATTAGGTCCCTGTTCCTCTCTCCGTCAATTCGTATACCGCATTGTGATATCGTTTTTGCTATGATCAGTGAGCGTATGGTCTCTGTCTTAGATCTACAGTCGAAGACCGAGATTAGCGCACCTTTCAATGCATTTTTCTCAGTGAATTCTCTTCTCGCCTGCTCTCACTGGCATTCTTTAAAATAAAAAAAACTGCTGTATTACAGCGAACCACCTGTACATTTGGATTGTTGTTTTGAAGAATATCTCTGCGGTGTTTATATAATCATATAAATTTCTGGATATTTCACCGATTTAAATCAATGGGCATTTTGAACAGCTAATTTTGCATATTCCTACCTCTGTCCTGTTGTTGTTGCTATCTCATTTGATGCTAACTATATCTATTACTGTTTTAGAGGTGGTGGTGATGAATTTTATGTCAAGGTTGAAGACGATTTTTTTCGATGGTGGCTGTTAGTAGGTAGAATTATGTGTTTGATTGCGTTAGGCTTGTTATGCTTATTATTTGCGGGATATACGTTTGTGTGTGTGCGTATATATATATATATATATATATATATATATATATATATATATAACGTCATCCACAGACAGACTGTTTCGCTGTTTCACAGCTCATCAGTGTGGCTAGACATCCGGTTGCCTCTAGCTCGGATCGAAACAGTGACAGTGACTCAATTCGCTATGCGAAGGGTCTCGCTATATATATATATATATATATATATATATATATATATATATATATATCAAATACAGAATCCTTAAAAGTCCATTCGGTCAGGTGATAATTTATTTCGCGGACTCAGACGTCCATCTCTTCAGACAAATTTTATAAAAATAAATCGAACTCTATTTATTTTTGAAAAATTCGGCCTGATGAGATGGACGTCTGATTCCACGAAATAAATTATCACCTGAACGAATGGATTTTTAAGGATTCTGTATTCATTATTATATTACTCTGTTCTTACATTGAGCTCTCTTTGGATTAATGTCCTCCTTGGAATTATCCATACTAATCATCAAGTGATATTATATATATATATATATATATATATATATATATATATATATATATATATATATATATTGGTTATTTGTGATATGTTGAGCTATATGTGCACGAAATGCTGTAAATTCCTGCTAATAACTTGTCAATGAGAGAGTGTGGTGTATGTGTGGCCAATGTAAGAATTCTTTGTTGATTGGCAGTGTTGGAGATACAACCTCCCAAATGAGAATTCATAATCAAGATTATTTTTACACAAATAATGAAAATAATATTAACATAATACAGATTTTTATATATGACACCAAAATATTATATAGGCTCCTAAAAAATCCACCCTATATAAAAATAATTCTATTTATGAATTCTCATATAATTGTAACATTGACCACTAATATATCTCTCGTATCTCTATAGTTTCATCCACTGTTAGAAACTTAAATGAAACTTTTGTTAAATACAACAGCACTTGTTGCCACTCGATGAATTAGACTCATTCAAATGCTCTACCTTTGCATCCGATGTCGGAAAATGGATGTCGCACCAATATATTAGAAATTAAAAAGTAACTGGGCTTCTATGTAAGCTTCAGGGATACAGAATTACAGGACGATTATTTGATTAATCTACTCATTCCTGTCTAACCGTGAAATGGACGTTGTCTTGAACGGGTTCTCTTCCGGTTCTTTCAGTACGAACGCTAGTGTTTCTCAAGGCGCTATCTTTGCGCCCACACTGTTTCTGACCATCATTAATGATCTTCCTGGCGTCATCATTTCTCAAGTAGGCATCTACGCAGACAACACTACTATTTACTCCGGTTTCAGTAGAAACTGATAAAGTTAACCAAGCCGTTGGTTTCGAAAACGACCTCCAATCTGTGCCAGGAAATGACTTGTGGATTTTAATGCATCCAAAACGAAGCTGCTGCCATTTACTCACCATAGAAACTTCTCTGCCTCCTATCAGCATGGTTGGTGCTCAACTCCACGAGAGCGCTTCAATGCGCCTTCTGGGTCTCACGTTTTCCACTGGTCTGAGGTGGAACAACTACATTGAATCAATAGCTATATCTACAGCAAGGAAATTTGTTTCTCTGTTTCTCGCCTGAGTTCATCTTTCATATCCACAAATCTACTATTTGTCCATGCATGGAATATTGTTGCCATATATAGTCTGCTGTCTCCACTGTTCATCTCGAGGTTCTCGGCAAAATCCAAAGACGCAATGTGATCGGTCCTGACTTGGGGTCTCGACTCCAGTCAATTTCTCACCGACGTAATGTGGCTTCCCTCTGTCTTTTCTATAAATATTCTCATGGCATCTGCTCTGAGGAGCTACATTCATTGGTGCCCCGACTGCATGATTTTAAGCGTGCAGCTAGGCTGGCATCTCGGTCGCACTCTTTTACTGTCGAAACAGTTAAATATAACTACCTCTTCTACTCCAACGAGTTCTTCACTCGCACTTCCCGACAGTGGAACTCCCTTCCTCTTACTTGCTTACCTGATAACTATAATCTTCAAAAATTTAAATGTAATGTCAATTGACATCTAATTCTTTGATTCCCGTTCTTCTTTTTATCAATTCCTCACCCCCTATTCTTTTCCCTTATTTTCACTCTCTGTAACCCCTTACTTACTAGTGGCACTTTCGTCTTGCTTGGGATGAAATGCTTAAAAAAATACGGTAATGGTAATATCAACCGTTTCCCTATAAGGAAACATTTGCATTCATTGACCGCGCAACCAGTACTGTTTTCGTTTGAAATGAATAAAATCTTTCTCTTAAAAGAATTTTTTCAGGAATATAGGTCTCTTAAGTTCAGTATATGTCATTGCTCTTTGAAGTATTGATGGGGGTTTCTTTCCAAACCATTTAATCGAAGCAATGTGGAATGTTAAAATCTTGATTATGTCATTACTTTCTCTTCAAGTTACATTTATTAACCATTTTAATTGTTACTGCTGAAGGTAGTGCTCAACTGATGTGGTTTCTTGGTACAGTTCTTTGTGATTCTGTAGCGCCAGTCCCCAATGTCTAAAGAAGGATGATCTTTTCCAAGACTCTTTGGCTTTACTCGCTCAAAGCTATTTTTAACTATTGATCTTAGAAAGCGTCAGTTTGGATATTTCTGAATAGGTTTGGTGTCATGCATATCATCCTTATGAAAATCTCAGCCTGACGAGGCTATTTAAGAACATGTCTCGTGTTTTGATATTTTGGTTTTGTAGCAATTTTGCTATATTGGACAAGACCAGCTCTGGCACAGCCTATTCTCTGTTCAAATTTCTACTGTTGGTAGATCTCAAGTGATGTGGTTTCTGTCATTTGGTACAGTTCCTTGTGATTCTGTAGCACCAGTCTACAAGGTTCAAAGAAGACTGACCTTCGTCAAGACCCTCTGAGTTTACTTACACAAAGCCTTTTTTCACTATTGATCTTAGGAAGTGGTTGCATGCAGATGACAGCTTACATGCCTCTGAACGGGTTAGATGCCATGCATGACATCCATATGAAAATCTCAATCTGATAATACTATTTAAGAACATTACTCAAGTTTTGCTAGGCTCCTGGTTTAACATTTCTATATAAAAATGAAAAAATATTTTGATGGGAGACAAGTGACAGTTTATATATTTTTGAATAGGTTTGGTGCCATGCTTGACATCTATATGAAAGTCTTGATGTGACTAGGCTAAGAACATGATTCAAGTCTTCAGGTTAGTGTTTCGGTTTTGTAGCAATGTGCGGTATTGGGCAAAACTATCTCTGGTGCAGGCTATTTTATGTTCAATTTCATTTTCTTGTATACTTAATTTGTTATAGCTGATCCATACATCAAGATAATTGAAGTGTTTAATATTTTTTAATTCGGCGTCCTGAATTTTTATGATGGATTCACCTTCGTTCCAGTTCTAGGTCTTAGATTCCGTTTTATATTTATGTACAATACGATATAAAAAGCTAGCGATAAAATCTCTCACAACCGAATAAGATATTTTAAACATTTCTGTTAAAAACAGATGTTATAAGGTGAAATTCGCATAGTATATTTATCTAATATAAATCTATATTTTGAAAGTTTTACCATAATAGCATTTTATGATGAAAAAAAAAATTGAATTACATGAGAAAATATGACATAGTGTAATGTATATTTAACTGTAAATCCTTCCAATTTTGACACATTTTTTGATATTTAATGCACCACTTATATACTTAAAAATGTATACCTAGTTTCTTTGTTAACAGCAACTGTAGTAATTAGAAGCTTTCACACCACTTGGTTCCTTCTCATGGGGTTATTTTGTAAGAGTTCGAGCCATGAAACTCGATACACTTTTGCCAATTACAGATTGCAGCGAAAATAACTGTCGCCCAGTTACAAGACATTGATTGGTGGCTGATTGCAATTCAGTCTATGGACATTAGCTGGACCTTACGGCAAAAGGTGGACAGCTTAACCATCTAAAATCAAGCATGCACACAGATACGTAGATAGTTGTCAATCTGCTTCTATACAGTATTATGTATTAAATATATTAACGTTCTCTCTCTCTCTCTCTCTCTCTCTCTATATATATATATATATATATATATATATATATATATATATATATATATATATATGTATGTATAGAGTGCAATCGATCAATTGTCGTCTAAATTACGCAAAAATAAAAATAACACCGACATACCATTTTAAAAGATATCTTTACCAAAATTACACAAAAATATCTTGAAATACTAAAGAGAATATTTATTCAATAAAATATCCATTGGCTTCAACCACGGCCTACTTTGGAATCACCTGCAACTCTTCTGGACGCCCTCTTTGTTTAAGTTGATGAATGCTGCCATAATCCTTGCCTTCAGTTCATCTTTGGTGTTACAAGGAGATTTGTTCGTCTCTCGCTCAACTGCATTCAGAATCAAGGGAGATGCAGTCTGGGGAGTTAGTTAGCCAGATCTAAGGGATGATGTGGTTGCAGAAATTGTCTGACAGACATAACTGGGTTCGCCTTCTTGTGTGACATGGTGCAGAGCCCCTTTGCCAGAAATAGGTTCTTTCAGCCACCATCTTAATCCAGGGTAGCACTACCTTCGTAATCACCAATACACTCATTCAACTCTTTCCGAATCCTCTGCACTGTCCTTAGATTGATACCCAAACATTTTGAAATTTTCGTATTGAAGCTTCCGGTGCGAATGCCAAGCAGTACAGCATGCTGTTTTCAAATTCCTGTTGGGGCGATTTTCGTCAAACTAGTCTCTTTCTCATGAGCGGTGACCTACTGACTCTACTATATTGTGTAGTCGACAAAACTAAAACACACAACGATCATGCGCGAAAATAAAATATAGTTTCAAGGTATATTGTATTTATAAGTATGAGGGAGAGAGCGTGTTATATATATATATATATATATATATATATATATATATATATATATATATATCATCAATATAAATAATATTACTTAGCAGATTGATGTTTTTTTGTGATTGCTCATTCATTCTCCAGAACGTTTATATATATATATATATATATATATATATATATATATATATATATATATATATATATGTATATATATATATATATATATATATATATTGCTGAAAAGTTGCTACATTTATAAAGGAAAGGGCTCATTATTGGAGATAGATCGTTTATAGATATATAAAATGTGTAGCAGGGGATCAGCACTGAGTGTCAGTTTCAAGCTTCAATGGACTTTATATATATATATATATATATATATATATATATATATATATATGTATATATATATATATATATATATGTGTGTGTGTGTGTGTGTGTGTGTGTGTGCGTGTGCGTGTGCGTAAATGATTTGGGTATGTTATCCTGAAAGAGTTATAAGTTATCGACATTTAGAAAAACCTTGATGGGACTATGTTTTAAAAATAATATCAAGTAATTCATTTCGCCTATATGGCTTGGGGTGTGTAATTCACATTTAGAAAAGCATTCATGAAAGTATATATATGGTTTCACACACCCACACACACATATATATGTATGTATGTGTCTGTGTGTGTATACAGGCTGACCCCAATAAACGGAAATTTTTGAAGTGCGTATTGCCAGACATGAGCAAGTGGCAACACTGCGAGACAGTGACCTTGAGCAAGTAAACATTTCACCATTTAGAATTCAAGATGAAATTCGCAGTATACCCAGCTGAGGTGTTGCAGCAGTCAATGAGGAATCTCAACAGCAGATTTCAAGAATGCATTCGTACAGGAGGACGCCATCTACAGGACGTAATTTAAAAAAAATGAAAATTCCATCATTGTTTCTTAAATGGCATGTTTTAAGGTTTCAATTACTATGAATAAAATATTTTTCTTCCATCACACTTGATTTGATTGGATTCTTAAAACGCTCCCGTTTTTTGGGGGTCACCCTATATATATATATATATATATATATATATATATATATATATATATGTATGTATGTATGTATGTATGTATCTATGTCTGTCTGTGTGTGTAAAGAGACAAAATTGAAAAAAAACTGTTAAGACAACGCGTTTCACTTATTAATGGACGATACTTTCAAGTCGGAATGAGAAACAAACCTGGGCTTTAGGAAAGTTCATTGGTATTTTCTTGGAAAGGATAAAAAAAAATAACCTTATCAAATGCTACGGCCAGAAAGTTTTTTTGTTTTCTTTTTATTGAAGTCTTTAACATTAACAAGATTTCAAATTAGCCCACTTCGAATGTTTTTTTCACTCTATTTCTTTGTATACCACATTGTGTTATTATTTCTTTTCTAATTAACCCGATTTAACTTATATGAGCGCAGTTGAGATTAACCGTAGAGGATTGTCAGATTAGTGCATTTTTATTCCTAGTAAACGCTTTTCTCTTTTAAACAGACTGATACTTATTTATAAGATTTAAAATGTGTTCACATGTGTTACGGTGATCTTCGAATGCGTTTAAATTGTTGTCATGCAATAGATCCTTGCTAAATGCATATGGTTTTCTTAGCAATCTATTGTATAACAATCACTTTAAACGGCCTCATAATTCACCGTAACACGTTTGAGCAGAATTTTCACCTAATAAATGTCAGTCTGATAAGAGAAAAGAGATCACTAAGAAGAATTGAATGCACTCCGATCTTCACAATTCTCCCGGGTCAACATCAGATCGGGTTCATATGCAATGAAACGCTGCTTGTAACAGCTCTGGTCCTGAAGAAAGAGTCGTCTCTAATCTACTTGTAGAAACTGAGATATGATTACCATCATCAAATCGAAACATCTAAGAGTCAGAACGTATATTCAAATTGCCAAATGTTTTTTGAGAAGGGGGTACTGAATTAGGCATTAATTAATTGGCAAAGTAATTCCCTGGTACCTGTGTACATGGTTAGGATTTTATCATATACTCGAGTTACTATTTCGTAAACAGAATTTGTTTGAGGGATCGAAAAAATGGAGTTATTCACAACATAAATGTGGAAGAAAGTAAAAAGCTGTAAAATATCTGAAACCACAAAACTTGTACATGAGAGAAGAGAGAGGTGAAACAACACAAATTTCGCAAGGCATTGTATTCACATCCTATTCTGCAGACCATCTCCTAGCCCTTATGAACCTCAGCAGCTACCAGCAACTTGCAAAAGAAGCACAATGCCTTCACTTAATAACCTTATCACCACCAGTTGGCCTGCAAAAGAAGTAATTTTTTTTAAGCATTACGCCCCGAGCAAGGCGTAAAGCCACTAGGATGCAAGGGGTTGCAGAAGATTTAGAGCGAGAGCCGATAGGAGTGATAGAAGAAAGGATGAGGAGATGGATAGTGGATAGATCAAGGTAACTCGAGATGTCAATTGACATTACATTTGAATAGTTGGAGATTATAGCTCTCAGGGAAACAGTAATTGGGAAGGGTATTCCACGGGCGGGAGGTGCGAGGTTTGAAGCTATTGGAGTAGAAGAGACGGCTACATTTAAAAGTTTCTACAGTGTAAGGGTGAGAGCGGGATGCCAGCCTCGTAGGGCGCTTGAATTCATGGAGTCTGGGAACCAGTGAAAGCAGCTCATCGGAGCAATTACCATGAAAGTATTTGTAGAAAAGACAGAGAGAGGCGACGGCGCGTCTGTGAGAGAGTGACTGTAGACGAGATGCCAGATCTGGGCCAATTATATTACATATCCGTCTCTGGATCTTGTCAAGAACTCCGAGGTAAACAGAAGGTGCCCCAGACCATATATGGCAGCAATACTCCATGCATGCGTATGCTTGCATTTTAATTCATTCTGGTTCTGGATAGAGCTATAATGCCTTCTTATCCTTCACTTTTATTGGCCTCATCATTTACATGCGGACTCTATGCCAGTCTTCCATTGATCTTGTCAGCTATCAAAGGGCCTGCAAAAGGAGCAGAAAGCATTCTTATATCTGCCCTTTACTGACCTCATCAACCACCAGCGTTCTTGTTCTAGAATTGAAATGTTTTCTTATCCCAATCCCAGAATGACCTCATTAGCCACAAACGGCCGGCAATGGAAGTGGAATCTTTCTTACATCAGTGTCTTATTAGCCTTATCAACCACCGGCGGTTTTGTTCTAGTAGTGGAATCCTTTAAGCTTGCCCTTAATAACCTCCTCATCGACCAATTAACCTGAAGCAGAAGTGGAATGTCATCTTATTCTTGATATTCAATTCATCATATATCAGTAAGCCTACAACAAAAGTAGAACGCCTTCTATTGCTTCTTCTTTCCTGACGGCATCAGTTACCTGCGTCCATTCTTCTAAAGGGGGGTGCCCTCTTATGCCAAATTTTTCTTCATAAATCACTAAAGGGCCAGCTAAAGGAATGGAGTTCCCTCTCAAACCAGTATATATTGACATCAGTCAATAAAAGGGCCTGAATAGATGCAACCTTATGTCTCTGTTTTATTGACCTCATCAGCTATCAGGGTTCTTTTTTTTTCTATAAGTGAAATTGTTTCCTTTGTTAGTGTCTTACTTACTCCATCAGCCACGAAAGGGTTTTACTCCAGAAAAAATGCTTTATAAGATATTTGTTCTTCATTAAAAAGGGAAATCTTTAAATCACCCCACATTATTATCATTGATTTTTGAAGTGCGCATTTATAACTTTGTTTTATTATCAGCAATAAAATAACATTAAAAAAGAAAAAAAGAAAAAGTTAAACTATATCATAGTTCCCCTTTTCTCTATCCGACGCTTTCCTTCCTTCTCTTTTTTTTTCTTTTCCAGCTGTTCTTCCTTCTCTCTCTTTCGTCGTCTCTGACAAATTCTTGTTCGGCATACACAGTGCCCTGTACTGGTGTTCAGCGGTAATAAAATTTTTGTGTAATGCAAGATGTGAAAGATAATCTTGATTCTATCGAAATTGTACTGACTACTCGAAGAGGGAAAAGATTGCGCAGATTCTTGTCTTGAAATTCGGTATTCGAAACATCGCCTCAGTCGACAACTGGCACCTGATGTACACGGTCCCAGAGCACGCACAGATTGATAGATAGGCAGAAACTGAGAAATATGAACGGACTGTATCTGAACTTTTTAAGTACCCAAGTATATATATATATATATATATATATATATATATATATATATATATATATATATATATATATATGTGCGGTGCTTATTGGAAAGCGCTCAATATCAGTCAGAGAGTTAACATATTTAGTTGAATGGATACGTATTTATTTCACAGACTCATATCCATGCAGTTATATATATATATATATATATATATATATATATATATATATATAGAGAGAGAGAGAGAGAGAGAGAGAGACACACACACACACAGAGAAAGAGCGATATATATATAGACAGAGAGAAAGAGAGCCATATATATATATACATATATATATATATATATATATATATATATATATATATATATATATAAGAAATGTTAAAAGGTTCATGTTAAAAAGATAAAAAAATATAAAAAAACAAATGAAAACTACAGAGAAAAGTTCATTTTCTCCATCAAGACATTCATTTCTGTAGTTTACTGCTACCAGCAAACAGAAATATTTCTTCTCCTGATGATGGCCATTTTGGCCGAAACTAGTCGAGGAATCTAAATGAAATAATAATAAAAAAAGAACGAAAGAATATTAATCTACAACCCAGTGTGTCTGAAGATTTTAATATTTTTTTATTGTTCAATACATATATATATATATATATATATATATATATATATATATATATACTTTCGGAACTCTCATGTTGTATTCGACGTATGAGGGTTAGAAGTTTAGTTCCTAGGAAATGATACCAGCACATATGATTAGATTATAGTGGTGGGGGCTTTGTGCAGAACCGACCACAATTTTCGAGGGGTCGACTACAGAGACCTGGTGCACTACGTGCCACAAGGACCCAAAATCATCTGTGTAAACAATGACGGACTATCATCACTGTCTTGTCCTGTCCGTATATTGCTTAATATGTTGTAATTGACATCTTTGATAATGGCTTATGTAAGCCGAAAGCTTAGATTGTATTAAAAAAATATGGATCAATATTGTGAATTTCTTTCTTCGTTCAACGATAATGTTAATACACTTATCAGACGTTATGAAAAAAATTCACATAAAATAAATAGACAACACTTGTCTATATTATATAATGAAACGTGTATGAATATATATATATATATATATATATATATATATATATATATATATATATATATAAATAAAGATAAAACGTTTTCAGTTCTTGGCAAATTCACAGAGACATTTACAAGATCATCATAATTTCTCTTCCAGTTCATATGTTCACACTGTTGATACGTGCAGATTTTCGGGGGATAATCTTCATAGGTGTAAACATGCGATTTGGGTGGGTGGAGGCGGAAAATGTGTTTAAAGATGAAAAGCAAAAAGGGGATTGTGTGGTAATGATCAGCTCTAAAAAAACAAAAAAATAGAACGCACATTCCTACAAATGCAGGTGTTGTGATCGACATGTTTACTAACTAAACAGTATAATTGAAGAAAATTAAAAATACGTGTTGTTATTTCAGAAATGTTGTGGTCGACGATGCTCCGGTAGGCTCTGACATTGCTTCTAATATAGAAATAGCAGAAAATAACGGAGAATTTATTTATTCATTTTGGCTAAGGTTTCTTGACAGAACTCTGAGAAACAGTCATAAATTAATTATTTATTCCGTAAAGTATTTTGGTTCCTTAAACGAGCCACCTCTCGCGTAATTTTAAACGCAACCCATCGATAAACGATAGCATTTATTTACATTTTTTTATGGATATTCTTACTTTTGCAAAAATAGATTTGTGTATAGTGAAAGCTTGAAAAATTTTTGCTCACTGTTGACAACTACCTGATTTAAATGTGGTTGATTTTAGCCTCGCATGAACAGAGGATGGGCAGATTGCATAGTAGCAAACACAGCCAGGTATGTTATGAATCAAAACTCGAAAGCATCAATGGACTCCTACCATGCCAATTAGTGTTTCGAATCTACTAAAGACATGCACCCGGGGAAGGCAGAATTAGGAAGATAGAGACCGATAGTTGTAAGTATTCTGCACGAGCAGTTTGCTAACCATCATTTAATGTCCACATAAGCATGTCTCTCTCACGCTCTCTCTGTCTCTCTGTCTCTCTCTCTCTATATATATGTGTGTGTGTTTCTGATCAAACCGGACTCATAAAAAATTACATCGGTTAACACAACCACATGCTTATCCAGACGTCTTACGTTACACATATCTGATCACAGCTCCATTAGAACCCATTTAAACACACACACAAATTTACCCGACTCCATTAGGAACATACTAGTAGAAAACACAAATATATTAACTGCATCCACCTGCAAAAAAAAGACTAAAAATAATGGAGGCTTTAATAATAAAAAAAAAGCCAACTCTTAACAATATTAACTAAGAAGAAAGCCATAATGTGCTAACCGTATTCGGAAATTAAAAACATCCCTACCACACACTAAGACATACACAGAACACACACTCGATTAAGCTGAAAAATCGTATCATCCTTGATAATGGCTAAAGGTATAGCCGAAAACGCTCGGAAATATAAAACATTTGGACAGTTCTTACACACCCTTTGTCCAGAAAAGAAAGGTCTTGTTCGAACACAAGAAAAATTAAACAAAAAGCTTAACCATAGTACCTTGTCTGTCGTTTTTAATGAAACATGCATAAAGGAAGGATTGCTGCCTAAATATACAACTAAATAGATATATATGTGTGTGTGTGTGTGCGTGTGTATGTATATATATACATACATATATATATATATATATATATATATATATATATATATATATGTGTGTGTGTGTGTGTGTGTGTGTGTGTCTGTGTGTGTGCGTGTATTCTCACACTTACTCCATATGTGGCCTCCTTTGTAAATCACTAGCGGGTCTTAAATGCCACTTAAGATTATCGCACAAACTTTCATAACTGAATCAATAAGCTGTCAGATCCTCATACGTCGAAACCGACGGGAGAGTCCATTATATATATGTGTGTGTGTGTGTATTTTTTCTATATATGTTCTATATGCGCGATACTTATACAATTGCTTATGTATGTATACTCAAATATATATATATATATATATATATATATATTTATATATATATTCAGTTGTATATATATATATATATATATATATATGGCTTGACGATTGTATATAGCATGAAACAGACTGTCGCCTCTAAGTGTTGACTTCTATGTTCACTTTTATATTTACACACGCTCTATCTCTGATATTGAGCACTTTATTCCATAAATATAGCACACCTTGAGACTATATTTCTTTATATATATATATATATATATATATAATAAAACTGTTTTTACAAACAAGAAACTATATCTTATCTGGGAAAGGGTTATATTAAAAAAGTTCCCAATGTACATAAAATCGAAATTGCAGATCTATTTAATATTTAAAATAATAAACCATCCTTTTCTGCTACTGCTGTTTCCACCAGATGTCTTATTACTGCTTGAAGAAACGATTTATTGGTGTGTTTATTCTTTTAAATATTATATATATATATATATATATATATATATATATATATATATATAGTGGGGAAAACAAATAAACGTACACAAACAAATTATTAATTTCTTTTATTTACAACCAATGAATAAACGTACTTTTCATATAATTAACTGTACAGACATTCATAATAGCTGAATATGTATAGAAAACGGAAAAAAATGAGTTAATAGAAATAAATCCTATTTATCTACTTTAATGAGTGAAAAAATTAATCGTACAATGCAAATTTCAGAATTTAAAACTTTTAAATTGCTTTAATACTCTAGATTATTCAAGTGGAATATTCTAGAATGTTCCAATAATGTTGTCAGTAGTTATTTTAGTCTCAAAAATTACAAACAGTTAATTATATGAAAAGTATGTTTATTCATTAGTTGGAAATATGATCAATTAAAAATTTAATTAAACATAATTAATTAAAAATGTACGAATATTTGTTTCTTCCAGCTGTATATATATAAATGAGTGTGCGTATGTGTGTCTGTGTTAGGGCCATTTATCTGTTGGCTTAATTTTTTCAGAACATTAAAAAAAATTGTTGGATGATCGGTACCTAAACTGGTTGCCACATCAGGCTTGCCTGATGAGGTGGTTATCTGGACATTCAACAGGATAATAAGTAAAACGTGTTAAAGGGTGGATGAAACATCTAGTTTGCTCAACGGTCATCTAGTACACATTCGTATACATATGTGCACGGTGTTCTATCGCTAAGAAATATATATATATATATATATATATATATATATATATATATATATATATATATATATGCGAGTGGATGTAGAAATATCTAGGTTGGTATCCAGTTATGTTCTAAACCTACTGAGTGTGAGAAACATGTGGTCTTCATTAGGCCATCTCTCTAGCAGGGCTACGGTCAAATCACGCTGAAAACACCAGTTGCTTTAGTCCAGTGGTTCTCCACCTTTTTTTTATACATGGATCACTTTTACTATTAATTTGTTTTGGGGTTGACGTCCATAACCATTCGATGAAGAAAAAGCTTACATTTTACTAATAGATAAGTTTAGGAATTGTATTAGAGAAATAGTAATATGCCTTATTTTGAAGTAAAACTAATTTAATGAAAATAAACTTGTATTTAACAACTAGATTCTGTGGAAAATTTATGAACGTAAGTAAAATAATTTAACATTATAACTTTTATGGGACCTTACCCATAATAACATAGTAGACTATTCCATACGTAATAAATAATGCGCCTCAAGGGGACGCAGGGAATTCAGAGTTCGGTCCGAAGTCGGGCGACCGGCTGACCGGCTGATGAGTAGAACTCTGCCTTCGGGCTGGGAGGAACCCGAACGAGGCTACGCCGAAGGGCGGAGTCTCTTTCGGGGCGGTAAACCGACCCTGAACCCGTTTATACGGGTTCAAAGGGCATATTTTGGGCCGAGCTCACGGGCTCGGAGATCCCACGTTAAACCGGCCTTGTGCCACATGGTGCCCTCGTGGGTGGGTGTCTAAATAGCGTTCAGTCTGAAGTCTGGAGTGAAGTCCGTCAGGAGTCTGTCAGTCAGCCAGAGCGAGTCAGTCAGTTGAATCAGAGGCAGTACGAAACAGTTTCGTGTTCAGACAATTACTACTAAACCTGATTGTTCGTACTAACACTTTTCTACTTCTCTGTATATATTCCTGTTTGTAATATATCTGTGTTGTTCCATATACGTGTTCGAGTTCTTCTTTATTGGCTCTCCCTTGGACTATCACCGTGGTACAAGGAACCGGACCATAACAATAACATTTTAAAATATATGACTAATTAATAAATTTAAAAAGCGCATATTTATTCTATGAGATTCATGTGGTTGATGCTGTCCTACGTGAGTTTTTTTTAATATTCGGCTCCATCGATATCAATAATAGTCAAAGATCACACCTTTTGACAATGTCGAGTCTATTACTATATTAATTAATTTGTATTAATATATCAATATTTTATTTTTTAATATTTAAAATTAATATTATTATTTATTATTAATATATTAAATGAATCCTTCATGTATACTTTTTTCAGTTTTCATCCAACTTTTACAATCCGGTAGAGTAAAAAGGAGGCTTGACCTCGTTTTCTGCTAGTTTTAGGGTTGTTTTTCTGTCATTTGTATTTTAATATGGCCTGGATTATTTTAGAAATTCCAATTTTCATTTATAAGTACCATTCCGAGGTGAAATTGCTCTATGGACCGCTAAAATGTTGCCATAGACCCTCTATTTGCTATATTTTTTGTGTGTGTGTGTGTGGAACTCCGAGTAATGTGACATGGAGTCCTCGGGGTCATATGGATCCCGGTTGAGAACCTGCTTTAGGTGATCACTTAAGTTAATCAGCGTCGAGCTAGGTCAGTACTTAGATAGAGGATCGCTTGGAAACACCGCGTTCTGTAAGCAAAAATATAAAACCCGAAATATGTTCCGGCTTTAAATAATCTACAAACGATTGATAAACTGTAAAAAAAAAAAAAATCGATCAACCCAAGGAGGGGGGAACTCAGATACCAATGATATGACTAATCAAGAGTGGTCTCTGCTTGTTTTATTACTCTCCTCTTTGAGAGAGCTATTTCTGTTTACTGGGACTATAAAAGGACACTACACATGAAGCTTGTATTTTCATTTGAATTAAAGCCTACACCTGCGTACTTTTGTCATTAGAACCATATCAATAATTTCTTTTGCATCCAGGGATGTAGACAAGTTCTTATTTTTGAACAAATGCATTCGAAATTCAGAGGCTGGGATTAGCTCTGCTTAAAGCCTCTTCTCACTTAAAAAAAATACTTCATGTGCAGGTATAGCTTGATTTCTTTTAACATCAGGAATAGCTACATGCAAGTTCTATTCTGATAGCTTCTTTTCTCGCACTTCTCGCTTGTGGAACTTACTTCCGGTTTCTTGCTTCCCTGACACCTACGATTAACCACACCAAGAACAAATCCTTTAAATGGCGACAGTCTTAGTGAAATCTGTACGCATGATAAGCATATGTGTTTGTTCGTGTACGTGTGTGTATATGTGTGTGTATGTACCCGCGTATATCTTATTGAAAATCGACTGAAAAGTTATATATTTCATTTTTGATTATATTTTTCCAGTTAATGCACGGCTGGATCAAATATTTGGAGAAAATATTTGCTAGAGTCGCTACGATCATCTATAATCATTTCCAACATCGAATAAATATATTAAATTATAATTATAGTTTTTTTTTTTTTTTTTTATGTGTATGTGTTTCTATGTGGGTTGCGTTCACTTGTATATATATATATATATATATATATATATATATATATATATATATACATTGGTTTATGTTATAAATACAGATGTTCGCAAATGTTCCCCACATCTGGCAAAAAGCTATTATCGACGGGCATCTAATGAAGACGAAACATTGGCAAATGACGTGCAAAACTATTAGGTTGGTGCAAATATAATGACGTAATAATGTCGTTTTTTGACGTTAAAAATACGTCAAAAAACGACATTATTACGTCATTATTTTTGCACCAACCTAATAACTTGAAAATGGTACCTACGATACAGTACTCCCTTTCTAGCCAATCAGAAACATGCATCTTTTATAACCAATCAGAAACATACATCTTTTATAACCAATCAGAAAGAGAAACAGATATATACTTCTCCAATTAACAAATAGTTCATGTAACCTTTTGGGGGTGGTTGTGAATTATAAATATTAAGATTCTAAATCATTTTTTTATTAGTCACTAGGCCATGTCGGACTTTATTACTAACACCATTTTGCTTAGTTTTGTCGGAAATAATGAAGAATAGACTTACGTGAGTAGAGCGGCGATGTCGACCGGGAAGTCGTAAGGGGCACGAATGCCTCATTCTCCTCCTCTTTAGTAGCCTTCTATTTGAACTGGCGGAAGAGGTGAGGACAGAGGTCGAGCGTATGTAAATATAAATATAAACGTGAACATTGAAGTCAACTCTCAGAGGCGACAGGCTGTTTCATGCTAGACGCAATCGTCAGGCGTCCTGACGATTCCGCCTAGCTCAAGACAGCCTCTAATTGTTGACTTCAATATCACTTTTATATATATTAGGTATATATATATATATATATATATATATATATATATATATATATATATATATGCGATGATGGCGTTATATCTGCAGTTGTTGACTTTTTACACTAACAGGATGAAAGTTTCTTCCCTCATGGAATCCAAGCCCTTAAACACGGATGGAAGAAATGTGTGAACCTCAAATATGTTGAAAAATAAACGGCATTTGGCCACATTCCATGAGAGTACCTCGAGAAGGGCAGGAATCCATCTCTTCTCCCCCAGTTAAATACCAGGGGTAGACTGAGCTTTCGAGCCTTGGTTTGTGGCCATTCTAGGAAAAGGCAACAGAATACTGCTCTATTTTTCCCGAGAAATCACGACACTTCAGTGACAGTAAAGAAACGTTATTTATGATTGCCTACGTCCTGAATGAACGAGACATTTAAAAAAGAAATTATCTCATAGCCATTTTAAAAAATAAATGATTTAAAACACATACCGTGTCGTAGGGAGCGCTTCTCTTCTGAATGGCAAACGTCTGCTGAGAAATGAACGGTGACGAAAATCTTACTGGTATCTTAAAGTCCCACTTTACTTTCTTCTTTTTTTTGTACTTGCGGCATCAATAAAATAAGTTGAAATCTAATACAGAAACCGGTGCGATTTTACAAAGGAAAGTAAGTGCGTTGTTGACACTTTTGTTTGATAACCCTATCCAGTGCCACCATCTGTGCTTCGTGGATTCGTGAGCTATCGCCCCAACAGCGATCTTCCAAGGAACGCTGGCAGCAGTTTGGTAGTGGTGATACTAATGAGCTGAACGGCAGCATTTTATGATACCGATTTGATATTGAACTCCAGAAGTCACGTCGCCGCCCTTCGATTCCTCTCTCCCGACAATCCTTTAACAACTACAAACAACCCCATTTCATTCCATCCACTAACATCTGCGTTTTCAGAGTCCTTGAAGAATTGTCTTATTTAACCTCTTATCAATGCTCTACATTCTGCCAAGCCCCTGACCCATCGTACAGTATTCCATCCATTCACGTCTTTCACGCTTCGATTTTCAGGGACTCATTTGTTTCTTCAGTTGAAATAGATACTGTCTGATGTACCAACTTCAGATAGGAGTTCTCCACAGCTGCAAAGAAAAGATTATATCACGAAAAGAGAAACGAGAAAAGATGATAATCGCTATGGCAGCTCTTTTATATGGAAGTTTATTCGGAAAATAATGGCCGATTTTATAGCAGAATTTACTCGAAGTGCAACGTCATATATACTCAATATTTCTCTAGTCTAAATATATATTTTGTAAAATTGACTACTCTTCTATAAATCTGAGATGTGTTTCATTTCACAGATAATAATTTGCCTCTTTAATAATCCCAAACGAAAACTGAAAACCTTTTAGATTTATACCTTTGCCAATGTATTTGCATGTAAGTGAATAAAACGAACCTAGCTGGAATTAGATCTCCAATTAACAGTTCCGAGTTGTTATCCACTAGCAGCATGACCCGGCGTTGCCCGGGGTTGATTCAAGAATCGTACGACTCATACAGCAATCGATATCACTTGACTTAAAATATTTTTGCCCTTCCTTGCCTTTAAAGGAGTGTCCTTTGCCGTGTTGATGTTGCTACATGCCTTACTTCTTGCCTATCTCACACTCAGAATTTTTTCTAAGCTCTATACTAAACATTAAATCTGCTACCAAAAAAGAACTAAACAAAATGAACACAAAACGATCAGCTTTAAAAAAAGGACTCGTAACTGGAAAAACCGAATGAAAAAGAATGTTAGCAACAAATACTTTTTCACACCTAACCCAGTTCTGCGGAATCAGAATCAACGTTAAGTTTAAGCAAGCGAATGAGCCAATTGGAGTAAAGTGCCATGCAGATTTAAATTTTTCCCACTTGTGACGAATGCAGCTATAGATTTTTTTTTGCATGCTAGCATGCTAGTTAACATTCGTGTCAGTCAGCTGTTGGCCCTCACGCTGGCCAATAGAATCTTCCTGCCTATTTGTGGCAGTCAGCTATAGGCTCTCACTCTGACCAGTACAAAATGGCCGCAAACTACATGAAAACTGCCGTAGAAGCATGAAAAAAATCGATTATTTCCACTATCGATGGTAGTTGGGAAATGCAATATCGGTCATAGCCTTCCCACTAACTTGGAGCATGTGCATGCAAATTTTGGTGCAAATGCGTCGAAAATTGCGGCCGTGCATTCGTCACATACACACACACACACACACACACACACACACACATCCTGCCTTTTATAGATAGAGATTACATCCAAGCTTATAGCACCTGAATTTCCTAAGCTGTCATCCATCTAGATACTGACCAGGCTCGACGTTGCTTAATTTCGGTGATCGTATTGGAACTGGTGTTTCAACATATGACCGGAAAACATTCTTATTTAAGCACTGGATGAAGATACGATACAATAAGTAAATAAAGTAACTCAGCGTATGAGTCGCAGGTTTTAAAACGTATACAAATCGGCTCAACTATGACTTTATTAATAATTATCTTGATTTTTTAACCATATTACCTCATGGAAAGCATTAAAGCCAGTAAGACACAAAGGATTACTGAGTGTGGAGTAATAAAAAAAAAAAAAAGTAACATTATTAAGGAGCTAGAAGAATAGAAGAGTAATCAAAAAGACAGTAGATAACGATTGAAATTGCATTTATATTTTTGAAGATTAAATTTGGCTGGAAAGCAGGGAACCAGGAGAGAGTTCCTCAAGCGAGAAGTGCGAGAAAAGAAACTGTTAGTATAGACATCTAGACAGTTCAATTTAGAATTGATGAGAACTTGCCGCCAATCTAGTAGTGTGCTTAAAGTCATAAAGTCTAGGTACGATAGTGAAGAGTTCACCAGAAAATATTTACAGATAAGGTGTCGTCATTAAACCGTACCGTACATTATGACAGTGGGAAAGTGACTAAAGCTGAGATTCCAGGTTAGGACAAATAGTATTGCAGATTCTTCTTTGGATTTTATCAAGAATTTCTAAAAAAAAAATAAAAAAAAAAAAAAAACAGCTTGAGCACTGGACTATATGTAGCAACAATATTCAAAGCATGGACGGATGACAGACTTATAAATTAGAAAAACTATCTAGTGTGATAGGGTGAACTAACTTTCCTAGCAGTAGACACGGCAATTGATTCAATATAATCTTTACATTTCATGTCAGCCGAGAATATAATGGGTTTGAAGAATCTGATGCGTACACGGTATATTGAAGGCAAGAAGGCCTGAAGGAAACATCGACTAAGCTACGTAACGAGCTTGTGTAATTGGGAAGATATTAAGATGACAAACATTGCCTTGAGCTAAAAAGGAAGTTGTAGAGAGCTATGATCGCCTACTCCCTGAAGAACATGACACATAAAAGAAAAAGAAGAACCATTCGCATCAAGAAAATGTCGATCCTAATAGTGTATAATAATTAAATATTTTAATGATTTGGCAGGCAGTAAATTTATTTTGTCACGATTAAAAGTAGGTTTACTTGAATCGACAAATTGTCTGCAGACATTTTCAAATGGCCCAATTGTGTGTGCATCTGCTGTTACATATAATATAGGGTTTGATTTGGTTTGTTTAACGGCGTATCTACTCCTTATTGGCCAATGCTGAAATTTTATTTTCTTGTCAGTTTTTTTTTTTTTTTTTTTTCTTTTCAAAAAATGTATTGCTGGTAATTTTTTTATATTCTTTTACTATGAAAATATATTGCTGGTAATTATTTCTTTTTACTATGAAAATGTATTGCTAGTAATTTAAAAAAAAATTACAATGAAATTGTATTGCTGAAATTATTTTATTTTTTATTATGAAAATCTAGTGCTTCTATTTTTTAATTTTAAAACATGAAAATATATTTTTAATAATTTTTTTATTATGAAAATTTATTCCTAGTAATTTTTATTTTATTTTTTTACTACGAAAATGTATTGCTAGTAACGTTTTTTAATTTATTTTACTATGAAAATGTATTGCTTAGAATTTTTAAAAATCTTTTTTACTATGAAAATGTATGACATATTTAAAAAAAAATTTTTAATATGAAAATGTATTGCTGGTAATTTTTATTTTTTACTATGAAAATATATTGTTAGTAATTTTTTCTAATGTATTTTTATCTCATGTTTTGACCCCATAACTGGGACCCTTACAGGTGCTACCACCGCATGTCAAAATTGACCTGAGAACAATAGCAATTAAGGGATGGTTCTATGCTCTTCAAATGATCACTGCTGCGGGATGTTGTTTATTGTTATACTCAGGACGATATAATATAAGGAATGTTGGAGAGGAATCCCTATGTCTAATTAGTTTTTGACGCTCTTTTGTGACGTTATTTCTGTTATCCTGCAGAGGGATAATATCCTTCCCTTTCATTTGCCGTTTGCTAACTTTCTTGCAACTTCTGTTACAGTGTGAAACCATAACAATAGGACATTGGTGTGTTCAGGTAGCAAACGGTCGTAATGGTTTGCTCCATTACAACACGACGAAATGATTTGAATTAAATATTTGAGCTGATTTAATTTTGAGAAGGATTAGCGGGAAGCAAGTTTATTAGACCAAAGACAGCAACGTTTCTTGATTGTCATTCAGAAACTACATTTAAAGAGAAAGAAGCAAACGATTATAACGAAGGTCATTTTTTGTTAAAGATCTTAAACTTTTCATCAAGTCTCAAAAGTGTACAAGCTTCCAATTTTCAGTCAAGTACCCAATTTTTTTTATTTTTTTATTTTTTTTTATTTTATAACTTTGCCAAAAGTTTTCCGACTGTTGTATGGGTTACAATCAGTTTGTCTCCTGATGCCTGAGTGTTTGTTTCCCCGGCTGTTTTCTATTCTTCCTTCTCCAGTGACGACTTGTGATCACGCCCAGACTTATCTTGGAGATCAGAGCCAAGGTTTGAAATTAATGTCGCAGAGTTTGTTTCTGGAATTGATATTTGTCTCCAAGTACTGTTGCTTCAACAGCGCAAAAGCCGATCTTGAAATTATAGAATATAACACATGGACATATTTATATTTGGTTCGATAATCTGTACAAAAAAAAAAAAAAGGAAAACTAATGAAAACATTCACTCCACACCCAAAAGAAGATTAAAGTCTTTAAAATATAAAGATATACATATAAAAAGAATGGAACAATGAGAGAAAAGCAATCACACTGAAGCAATGCACATTGGCCTTTTATTATCTTTAACTATCCTAATTTCTCGAAAAAAATACACACCCATAAATAATATGCACACGAAAAATGATCCAAAAATTAAGAAATATATCTATCCCTGTGTATAATGCGCAGCTAAATAATTTTGTGAAAAAAAATAATAATAATTACGAAGACATTTTGTCGACCTTGACATTTTAAGAATAAAATCAAAACTAAGCGGCTAAAATAATGTTGAAAATTATCATGCGGTTTTGCCGATAAATATAAAGATTTGTTTTATCGCCAAAATATATATATATATACACATACATATACACACACATACATATATATATATATACAAAACCTAGCAACATATTAATACACTAATATACAAACATACACAGAATTTCGGCATTTTATGATGATGTCCACTTCACTCTCAGACTACTTGGACTACTACGGTGGGTTAACACAGCTGATGTTATCAACTGGTTTAATAACATCCGATATAAGGGCAACTGTACTTTCATACAGTTTGATATTATCGATTATTATCCCTCTATATCGAAGGATCTTTTCACTTGGATTTCGCCCGGGAATACTCTAATATTTCTGAGAGTGAGGTGGACATCATCATGAAATGCCGAAATTCTGTTCTAATCTACAAGGATGCACAGTGGACCAAAAAGTCTTGCAACAACAATTTTGACATTTCGATCTGGTTGGATTATTTCTTTTGTATAATTTAAGTGCCTTTGATTGTCTAGATTCCGATAGTGTAGGATTGTATAGAGATGATGGCTTATTAGTTGTTAAAAACTCTACTAAAATTAAGGTAGACCGTATTTGGAAAATGATCCATAGGGTATTTCAGGATTTATGTCTTAGGACAATAGTCACTACTAATGGATACAAGTGGATTTTCTAGACGTCACCCTAGACCTTGCTGTCAACTCTTTCCAACCATATGTGAAGGTTAATTCCAACCCGATATACGTACATCCAAATTCCAACCATCCCCCTTCAGTTATCAAACATATGCCCTCTTCCATTGGATTTACAATTAGCACTAACTCTTCTAACAAAGATGTTTTTAATAAACATCGTGATTTTTACAATTCTGCACTCAAAAATAGTGGATACAAAGATATCACTATTCAATATAAAAACCCTGCCGATTACAACCATAGTAAGAAAAGAAGATCTAGAAACATCATCTGGTTTACTCCCCCTTTCAATATAATGGTTAAATCTTAATTAGGACGTATGTTTCTAAACCTCATCAACAAACATTTCCCTAACGCTGAAACTAACCCACTTAGTAAAATATTTAATCCTAACACCCTTAAATTAAGCTATAGTTGTGCAGATAACCTAGAGAAAATAATTAAAAAACATAACAACATAGTCTTTAACAAGTATAGGGACTCAAAAAGCTTGATTACTCAAAAGGTTACTAACAGTGATACTAAATATAATGACACGAATAACAACTCATGTAATTGTAGGTATCTTAAAAAATAACTGTGGGATTAGTTCTGTAGTCTATCTTAGTACAATCTCAACTATTGAGAAACCAAATATAAAGAAAATTTACATTGGTAGCACAATGAAAACATTCAAAGAACGCTGGCGGGGGCATATGCAATCTTTTAATAACAGTGACTATAGGTACATGAATTCATTATCCAAGTACTTTTGGAATCTAAAAGAAAAGAACAAAACACCTACGGTTAAATTGACATTGATTAAGAAAGCTCGGACATGTAACTCACTATATTCCCCATGTTACCTATGTCTTAATGAAAAATTTAAAATTATTAGATTTAAAAACAAGGCTGATCTCTTAAATCAAAGATATGAACTAACGGTTAATTGTAAACACCGTTATAAATTTAACTTATTATAGGGGTCGTATACTTTAAATGATAATGATATGTCGCTGTAAGTTTAATAGATTTAACTTTTATTGCCTGATGGTCAATCTGACGATATGAATGTATATTGTATAACTATATAGTTTTATTCATTTTTCTGTATGTGTGTGTATATATATATATATATTTGTATGTAGTTATGTGTGTTTGTACTGTGGAATGTCTATGTTTGTATATTAGTGTATTAATATGTTGCTAGGTTTTGTATATATATGTATTTATGTGTGTATGTGTGTATAGGTATGTGTATATATATATGTGTGTGTATGTATATATATGTGTGTATATGTGTGTATATATATATATATAAAGTAAGAAGGTAAAAAGGAGGAGAAGAAGAGAAGAGGTTAAAATTTTTTATGTATATGTGTATGTATGTGTATCAGGGTATGTGCGTATATATATATATATGTATGTGTATGTGTATGTATACATGTATTTATGTGTGTATATATGTATATATGTGTGTGTATGTATGTGTAGATGTATATATATGCATGTATGTATATATATATATGTATATATATGTGTGTGTGTATGTATGTATGTGTATGTATATGTATGTGTATATATATATATATATATATATGTGTGTGTGTGTGTATATATATATATATATATATATATATATATATATATATATATATGTGTGTGTGTGTGTGTGTGTGTGTATATGTATTGTTATGTTGTGGACCTACATTTATATTTACGTATATTTCTGTTTGTATGAATGTGTTTATATATGTATGTTAGGATACATGTATTTTTGTGTTTGCATGTATATGGATGTATGTCTATGCCTATGTATGTGTATGTATTTACGTTTATATATGTATTTGGTTGAATGTCGTTGTATTTATGTGTATATACGTATATATATATATGTGTGTGCGCGCTCGTGTGTTTACTTATGTATGTTTGTGGCTGTATATGTGTATATTGACACCTATTGTATATGAGATTGTGTGTACGTGTAGGTATGGAAACTTGGGTATGTCATTACGGCCACCTGAGTTAGTATATGTGTGTATATATGTTTATATTTGTGTATTGCTGTGTGTATATACGTATTTATATGTGAGTATGTGTACATATATGTGTGTATATTTGTGGGTATATATGTGTATATATGTATGTATGTGTATGTGTACTTGTTATAATGGAGATATATACGTATGTATATGTTTATGTATTTATGTGTATGTATTTCTGTGTGTATGTATGTATATATATGTGTGTCTGCGTGTATATATACGTGTGTAAAGAAAATTATTATATATATATGTATGTGTGTGTGTGTGTGTATGTATATATATATATATATATAAAGTGGACATCAAAGTTACCTATGGGTGTTGACTTTGATGTCCGATTTTATATTTACATACACTATTTTAATATATTAAGTAATATTATTTTTAATCATTTTTATCTTTGTATATTTGCTCGCTTAAGTTATATTTCAATAAGTGGTTAGCATTTGTGTAATGACACTTTCAGTGTTAAATATTTATTGGTTGTGGTATCCGATTGTCTGGGTCAATGTCTGTGGACGTGTGTGCATGTATTTATGGTTGTCTATGTGCATGGAAAGTGCATTCACTTTTAATTGTGTATGTATGTAAGTGTGTGTTGGTTTCCCTCTCCCCCCCACACACACTTCCTTTTTTTTTTTTTTTTTTCATGAACGACCGTGGAGATGTCCTATGTCTCGTCTCTTTTTGTGTGTGTATATATATATATATAAATATGTCTGGGTGCTTATATATTATAATCTGATTGCGTTTGTTTTATGCGTGAGTTTAGGACCCCATTCACACATTCTTAGGATTAAGATGTATACATTGTCAAAGGACCGGATATAAAATTAGCTAAAGTAACATCAATGAAGAAATAAATTGAATAACATATATATTTCTTCTTTTCTCCTCAGTAATTTTATAGTTGTAAACTTAATAGCGATTAAATTTTAAATTTTGATTTTGAAATTAGCAGTTTTTAATTTTAATATTAATTATATTATATAAATTATATAATTTAGTAATTATTGGTTAGAATAAATTCTTTTTTAATACTACCAATATTTTAAACATCTGAATAGATATTATAAAATGACTTCGTTGTCAAGCTTTTTGAATTTTCCTATACTTGTATTTTGAATGGTCCATCTAGCTTTTGTAACAACCTTTTCCCCTTGCGAAGGATTGTTAATTAACTTAGAACTTTTAAAACCATTTATTTTACATTCAACATCATCTTTTGATAAGACACCGAGGGTGTTGAAACAAAATGGCTATTTTTGTAGTGATTTTATAACATATTTATGTTATAAATTTTTTTTAAATAAATAATTATATCTGCTCTACTTTGTATTGAGCACTCTTTTAAGAATAGTAATTGTTGGTTGTTGGAATTCATTCCATATACACCAATCATATACTTGGGTATATATATATATATATATATATATATATATATATATATATATATATATATATAGCGCGTAACAGCAAAATTGTACAAATCATGTAAAAGCAAAATTGTTTAGTTGTTAGATTAAGCTTTGAACAGTTTTATCTTAGAAATGATTAAATATAATTTACTGGAATTTTCCGAGGTTTTATAACACTGTTGGACTCTACTTTGAGCAATAAGTATGTATAATTACTCTCTAAGCTTAACAGAAGAATCGTGATGGAATTGATCATAAACGAAAATGACATGTTCATCATTAATTAGTCATAGCTAAGGATCGGAAGCTGACGGAAGTCTGAAATAAAGTTCATTACATATATATATATATATATATATATATATATATATATATATATATATATATATATATATTCTAGGATAATTTTCCAACTTATTCAAGATGATCTTCGTCCTTTCTACCTTCTAACATTCTGTCCTGTAGTAACAAGTTGCCTCATAGGTTTCACGTACGATTTCATTTTCAAGTATATTTTTACCACTCTTTGGACTATCATTGCTGAAACTTCTCTATAACGTGCCAAACATCTTATGAATTGGATCTTTTCTAATTAATCTCTTAAGCTGAAATTATGATCCTTCTTCCTGTTTTGACCTCCTGATCCATTTTCCTCTCTACTGTTTTAGATAGAAAGCAAGAGGGAAAAAAAATAAAAACAGGTAAAAACAATTACTTCTTATTTAACCCATAGTTGGGTGTAAGAGATGGATTGTCAAGGGGATTAGCGCGTGAGCTAATGTAACGAACATAACTGGAATTCGAACCCGGCTCCCTGATATCAAAATCCGATCCTCTATCCATTACACCACCCGCACATCGCTAATATAAATAAAAGACAGTGTCCCTAAATCTCGGAAAAGTTTGCATTAAATTAATATATTAGAAATGTCTTGATAATGAACCCATTTTATATCAGTGTACATTTCGTATATTTTAACTTATTTTAAAATCTTGATTACTTGGTGGCGGGGTAGAATGACAATAAAAGAACAGAATTCAAGGAGACAGAAGATGACGATTGACGTTGCACTTACATTTTTGAAGTCCGAATAGAGATCCATAATCGAAAAGTGCGAAAGAAGGAACTTTTAGTATAGAACTTACGGTTACATGTAGCAATTCCAACCGTAAAATAATGAGACCTAGATGCCAACCAAGTATTGCGCTTCAATTCGTGAAGTCGAGGTAACAAAGCGGGAAGCACATCCGATTAATTGCTTTGGAAAATATTTATTAAAAAAAGACAAAGGAAAGATCCGTTACAGCGATGATAAAGAAAGAAAAACCGAGATGCCATGTCAAGATAGATAACATTGCAGATTCTTTTACGGATTTACTCAAGATTCTCTTGATGCATAGCGGCAGCACCAGACAAGGTGTGGCAGTAATATATAATGGACAGATCAATGGTAAACTTATAAAAATGCTAAATTGATTCTGATGAGAAAAGACTGTCTAGCACCAAACAGTGAATATGAATTGCTATTTCTTTGTTCTTCTGTTTGTTGTGTTTGGGAGGACTAAAATCATTTGTATCAGTAACTCTAGCTCGCATTGAAATGTTAGTATCATTAATACGCTATAGTGTCTCCGGCCAAGTCTAATGTTACCCAGTCATCCATTGACGAAGAAAAAACATTGCCTATCGAATGCAAAAAAAAAAAAAAGAAAAAAAAAAAAGGAAATAAATTCTCTTTTACATTATACCCTACAGAAACAGACGTTTATAAGAAAGGCACGTATGTGTGCTACTGACGAGTGGATAAGCAACTTTTTCCTGGTCTCTGTTGTTTTTTTATACGTCGCTGATCAGGACAGGGATTCTTCGCCTGCTAGTCATAAATAAACATTCACAAATAACAATACCAAGCCTACACAAATGTCATGTAGGTCAAAATGTCAAATTCTGACGGCAATGTCCAGCTCTGTAGTTTTTGAGATATTCGCTGAAAAAAAAACGAACCATTTAACAAAATATTTAGGTCCCTTACGCATAACATTATCAGTTAAAAAAAAAAAACGTAAAAAAAAGGCTTAGATACTGTTGTTATTCTGATTTTATTTTATATATATATATATATATATATATATATATATATATATATATATATATATCACTTATGTTGTTCTACCTATGATCAGTGTGTATATATGCTAGATCGCTAGCTTTTACACTTTCTGGCCAAGAAAACGACATAATAAAATTAGGCAGGAAAGAACTCAATAACGCGTCAGAGAGGATGAAGGGAAAAAAAAGCTATGTGAAGGAAGAAAGATAAAACAGAGAATTAAGCAAAGAAAAATAGGTGAATATATATATATATATATATATATATATATATATATATATATGAAGAAATATAGTCTAAAGATGTGCTATATTTATGGGATAAAGTGCTCAATGTCAGAGATAGAGCCTGTGCAACCTAGATGCAATTGTCAGGCCACGTGGCCTGACGATTGCATCTAGCATGAAACAGACTGTCGCCTCTAAATGTTGACTTCTATGTTCACTTATATATATTAGGTTGGTGCAAAAATAATGTCGTTTTCTCACGTATGTTACTATGTGAGAAAACGACATTATTTTTGCACCAACCTAATATATATATATATATATATATATATATATATATATATATATGAAAAATTCGTTGAAAATCCTATTTGAGTCTTCAAGAATATTCATTTAGAATTTTTCACATTATTTTGAGATGTTCAAGTGAAATGGAGAGACGTGTTGCTATTCCATGAAATGTCTCGCGTCTAACTGGAGTTTTATGTAAAAAAAAAAAAATGAGCTAATTTGCTATCTGCTTAAAATGCGATCTGATTAGCTGATTATGATCACGTGATCAGGCATATGTTTTTTTCAGCCCAAAATTAATGATCTTAAAATTGGGAGGTGTCATCGTTGAGTGAGCGTGGCTAATGAAGTGTTAAGTAGTTCATAACAACAAAGTTTTAATTACAATTGGGTTCGTTATATTCACTTACGCACAAATAACCCCCGAAAAGGTATGAATCCACCTCCTCTGCCACCAGCAATGCAAGCAGTAATAACAGTTAAAGAAACTCGAGAAACGTATTTTCCTGAAAAAACTGTTTTCATAGAATGTTTTTTAAGACATTTCACCCGACAGTAACGTTAACTGCTCACTAAATGAACGCCGAATGTTTTTTTGTAAAGGAACGTGTAATCTCACCATTACCATTAATTCTACTGGTTTTGATGGCGTCATTTGAATCGGCTTGATGCTTTCGTAGGGTGGAG
>OZ010590.1:54360927-54398427 GCA_963932145.1 Acanthosepion lycidas
AACTTTAGAGAAGTCAATCTTCATATTGTCCTCGGCCCATTTCAATCGATTTTGAATGTGATTTCTCGTCAACGGAGGCTTCGATACAGGTTTGACTGTTGTTGCTATTTCCCTCAGATACCAACACCGAGTACTTTTAGACACAGTAGGATCCCCAATGCGACTAAAAAGCTCTTGACTGGTAAGACCAGGGTTCTTCGTGGCCTCTCGTTTAAGTCGTGACATGAGACGACGTGAAATAACCCTCGGCTTGCCTTTATCTGGCCTTTTGCGTACTTGTGTAGGGTCGGCGGTGAATTTTTCACTGTTTAATGACACTTCCCTATCATTTTAAAAATTTCTAGGGTAAATTTACTTTTTGAGAGTTCTGAGGTAATAGTTTTCTTTTCAGCATCACTTAAACTGCTTTTACGGCCCATCTTTTCACTAAATTCTTATATTTTTCTAATAATTTGGCACGCTCAAATCACCGTGCTGATAACAAATATGGCGCCAGTTTGTTTATCTTGCGCAGATCAGTACAAAAATTTCAGCAATTGCGCAGTTCCGTGTTGCCAACATTGTGTGAATTGATTGGACGGTTTTTGAAATATTAGAAAAATATTAGGTTGGTGCAAAAATAATGCCGTAATAATGTCGTTTTTTGGCGTATTTTTTAATGTCAAAAAACGACATTATTACGTCATTATTTTTGCACCAACCTAATATTTTTCTAATATTTCAAAAACCGTCCAACCATTTAACGACCTGAAATTTCTTGAACATTCAGGTTGGTGAATGTAATTAATACTGTTTAATTAAAAAACAGAGCATTTATTTAAATAAATTCTATCTGTTAAAAATAACGTATAAGCAGAATATATATCTATCTATCTATCAACGACGAAAAAATAAAAAAACGTTTATCAATCTAACACTTTTTACTTTTATTAAAACTTCATTAGAGACTGACATATGAAGAAAAAGAAAAAGGAATTCTGGTATTTTAATTCTGTTGTTTGATTTTCATTAGTTAATCATGTTTCAAGTGCATTCGACTTGTTAAACAAACGTTATTACAAATTGTACATATATATATATATATATATATATATATATATATATATATATATATATATATATATATATATATATTAATACATTTTTATGTTTATACATTCTTTTTTATAGATACAAATATTTAAGTAAATGCTCTTTTTATAATAAACAGTATTAAACAACATTTACCGGCCTGAATGTCCGAGAAATTTTCACAGAAAATATTCGTCCTCCGACAGGATATTTTGCGGGTGAAAATAACTGTTAACCATAGACCTGAACAGGTTCAGATTGTAATGATCAAGGAAGCATCCTCTGACTACAATCCCAACTTGTTCATATCTAAGTTTAGTCTTTATCTGTCCTTCCTATCTCCATAGACTACCTCAGAATTGTTAATTGGAAATCCGACTTCCAATTCCAGGTGTGTTCGCTAATTAGTAAAATTTGTATCACTAAGACATTATTATCCTCAGAAAGAAATTCTTGAAATCTAAAAGTATTTTCTGACGTTAAATAACCTGCAAAGTGTCGATAAGCCGTAAAATCTAACCAATCAATCAATAAATTATTTGTAAGTTTTAATAAGAATAATTATACTGTGAGTAAATTTATTTGTTGTAAATAGATATATACATATTTTGAATAAAAGTAATTTTGAATAAAAATAATTAGACTTTGAATAAAGGTATTTATGGTAGAAATAAACGTACATATTGTTAAGGAATAATCAAGAGTGGCCCCCCTTGTTTTGTTACTCTCCAATTGTACATCTCATCCATCCATACTATACCATAACAATCTAATCACACTTTAAACGATATTCATTTTTTTTTAATATTTCTTGAGTATTACTCGATTTGTTTCTTCCACGTGTTTTGACTGACTTTTCAACAAGCTGATGAATATTCATGAACGTTTCTCAATAGACCGATTTCTGTATACTGGAACTATAAAAGGATACTATACGCGAACTTTGTATCCTCAGTTAAATAAAGATTTCTTAAAGCCTAAACCTGCGTACTTTTGTCATTATATATATATATTGTATAAAAGTCATTGCATTTTAAATAAACGTTCTTACGCTACGATTAAAAGTAATTCTAAATTTTAATATTCTTTAAGCGGAGAGGAATCTTGAGAAAGAGGTCAGAGATCAAGGAAGGACGATTCGGTTGCGTTTTAGAGATCATGTCTACCCACTCCACAAATCTGAACGGCTTCTGTTATTTCGGGTGCAGAGGCCGATTTGAAAAGTACAAATAAACATTGGCAAGGTTAGCTAAATACGCGAATGTTTTCTTCACTGCGTTCTCTTGTTCGCTTGGTCTGAAACAGATTGGAACTGACAGTCTTTGACTAAGGATTCATCAAAGATATCAAGACAGATGTCAGCCGAAAGAGGTTGGCCCTAACAAAACCTTGCTTATTAAGATATTTTCCAAGCACAGATGGTGCTGAAAGGGGGTGTATTGAGAAAATGATGCGACATTTCTTAGAAATTTGACAAGAATAAGTTTCGTTAAACTTTGTTTTCGTTACTCTCTGAAAAGTCTTCAAAAGTCAGGAGGCCATTGGACGAGCTATTACATGATATGGGAGATCTCAGCTCTCCACAACTGTTCGAAAGTAATTCTTGTCTGCTTATTTTCTCCCAGTCTCTTTTCATCAGTCCATTTACACAAGCACGTTAGGTAGGTTACTTGATGCAATTCTCACCTTAAATATATTCTGTAGGCATCTAATAATCCAAGCCATGTTTTCTCACTATCAGTCCACTATATTCAATTCGCTGTAATGAACTTAAGTGGAATTCGAACTCGGCTCTCCGAATCCTTAACCCGAGCCGCTATCCATTACTCCAGCGTGCTTTTACGAAAATACGGAAATTTATTAAATGATGAAAATGCATCATATTTCCTTTCATTTTTTTACTTGTAAAAACATTTAACATTCACATTCCAAACACGAAAAGACGCATTGAAATATCACCTTTCCGAATATATATGTATATCATAATTGTCAATTAAGTGTGAAACGAAATCACATGATTATACACTACCTATTGAAAAACGCTGCAGTTTTTTGTTTTTTTTAGTTTCTATCCAGTCAACAATAATATTGTTTCTGACCTGGTGTTTCGTCTTCAATGACTTTTCCACCGTCGTAATGTAGCTGCTTTCTAAAAATAATTTCATGGTAACTGTTTGGAGGAACTCTTCGCTAAAGTACGTAGAACTTTGTGAATTGCTAGATTAGCTAGGAATACTGTCAAGAAAATTTATTCACTTTGTCGAGCTAGACAATTTTTCTCCCCTGAATCTATCTTATATATTTATAAGTCTGCCATTCGTCCTTGCTCTGAATGTTGCTGCCACATATGGCCCGGGCCTTCTGCTATATATTTAGAGATTCTTGATAAAATCCAAAAAAGAATGAGTAAGACTATTCATCTCAGCTTAAGTTAATTTCTCATCGCCGTAATCTAACTTTCCTATGCGCTTTCTGTAAATACTTTCATAACTGCTATTGTAAAAAAACATTCTTAGTTCCCACCAGCTGAGATGCAAATCGAAACAAGAATGCCTCTTTGTAGTGGGTAATTGTTTTTGTCCACAAGTAAAAATTTATAATAAATAATTATTGCTCTACTCTTGGTATTGAGCCCACTTTTGAATTAATGCTCTGCACATTTACATTATTCTCGTTCTCATTACATTTGTATATATATATATATATATATATATATATTATGGACAACAATTTCTCTTTTTAAGGGGGGGGGAAACAAGTTATGCCGAAGGTAGTCGTCAGAAAATCTAGATTTTGGAAAAAAAACGCATAGACATAAGCTTGTTTAGAAACAGTGAGCCGTGACCAAAGTGAAAGACGAAGCTTTCGGATAGTCCACCGCACACTATCGTCGATCTCTTAACTTGAGATGAGGTCGCAATACATAATTAGGTTGCTAAATGTTCATGAAATTGCTCACTGGTCCATTCAGAGAAATAGCCTACAGACATTCAATCCCCAAAAGTCAAAATAACAATAAATCACATGAAACATTTAACACGGATTAAAATCAACTTTTTTTATAAGGGAGAACGACACTGACTACCATATACTAAGGATCGGTTGAGATAGTAAATTAGGTTTGAAAAAAGCATCTTATCTTCAAATGTTAGGCAATTCTCTGAATCCAAAGAGTAGGAATTTGGGATATGATAGGATAGACTCCTGTTTACCAACTTACCAAAATTATTAATTGTTCTGGTCCAGGTTAGGACCAAGGAAGAACAACACGAAGGTATATTACACGAAATAATAATACAATATGTGGAAGATGTTAGTATGACTGTCAGTCTGGTTTGGAGTGAACTACTATCGGATCGACTCGATTCGGTATCTAGCCACCCCACCACGACGGCTGCATGTGGCACAAGACCGAGTTTAACGTGGGTTTCCCGAGCCCGTAGTCTCGGCCAAAAAATGCCCGTAGAACCCGTATAAACGGGATCGGGTTGGTCAACCTCCCCGAACGAGACTCTGCCCTTCGGCGGAGCCTCGTCCGGGTTCCTCTCTGCTCAGAGGCAGAGAGTTCGACCGTCAAGCCGAGAAGATCGGCTCGATTCGGTATCTAGCCCCCCCCTAGGGTTGCATATGGCACAAGACCGAGTTTAACGTGGATTTCCCGAGTCCGTAGGCTCGGCCAAAAAATGCCCGTAGAACCCGTAGACCGTCAAGCCGAGAAGCTCGGCTTGATTCGACCCTCTCCCTTGAGAGGCGTAGTATACATAGTGTTAGAAAGAGTTCATTCTGTAGTTATAGGTAAGGACCCATGACATTAATCAAGTAATTTCAATATCCGTCAGTTTTTAAGCCATGCGTGATACACAATTAGGCAATCATGTATTTTACGATACATAACTGGCGAGGCAGATTTTTTTCCCGCAGTAGTTTGCAATTACTTTCTGCGGTAGAACAGTTCCCATCCAAGGCTACAGAACACGATCTGTCCTGCTATTTACCCATTAACTGGGGCAAGGAGAAGAAAAGGATTCATACCTTTCTCCAGGGTGTTAGCACGTAAGTGAATTCAATGGATTCAACTGGAATTCGAACTCGGCTCTCCGATTCTTCAATCCGAGCCGCTATCCATTATCCATTTCACCATAGATACCCAGTAAATACAGCATTAAATCAACACATAAACGACTCCAACTTCTAAAGAACACCCAACCATAATAATGAAACAATAGACTCAAATGACATTGAAAGTTTATTCACCAACTTCCCAGTCAGGAAAACGTTAGATATAATCACAAAGGATATCTACAGCGATCCACCTCTGCTTCTATTAAAAAGCACTCCTAATATTTAAAAAAAAAAACTATTCTTGATGTGCACCATAGAAGTTCCTTTCTATGATCATCAAAATAATATATACGTACAATTCGATGGTGTTCCTATGGGTTCCGTCCTGGGGTCAACATTAAGCAACTTCTACATGACTAACCTAGAAAATAACGTACTTAATACCACCCAAAAAATAATATTCTCATTTTAGTCAAAAACATAGACAGACATACAAAAAACTCCGTACTTAATTTCACATACAAACTTAACAACGACAATAATTCTCTCTTTCTTGGTGTATTGATGGACACTAATAATAATACATTTACTACCTCCCCCATATAAAAACTAACTAGCATAAAAGCGTACACTCTCAACTATAAATGTGAATGTCCTAGCTATTATGAAATAGCTGTTATAAACTTAATAAACCGTGCAAAAGCAAATTCTTCAACAAGTTAAAATTTATAGACTGAACTAAAAAAAATATTAAACAAACCCTCATTAATAATGACTTTCCTAATTACATCATTGATGAACAAATTAAACGAGCTATTGGGAATGTTAACATATATATTAGGTTGGTGCAAAATAATGACGTAATAATGTCGTTTTTTGACGTATTTTTAACGTCAAAAAACGACATTATTACGTCATTATTTTTGCACCAACCTAATAAAAATGATGATAATACGTCTTTAAATAACTCTAAACATATCAAACTATTGTACAGTAATCAAATACATTCTAACTAGAAGCAGGAGAAAAAAATTCGAAAAAGACTCATAAACACTAATATATCTTCCACTGATCCAAGTAAAAAATAAAATTAATTATATACTATGCTAAATTTAATACAACCAACCTAGACATGCATAACAGTTCTTGCCCGTCAACTAGCGTCTTACAAAAGACCAACATCGTATATCAATGTAAATGTCCTTTATGTTCAATCTCAGGACATTTAAAAGAACGCACATGTTCACATTCACAGTTTGGACAGATATTAGTCGAAAATACATCGATACTTCATCAAGATAATAATAAGCAAAAACTTAAAATTCTGGAAGAGAATTGTGGCTAAAAATAAAGTCAACTACGAATATAGCAACAAAGTTCTTAAATGTTTGCAGCAGAAAATGTTATATAAAAATACTAAATTAAAATATTACAAGTAAAAAATCTTTTTAAAAATTACATAAGTTACTTACCCTGCATAGCGGTGCAAAAATATTTTGAATTTACGGTGTGAAAATTTATTTATATATAAAAAATATTCTTTCTAATAGGCATAAGTGTTTTTGTGTGCTTACATAAATCTATTTTTATTTTTATTTTTATTTGTTTTAAACAATCTGCCTGTGCATTCCAGAAATCTTATTAAAAATACGCAAGTCGAGAGTATATATATACATACATATATATATATATATATATATATATATATATATATATGAAGGAAGGTGCTGTTAAGTTATCAGTCAAAATCATGCAGCAAATCTGACCAAACCTCAATTATGGAGGGGGTATCTTGGTCAGGCCTATAATTATTCACCACCCCCTCACTCACCTGTTTTGAAAATGTCAAAAAGAATGCATTTATATATTTCTACCCAAAATATGAAAGAATGTGTTCTTGCAAGTATAAACGTATATAGAAAAAATATCAAATTAAATCTGTGATACATAATGTTTAGCTATACATTTTAAAGCAACAAGTGGATTTTTTAACCCAACATTATTTTCTTATTACTAATTATATTTAATAAGTACACAGGTTTGACCAGACAACCCAGCCTCTTAAATAGTGAAATTAAAGTGTATTATAATTTTGTTTGTTTTCTTTCTTATTTGGGAACAATATATTTCTTTTGTGAACTAAGTGCCTTTCAAATGAACTAAATAATTCCGGGAAACTATTTGCCCTTTTAAAGGATTTTGGTTGTGCTATTATAAATTTAGTTATTATGCGACATGAGAGAATAAATTTTACTTCAATAACAATGTAATAAAATACTCTACAATTGACCAACAAATAGAAAAAAATATATATGATACGTTTTCAGTCATTTACATCTTAATATAATAATCCTTTTTCTCGATAAGAGCCAGCACTCTATTATCCATTGATCTTGTTGTTTTTTTACTACTTTAGCAGTTTCAGTTTCCGAATGATAGTTGTAATTGCTGCACATAGGCCTTATTTGCTTTCATATTGTTTCACACCTTCATATAATTTCATCTTCACAAATGACCATTGATTTTTATTGGATTCAGATCAGGGCTTGACTGTGGTCATTCCATTATCTTCTCTCCTGTAAACATTTTACATGGGTAAACTTAGATATACGTGAAGGAGCGTTGTTGTACGTAAATACACACTTTATTTTCCAAATGACCCTGTGACTCGTACCATTCAAAGAAAGTTTTCTCAGTGAAATCGTAATAGCACTGTTCAGTTTAACTCCTTCAACTGTGAATGATCCAATAATCGTTTGGAATTACCTTAACATTTAATATAAGATTTGCTTTGATGTTTCAATTAAAATTTGAACTGTGAATGATCCAATAATCGTTTGGAATTGCCTTAACATTTAATACAAGATTTGCTTTGATGTTTCAATTAAAATTTGACAAAAATTGTTCAAATCAAATTCGAGTCATTGAGGCTTAAGTGATTAGCATAACTTGATGAATATATATATATATATATATATATATATATATATATATATATATATATATATATATATATATATATACAGATAGATAGATAGATATTTTCATCTTCACAAATGACAATAGAACATGGGTAAGAAAAAAAAGAGAAACGAGCTAGCTAACCTGTTTCGAACCTCGACAGATCTAAATCGAGTTTAATAAATAGGTATACATTATCAATTATAGGCCTGACCAAGATGCCGCCTCCATAATTGATGTTTGGTCAGATTTTGCTGCATGATTTTGACTGATAACTTAACAGCACCTTCCTTCATATATATATAGTGATTTTCCAAGCATTGCTTAGATGTGGCAAAATGCCGACAGTGGGGGGCACCAAGTGAGGATCGAACTCAATACTCAGTCGCAATTGTTCTAGCGAGACAAGCTTGCTAACCATTACACCACCCGTGTCTCTCTCTCTCTCTCTCTCACTCTCTCTCTCTCTCTCTATATATATATATATATATATATATATATATATATATTCTCTCGTTTTGTTCATTTTTAATAAGGTTTCTGGAATGTACAGGCAGATTGTTTAAAACAAATAAAAATAAAAATAGATTTATGTAAACACAAAAGCAATTATGCATATTAGAAAGAAATAATATATTCCAGGAAGTGTTTATAGATAGATATTAAGCGGCAAGAATTCAACTAAGTAACATTTCGAATTCCAGTTGAATCCATTACATTCATATATGTGCTGGTACCCCTGGGAAAGGTATGAATCCTCTTCTTCTCCTCACCCAGTTATGGGTAAATAGCAGGACAGACCGGGTACTATAGCCTTGGATGGCAACTGGTCTACCGCATAAAGAAGTGGCAACTTACTGCTGGAAAAAATCTGCCGCGTCAGTCATGTATCGATAGATACATGATCTTCTACGTGTGTATCACGCATGGTATATAACTAACTGACCCTTGGGAATAGTATGAATCATATTTTTCTCTCCTTCCCAAGCTATGGGTAAATAGCAGGACAAGCTGGGTTCTATAGACTTGGATAGCAACTGGTTTACCGCAAAAAGAAATGGCAACCTACTGCGTAAGAAAAATCAGCCTCGTCAGTCATGTATCGAAAGATACATGAACACCTACGCGTGTATCACGCATGGCACATTACTGACTGACTGAATTTTTCCGTGCACCTTTCTGAGGAGAAAATGTGACTCATCCGAACAGAAGTCTCTCTTTTATTAATGCAAAATGTTTTCTTTAATGTACATTGTTTACCATTATCCAAATTCGTTTGTGGCTATCCAGCCTTATGCACAACAAGAATAGACGATCTGGGCTTTTGCGACGCAGTTGATCTGCAAATTGTGCCAGGGTGCCACGTTTGGGGGTTTGTGCTTGGCGCCATTACACGCTTTAATTTCCTGCATCGAAATATCTTGGCCATACACTGTATATGCCAGTTGCTTCTCGTTTAACTCTCTGAAACATTGCCAAAAGGCAACTAAATCTGAACACATTACAATCTGTAGTGATTGTGAAAATTCTCCGTTTTCTGGCCAAAAAGATTAGTCCTTCATCAGAATCATAAAAAACAATTATTTTGGTAATATCTGCATCATTCAGTAAAATAAAAAGCCTAGGATGACGGGCTTACATGACTCTAATCTTGAGATCGCTACATATTATAAGAGAGTATGTACCATTCTTGCTTCATGGCACTGGTCATAAAATTTTAATTTGACACTCACACGCACAAACACAAACATATTTAAATATGTATATACACATAAATTTACATATTTAAATATTTTTTCATACATATTCTCCATTCCTTTTATTGATAATGTATAACTATTTATTAACCTCGATTTACCTCTGTTTAGCGAGGTTCGAAACCGCTTCTCTTTTTTTCTTCTTTTAATTGTTATCCTGTGTGGTAATATTAAAAATATTACCGTTGTGTTAAAAAATGCATTTCTGAGATATTTTAAACTTAAAGTAATATTTCTTTTAAATCAAACTAATTAAATCTCTATATGAGCTAATATACCTGAAATAAAGTTTCAGAAAAGTATATGATAATTTTGAATTTTTTTAATTAAGAGAATGACATTGTGATGAAGGAGAGCTAAAATGCGGCTAAAATCAGTGACTTTTAGCGATTTGAAAAGAAAAATTAATTCCAGTTAATTAAAATTAGTTTCAAAATACAGGAAATTATTGAAATATTAAATTTAATTTATTGGCTTAAAATTAAAACTAAAATAAAAGTTTCAAGAAAGATTTTAATTAAAAAACATTTTTAACCTTATCTACACACACGCAAAGATATATATGTGTGTGTGTGAGTGTGTATACGTTGGGCTAGGAATTTCATCCCGTAAAAACCTACTTGTCACAGAAACCTAGCGTTGTGGAACTGTGACCCTATACACCACAGGAGAGTCTACAGGGTTAAGATAACAAAATTTATATGTTATGACTCTTTACAGAGAAGCACACTCACTTTGAACAATGTTTTTCTTTTCATTCATGTAAATTATTCAACTCAGACTGGACATTTTTTATGATTTATATATAGCTATTTTTAATCTTTGACATTATGACATGTTCGTAGAGGTTCACATGTTGTACAGACTTCAGTGTAAGTAAGCATATCTATCTATCTATCTATCTATCTATCTATCTATCTATCTATCTCAGTCTGTTCATATCTATCTATCTATCTATCTATCTATCTATCTCAGTCTGTTCATATCTATCTCAGTCTATATCTATGTTTGTTTATATCTATCTATCTATCTATCTATCTATCTAAGTCTGTTAATATCTATCTATCTATCTATCTATCTATCTCAATCTGTTCATATCTATCTATCTATCTCAGTCTGTTCATATCTATCTCAGTCTATATCTATGTTTGTTCATATCTATCTATCTATCTATCTATCTATCTATCTATCTATCTATCTATCTATCTATCTCAGTCTGTTAATATCTATCTATCTATCTATCTATCTATCTATCTATCTATCTATCTATCTCAGTCTGTTCATATCCATCTATCTCAGTCTGTTCATATCTATCTCAGTCTATGTTTGTTCATATCTATCTATCTATCTATCTATCTATCTATCTATCTATCTATCTATCTATCTATCTATCTATCTATCTATCTCAGTCTGTTAATATCTAGCTAGCTAGCTATCTGTCAGTTTGTTCATATCTATCTATCTCAGTTTGTTTGCATCTATCTATCTATCTATCTATCTATCTATCTATCTATCTATCTATCTATCTATCTATCTATCTATCAGTTTGTTCATATCTATCTGTTTGTTTATATCTATCTATCTATCTATCTATCTATCTATCTATCTATCTGTCATTTTGTTCATATGTTCATTTGTTCTATCTCAGTTTGTTTATATCTATCTATCTATCTATCTATCTATCTATCTATCTATCTATCTATATATATATATATATATATATATATATATATATATATATATATATATATATATATATATGTATATATTCCAGGAAATGGATTAAATGTGATATATTTTTTTAACTTATTTTTTTAAACGTTATACTCGAATAGAAGCTCTGTTTTTGAATTAAACAGTATTTTTATCCATTGACGGTTCCAAGCGTATTTTTCCTATCTATCTATCTATCTATCTAGCTTGAAAAATAATTTTTGGATTTAAGACTTTATGACTCTACTAATGAAAGTGTATATACAATATGCACAAGGAAGAATTTCCGATTACATGTTTATCATACTTTTTAAAATGCGTTTATGACATTACGAATAAGCCCTGAAATTTTCATTAAAACATCCCAGTTGTTAGCATAATACAAAGGACACTAAAAGTAAGGATATATAAATACAAATCTTTTCTTTACACAAAATTACTTTCCCCTCTGTACAAACCGCAAGGGAGTTGAATAATAAAGAAAAGAAATAATGTAAGAACTTGTAATGGATTTGTTTTTGTTGCTTCCAACCGAGTTTGTTGACAACATTAGCATTTCAGATTGAAATTCTACAACCCTTTTGCAAAAAAATAAAAAAATAAAGAATTAAAAAAGACGGAAACTAGCAAATAATACAGAAATGTCGACGGAAAATGATACAGAAGAAAATCAAAATAATGTTTGATAGCAGAAATTTATTTGCAAACTGATAAATAATCCCTAAAAACAATAATAAAATTATTTCGTTCCAGAAATTCACCAAAACTCGCATGAAACCGACTCTGTAACGTGAAAACCGACCTTAGAAATAGTAAATGTAAATATCAGCCGTATAAGCAAACATTGACAGAACACCCAGTGCTACTCGAATTAACGTTTCTTCATTCAGTGCCACGATTAAAATGTAGTATCTGTTCTCCTCGCCTATAATATTAAAATGGTAATATTAGTCGTTTCCTTATGAGAAGATAGTGTACATTAATTGATTGAGCACCCAGAGTTTCTACAGTTATGCTTTTCTTTACTCCCCAACTATCGGACCTGGATCAAAGTGCAGTTTGAGGGCTTCGACTTACGTCGGAGATCCGCTGCTATAGTGCGACGTAACCAGGTTTTCAACGTAGGTCGGATCTCACCACCAAAAAGCACCCACGAGTCTGTCTTACGCTTGGAAGCCATAATGAAGCGCAAAAAGCCCCCCCCCCCCCGAAAAAAAAACAACACAAACGAGAGATAGCGAATGTAGCGGAATCCAATATGGCGTACACCCAGTGAAAAAACAACACCGTCTTTCTCATAAGGGACCAAGTGACGATGTATTATATTATGGGTGATGGGTGACGTAACCATAAACGCCTTACATCGGGTACGACGTAACCTGAGGACCTTTTCATCATCAATAATAATAATTATAATATAGGGTGTTTCATTTATACAGATTATATATAAAGCTGTTTCATTAAGATGGATCAAAGTCAGCAGTAAATAAATCAGTATTATTGGTGAAAATTTATTTATTTCTCTATCGGATTAAGATGGCAGTTATGTGAGAAAAATAATATCGCCCAAATGTCCGCCAAATCTGAAAAAAAAAACCAACTAGACGCTTAAACTTAATTCACATTAAAATCGGTCCAAGTTGTTATTATACGGAAACATTCGGCATTTATTGGCTGAGCAGCCAGTGATACTTTGGGTTGAAATTGATAAATATTTTCAATTAAAACAAATTTTGAGGAAAATAGATTCAAGTTTACTAAATGTTATTGTTCTTTCCAGTACCGACGATGGTCTTCTGACCGTTTGTGGAACGCCACCATCTTGATTATGTCACTATTTTCTCTTCGATTTACATGTGGTATCCATTTTAGCTGTTGCTACTGACGAAAAATGTTGAATTGAAGAGGTTTCTGTTATTTGGCACATTTCTTTGCGTGTGATTCTTTGGCGCCAGCTCCCAAGATTCGAAGAAGGATTGTCCTTGCTGTTTCGTTCGCTCGAAAAGATTTTTAACCATTGATCTGAGAAAACACTTGTATACGGCTGACAGTTTAAATATACCAGAATGGGTTTGGCGACATGCATAGCATCCATATGAAAGTCTCGATCTAACGAGAAAATAAGAACTTAAGAAAATAAACCGAGTTTATAGTTTAATGTTTTTGGTTTGATAATAACTATTTAGACAGTATTGGTTACGTCCCTGCGTTAGTCCCCACGACTATCCTTAAAGCAATACACCGAAGTCGCACTATGTCTTAATTAAAGTCAAATAAACCGTGTTTTCACCAGGAGGAAGGTTTAAATATCGCAATGCATATATGAGTATTGACTACGTTTATTATCCAAATTTTGCCGACTACTTGTCAGTGATGGAGAGGGTGTAGTGAGGAGAGAAAACTCCTCTATCCAATCATTGCAAGATGGTAATTGTTTATAATATTATCAGCCTGGGAAGATGGTCCCAGCGTGCGTCACCATTGAAAAATGTCTGAAAACCATACCAGTGTTGGCCTAAGCCTTGTGAATGAAATTGGTTAGGCGGAACTGTTCGAAATCCGTCGATATTTGTGCTGAAACAAAGTCACATGTTGCATTGAGCGAACTGTCAGTTCAAAACTGTTGAACGTGTCAAATTAGATGCTGTCTCACAGTAACGGTTGCTAGTCCAATCAGCATGATTGCAGTATAAACCACAGTTACGTCTCTGTGGGTGTTGAATAAATACAAATACGCCTGAGCAAGCGTCTGCAACAGAGATTGGTAGCCTCTCTAACAGGCAAGTGTGCTCGGAAGCGAGCAATCAGTCATTATCTTACGTACTTTATATTATATATAAAATCCATTGTTCTCATATATGAGATACATGTCTAAAGCTATATCGCTCCAAGAAGTACCTGACTTTTGCCATTCTTTATCTTTACAAGAGCCAGATTAGATATAATGTGGGTGGTATAATGGATATTGATTTGGAATTGAAAATCTCAGAGTCGTGTTCAAATTCCAGTCGAGTTCGTTACGTAGAAACACCCTTGTGAATGCTATGAATCCATCCTTTTCTCCCCCACAGCTTTGGGTTAATTAATAGGACTTAAAATCATGGACCGAGTGTGTCTGCAACGATGAGGTCCCAGAGAGGTTGCAAACAAGGAGGAGGCTGATACTTAACATCAAAGAGAGGCAGCTGAAGTTTCTGGGGTACATAATGAGGAAGGAGGGCCTAGAGAATCTGATACTCAAGGGTCGAATAAAGGGAAACCGACATGTGACATTCCTGCCGGGCTTAAGCAAGTAGATGACAGAACATGGTCTGGAGGAGGGAAGGAACTTGCTGAGAGCTGCAAAGGATAGAGGGAGGTGGAGAGCCATGATCGCCTATGTCCTGAAAGGTCGTGTCACATAAAAAGAAGAAAGAAAAGGTTAATAAGCCGTAAAAATCAAATCAGTTACTCAATCACTCACACATCACATTCATCATAATCATTTTAACAGTAAACTCCTAACTTGAGTGTCTCTCGGGTCTTTAAATGGATGAAATTCAATGTAAAATAAGGTTAATCCGGTTCTGAGTTTGATCCTCGCGGAAGAAAGACATCAAATCTCATTCTGTCTGGCCACGTGACTCTTAAGCGGAAATAGCACCACCTCGTTGTTTGTCAAGCATTTACTCAAATCTGACATGTTGCCGACATCTGGCTTTGATGTAAACACGTACTAGTGGCACAGACCTTTCCAAGTCATGGGTGACGCCATTATCAGCAGACGACAGGCATACGGTTTTGGGATTGCCCGACCAAACCATTTTTCCCTTTTCTTTCAACTCCGGCTCGAGAAATTTCGCTTAGTGACAGAACGTCGTTGTTACCTGCCCCTGTTGATAAGCGGAGACCCCGCTCACTTACCAGATGGTGTTGTTACAGTAATTAACATTGACTATAGCGAAAGACGGAATTGTCAACACAGCGTACGCGATTCCATCTATTTTCGTTTATCTGCCTTCCGCCGGCGTTCCTCGAGGATCATAAAATGAATGATAATTGAGATAGGAAGAAGAAGACTCTGATAAAGGGGAGACCCTCCATGGAAGAATAGACTAGAGTGATGAAAACGAGGCTGAAAGAAGCGGGCGCAATCATAGAGACAGCGATGAATATCACTGATAAAGCCAATCATAATAAAGAAAATGGACGTAACAATAGCATGCTTATTAAGAGTTCTCTGAAAACGAGAAAATAATATGGCGACGGAAATGAAAAGACAGAAGGTGCGAACAAAAAAAAAAGAGAAATTAAATGCAGAGAAAGCAAAATGAATGCAAACCTCAACGAGAAATTAATTTGCAAAAACAAAATGGCGATATCAATAAATCATAACTTCATTCCTAAAACCATGCATTCACCATTGTTTCATTTGCACTACGGGCTTACGGATATACCCCGTTAAAACACCAATTCTTGTACGATCACCGAAGTTAAGCCTGGTCAGTACATAGATGGGTTTGGTTTAGTTTGTTTTGGTTTGTTTTACGGCATATCAACCTCAATGGGTTATTTAATGCCGACATGATTTTTACAATAGATTCGTATCAATAGAATATTTATTCTTTGTAAGAAATTGATTTGTAGCCTAGATAGGTGACCGCTTGGGAAATCCAGTAAGCGTGGATATGGTGGTGTAAATGGATAACGGCTCGGAATTTTTTATTGGGGAACCGTGTTCCAGTTCCAGCCAATTAGCCGTTTCATTATGAAACATCCCACCTTCGCTGACCGAGCAGTTAGTGCAACAGGCGGCTGAGATTTATAAAATCATAACGTGAAAATAATTTTTCATAAAAATAAGTTTCTCAAGTCCAGTAACTGTTATCGCTCTTTCAAATGGCGAATAGTTTTAGAATGAAAAGATAAAAATAGGTCCCTGCACTGAATTTTCGATACCTTATGTTTAAAATGAATTTTTAAAAATGGGAAAGCATTCTTGAAGATTTCATTTTAGCATTAACTGAAAGATAAATGATTAAATTTTCTATTTCCAGTAAGTAAAATATTCTGGTGTATTTCAAATAGAAATTATATAGATCAGAATCTCAATTTTTTGGTCGATTTCAAAAAAATCTTCTTTCAAGCGGCTATTTTCTTAATGTCAAGAAATTTGAAAGCAAAACAAAATTATCCGTTTTAAAAATCTTTCAAAAATAAAATATATATATTTATAACACGTTATATGAGTAAAATTAGGAAAATTAAAATTTAATTAATCTGACTTGAAATAAGAATTACTTATAGCATAAAAAGTAATATAAAAGCATTTCTTACCGACGAGTCCTGTTTTTTTAATCTTTATTGACGTATCGGTAAGTAAGATGACAGGTAGTATGGATGGCCAGAATTGACATAAATTTACCGAATCTAAGTGAACACTGTTCTTTTTTGTTTTTAACTACCCAGTAATTTTTACAAATTAACATATTTTCAGCAATTATCTAATATTTTATTGACTTTTATTTACGTTTGAAAATACTTCATGAAAAAATTAAAAAAAATTAAAATACTATAAAATTTTCTTCCCATATTTATATGGTCGGTACTCCACTATGCAAATTAAGTGGATCCTACCACAACAATTACCATTAGCTAAAAACCATTTTTCTATTTTCTTCAATACAGGCACGCCATCTTTTCATAATAATGTCATGTTTAGGCTACCATAGATGAAAAAAGAGAACGATTAAAGTAAAAAAAGAAAAAAATTAAAATTATTTTAAAAATGTAGTAGTAAAACGACGTTTATTAAGCTTTTCAATTTTAAATTCATAATTTCGTTTCCATATAATTACAACATCACATAAAGAAAAGAAACTAATACAGAATTTTAAACAATATTTAAATTATTATAAATTCTTATAATTAAAATAAAAAATGAAAATATTCTTGTAAAAATTCATTATTCATCGAAAAAAAATATTTCTTAAGACAGTGTCCTTAATATAACTTATTTACAAAAGCAGTTAAAATCTTTTCAAATTAAATAATGTCATAGTTTGATTACGTTTTTTAGTTTACCATTCGGAGCAGATTTTCAGTATAAATAGTAAAAGTTTGAAAAAGAAATTTATATTGTCCAAGGAGACCCATTTTTACTAATAAAAAATTCTGGAAACAGAAATAAAGAAAATGGACGTAACAATAGTATGCTAAAAAAAGAAAAGAAAAAAATCTAATGTTGATATCAGTCATTACTGATTATTAATAACCACTTGTGTTTTAGTGACTTTACCAAGATTTTCTAAAATAAAACAGTTCAAAAATAATCTCATTCATTTGTAAATAAGTTCCGAAAATATCATTAAAATCCGACAGTTATTCCAGTTTTGCATGAATTTCGAAATTAATGTGTTTTTCACCGGAAAAAACGAAATTAACACGCGCTGTATAATTAACGGTAAAAAAAAAGTTTTTTAACCAAAATTTCGAATGTGTTAGAAAGGTTTAAAAAATATGTAAAAATATTTTTTAAATTCCTTGGGCTTTCCTCTTAACAAACCACAAACATTTTGACGATGAAACTGTGTTTTTATTAAGTGTGTGGCCTTGTTTTCATCTTACTATGCCGTTTTTCAGTGAGCAAGTGGAGGTACCTAGCTAAAAACAATGCCCAAACCTCGGGGATTTTCTGAATGTAGAATTATATCAAAATTGCTTACTTTTGTGAATTATTAATATTCTGTTAGTTCTCTTTTCTTACGTTAACTTTGCTGTTGAAATATGTATACCTGCTTACATCCTCTATATGCTTTTATATTCTCCTGGGTATGATGCCAAACTACATCCGGCAGCAAGGCATCTTATCAGGAGACTGAAGATTTTGGGAAGCATGGAACCACCTCTTATTTGCAGTTGTTCCCAGGCCCACACTGATCCGGAGTAGTAGCACCTGTTAGGGTTCCTGCTATGGGAAAATAGTGAACCCCCACATAAAAACACTGTGAAAGCATAAAATTACATAGTAAAAATACATTTTTATATAAAAAAAATTACCAACAATACTTTTTAGTTGTAGTTGAAGGGATTCAAATGCATTCAAAATATTTAGATTTCGGCAACTCATATACCGCTAGACAAAATCAACAAACCAGCCAACATAAAAACCCTCTTTCATGATATTAATCCATATAATATCCTACAATTTCTTAAAGAAATCGGTCTGTCTTCTTAACTACAACATAAAACACCTATCACTGTCTCTTGTAATTATGTCCACACAAACATGTATATACACAAAATCGGAGTATCATCTACCATGTATTCAACTGGGAAAACAGAATAACATATTTTTGTTATTTCAAAGATCACAAGAAAATTAAATTGTGGCCTTAAATGAGTCATAAGGAGTTGATATACTGTTAAATAAATAAATGAATCAAACATTAAAGCGAGAAGAAAGAACTAAATATCCGTTGCATTGAAGACAGAATGTATTAGCAAAGATTTTGTTTGTTTTGTTTTGGTTTGATTTGTTTTGTTTCGTTTTACGACATATCAACCTCATTGGGTTTGGTTGGTTTTGTTTTACGGCATATCAACCTCATTGGGTTTGGTTGGTTTTGTTTTACGGCATATCAATCTCAATGCGTTTGGTTTGTTTTGTTTTACCGCATATCAAACTCAATGGGTTTGGTTGGTTTTGTTTTACGGCATATCAACCTGAATGGGTTTGGTTTGTTTTGTTTTACGGCATATCAATCTCAATGGATTTGGTTGGTTTTGTTTTACGGCATATCAACCTCAATGGGTTTAGTTGGTTTTGTTTTACGGCATATCAACCTCAATGGGTTTGGTTTGTTTTGTTTTACGGCATATCATCCTCAATGGGTTTGGTTTGGTTTGTTTTACGGCATATCAAACTCAATGGATTTGGTTTGTTTTACGGCATATCAACCTCAATGGGTTTGGTTGGTTTTGTTTTACGGCATATCAACGTCAATGGGTTTGGTTGGTTTTGTTTTACGGCATATCAACGTCAATGGGTTTGGTTGGTTTTGTTTTACGGCATATCAACATCAATGTGTTTGTTTTTTGTTTTTTTTACGGCATATCATCCTCAATGGGTTTGGTTTGTTTTACGGCATATCAACCTCAATGGATTTGGTTTGTTTTACGGCATATCAATCTCAATGGGTTTAGTTGGTTTTGTTTTACGGCATATCAATCTCAATGGGTTTGGTTTGTTTTGTTTTACGACATATCATCCTCAATGGGTTTGGTTTGGTTTGTTTTACGGCATATCAACCTCAATGGGTTTGGTTTGTTTTACGGCATATCAACCTCAATGGGTTTGGTTTGACACTACACACGGTAGTAATCGAGATAGTCACGAAGAGAAAATCAGAAGCATGTGCCGATTGTGAGACTCGTGGAAGAAAATGAACATGTATATGTAAAAACCTTTGTTAATGGGAGCACCTGTGCAGTCTTACAGTCTCTTGGGCTCGGTTCAGCTTACCTGCCGTATGGGAGAGTGCATCTCTAATAATTTGCAAAGCGTGATAACACAAGAAAGACCAACTTGGGAATATGATATGCTGTAAGCTGGAATGTGAGGGTGGTCTAACGGGTAACGGTTCTGAATTGAAAAACGAACAGTCGAGTTACAATTCCAGTCGGGTTCGCTGTATTCACAGAAACGCAAATACCCTTTGGAAAGGTATTAATACATCTTTTCTCATCCAACTATGGGTTACCGTATTTTTCGGCTTACAAGACGCATTATTTTTCCCTATAAATACCCTGAAAAATATGTGTGCGTCTTCCAAGACGAATGTAAGGCAACGCCCAGTCTCATGCATGATTGGACGGTCACCTATTGGTTTGACTGATAGGGACGTGGATTTGTATGTTGAATCATTACACTATAATGTTAGCTATCTATCTAATTCAGCCTTTTATATGATGTAACTTCATTACTTAGCTGTTACAAGTATTTCCAAGACTATAAACCTTCCTGGAGCCGAGCCACAATCTTAAATATGCTCTGTTTACTAGCAGCGGCGGGAGCCTTTCTGCTCTTGACTAGTATGCCATTGCCATACAGAACAATCGGACAAGTGATTAATGCAAATAATAGGCCAGTATGTGAGGGACGCATGGTTGATGTGTTGTATAAGAATGTCTTTTTTCTTAGAAATTTCTTTCCAATATTAGGGTACGTCTTGCAAGCGGCAGTATCTTGTCAGCCGAAAAATACTTAAATATTAGGATTTGTATCAGTAAAATCATTATTATCTCCAAAAATTCTTGCAATCTAAAAATATTTTCTGGCTATAAATAACATGTAAAAAGGTTGATCAACCGTAAAACACAAATGAGTCAATTAATACACAAGAAACCCAAGAGGTGGTAAATCTGGAATGTAAGGTAGTTAAGAAACAGTTTCTAAAAGAAGGAAACCGATTGCATGATCTGCACAGCGCAAGAATAGGCTTTAAGTACATATTATATTATATAGACTTTTCTATTGACAAAACATGGGCTCGTAGCCGAGCGGTTAGAACGCTCGCATTCCGACCATGAGAGCCGGGTTTGAACCTCACCATGGTAAATTTGTCAGGAAATCACTTGTTATCGGACTGGTTATCGGACAGGAGGTGTCGATCCCAGCGTGGAAAGTGGCTGAAAACCATACCATGGGTTGACCCAAGCCATGTAAGTGAAATTGGGTAAACGGAACCCTTAGGGTCCGTCGATAGCTGCGCTAGCACGAAGTCACTTATTAAGTTATTACTTACTAAGTTATTGTGGGCTTGTTCAAATTGTTCATCATGCTCTTTCTTTCCCAGAAACTAAGGTCTGCTCAGCATAGTTATAGTATAATCCACAGACTGCCTCACGTCCGATGAATACTTCTTCCCGGTCTTTTGAACAGGAGTAGAGGTTCATTCCTTGTTTCCTGTTTCGGATTGATTTCCGGTTCCTTCTAAAGTTTACTTCAACTCTATGCTCTTAACGTCTCCTTTATTCGCTAATTAAATTTCGACCTTTTCAAATCTGGAATTAGCCATCTAACTTCCGTATTGTCTTGCCCTTTCTTACGCTAATACAACTCCACGCAGTCCTCTACCTTGAGTGGCTCTTGGACCTTCTATTGGGTGAACGTTAGCAAAAAAAATCATTGTAAAAGCAAACGTAAAATGTTCTAACGAGGTGCATTCATTAGTTCCACAAGTTGAGACCTTCACAAGACACACCCACTACAACGAGCGCTCCTCATTGCCTTTGTATGCCATTAATAAGAAAGAAGTTCCACTGACAGCTTATTTCCAAGGAACACTACGTAGCGTCAATCAGTTATGTGCCTTGCGTGATACACGCTTAGGCAATCATCTCTCTTTCGACATATGAATGACGAGGTAGATTTTTCCCACAGTAGGTTGCCATTTCTTTCAGTTGCCATCCAAAACTATAGAACCCGGTCTGTCCTGCTATTTACCCATAGCTCGGAGGGAGAAAACAGGATTCATACCTTTCCCAAGGGTATTAGCACGGAATGGATTCGACTGGAATTCGAACTCGACTCTCTGATTCCTCAATCCAAGCCGCTATCCATTGCTCCACCGTGCCTCCTCTGATAAACTTCATAGAACAGACCGAAAGGATGCTTTCCCTGACCATTACAATCAACCTCATCAAGTCTCGGGTTAACTGCTATCTTTCCCACATATCTTCATGCCCTGCACTTCTTATCTTATAATCCTCTTATATGCCAACTTCATTCAGGAACAATCTACCTTGTGTGGCTTTTGGGCCTTGTATGGTGTGAACATTACTACGAAAAAGAAAACGAAAACAAATGTAAAAAGGGGGAGAAATATAAAAGAAAAAAAGTCGAAGAAACATTATGAAAGAAATGTATGAAAAAGAAAGTAAAGGAAAAAAGAGAAGAAAGAAAAAACAATGAAAGAAAGAAAGAAAGAAAGAATGTAAAAAAGAATGTATAATAAAAAGAAAAGAAGTAAAAGAAAGGAAGGAAAAAAAAAAGGAGATGAAATATGGCAGTTTTAAGAAGACCAACAAGAAGGAGGCGGACCAGAGGGAGGAGCTGAAAATGGTGGCGGCTGGCAAAGTGCTGACGGAATGAATTACTTGAAGTGCTGTCGGCTGGTGACGGCATTGTACCGTGTGTTGGCAACATTTAAACTCTGTTTGAAGTTATTTCTGAGGAATGGTAATCAGCAGAATTTACAGACAAGACAAAGAAGCAGAGCGGCGGTCCGAGAAGGTGGAGAGTGAAAAATAGTTTAACAAACGAGGCGAAAGAGGGAAGAATTTAAAATTTGGATGAATAACCGATGTAGTTCATCTGCTTCTTGGTATTTCGCAAATTGAGACAAAGAACTACAAGAGTGAGACACCAAGTGAGAAACCAAGTGAGAATTAAACTCAAGGCAAATTGCTTGTAAAATTTAAAAAAAAAACCTTTCCTATCACTATTGATACACATAAAAATTTATATATAAATCTACATATTCAGCTAACAAAAAAAAAAAAAAAAAAGCTTGATAATAGCTAATAACCGAAAACGTTTGGATATAGAACATTTTGACAGTTTTTAAGCACGGTTGAAAGTTCTCAAGTGAGTATTTCCTCTTATTTGGTACGGTTCTTTGTTTGTGATTCTGTAGAGGGCAGTTCACAAGGTTCGATAAAAAATGGTCTTCTCTAGCACTTACAGGCTTCATTCGCTTGAAGCCATTGATCTGAGAAAATGGTTGCGTGCAGCTAACAGATTAAATATCTCTGAGCGATTCCAGCTCCCTGCATGACATCCATATGAAAGTTTTGATCTGGAGAATTTAAGAACGTGACTCGACATTTTAGATTAAGGTTTTTGGTTTTGTAGCAATTTGTGCGCCGTTGAGAGTGAGGCCAACCAGCGGTCTAACAATGACAAGAACTTGCTGAAGATAAGGTCCCAAACTTGGGTGAAATGACTATGAAAGTGTAGAAATGTTTTTATAGTAAAAATATCAGCAATACATTTTTGAAAAAAAAAATTACCAGCAATACATCTTTAGAAAAAAAATATTACCAGCAATAGATTTGAATTTCGACAAAAACCCGCTTCACAAAAACACGTCAATGAAACCTGACCTACAAACTGATTTGTTACAAAGAATAAATACTCTATTCATACAAACCTATCCTAAAAATCCTGCATGAAATAACCTATTAACGTTGATATGCCATAAAACATATTAAACCAAAACGTATTAAATTTAGAAATTTCATATTTTAACTTAAAAGAAGCATCCCTACGCTTGAATTTTGGGACAGATATTGAGTAAAAGGTATGAATCATTCATTTCTGTTGCTGATTGCGGGTAACTGGAACCTCGACAAACCAAACTTAGTAAAAGAAGGACCCATTGAACATTAGGAGATTTTCTTTACACTATGACCGATCGTGAAGATTACAAATTATTTAGTAGTTTATCTTGGTTGACATTGCTGGCTAGCCTTGGTTGGTAGTATGTCTGGAAGGATCACTCTGATTTCAAAACTGGAGTTAATGGGGTTCCGAGTCACCTTGATAACAAACCTTAAAGTATCCAAAGACTTCATTATTGTGATGAGAGCAAATGAGTTGCGACTCGGTAGCCAGTTCCTGAGAAATTTTCAATGGAAAATTCGGGACTAACCGACGCCACTTTTTTTTTTTTTTTACCTCAATGACAATCATGGATGGGTGTGAGGGTAGTGTAATGGATACCAGAATGTGAAATCAGAGAGTCGAGTTCGAATTCCAGTTAATTTCGTTATATTCACTAACTCGCAAATACCATGGAGAAAGGCATGATTTCTTGTGGTTGGTAACCAGAATAAGGAAAAAGACAATTGAATTAAAAACCATGATAAGGATTCAATAACACTCAGCCACGAGAATGTGAAGAAACATAAGCATTATCAAAATACCCACACATAATATATTACATATATATATATATATATATATATATATATATATATATATAGAGAGAGAGAGAGACAGAGACAGAGACAGAGACAGAGACAGAGAGAGACAGAGAGACAGAGAGTGAGAGAGACAATTTTAATCGTCTGCCGAAATAGCTTATTCCCCATATGAGGTAAAAGGATTTGTTTATATATATATATATATATATATATATGTATGTATGTATATGCGTGTGTGTGTGTATGTGGCTGTTTGTGAGTGTGTGTTTGTGTATGTATGTATGAAGAAAGACAAAAGGAAAACCTATATATATATATATATATGGATGTGTGTGTGTGTGTGTGTGTGTATGAACAAAGACAAAAGGAAAACTTATCTTATCCGACCCCTTTCTTCCTCTGATGGACTTCATCGAAGGAGATTCATTTGCCCTTGATGAAGTTGCTCAGAAGATGAAGCGCGTCGTCTAAGATGTTTTCTTTTTGTCTTTATTCATATACAAAATTTTACAAATATATATATATATATATATATAAGAATGGATCCCTGTCAGGTATGAATATGGCAGTATCACCTTTGAACTACTTGTGTGTTGCAAGACGGTTGTAAGAGAGTTCTTTGCTCGATTACTCACTCACACACTGTCTATTCTCTTGTTAGATATGGGCTAATTTTAAATAACAACAGGCCCACAACCGTGGGGTAACGCACCACAGATTAATGTGTACAATACAGTTATTATACCGAGCCTTGTTGTACCAGCTGCCTTTGTTTTACACCCGTTGGCTGAGTCTGTCTTGAGGCAACAATAATGAGACTCCTACTGAGGATCGAACTCACTACGCTACTTTTGTCAGTTTATTAACCATTGCTCCTCGGTCGGTTCTCCGTCTTCATAGAGTGATTTTCTAAGCTTAGCTTAAATGTGCCACAAGGTCGAAAGTATGGGGCACCTAGTGAGGATCGGACTCACTACTCAGTCGTAAATTATTTAGCGAGACTGTCTGCATATGTGAGAATAGGAAATTTATTGTGTCACGTAGAATTTGCTCAAAGGAGAGAGGCTTTTTCTGTGCTTTTTAAATACTTTTCTTTTTATTCAAAGGGTGTCAAATAATAGCAAAGAAGTTTTGAATAAATAGCTGTTTGGTAAAAAAACAAACTGAAATCTGAGGTACCCAATGAGAGACGAATTCACAATATTAATGGCCTGATGAGCTTGTTTACTAAACATTATGCAAATTTGAGGCGGCCTAATTGATAAATAAGTTAATTTATTCAAACATGTAAGCTTTGTAATATGATATAATTTAAAAATATCATTTCTTTTTCTGAATCGGCTGTGTTATTCACCTGAACAATGCATCAGGTAACAAGGTTTTTATGTGGCAAGACGACAGATTATCTATCTGTCGTTTTCAGCTCCGATATCTATAGGCGTATCGACAATAACACTCATGCATCTTTTTATGTAAGGACAAATATCACGATGCGAAGTGGTATTATGTTATTGTTTTTCTTTATTTTTACTGATACAATCTGAATTGGGTAAACAGTTCAAGGAGAAACTAACATTAATTTAAACCCGTCTGAATTCTCGCTACAATTTCAAACAAAAATTGTTGGCAAACGCATTTGTCATATTGTTATCATAAGATGGTGGCCATCCTCTTTCTGGGGGTTTGTTGAGGAAGCTAAATAAATCCAATATTCAATAACAGAAGTAGAAGTGTTTTGATCATTACGTCATGAGTCCCATAACTTATTAGGGTCGTGGGGATACCGTATGAACTGCAACCATAGGGCCAGCTGTTTGTCTAGGACTAGCTTGCCTTAGACGGCCTACATTTTTCAGGCTGATTTTGAATTCAGACATTCCCTTATTCTAGACTGGTTACCACCTCAAGGTAAGAGAGCCTAGTCTGCCCTACTTTTTAGCCCATGTCCGTGAAAAGACAGATATGGATTTTTTTTCCAAGGGCATTAGTTGGGGGTGGGGTCCAAAACAGAATCGAGTGGAAATTTAACTCGGCACGCAGAATTAGCTATATACGCCTCCATGTTTTGATATAATTAAAATATATAGAAGGAAAAATTAAAGAAGACTGAGATTTCAACATTTTCACATCAGAATCTATCTTGCACATTTACAAATCTATCATTCGCCCGTGCAATGGATACTGTTGCCATATCGGGTCGGATGATCCTGCTGTACATCTCGAGATTCTTGATAAAATCCATAAATCCTGTCTATTCGTCTCGGCTTCAGTCACTTTGTCAACGACGTAACGTGGCTTCTCTCTGCCTTTTCTACAAATATTTTCAAGGGAACTTCTTTGACGAACTTTTATCCTTGGTACCCCGACTACAGGAATTTAAGCGTGCCATCTACGACCCACTCTTTTACTGTTGAAATAACTAAATGCAACCGCCACTTCTACTCCAACAATTTCTTTTCTCGCACTTCCCACCTGCGTAACTCCCTTCCGTTTCCTTGCTTCCATGATAACTACAATCTTTAAAAAATTTAGATGCAGCGTTAATCGCCATCTTCAGTCTTCTTGAACTCACTTCCTCTTTTGTCCTTTCTTCAATCCTCCCTATTTTCAGTCTTCTCTTTCCCTTTCATGTAACCCCTGCGTATAAGAGGCTTTGTTGCCTTGCTTGGGGTGAAATGATTAAACAGAATAACGATATGGTTTATATAATGAACAACCTAAACATGTTAATGGAGTTCCAGAGTAAAACGTTCTGTACTGAATCTGTAAATTGGATAGTTGAAGAAATATCTTTCAATAGATTTTCGTTTCTGCTTTGTAAATCATCCACACTCACGTGCGTGCATGTCTGTAAATATGTTTATGTTTGTGTGTATGTTTCTTCTTTTCTTTAATATATATATATATATATATATATATATATATATATATATATCTATATATATATATATATTAAAGAAAAGAAGAAACATACACACAAATATAAACATATAAACGGTATATATATATATATATATATATATATATATATATATATATATTAAAGAAAAGAAGAAACATACACACAAATATAAACGGTATATATAAACGGTATATATATATATATATATATATATATATATATATATATATATATATATATATATATATATATATATATACATATATTAAAGAAAAGAAGAAACATACACACAAATATAAACATATAAACGGTATATATATATATATATATATATATATATTAAAGAAAAGAAGAAACATACACACAAATATAAACATATAAACGGTATATATAAACGGTATATATATATATATATATATATATATATATATATATATATATATATATATATATATATATATATATATATACCGTTTGAAAGCTAACAAATTTTCTGCTGCCTTGCCCGTCATAGCCACTGTAACTACTGGACTAAAGAGAATTTCGAAATCCACGGTAAAATGCCCCGTGAACAAAAAAAAAAAAAAAAAATTACGGTTAGATCTGCTAACTCTACTGTCAGCATGGCTTCGTCTAGCTTGTTATTAAAAACTGCAGGAAAACATAAAGCGAATCTTACGGTGGTTACAGAAACTTTTATGGATACTTTGTGCTAATGTGGCCCTCGGGCAAGACTTTGAGGTTCTCACAAAAATGTGTGCGATAGACCACCTCTAAAACGGTGTGAACGGGCTAGCATAAGGATCTCACCTCCTCCTCTGTTTGAAAATCTGCCGCCTGACTGTAGACCTATATTTGTGAAATCCCGAAGATACTCTAGAGAAGTGTACTATGATGTTAGTGTCTACTGATTTTCCACACTAATTCCTTCGTGTACTCAGTGTGATCTTGAATGTTCTTCTGCCCTTAAAAGGAGTCAGACTAACATTCACAAGAACCCCTCACCGTGGAGCAATTCTTAACAAGTTAGCTTTGTTGACCCTTAAAGTCAACGTACCAATGAGTTAAGGTCATCAGAAAAATTAACATAAAAATATTTGTAGAAAAGAAACATAGAAGCTACAGTAGGAAAGTGACTGAAGCCAATATGTCAGATCAGGATCAATAACATTGCAGATTCTTGCTTGAATCTTATCAAAAATCTCTAAATCAGGGGTTTTCAACAGGTGTGAATTTTGGATTTTCAGGGGTGAATTTTAGATTTTCAGGGGTGAATTGTGACCAGAGGAAATTTAGGTGGAGGAGAGCAATTATAGAATTTGGCCTGTCTGGCCTGTCACTTTGCAAAGGAATCGGAACGGCATTCTGACAAATGGGATGCATAGGCAAGCAAGGTTGGCAACCGCTGCTCTAAATACATAGCAGAAGCACCAGACCAGATGTATTTCGTTTCTCAACAGGATGATCAATATATTTGTAGCCTTTCTGTCGTATAGTAAGGGTTCTCAGCGTCCGAGGCGAATACCCTCACTTGAATTACCCCCTATATGTTTACTATATTGAGCCTTCTTTTCCTCTGAATGACAATAAAGATGAATTAATTCCCACTTTGCCGAGGCCTAAAATAAAGTCCGGATATCATAGTTGTTAAACTGAAACTATTAGGTTGGTGCAAAAATAATGACGTAATAAAGTCGTTTTTTGACGTTAAAAAATACGTCAAAAAACGACGTTATTACGTCATCATTTTTGCACCAACCTAATAACGATTTTCAAATTAAGGAAGCATATTTAATATGGCGGCCTAATTCAAAGGCCGCCATATTAAATATACTTCCTTAATTTGAAAATCGTTTTGAAATTCATGTCTTCAAGTAATGTTATTCGTTATTATAAATGATAGAGGAGACAAATGCAGTTTAAGAGTTCTGGGGCTCACTTAAAGAAACATTCATGTGTTTAGTGCCCATGGTTTATGAAACACAAATCTATATCCTATAGATTTATTTAGGCTTACGGTAAAAAATATTACTTTCCAAAACTGATATTCATGACTATAGATTCAATTTTCTCAGGAAACGAAAATTTACGCTCAGAAGTGATTGTTTCCATTTTGCTATTGCATCTATAGCCTTGTGCTTTGCTTCAAAGCAATGTTTAGCAGATCACTATCTATCGAAGTTTGATCCTCACTACGCGCCACATAGTATTCTACACTATTTACATTATTCAGACTATTGTCCTCATCTTTATCGCCATATTTATTACAACGTTTCGACATATCAAAGACTTTGTCCTCCCTCTTTTTTCTTACTAGTATTTTTTGTCTAGAAAATTTTTTTAAATAAATATTTATTTTTATAGAATTATTAGAATTAATATTAAAATAACAAAATGTTATTTTTTTAATTTTAAAAATAACCTATTTTAGTTAGAGTAAAGGAATCATTTTAGCATCTAAGTTATACCAATAGTATATTTTTTTAAAGATTGCAATGATCCTAACAAACATTGATAACCTAGCCGCGCCACTGTTATAGAATAGTCTAAACTGAGTACGCTGACCCAGTGTGTGTATTCAAAATTGTTTTCGGACACCGTTATTTGTTTTAGATATACAACAGAACTTATTTATGGTCAAGGTAATTATATTGATAGTACATTATTATAGGCTATACTATATATACAAGTAGTATCATAGAAGTTTTAACACTTTTCAGGAGAGGCAGTTGTCTTAGATTATTGTAATTTTGGCATATCCTTACTATACATCTAATAAGATGACCTAACCACTTTTTGAATAAGATGGCTGTAACAGCTCTTTGAACACACCCTACAAAGCACTGTTTGTCACAGCTGACGAGTTTACAGTATCAAGTCACGACGTGAAGACATTATGGAAGCTCGCTATGCTTTTGTTGTCACAGAGGGGAGTATCTGATGTGGCATTGTTAGGGCCAAGAATAAAGAAACAGGAGAGGAATTGAGTTAAACAAATATATTAACAGAAACAGTGATACAAACATATACAAACGAGAGTGTTACATCAAGAATGTTTGGTCCGACTGTTAGAGCTGACTGCTGGAAACTTCTCCCTTCAAAAGGCAGTACCTGTTCCTATTTATAGATGGGATAGTCTATGCGTGCGTGGGTAAATTATCATAACAAAACAGTCCCTTATCCTTTCTACGGCTAAACTTTGCACTCTGTGACTTTTGATTGCATAGAGGAGGCTGTGACAAGAGTCCTGGGCACCTACACTTTCATGAGGATTCCATGGATTGGCTGAAGCTCTACAACCAATTCATTTAATTCTGAGAGGATTGAAGGAGATTAGTTTCGTACTTCTTCTAAATTAATAAATGCCATTCCTGAAAATGTCTTAAAACTTCTCGTATACATCTCGTATGTTCAAAGAATGGGCATAAAACCCTATACATTTTTTACTCTGGCATGTAGTAGCGACAACATGGCACTCTTCTCCTCCCAGAAACATTCCCGGGTAGCCGACTACTTAATTTCAATCTAACCACGTGGCGTGCGCACATGTACACATATTACAGCTAAACAGTTTAAATTCCTAGTTGTGACCGTAAGTTCTATGCTAAGAGTTTCTTTTCTCGCAGTTCTCGCTTGTGGATATCACTTCCCGGCTTCTTGCTTTCTAGGTAAATTTGATTTTCAAAAATTGAGATGGAATATCGATCGTACTTAAGTCTATTTTTGTGTGGTTCCCTGCACTTTGGTATTGCAATTAGGAAGTTTAGAAAACCACACTGTTTGATGTGGTCAGACGAGTTCAATTAAAGAAACTTTGGCCATTGGACAGCCAGGAGAAGTTGAGCGATTTTAAATAAAAAAAAAAAAATTGTCCTCTGTTCAACACAGACGATTTGAAATAAGGAAAACTTGTCTCCAATCTATTTTTATACCGGAACCCATCCTCTGAAATGAAATAAGAACAGTAAAATGTTTTATATTTCACTATTGTAACCACTAGAAAGAAGATTATTTGCAGACACTTGGTATGTTCTTACAGTTTATATGTATCACGTTTCGTTAACTGGTCACTATGTAGCTATTGTTGATATAGTTTTTTAGGAAGTAACCTAGTCAGAGGAGGCACGGTGAAGTAATTGTTAGCGGCTCCGATTGAGGAATCGGAGAGACGAATTCGAATTCCTGTCAAATCCAAATACAATCATTTACGTGCTAATACCCTTGGGAAAGATATGAGTTATAGAGAAACAGTTTAAATTCCGAGTTGTAACCGTAAGTTCTATACTAAGAGTTTCTTTTCTCGCTTGTGGATATCGCCCGCGGCTTCTTGCTTTACAGGTAAGTTTGATTTTCAAAAATTGAAATAGCAGGACAGACTGGGTTCTATAGCTTTGGATGGCAACTGGTCTACCACAGAAAGAAATGGCAACCTACTGTGGGGAAAAACATCTGCCTCGTCAGTCATGTATCCAATGATACATGATCGCCTAAGCACATAATTGATGATGAGCCTTGTCTGCAATGATGTCCTTGACAGTAAATGTAAATGTTCGAAGAATGAAGTTGTTGATTTGTTTTGTTTTTTACGACTTATCAACACTTTGTGGTTTATTTTAAACCGAAATATATTTGAGATTGGCAGAATATTTTTGTTTTGTTTTGCGAGTGAATATTGCGTTTTTAGAATAATATTATTTTTAGAAAGATTTTTTAAATGCAAGTCCGTCTAATTAACTCATGGCCGTAGAGGTGTAAATGGATTCATACCTTTCCCAAGGTATCCGAATGTAACGACCCCCACTGGAATTCGAACTCGGCTCTCTGATTTCTTATTTTGAGACACTATCCATTACGCTAATCACACAGAGGTGAGATGAGAATCAAATAGTTAAAAAATGGCGACCATCAAAAATATCGAGAAATAAATAGAAAACGGAGATAAAACTTTGTCAAGAGCGAGTAAAAAATATAATCAAGCAGATGTCTAAGAAACAAACAGAAATGTCATGAAATTTAAAGGTAGAGGAGAATTAATTAACGCAAATGGCAGAAAAGGAACGGGTTTATATTGTTTCACTAATTACGTCAGCGCGGTGGAAATACACAAGAGACGTCATTGGAATTACATTAGAATTGCGCATAGAAAGAATCAGGAATCTGTGATTTGCAACGGCGGGCAAAATAAAATGGACATGCAGCGGAGAAGCACATATCAAATGAGTGCCGGAATATAAGGAGACGAATAGAATTTGCTTCGAGGTGATACTAGAGACAGGTAGGACAAAGAGTAAGGGTCTAAAAGAGAGAAAAAAGAAAAGTAACAAAAAGGCGTTAAATAGAGAGGGATAGAAGAAGAGAGACGTAAGGAGGAGTTAAAGAGAATGAGGCTGAAAAGAGAGTGCCACAAAGATGCTAATGAGAGTGACATGGAGAAAAGGAGAAAGAAAGGGAGTTAAAAGCGTAGGGAAATGAATGAAATAAGCAAGAAACAAAAGGGAGAGAAAGGCGTATAGAAAGAGAGAAAAAGAAAATGGAATTAAAGAGAAAAGCATAGAGAAAGAGAGAGAGAGAAAAAAAGAGAGAGAGAGGGGGGGAGCGACAAAAAGAATATAAAAGTGTGTAAAAGAAAAAAGAATGAAAAAAGAGAGTTAGGAGGAGAAAAGGGCAAAAAGATGCAAAGAAAACTGATAACATTAACAAAAAAGAAAGAGAAATAATGAAAAGAAAGACAAAGAAAGAAGAGAGACGTGAGTAAGAAATAAAGGGTTAGTTATGATTGTTAATCTTTCTTTCTTTCTTACTCATCGAAGACGACGATAATTAAAGAGATAGATAGAGAGAGATCAATAAAAATAGTTAAAGAGTACGCGAAAATGTTCTATTTAGATAAATATCTCGATAAAGAGAGAAAGAAAGAGAGAGAAATAATTGCAAAGAAAGAACGCGATTTCGAGTGCAAAGAAAGAGTAGAAGAGAGACTGGGGAGCAAGAAGAAAATGAAGAAAGAAACAGAAAGAGAGAAAGAAGGCGCCAACAGAAAAAATGAGAGCTTTAAAAGTATAGAAAGATATTGTTTAGGAGAGAGAGAGAGGAATAGAAACAAATCTTGAAGTATGAAAAGAAAGAAAGAAAGAAAGAAGAAGAAGAAGAACAATGTATTGGTGTCTAGAGACGAGAGAGAAAGCAAATCTGGGTAATTATGAAGGAGAAATAGAAAAGAGAAAGAAATAGAAAAATGAAAGCAAGAAAAAAAAAGAAGGAAATAGAAAGAAAGAAAGGCAGAAAGAAAGAAGGAGACAGCTAATGAAAAGAAAAAATAAAGGGATATAAAATAGAAAGAAAGAAAGAAAAAAAGAAAGAAAGAAAGAAAGAAAGAAAGAAAGAAAGAAAAAAAGAAAGAAAGAAAGAAAGAAAGAATGTGGTGTCTAGAGACGAGGGAGAAAATGAGTGTGACTGAAAGACAGAAAGAAAGAAAGAAAGAAAGAAAGAAAGAAAGAAAGAAAGCAAGAAAGAAAGAAAGAATGAAAGAAAGAAAGAAAAGGAAAGAAGTAAGGAATGAGGGAGAAATAGAAAAGAGAAAGAAATAGAAAAATGAAAGCAAGAAAAAATAAGGCTGGAAAGAAAGGCTGGAAAGAAAGGCTAGAAAGAAAGAAAGAAAGAAAGAAAGAAAGAAAGAAAGAAAGAAAGAAAGAAAGAAAGAAAGAAAGAAAGAAAGAAAAAAGAATGTAGTGGTGTCTGAAGACGAGAGAGAAAGTAAATATGATTGAGAGGGAGAAATAGAAGAAAGAAAGAAGGAAATAAACAAAAGAAAGAAAGAGAGAAAGAAAGAAAGATAGAAAGAAAAGAATACAGTCTTATCTAAAGACGAGAGAAAAAGTAAAAGTATATGATTAGCGGTTAGAGGCAGGGTTAGGGTTTTTAGAGGTTTTTTTTTTTAGAGATTTCTAAAAAGCTCAATAGAAAAGTCTATAAGGAAAAAGAATGAGGAAATCAAGTCAATAAAAAAGAAAACGAAACAATTAGGATGAGATAGAGAATGAGAGAGACTAGGAAGAGTGAGTGTGTTAAAAGCGAAGAATGAAGAAAAACGTCTTGAGGGGTAAACGAAGATGGATCTTAAGAGAAAGAGAGAAAAAAATTATCAGAGTAGAAGAGAGTGTAGCAGATGGAATGCAAAAAGAGAGAGGGAGCGAAAATATAGAGATAAACTGAGAGGTAGAATAAATAGAGAGAATGTTAATGATAGGGCAGATATATTTTATCGGAGGGTGGGGGATAGAGAATATAGTCCAGAGAGTAGGGAGACATATTAGCGTTGTAGGAAGAGGATGGAAATTGAAGAGAAAGAAGGAGAATTATTAACAGAGAGAGGGGGAGAAATCCAAGGGCAAGAAAGAAAGAAAGAAAGAAAGAAAGAAAGAAAGAAAACGGAGGAAAGAAAGAAAGAAAGAAAGAAAGAAAGAAAGAAAGAAAGAAAACGGAGGAAAGAAAGAAAGAAAGAAAGAAAGAAAGAAAGAGCGGCTTTTTTCTTTAATAGAAAATAAATAGAAGCCAAAAGAGAAATAATGAGAAAGAAAAGAGAGAAAATAAGAAGGTGATGAAGAAATTGACCAAAAAAAGCCTATGAGACAGTAATTTGTCTCCTAGATTCTACGTCCTGTGTACTCTTTCTCACCTAGACCAGCTGGGTGTGAAACAGGCGAACCTCAACCACCTTTTCATACAACTTTGCGCGCAATTTACAAAAACACGTCTGGGCGAACACGATAGATGGCAGATGGGCTCAGATCCCCACGAATATCACGGCCAGGGATTTGTCATGCCGACCAGAATTAGGGTTGCACATATAAATGGCTGCAGTTGATTTGTATGCCTGTCCGTCTGGTTCTCGGTTTATGCTGTCAGCGATGCCCGTTGGATGCTGTGCAGTATCATTTGGAATAGAAACCATTGTTGTCTGATTCTATCTCTTGTGTCTTCTCCATCACCATCCGCTACATCCTTCTTCTTTTTCATCATCATCATTATCATCATCATCTTCTTCTTCTTCTTCTTCTTCTTCTTCTTCTTCTTCTTCTTCTTCTTTGTGTCACCTTAAACTCCTTTCTTTTGTTACTCTTTTTAACCTTATTTTTCTTCTTTCTCTACTTTCCATGAGTAAGCCATTTTTTTTCTTCAGATGCCTTTTCCTTTCTATTAGGTTGGTGCAAAAATAATGACGTAATAATGTCGTTTTTTGACGTTAAAAAATACGTCAAAAACGACATTATTACGTCATTATATTTGCACCAACCTAATACATATTTCTTAGTGTCAACATAATTTTTTTTATTTTTAAATCTTTTTTCTTCTCTTCTTTTCTTTTATTCAATTTTCTGACCAGAATTCTTCTTCTTCTTTTTCTTCTTCTTCTTCTTCTACTACTACTACTACTACTACGACGACGACGACGACTACTACTACTACTACTACTACTACTACTTCTTCTTCTTTACTTTTTCTCCTTCTCCTCCTTTCACCTTTCATTTTTCTCCTCATCTTCTCATTTATTTCTCCTTTTCTTTCTAGCTTTCCTCCTCTTCTTCCGACATTTTACTCTTTTTCTCCTTCTCCTCCATTCAATTTTCATTTTTCTCCTCCAACTTCTCATCTAATTCGCGTTTACCTTCTTCTACCTTTCCTCCTCCTCCTCCTCCTCTTCAGTTTCCTTTTTCTTTTTCTTCCTTCGATTTCCAGTTTATTTTATTGTCATTTTCTTTCTGTTCTATATTTTCACCTCGTTTCTCTTTTTATTTAATTTTTTTTCAATTTTTTTTTTTTTTTACTTCAGGTTACTTCTGATCATCTTCATTCTTTTCCCCACATAGTCCATTATTATTTTTTCTTTATTTTTACAAATTACCTGATGCCTTTTTCCCCAGGTTTTGATAACATTCTTTATATTGTCTAACGCATGAAGATTCATTCAAAGCAGATGATTAAATATTCTCGCTGTTATTGTTGTCATCGTTTTCTTTTTCATGGATACATTTTTTTGTTATTTATCCTTCTTGCCCAAACACACTTCCGCCATATTGTATTCCACTTTCTACTATTTTCTTGCATCTTTACGCACCCCCACTTTTCGTCTTCTCGTTTCCATAATTCCTTCCACTTCTGCTGCTCCGCCGACCCTAAATTACTTCCCTAATAATCAAGGTCTGGTTCTTGGGGATGCTATTGTTTCATTTATCCCAATATCAAATGGCGCAAGACAATGTAACAAATAATGAAGACAAACATAACAACTCAAACAATTTAAAACAATCTTTAAAAACTGACACAAGCAGACGACAACAATAATTTACCTCATTTCTGTTTCCAATTGTGCCAATATATAAGGCTGGCTATTATTATGTGATACTTGCAGACTTTAGTACAAGGCTAAAGAGCAGAAAGACTGTGCTATGCCAAACAGACAAGCAAAGAGTGTCTGCTATGATATTTAGCATTTCAAATTCAACCTTTGAAGTGAGCTCGAACACTATATGCGGTTTCAAAATTGGTCTTGGTTTCTACGAACGTTTTCAGTGTGATATTGGCTCACTACACTAGTGAATTAGTAGTTTTTAGTTTCAACCATTTTCTTTTAATTATCTACAATTTTATAGTCATATATTTTGGCTTGGGAGTAGTAATTCATTCAAGAATTTTTGTAAAACATCCGGGTGTAGATTTATATTTTGTTAAGTTTCGGTAGTGGTACTCTCGAGAATTTTCTTTCTAAATAAGTTACTTTGTCTTTTAATAAGCGTGACATTCTTTAGAATGTTCCTAAAATGTAAAAAATGATAACCAATAGAATTTTGTTCTTGTATACAAAATAAAATGCTTGCATTTGCCATTATAAAGTCCCTCAGAAGTTTCATGGGAGCGTTAATAATAATAAAAAGAAGCAAACTCACAATAATATCAATTATGAACATGGCCACAACGCACTGACCGTGTTCGGAAATTAAGAACATTCCCATCCTTATATATAGACATTAAAAAATCTATATATTCAGTTAAACAAAAAAGTAACCT
>OZ010590.1:54403427-54458427 GCA_963932145.1 Acanthosepion lycidas
ATTGTTGCCATGCTATGCCTCTTCCGGGTGTCTCAGTTATCTCCCTTTAACTCAACTCTTCGAGTTTTTGTTCACCACTGCAGTAGTCAGGTATTGAACTCACAACTCTTTGGGTCTAGTCCCTGGATTTAACCAATGCTTTTATCTACTGGGTTGTGTATCCTTGAACGTCCGAAACGTCCTTAATATGGCAATATACATAAGGACGACAGCACGAACAATGTAAATAGTGCAAATAATTACAATTATGTCAGAAATACAGACAGAACGTTTTGTTCTAGAATGTTCACAGACTAAATTAAGAGGTGGGAAGGAAACAATAATAAAATATCGATGCATTAGATCAGGGGTCCTTAACCAGGGGGGGTCACATTCAGGGGGTCTGGGTTTCAAGGAATGGGTGTTGATGTAATTTTTTTTAATTTTTTCTTGTTTTTAATTTACAGAATTTGGAGCCCATCATGTCAAAAAAAAAAAAAAAAATCCTCTACACAAAGAATCCATTTTGTAAATTTATATGTACTAATATGGAAAAGAATGAAGATTTTCAATAATATATGCATATTATTTGGAATGCACCTTTTGAGTCGGACAATCTTGGAAAAGGGGGAATGACATTCTGACATATGGTGAAAAGGGTGTAGGGGGCAAAAAAGCTTGAGGACCACTGCTTTAGAGAAAAAAGAATTCCGTATAGAATAAATAAATTGAGAGAGAGAGAGAGAGAGGTGGGGGAGGGAGAGAGAGAGCGAAAAGTCGGGAAAATTGACTACGCCACGGACGATGCAAACATCTGTCCCCTTGGAAAGAAAAAACTCCGAGGGCGAGAAACAGTAATTGATAAAACAAACAAACAAATCAACGGCAGATCAGGGACAGAGGCGTCAAGTTTCCAACATTAGGTAAGAGTTCATTGGACCGATGAACCTTACAAAATTAATAAGCAGTCGGTCGTCATCTTGTACAGACGGCGGGGCAGACTGGAATCACAGACAGATAAGGAACAATCGCTTTATTGGGGGCAAAACAAATGATCAAGTATTAAATAACAAATAGACGCGAGGGCGAATGAAGGATGAGGAAACGACGTGCGGTCAGTCTGACAAAATAAGTGAAGGAGACAAACAAAGAAGAATGTTTGGCCTTGGATGCTAGATCCGCGATTAGAATGTTCGATTAATGGTGTCGCAGTACACTGTCGGTGAGTTATGCCTTTGGAAAGAAGCATGATTACAACTAGCTATGTTTTACTTTTTAATTTATACTCTCCATGCGTTGACATAAGTTCTTTTTTCCACACTATTGTACAACAAATACAAGGCCCAAGAGCCACTCAATTTAGAATGAACCTATATAAACGTGAAAAAAAAAGGAGTCCGGATATGTGAAATAGATGACGGTTGAACCCAAAACATGAAAAAGTTCAGATTTTAGAAGTATCCTCTCGGAAGTCTGTTCCACAAAGCAGCCACTCTTGGAAAGAAGCTGTCAGAATAGAACTTCATTGTTATCAATTCATTCCGACGGCAATGAGGATGATTCGATCCTGTGGATGTCTGAACTTGGTGGAACTAAGGAATGCTTGATTGAATAAAATATTTTTAATGTATAACTCGTGACTAACTATTTGATATACGAAAATATTCCGAAGCATGATTGCTCTTTAATTCAATTTTATAATCAATTTTCTATATATAGAATTTTCCAGACAGAATCGATAGATTAAATTCCCCTTTGAAGATAAGCGACGTTTATTCCTGTAGGAAAATAAGAATTGAAAGCATGTTACTTATATTTGACATTGCGTGTCTTAGCAGTAAAAGTCTGAACGAGTGGGACTAAGCAATGAAACTTGTCAAAACATTTGCGATAGAAATAGCGATAGATTTTCGATGTTTCGTCTTTAGGAAAGGGGTTGCAGGATGGAAATAAACAAATATTGGTCGTTTATATTTGACTATATTAGTATTTACATAGTTTGAAATAGCTAAATATTCTTTGTTTACATTGGAGACTTAGGGAATTTACTTAGTTGGAAGTAGCTAAATATTTATTACTTATGTTTTAGTCTATAAACATTTGAATATTTCGTCGTTTACATTTGAGCCAATAAATTTGTTGAATATACCTAAATATTGATCTTTTATATTTGATTCTATATACTTTTACTTGGTTAGAAAAAAACTAAATATTGCCTGTTTCTGTTTGAATCTATAAAAATTTACTTAATTTGAAATAGTTTAATATTCTTTGTTCATAATTAAGCTTATAATCATTTGGTTGGTTGGAAATAGCTAAATATTGTCCGTTTATATTTGAGTCTATACGAATTTACTTGGTTGCAAATAGCTAAATATTGGACTTTTATATTTGCTTCTGTAAGCATTTTCTTTGTGGAAATAGCTAAATATTGGTCGTTTTTATTTGAGGTTTTAAGCAATTTCTTGCTTCAGGGGTAATGAATATGTTTTATAATTGATTTGATATATATTTAGTTGATCCAGTAATACGTTTATATTTGGGTCTATAACTATTTTCTTCATTATGCTGTCCGCGTATTCGTGACGCCATTGCCATGACTCTTTACATCTCAGTTAAAATACAGTGTTTAGATTGAATCAAATATGGTGATTCCGAATTCCTATCCAGAATTGTTCTGGCACGTCAGAACCTTTCAGATATGCTCATAAAATATTTATGCTAAATATAAATATCATATAAATCTTATTTTAGTATTCATTTAAGCTAGTATCAAGGAATTCGTTCATGTCACCTGTACAGAAAAGTGTTAAAGATTTTGTTGTACATCAGAATCGTGGCTTTTACCAATTTTTGAGCATTTAATTTTAAATATCATCTGAAAAAATGTACAGAAATACGCGTCCTGGGTAAGACGATAAACTACATCCGCGTCCAGGGTATGACGATAAACTACATTTGCGTCCAGGGTATGACGTTAAACTACATCTGGGTCCTGGGTATGACGTTAAACTACATTTGCGTCCAGGGTATGACGTTAAACTACATCTGGGTCCTGGGTATGACGATAAACTACATCCGCGTCCTGGGTATGACGATAAACTACATCCGCGTCCAGGGTATGACGTTAAACTACATCCGCGTCCTGGGTATGACGATAAACTACATTTGCGTCCAGGGTATGACGTTAAACTACATCTGGGTCCTGGGTATGACGATAAACTACATCCGCGTCCTGGATATGACGATAAACTACGTCCGCGTCCAGGGTAAGACGAAAAACTACGTCCAACAGCAAGGTTTTGAGGTGGGTGGAACCACCTCTTAATAGCTGGTGTTCAAAGGTCCACCTTGACCCGGGGTGGTAGCACCTGTTAGGGTTCCAACTATGCGCAAATAGCTAACCTCAAAACGGGTCAAAACACTATGAAAGCGTAAAAATAGGTTTTAATACCAAAAATAATTTATCAAAATTATTATCAGCAATAAATTTTTGAATAAAACTATTACCAACAATACATTTTTGAAAAAAAAAATTAGCAACAATACTTTTTTGAAAAAAAAAAAAATATTACCAGCAGTACATTTTTGGAAAAAAATATTACCAGTAATACATTTATGGATAAAAATATTACCAGCAATACATTTTTGGAAAACATATTACCAGCTATACATTTTTGAGGAAAAAAAATATTGCCAACAATACTTTTTTGAAAAAAACTTTTACTAGCAATACATTTTTGTAGGAAAAAAATATTACCAGAAATAGATTTTTGAGAAAACAAAATATTACCAGAATAAAAATTTTGTCGGCATTAAAATACCCATTGAGCTTGATATGCCATAAACCAAACCAAACCAAACCAATACAAATTCATAATTTCAAAATTTTACCATTTCAAGAATGATCCAAATAAAATTGATATTTCTGTATTAGATACATTGATTGGAAAATAAATTCTAACATGAATTCTAATTACGAATCACCACAAGCAAAATATGCATTTTTTACTGTATTCACTTAGCAAAAAAAATTGTAAAAAATTATAAAATGTCTACACAGTATTTAAGATTTGTTAGATAATTTGTCAGATCATAATAAAAACGAAAAATAGATATAAGTTTATATAATTCTATCATACTGGTGGGCACAAATTATAAGACAAAATGTTTTAAATCTGCATTGTTTATTGAAAAATGCACTAAAACTACTGCACTGTATAGCATATTACATCATGATATAGCGAAATAGGTTCAAAATAAATCACTTCAAAATAAATGAGGATCTTATATAATGACCGAATGATTTAGTAATATGTGTGGCCTTGCATCTTGTCCATATACAGTTTGTAAAGCTTCAGTAAATTATAAATTTTATAAGCTTGTGCTATAAGGCTTTCATTGATCACTGGAATGAAATCCCACCGCTATAATTTTGAACGCTTTAAACTCATTTCCTCAAAAAACGGTAACGATTTGGAATTGTTAATCAGAGAGCCGAATTCTAACTGCCGTTCGGCTTGTTATACGTGCAAATACCATTGGGAAAGGTATGAATCTATCACTGCTTCAATTTTCCCAATTATGTGTTAATTAGTAGGACTCGTATAAGTAAAATCATTATTATCTGAAAATGTTATTACAATCTAAAAATATTTCTGGGTTTAAATAACCTGAAAAGCCGTAAAAAGTGAATCAACCAACCAAAACCAGCTGCTGAGTTCTTTAAAAAATAATGTGCGGGAAGAGGAAATTACAATCAAATATTCTATAAAGACTATTTAATATATCTAACCGCCTTAGATTACCCTCCTGATTCCTATTAAAACAGTGCATTAGAATTAGACAGGGAAAAGGACAAAAACAATATGGCTTCATTTAAAACACTGGAACAAGAAATGCAATCTTTATGCTATCAGTGTGAGCAATACAAATGTAGAAATATTTATACTTGTGTTTCATAGACTACACAAAAACATTTGATAAAGTATGATGCAAAATCTATTTGAAATGCTAAGAAAACCTGATTTATTTGGCAAATAATTCAGATTATATACTGGGAATAAATTGCCGGTATACAGATAGAAAATGAATTGAATAAGTACGCCCAAATCGAAAAGGGGCGCAAGACAAGGATGAGTTTTCTTAGCGGATTTATTCAACTTATACAGTGAGTCAATACTAAGAGAACTAAAAGTACTAACAGGATAAGTACTAACGGAAAGATACTAGTAGCGAGTAATCGAGTGATATATATATATATATATATATATATATATATATATATATATATATATATAATTATTTATTTAAAAAAATTTATAACATAAATATGTTATAAAATCACTACAAAAATAGCCATTTTGTTTCAAGCCATTTTGTTTCAACACCCACGGTGTCTTATCAAGTGATGACGTTGAATTATATCTGCTCTACTTTGTATTGAGTACTCTTTTAAGAATAGTAATTGTTGGTTATTGGAATTCATTCCATATACACTAATCATATACTTGGATATATATATATATATATATATATATATATATATATATATATATATATATATATAAAGAGAGAGAGACAGAGAGATGTGGAAAAATATAGAGGGTGAGGAGAAAGAAAGTGGGAGAAAGGTGATATCGGAACGAAAAAACAGTGTAGGAGGTTGGAAAGGGGGATAAGAGATATTGAGAGAGAGAGAGAGAGAGAAAAAAAACAGACATAAGCAGAGATAGAGAGTCGTAACAAGCAGGATAGAAATGACAGAGTGAATAATATTACCAAGAGAGTGTTGGGAAGATAGCAAACGACAGAGAGAGGAAGAGCAGGTGAAAAAGAAATTTAACAAGGAAGATAAGGTTGGAACAAAAATGAAAAAAACAGTGCAAGTAATACGGATATGAGCCAGTTGGAAAGAGATGAATTGCGCGAGGAAGAAAGCATATTAAGGCATAAAGAACAAGATGGGGTCAAGGGATAGTTTAAAAGAAAGAAAGAATTAATGAAAGACAAAGAAATAAAGTGAATGAGAAGATTGGAATACAAAATACATCGTGAGTTAGATTAATAAGAGAGGTTTGCAAAGAAAGAAAGTCGGAGAGAGAATGAGAGAATTCTAGGATAGAAAAAGAAACATTATTAAAGTTACTAACGGTGAGCTTAAAAGAAAGAAAGAAAGAAAGAAAGAAGGAGGAAAAGAAAGAAAGAAGGGAAAATAAAGAAAGAAAGAAGTAAAGAAAGAAAGTGAATGAGAAAATCGGAATAGAAAATGAAGAGCGTGTAACGTAAGATAAAGAAAGAAATAAAAAACAGCGAGGAAAGAAAGGAAAAAGGAAGGAGAAATAAGGAAATAAGAAAAAAGAAAGATAGAAAGAAAGAAAGTGAATGTGAAGATCGGAATAGAAAATGCCGTGTGTGTAAAATTAATAAGAGAAGGATGCAAAGTGAGAAAGTAGAGATAAAGAAAGAAAATACAGTGTAATCCGGATATAAGAGACCAGGATATAAGAGAAACCCGGTTATAAGAGAGATTTTATCTGTTCCCAAATTAGAGCCATACTTACCTAAACAAAATAGACCAAACCAGGATATAAGAGAAACCCGGATATAATAGACTTCTTCTCCGGTCCCGACAACTCTCTTATATCCGGGTTACACTGTAGTAAATAAAGAAAGGAAGAATGAAGTAAAGTAGAAAGAAAGAAAGAAAGAAAGAAAGAAAGAAAGAAAGAAAGATATAAAAGAGAAACAAATATAATATTCGCTGCTGATATATTTTTTAAAAGAAGATTTTTTTTCTCCTCATATCTATGATATTGTGCACCAAGCTGACAAGACAACAACAGCAGCAGAAAAAATGTCAGCCAGGTTTCCAATATTTCCATTCCTTAGAATCAAGTATTCATTCCTTCATCAATGCATCCTCTTTCTACCATCCATTCTCTATCTTTCTTTTTACATGCCTCTTCCACACGCTCAAGTGTTTTACTACCACCCACAATCCAGATTATATTCCCGCCCCAAACAACTTCCATCAGCCATGACTTGCATTTTCCGGATTTTAAGAAACAATTTCGTTCCCGCCTTTTCAGCTGACATGGCGGACGCGGATGTCGTCTGCTCACCATTGACAATGTCTCGTATGTCAGGTTATCTCTTATTGGCTTCGTAGTTAAGGACTTTTTTTAATGATTTTATTTCTTTACCTTTTATCTGTTTATTCATTTACATGTGTGAATGTTTGTCTGCATGTATCGCCTGTTCAACTCTTTCAAAAAAGAAAAGAAAAAGGGAAAACATTATTTAAAAAATAACCCCGAAAAATAAATAAGTAAGTAAGCAACTCGCAGCGCCTGTAGAAAGATAACACGTCCACTTGGCGATATAGCTGAAGTAAAAGTAAATGAACGAACAAAATAAAAATGTTAAGAAGGTAACTATTCTCGTGGGCATCAGTTGAGATAAGACATATAAAACCCTCGCTTGTAACTGAGCCGCAGTTTTGACAAAACAAAACAAATAAGAATAAAAAGACAGACAGACAGAAAGTGAAGATTAGAAAGATGTAAAGGAAGAACACCTAAGAATAAAAGAAACTGTAAAACTTTGTAAAAATACCTCTCTTTAAAAAAAAGAAAAGAAGGAGCGTTATGAATGGTCGAGGAGTAGTATAAATTACCAAGCATCAAAAAGAAACATGTTCATTTGTGTGTAAGAAAGAAAGACAGAAATATAGGCAGAAAGAAAGAAGGAAAAAGAAAGAAATCAGGAAGAAACAAACAAACAGACAAAGAAAGAAAACGTTGAAAAAAAAAAAAGAATAAAGAAAAAAAAAAAGAAATAAAATAGAAATACATGATACTTAGAAGAAACACTGAGTATTACCTATTAAGGAAGGGGTAACATTGAAAAGGAAATATTCGTGGCAATAAAATAACAAGAAAGAAAGAAAGAAAGAAAGGCTGGAAAGAAAGAAAGAGAAAGAAAGAAAGAAAGGCTGGAAAGAAAGAAAGAAAGAAAGAAAGGCTGGAAAGAAAGGCTGGAAAGAAAGGCTAGAAAGAAAGAAAGAAAGAAAGAAAGAAAGAAAGAAAGAAAGAAAGAAAGAAAGAAAGAAAGAAAGAAAGTTTGGAAAGAAAGAAAGGTTGGAAAGAAAGAAAGGTTGGAAAGAAAGAAAGAAAAAAAGAAAGAAAGAAAGAAAGAAAGAAAGAAAGAAAGAAAGAAAGGCTGGAAAGAAAGAAAGAAAGAAAGAAAGAAAGGCTGGAAAGAAAGAAAGAAAGAAAGAAAGAAAGAAAGAAAGGCTGGAAAGAAAGAAAGAAAGGCTGGAAAGAAAGAAAGAAAGAAAGAAAGAAAGAAAGAAAGAAAGAAAGAAAGGCTAGAAAGAAAGAAAGAAAGAAAGAAAGAAAGACTGGAAAGAAAGACTGGAAAGATAGAAAGAAAGGCTGGAAAGAAAGAAAGTTTGGAAAGAAAGAAAGGTTGGAAAGAAAGAAAGGTTGGAAAGAAAGAAAGAAAGGCTGGAAAGAAAGAAAGAAAGAAAGGCTGGAAAGAAAGAAGACAACGAAAGAAAATCAAAGAAAAGAATATGACAAAGAGGAAGTTTAAAAAATAAAAATAAGAAAAAAGAAAGAAAACAAGGGTAAGAAAGAACGAAAACACAGAAAAAAATATTGAAAGCTATGAATGGTCGAGTAGTAGATATTACGAAGCACGCAAAAGGAAAAATGTTCATTCGTTTCTAAGATAGACACGTAAAAATTGAAGAAAAAATTCAATATTGAAAATAAAATATATATTTTCTTAATTTTTAATCCGTCATTTTAAACTCCTCTCTTCATCACTGATAAAACAATTTTAATCCGCTGCCCTGAAGTTTTGTTCGTTCTTTTCTGATTTCGACTTTTTCTTTTGTTTAGTTCGTGTAGATTTTTTTTCTTTCATCCTTCTACTCATCATATCTTTCCATTCAATTTCTTTGTTTTACGTTTCTATCTTACAAACGAATGAAGAATTTTTTTTTCCTTTTGCCTGCTTGATAATTTCTACTATTACTCACTCATTCACAGCTTTCCCTCTTAGTTTTACTATAGTCTTCTTTCTTTCTTACCTTTCTTTCTTTTTTTCTTCCTTTTATCTTTTACACGTTTTCCTTTTTTTGTTTCATTTCTTTCTTTGTTTATCATTCTTCCATTTTGATTTACTTTCGTTGTCTATATCTCTTTCTTTCTTGATATTTTTATTTCATTGCCACAAATATTTTCCTTACTCCTTTCTTACTCGGCAATACTCAATGTTTCTTCTACGCATCATTTATTATCATTTTATGTTTTGTTTTTCTTTATTCTTACTTTTTTCAGTGTTTTCATTCTTTGTCTGTGTGTTTCTGTATTTCTTACATGTTATTTTTCTTTCATGGCAACCTATTTTTTTCTGATTGTTCATCATTTATTGTCGTTAGAATACAAATTTTCATTTTTAGTTTAATTTTTTATGTATTATGTGTCTCCTTCTGCATTTTCTTTCTTTCTTTTATTTTGGTTTCTTTCTATTTTCTTTTTGTCTTTTTTTTTTGTATATCCCATCGTCCTTAGTTTTCTTTCTTTTTGTCATTTATCTTCTTTTTTCTTTTACCGAATGCTTCTTTCTTTTTCTTTTGTCTGTTGGCTTCTTTTTGTCTTTCTTTCTTTCTTTCTTTCTTTCTTTCTTTCTTTCTTTCTTTCTTTCTACGTTTCTTCCCGTGTTTTTCCTTTCATTTTTATATTGATGTCTAATGTCTTCCTTTCTTTATTCCCGTTTCTCTTTCTTCTTTATTTTCATCATTTGGGATTTACTCCTGCCTTTTGATATCATCTTCCTAAAATTTAACTTTCTTTCTTTCTTTATTTATTTCACTCTTTCTTTCTTTCTTTCTTTCTTTCTTTCTTTGCCTCATTCCTTCCATTCATCCACGCCTATACAACCGATTTAAACAACCACCAAAATAATTTAGGATTAACGCAAATCCGAAACTAAGGCCACCGTGAAAACATCCCTAAATAGAATTAAATGAGGCCAAACAACAACGGCTCACTCGTATCCCATCATCCATCTCGATTTTTTTACCACGTGACTATCTCTATTCAAGATCTCCAGAAATTTCAGTTCCTCTCATCGAATGAGTAGTTGTCATCAGACACGTCATAGTTCCCGAAAGACAATTACGTCGTTTTGATGTGTCTCTTAATTGGTTTATTAAGATTACGTCTTCTCTCCTGCTGAAAGTTTGTTGCGTTTCCTTCTAATTTCTTCTTTTCCTATGACAAATATTTGGGACTTTATCTTCCTGATTTATCGCAGACCAAATCAGGATGATAACGGATTAGGTTGCTATTAAAAAAATAGGCACTAGAATTAATTCTTGATACAACTTGGGATGATGCCGACAGGATTTTAATCAACATTATGCAAGCACATCGCAACCTAGCAGAGGCAATATATCATAAATACTCAAATATATGTTGAACCAGTTTGCATTGAAAACATCGGAAATATATTGTATTACCCTTCAAGTATTTCTTTCAACTAAACTTAAATAGCATATATATATATATATATATATATATATATGTAAGCAAATATATGGATATAGATCCGACAGTATGAAGAAAAATATACGGAAAAAACAAACAAAAATCCTAATATGCAATTATGCTGTTTTAATGTTAATATAATGTCAATGTCGGACGTTTCGGTCTAGTAGACCATCTTCAGGACAATTATGTTTTATGACTATCTCCTGAAGATGGTCTACTAGATCGAAACGTCCGGCGTTGACATTATATTAAAATTAAAACAGCATAATTGCATATTAGGATTTTTGTTTGTTTTTTTCCGTATATTTTTCTTCACACACACACACACACACAAATATATATATATATATATATATATATATATATATATATATATATATATATATATATATATGTGTTTTTGAGTGAATAACCCGTGTCTACACATTCCATATTAGTTGATTTAAAACAGTGTTCGATAGAGTAACCTAGAGGAAGGAAAAAAAGGTTTTTAAAAAAGAAAGCGCTAGAAACATGAAAATCTGTCGAAAAAAATCGCACAGATACAGGTTTAAAGCCCAAAGAAAAAACCCCGACACGAGTAAACAACTAACTAAAAGAGCTCAATACAACCGTAGAGCAGACCTGGATAAACCTAGTGAGCCAGACAAACCTACCCAGGTTTCACCTTAGCGGATCGTCAGGGAAAGCTCGCTAGGTTTATATATATATATATATATATATATATATATATATATATATATATATATATATATATATATAGATAGATAGATAGATAAACCTAGTGAGCCAGACAAACCTACCCAGGTTTCACCTAAAATTCACCTAATGTTTCCCTGACGATCCTCTTAGGTGAAACCTGGGTAGGTTTGTCTGGCTCACTAGGTTTATCTATCTATCTATCTATCTATCTATCTATATATATATATATATATATATATATATATATATAGTTTATGCAAACTTAGGTAATCCGTATGGGTAGACCCGAGGAGGATGATATCGGGAGAGCTCAATGTAAAATTCAGAGCAGATATGTTTGAATAAATACAGACCACGTTAAGGTTCCATGTAATAAATTATTTCACCATAACCCCTTTAACAGGGCTCTGGATCATCAGACTTTACTTCCAAAAATTGAAATGAAAAATGAAAAATGAAAAGAAATTCACACATTTTTGACGGACCTCATCAAGTATACGTAAAATTAACGAAGTGAGGAAGTGAGGTGGGAAAGAGGATATGAATGTGTCATATGTATCATTTCAAATTCTTATTTTTAATTTTTAACTCCAATGTGTCGGCTAGATGTTGTTCGAATTTATTGTGTCTAATCTCAAGATATAGATGGGTAAGGAGTGGAGAGGTGGAGACCGACTTTAAAGGAAGAAGCTACACTACTTTCACGAGGACAGTTTTTCTTTCAAATTTTTTAGACGTTGTTAATTCGCGTTACTTTAACGGGCATGTTTGGGAGGTTAAAGTTTTTTCTGTATCTAAATGTTTAAACAATCTACGAAGAAATTAATTTGAAATTCGGTGGAGTTTTTTTATTTTCTGTGAAATATATATATATATATATATATATATATATATATATATATATATATATATATATATATATATATATATATACACGAATCTAATGAGAACGAAAACAATATATAAATTTCAACGTTCACCCATTGACTAACTATTTTTTTTGAATGCGCATTTTTGGCGCAGACAGGTGTCTTAGGAGTTTATTTATTCCTTATGTTTAATTTCAGTAGTTACCATTGTTGTTTTTATAGAAACTAGAACATCGAATATATATGTGCATAAAACATCAAAAAATAATATTGATTAGAAGTAATAAAAAAATACTTTTCAAAATAGTCATTATTTTTCTACTCGTGAAATGTAAAATTACGACAGAAAGTGTCTTCTGACTGCTAATAATAAAAACTTTAAAGGCTAAGTGTTGTAAAATATACCTCTGCAAATGCAATGTATGTAAGCAATTCCATGTAAATACAAGGAATAACATGCAGTGAGTTTAATTTTAACAGATTTTTTGCCTTTATGGGTTTTTTTTTCAAACCAAAGGAGAAAAGGAAGTGACGTTCCACACGCGGCTTGCTTACAAACAGAATTCTTCATAACCATTTTGGTTCTCACAATTTAAATGCACTGAAACGAAGTTGCCTCTTTGTAGTGAGTAAATAGTTTTTGTCTATATGAAAAAATTATAATGTATATATATATATACATACATATATATATATATATATATATATATATATATATATATATATATATATATATATATATACAGTGTAACCCGGATATAAGAGAGTTGTCGGGACCGGAGAAGAGGTCTCTTATATCCGGGTTTCTCTTATATCCGGGTTTGGTATATTTTGTTTAGGTAAGTATGGCTCTAATTTGGGACCAGAGAAAATCTCTCTTATATCCGGGTTACACTGTATATATATATATATATATATATATATATATATATATATATATATATATATACACACACACACACATATACATACACGCACACACATACATATATATATATATATATATATTAAACAAGTTTTGTTAAATTTGACTCACAAAATCTACTTTATTTCTTCAATATTCGAATAAAACAATTTTTTCGAGAATGTGAGGTTTCGTGTGATTAAGGGATAAGCATTGGATTAAGTGCATTGACAAGTAAGGAGATAATGTTGAAGTTAGTTTACGGACATACTAACTTATCACATTACGAGTACAATACTGTAGCTTCAGAATTACCATATAAATTTTAACGGTAATTTCCCTACAAATAAATATTTTGACTTTCATTGACTGATCGGCCAGTAATGCTTTTGGTTGAAATTCATAAACTATTTCTCTTAAAACAATTTATTGCTACTTTCCATTATTGATGGCGGTTTCTTTCCCAAGCTTTTGTTTGAAGTGGTGGGGAGTATCAATATCTTGATTATGTCATTATTTTCTCTTCAAGTTACATGTGCTATCCATTCTAGTTGTTGCTGCTGTTGGTAGTCCTCAATTGATGGAGGTTCTGCTATTTGGTACAATTCTTCGTTTTTGATTCTGTAGCGCCAGTTAACAATGTTTAAAGAAGAATGATCTTAACCAAGACACTCAAGCTTTATTCACCCAAAAACATTTTTACACCATTTATCTTCAGCTGACAGTTTAGATATTTTTGACTAGGTTTGACGCTATACCTACATTTTTTATAGGTTTCACCCCAATCAAGGCAATAATGCCACTAAAATACATGAGGTTACAATGTGTGGAAGAATTTGGAAGAGAAACATTAATGACGAGCAGAAAGAGAATCGAGTAGTCAGGTCAACAGTAGATAGCGATTGACATTGCATTTAAATTTTTGCAGATTAAACTTGGCTGCAAAGCATGAAGCCGAAAGGGAGTTTCACAAGAGTAAGTGCGAAAGAAGAAACTCAGGATTTAGCCCCACTCGTGACTTTTGTCAGTTGCTCACTTGGTCGATTGCATAAAAAGTCAAGTGGAAATTGAAAGAGAAATACATCACAATTACTTAACTTAAACTACGAAACCAAAAGATCAACTTGAAAAACCCCAGTCATGTTCTTAAATAGCCTCGTTAGATCAAGACTTTCATATGGATGCCATGGCTCCAGTCACATTTCCAACATCGTAAGCTTGCCTTTCTATGTTTTTCTATAAGTACTTCCATAGTAATTATTCGGATGACCGCTTCGCAATGGCACCTAGAGTTTTTAGTTTAAGCGCAGTACTAGACTGGCGTCGAGATCTCATCAATTTAGAGTTGAGCTGGTTAGATGTAGCCGGAAGTTCTATGCTAACAGTTTCTTCTTTTACTAAACCAAGCTGATTCAATTTTTTTTGGCGGGGGGGCACCAATAACTGTGACTCTACCCGCATTTATAGACATTTAGATAGTTTTTTTTTTTTTAAATAATATTGCAGGAGATTGAAGGAGAGGATCTTCAGCCATTCTGTTGAATTATTACTAATTGTACTTTAGTTATGGCGAAAGACCACAAGTATGGAGCACTCAGTTAGAATTGAATTCACTGATAATCGAGTTCGAGACTAATTTGAGGCGAGATTAGCAGAAGCCACCATTTTGATCTTTCTTAATGTCTCCACTTACTTCTTCTGTTTAATGTTTTATGCTTTTCAGCTCGAATTCCTGTCGTAGGATTTTCTTTTACAATGCTCGCTTAAAGATAACAGATTTTTAAAATAAATAGAAAAACAATTTCTCTATATCAATGATTGGTTGCTTTATTTAGCCGCATATCAACCTCAAAATCAAAATATTTTGTAGGAATTTTTGTGGGATGGGGGTATAATAATGGTTTTACTGATACAAATCTTAATAATTAACCCATAACCGGAGGAAGGGGTGGATTCCTACCTTTTCCAAGGGCATTTGGGCGTAAAGGAATATAACGAATCCAAAGGGAATTGAAACTCGGCTCTACGATTAACAATTCCGAGTCAGTATTCATTACACCACTCGCGCATCCAAGCTTACAGCAGTCATCAAGGCTAGACGTTGCTTAACTTTGGTGATCGATGTTTTAATGTGATGTGACCGTAAGCCTTCACAGACATAGAGAAATGATTTAAAAGTTTTGCTAGATCTCAACCAAAAATACATGCAAATATATCTGAGATAAGGTTTTTTTGCTGTTAATAATAATATATATATATATATATATATATATATATATATATATATATATATATATATATATATATATATATAGATAGATAGATAGATAGATATATGGTGGACTCCCCCGTAGTATTCAACGTATGAGGGTCAAGCAGATCGGTTCCTAGGAACCAGCAGCCCAGACATCAGCACATATGATTTGATTATAGCGGTGAAGCCTTTGTGCAGAACAAACCACACTTTTTCAAGTGCCGAATACAGAGACCTGGTGCAATACGTGCCACAAGGTCCCCAAACAATATATATATATATATATATATATATATATATATATATATATATATATATATATATATATTCCACTTGTAAATACAGAGTGCAGTGGGTAGATTGTCGCCATTTTATATTTTCAATTACGCGCATGCGCTTTGTTTGTTTTCGTTTTTGTCGACTGCACATTATAGTACTCAATTGCGCATTGTCTATGAAAAAAAAGAACAAGATGACGCAATTCACTCCGCCAGAAATTTTGAAACGACATACTGTATTGCTTGGCATTCGCTCCGGAAGCTCAAATACAAACATTTCAGAGTGTTTGGGTGCGAATATGAGAACAGTACAGAAGATTCGGAAAGTGTTGGATAAGAAAAGTACTCCCGAATTTGTTGGTGACGGCCTCAGACTCAACACGCAGGCCTATATCAAATGCTCTGAGGATATATAACTTACATCTGGCCACCTAACTCCCCAGACTGCAACCCTCTTGATTATTATGTGTGGGGCGCAGTTGGGCGTGAGACCAACAAAACTCCTAGTAAAACGAAAGATGAACTGAAAGCAAGGATTATGGTAGGATTCATCAACTTAAACAAAGAGACCATCCAAAAGAGTTGAAGTCATTTGGAGGCCGTGGTTGAAGTCAATGATAATATTATTGAATGAATTTACTTTTTAGTATTTCAAGATATTTTTGGGTAATTTTGGTAAATATATCTGTTAAAAGACGTCGATGTTATCAAATATGCCGTATTACTCGTGTATAATATCAAATATGCCGTGTTATCAAATATGCCGTATTACTCGTGTATAATACGCACCCTAAATTTTGGATTACTAAATTCCAAAAGAATAAAAACTCCTGTCTATAATACGCGCTGACGTTTTAGAAATTTAACTAAGCAAAATCTAACATTTGTTCAACATTTTTTACTTTCTTCCCCTTTTGAACTTAGTGAATATCAGAAATTCACTTACCTTAATTATTCGTGAATAATACGGACTACTTTTTATAGATTACTACGACTAAAAGTTTGGTGTGCGTATTATGCATGCGAACTAAACGTTAACTAATTTCAATTCGGAAACTCAAAACGGTAATTGCATTTCAAGCCCCACGCTCAGTCTTTAATAAAAAAAATTCCCGAATAATTCCATTTAGGAGTAAATGTACAAGCTTAATTCGAAAATAACAAAGAAATTTTGATAAAATGTGCCGTTTTGGAGTTATCGACAATAAAATTTCGGACTCATTCGCTTCGCGGTGGGTGAAGTTGAAATTTATTCTTCACCCCGTTAACTCTTTCCGCCTTCATACAGACGCCATAACTGAAAGCAAGAACAGGCTAAAGAATGTGTAGAAATCACGATAAATTCATTTGTTTTAAAAGAATATTCACATAGGTACTATCCTTCCGTTAGTACCGCTAGTTCCTTGAATACTCGAAAATATATTTATTCTTACTATTTAGCAAATGTCAAGTCAAATTTTCCTGATTAGTCAAATAGTTTTCTGAATATGTCAAGTTACTATCTACACGGAGTCTCTGGTGTTAGTCATAATATTAGGTTGGTGCAAAAATAATGACGTAATAATGTCGTTTTTTGGCGTATTTTTTAACGTCAAAAAACGACATTATTACATCATTATTTTTGCACCAACCTAATATTTGTGTGAACAAATCTTGGCAAAAATTGAGTTTCTGAAACTTACAAATTTATTTTTTAATACTGGCATTTTAATTTTTCAAAATAAAACCTTTTGTTCTTTGCTTTTCTATTTAAACTGCGGGTTGCCCCACAAAAATCAGAAAATTTTGGACTTGCTTTATGATGGAAAAAATTAACTAACATATTAAAAAAATAACGTTTTTAGGTTGAAAACTACATCCAATATTTGTGTTTTTCTTCTGTTTTAAGCTACTAAATTTCTATCTTTTGCTTTTGTTTCAAATATCTGTAATAAAAATTCCAACAACTCCATAAACTGTACCAAATTTCCTGTCTTTTTTGGGACACTCTGCATAAACACCAGAAATAACATTCAAGATATTACAGAAGTAAATTAATAACTAAGCGATATATTTATAATTAGAGCAAATTCGTCAAAACATGATAGCATGATGAATAAATGCTCCAAATTTAATAAAAACTAATTGTATCGTCAAAATTTTTATGTTATTATTAAAAGGAAAACCGTACGAATTTTTGATTATTAAATTATACTTATTCATAGTTTTTAGAAATTTTGGTTAAAAATTTTGTCTTTCTTGCGTCAGCGAGTGAAAGTTTCCAAAGATTTGTATAGAAAATTTTAAGGTCTTTTTTGCGGTGAAAAACACATTGATTTGGAAATTCTTGTAAAAATCAAACAATGGTCATATCTTAATGAAACTTTCGGGGCTTATTCACAAATGAATGAAATTATTTCAAGAATGTAACTTTTTTTTTTTAAAAAAGAAAATATTAGTAAAAACATTATTTTACTTCTGTTACCCGACTCTTCAAGTTATTTAATTTAATGAAATTTCGAGAAATTTAAATTATTAAAGCTTAATGTTTATATTAGTTATACGCAGAAAGCCTTGGATAATTTAAATCATTCATTTTTTTTTGTTTTTTTTTGTAAGAGGAACCCCAGCTACTGAAAATCTGTCGTTTTTGACGTTAAAAAATACGTCAAAAAACGACATTATTACGTCATTATTTTTGCACCAACCGAATACTTAGTTTCGTTCAAGAAGCACGGTTTTGTTAATTTAAAAATAAATTCAGATGCGAATATCTCTTCAAACTGGCTTCTGATACTATAAAAATACCTGAACTAATGTCAATTTTTATAGGTGTTTTGTTCGTGCTTACTGGAAAAATAATGTGTTCCTAGACAAATTGTGTTCACGAGTTGCAAATATCACGTTTGATCCCAAGTTTTTTTCTTTTTATTCTCATTTTTTGCTTTGAAGTAATTTTATCGGTGTCCAATTTTAGGACAATTAAAACATCTTCAGTTCTTAAAAGAGCAATATTTTTTTATAATGCATACCACCGTACCCGTAAAAAAAGATTAGGTGTTTTATTTCAAAGTATTTCACTTTTTTTCTCGTAAAACTTCTTTTTCATTTATAGCCTATATATTTAATGGCGTTTTATTCGCTTCTTTGTGAAGTATCAGCTTTTAAAGTTAATAATCCCTGACATTCTTCAGCAACTCCTTATGGGTTAGGGTTGTATTCAAACTTTACGTCCTTATTTTTTGTCTCTGGGTGAGCACAGAACGTGCACAAACATAAGACACTTAAATTGGTCTTCAATTAACTCTCTCAATTTCTATCGCTATTTCTATAGCAAATGTTCTGACGAGAGACATTGCTTATTTATTTGTTTATTCGGGAAAGGACAATAACAGAGCGTTCACATGATGCAAAATATCTATTTATCCATCTATATATATATATATATATATATATATATATATATATATATATATATATTTAAATGTGTCAATGTCTGGACCTCAAGTAATTTTAAGTATAAAAGAATAGAAATTTTAAATTACATCTAACTCACTCATGTCTTCTCTCTCCCCCCTCACTTAGTTAATTTACATATACTTAATACGGCCCGTCAAAAATGTGTAAATTTCTTTTCATATTTTGTTTCAACCTATGGAAGTAAGGTCTGATGATCCGCAGTCCTTTAAAAGGGCTGTGATGAAATAATTTATTACATGGAACTTTAAAGTAGTCTGTTTTTATTTAAATTATTTGCTCTGGATTTACATTGAGCTCTCTGCACTTTATCCTCCTTGGGTTTACCCATACGCATTACCTACTTTTTCATAAACTATATATATATATATATATATATATATATATATATATATATATATATATATATATATATATATATATATATATATATATCATATTCTCGTTAGACACACACATATATATATATGTGTGTGTGTGTTTTTGTGTGTAATTTCAAGGTTTGAATAAACAGCTCTAAATAGTCTGGCTAAAATTAGCCTTTTGCCATAAAAATGACAGAGCATTTCAATATTAATTTAATTACCAGGGGGGAGGGGGCAATGACTGGCCACTACTTTAAGTTGCATGTGTTACCCACAATCTTCAGGTAGCCAGTAATATTTACCGACCTCCCGACGAGGTAGGATGTGGCACAAATGTGGCGCAAATTCCAGCCTGTAGGCTCTGCCAAAAATTCCCCGTAGACCCCGCATAAAAGGGGTTGCGTTTGCCTTCCTGCGACATAGACTCGTCCGGTTTCCTCTCTGTCCGAAGGCAGAGAGTTCGACAACAGTTAAGAGCTTAGCACGCGGCCAGCACCAGCTGCCTACCTACCTGAATCTTCAGGTAGCCTGTAACTTGCAGTAATAAGATGATTACCTTATATACCACCCAATGAGTACAATTTGAGAAACAAACCAAACTCGCACGGTGGGGAGGGTAGATCATCCATCCAAGATCTAAAATGGCAAAAAAAAAAATCAACCTGGAAAGGCTTGCCAGTATAGCAAAAAGCGCTCAATAGCAAGGGAAACTGGTGTAATGGTACAGGAGCTAAAGCATTAAGCCAAAAATGTGTTCAACAGGAGCAGACAACCAAATTCACGCTCGAGCATATATAATTTCAAGGTTTGAATATGCAGCTCTAAATAGAGTTCACCCAAAATTAGCCTTCTGGCATAAGAATGATCTATGCACTAAAAAATGACAAGGTATTTGAATATTAATTCAATAACCAGTTTGGCAATGACTGGTCACTACTTTAAGTTTCATGTGTTACATATTAGGTTGGTGCAAAAATAATGACGTAATAATGTCGTTTTTGACGTTAAAAAATACGTCAAAAAACGACATTATTACGTCATTATTTTTGCACCAACCTAATACAATCTTCAGGTAGCCAGTAAAGATATATATATATATATATATATATATATATATATATATATATATATATATATTCTAGCCTCGAAGCCATCCTCCGGGTGGACTTCAAGCTAGCTCTTGCGAAGACCTTTTAAGTCTCCAGCCTTTTACCTTTAGCGTCCTATGTACATAAAGGTTATATGAATTGAGAAGTAATAAAATTATTTTGTTTATTTGACACCTTAATTCGGCACAATTTTTCTTCGTATACACAACCAATCTCCGTAGTTAGTTTACATTTATATTCATTTTAGGCGTTTATAGCTAAGACCTGCTAAAATTCCTTAGTTCAACCAGTTCAAACCATCACACCTAAACGTGAATCTTTCGGCTTTCTCTACTCAGTTGCTATTTGCATGGGAAATGTTTAGATGAGTTAAATATTCCAAAATCCCAGCAGTTCAGTCATTTACAGTTAAGACCAGGCATGCCACACTTACAGAGTTAAATCATCTTCATTTCTTTCATAAGAAGAAAGTTAGATAAGGAAGAAGTTCCATTCGGACATCTTCTCCAGAAGAACCGATACTTTGTGGGACAGCCTCCCGCGAGGATCCTTCCACGATCACTACAATCTTAACCTCTTCATGTTTTGCATTAACCGTTATCTACTTTCGAAACCTCATTTGGTAACCTTGAGTGGCTTGTATTGGGTGAACAATAGAAAAAAAAACTTCCGGTTTACAGTGCCTGCGTAGGTTACAAAATCATTTACACTTTTAATAATTTCTAACATTGCCACATCGTAAGAAAGAAAGAGGACTTTTCTCCGAAAATATTTGAAAGAATCTATACAGTTCTTTTCATGTTCAAATTTCCAGATTTAACAGTCAAATATAATTACAATAGTTTTCCTGTTCATTTTTTTTTTTTTTTAATAAAGGCCCTACCTTTTTCTTTTCTTGCTGGTTAACCACAATCTCTACAAAATGTTTATTCGCAATGTCGAAAGTATGCTTCAAATGCTATTCCGATGTCAGGTTCGTATTTAAATTCTGCAGTGAAATTCAACTAGCTATCTCTTCTACTATGTACCGTATCACTTCAGGGCGTGAATGATCATGTCTCTCCACAATTTCCTCTAAGTAAAAGTTGTCTGCCTCCTGAACCCTCTTCTGCCAACCATTGCACAAGCTCGCTGATCAGGTTATCCACTGCATCCCTATTGCCTTCAATATACCCCGTGTCTTCAATGGAGGCGACACAGCTGCATTGCTGTATTATAAGCCTTTATCAATATGAATATTTCAAGAAGAGGCATGGCGGAGTAATGGATAGCGGCCCGGGTTGAGGAATCCAGTCAAATCCATTACATTCACTTACATGCTAATACACATTGGGAAAGATATGAATACTCTTCTTCTCTCCCTCCCAGCTATCGGTAAATAGGGTAAATAGCAGGGTTCTATAGCCTTGGATGGTAATTGGTCTACTGCACAAAAGAAATAGCAACCTACTGCGGAAAAAAAATCTGCCTCGTCAGTCATGTATCGAAAGATACATGATCGCCAAAGCGTGTATTATGGCGATTAACTGACATTTCAAGAAACAATAAGCGTAACTAACAGAGCTCACAGATTATAAAAAACCGTGAATAAACGAGTCGATTTTCCTCCACAACAGTCCTTCCATCAGGATGGCTGATGCTAACCTCCAGGAAAGTGACTTATTCTGCCTTCTCGGGGCAATGTTCTTGGCTGACATAAAATGGAAAGAATATATTGAATTAATTGCTAGTCCAGCTGCTAAGAAAGTTGGTTTACTGGGTCGTGCTAGAATTTTTTTCTCTCCAGAATCTATATTACATATCTATGTCTAACATTCGTCCATGCTTAGAATATTGCTGCTAAATCTGGTCTGGTGTTCCTGATATTAGGTTGGTGCAAAAATAATTTCGTTTTCTAACATATGTTACTATGTGAGAAAACGAAATTATTTTTGCACCAACCTAATATATATATCTAGAGATCATTGATAAAATCCAAAGAAGAATCCCCAATATTATTGGCCCTGATCTGATCTTCAGTCACTTTCCCACCGCCATAAATCTGTCTCCGTGTACCTTTTCTATAAATACAGTTATAGTACCTTGTTATGGTACCTAGACTTCCTGAATATAAGCGGAGTACTAGACTGGCGACGAAGTCTCACTAATTTACAGTTGAGTTTGTTCAATGTAACCGGAAGTGCTAACAATTTCTTTTCTCTCACTTTTGGCTTTCCAGTTAAATTTAATCTTCCAAAATTTAAATGCAATGTCAATCGTTATCTAATGTCCTCCCTTGTTACTCTTATTACTCATTAGTATTGTTTCTGTTTTCTAATTCTTCCACACTCAGTAACCATTTGTTTCTTAGTGACATTACTGAACTCGATTTAAAAACAATACCAAAAAAAAAAAAAAAAGAAAAGAAAAGAAAAGAAAAACAAGCGAATTTTTATTTTTAGTCGATACAAACAGAATAAAAAGTTAAATTTAGATGCTATACATTCTAATAAAGCGTATATTATACACGACAGAATTTCGTAGCTTAAAATTAGGGTTACGTATTATGCACAGTGGAGTAATGGATAAGGGCTCGAATTAAGGAATCGGAGAGCCGAGTTCAAATTCCAGTCGAATCCATTACATTCACTTACGTGCTAATACCCTTGGGAAAGGTATGAATCCTCTTCTTCTCCCGCCAGCTATGCGTAAATAGCAGGACAGACCGGGTTCTATAGCCTTGGATGCTAACTGGTCTACTGCAGAAAGAAATGGCAACCTACTGCCGGTAAAAATCTGTCTCGTCAGTCATGTATCGAAAGATACATAATCGCCTAAGCGTTTATCACGCATGGCGAATAAGTGATTAACTGATTATACACGAGATTATCTCCGATTTTCAATTCGCAGCGGTTATCCGTTACACCACCCGCAAGTCCAAACTTACAACACCTGGTTTTCCCAAGTGGTCACCCATCCAGGTACCGACTAGGCTCGATGTTTGTTAATTTCAGTAAGCGTACGAGAACCGCTGTTTCAACGGGATATGGCCATAAGCCACAGGAAATAGATACAGTAAGAAAGGAAAAGATAGTGTTAGGTGTTAATAGATCTTTGAACAAATGTGCCTCGCGTTGTACGCCCGAAACCCCTTTTAGGGAGAGGAAGAGGAGGTGCTGAACTAAAATGCGTGGGTGGACGCTATCTCCCTCGCTGGCCCCTAACTCTCTTCATCATTTCGACCTCCTTTCCCTGGTTCTCTTTATCAGAATTGGAGTGTTGTGGCGGCTGACGATTGAATAAGTAGGGACGAAGGAAGTTGGACGTGTTAAAGGAAGGGGGTCCGGTCGGTTTGGGTTGGTTTCGGTAGGGAGGGGAAGAATGTAAATAAAACCTCAAAAGTAAAGCTAGCGGTAAATTAACAGGCATCTAGGTGCCTTCGTTGGAATTGTTTTTGTCACATGTTTTGATTATTTCAAAGTTTCTATTTTTGTTTTATTGTACTTTATTTGCTTTATTCGGGAAAGGACAATAACGGAGTCTTCTCATGATGAATCTCATATTCTCGTTACATATCTATCTATCTATCTCTCTATATATGTATATCGTTATATATATATATATATATATACCAACCTTCGGGTCGACTTCAAACTGCGGAAGCCTTTTAAGCCTTCGGCTTTTTACTTTCAGCGTCCTATGTACGTAAAGGTTATATGAATTTAGAAATAATAAAATTATTTTATCTTTATTCGACACCTTAATTCGGCATAATTTTTCTTCGTGTACGCAACCAATCTCCGTAGTTTGTTTACATTTATTTTGCTCGCAATTTCTTATTTTCTTTTAAAATCAACATTTTTTATGAGCGCTTCCCAAAAGGTACTCCTGAAAGATGTTAAGCAACTCGAACTATGTAATATTTCAAATACGTCACAGTACGCGCGGTAGAAAAAAAAACATATGAGCAACGCACCGTGCCCCACTTAAGTTTTAATTACGATATAATAAGACGATATACATTTACAGTGTTTACTACCTGTTACTTCAGGTTGTTCATGAGTCGCTGAGTACGAAAAACGGACGGACACACGTACACTGCGCTTTTTTTATTATATTAGGTTGGTGCAAAAATAATGACGTAACAATGCCGTTTTTTGACGTTAAAAAATACGTCAAAAAACGACATTATTACGTCATTATTTTTTGCACCAACCTAATAGAAGATACATACATCTCTATTATTACGTCGTGACTGCGTGGCCGAATGGTTAACGTTATGATCATAAAACTCTCGTTCGAATTTTGACATATTTTGTCAAGAAGATTATTCCTGATATTATCAGCCTAGTGTGACGATCCAAATTTGCGACAACGCTAGAAATTTTATTATTATTATACTGTTGTTCACCAAATACAAGGCCCAAGAGCCACTCAAATTAGAGATTATTATAAGAGCCTAAGGGTAGAAAGTAAGAAATTAATATTATGTGGGATAGAAAACAGCTGACACTAGACGTTGTTAATATTTTAGTGATCGAGAAGTGACCTGTTGGCAGTCTGTTCCACAACGTAACAGTTATAAGGATAAAGCCGACTGGAACTGCCTCCATTCTAATGGAAAACAAAGGGAATATCAATGGTTCAATCCTAGGCGTGATGGTCTGAACTGTTGGAACTAAGGAATGTAGCTGGTCTGAACATTTGTCCTGGAAGTGGCGTCAGAGTAGCAAGATGTTTGTGACGTTTTGTCTTCTGTAGAGTTGAAAATATTAGGTTGGTGCAAAAATAATAACGTAATAATGTCGTTTTTTGACGTATTTTTTAACGTCAGAAAACGACATTGTTACGTCATTATTTTTGCACCAACCTAATAATTCATTATCCATAAGGCCGCGTAAACGCTTTTGAAATCTGCCAAGGAGGGAAAGTGGGGATTTTTAGCGAGGAATCGTATATATGAATCCCACTTGATATTTGGAGTAAAATGGGTCACATTAGATGCTCAACGCAGGTAACCTTCTGGAGAGAACCAAAGTTCAAGAGAAAATTTACGATCTACTCGGTGTTGATGAAACGTCACTAGCCTGGTTTAATGATATTAGGTTGATGCAAAGATAATGACGTGCTAATGTCGTTTTCTGACGTTAAAAAATACGTCAAAAAACGACATTATTACGGCATTATTTTTGCACCAACCTAATAAAAGCCACTCCATTTTCCAGCATTTTTAGCGACAATATGAGTTCCACTTGAGATCTGGATTTCGCTTGAGTCCCAATAGACCTTCCAGACAAGAAGACTCCTAGAGAGTACAACCGTTCATCACGACGGGAGAAAATTTACGATCTGCTTGGTGTTGATGAAATGTTACTAGCTTGATATTTCTTGTGGAGTAAGTCAACAGTACACACCCGGTGAAAATATTAATTAGTCCATTACTTTTAAGAGCACCAGGTGAGTGGTAAGACAGGTAGCAATTTCGTACCAGGTATTTTGCTGCCTGTCTCGCGAATGACAAGACCTCTGTCTTCGGGCAGAGAATGACTCAGTCGCGGATCTGTAAACGGATAGATAATTACCTGAGAAAAACAGACAAAAAATACCTGTTTCCCGCAATTGTGGAGAATGGGTAAATTTTGGACCTGTGGCCCAAGTGTTCGGGCTCGGGTTCCACACATTAATCCTGACCATGCATCGCATCCCGTCTCGGTGGGAAAGGACTGGGTAAATACCTAGCAGTTTCGAGTCAGGCAGTTCGCTACCTAGTTTGCGAATGACAAGACCTCTGTCTTCGGACAGAGGATGACCCTGCTTGGGCTCAGTCTACGGATAGAGAGTCGGTTGAGAAAATGTCTAATTGTACCCTAGCGCAAGTTTTTGCGGCAGCTGTGTAAATTTTGAGCATTGTCCGAGTGGACACGCTTGGATTCCTCACAGTTATATATTACATAATATATATACACAATTTACACAATATATATATATATATATATATATATATATATATATATATATATATATATATATATATATATATATATCTGTGTGTGTATGTATACAGTGTGGCAATAAATCTACTATACAGTTACTTATAATAAAAAAGCAAAGCATGTGGCTTGCAGTTCAAACAGTATCGGTAATTAATTTACTATTGTTTACCATAGCATTTTATTGTTATTAACCAGAATTAACCAAAGCCATATTAATAATAAATGTCTGGGCTGTTGATTAATTGCTTTGTCTTAATTGTTATTGTAAGTAACTGTATAGTGATTTTATTGCCACCCTGTATATATATATATATATATATATATATATATATATATATATATATATATATATATGTGTGTGTGTGTGTGTGTGTGTGTGTGTGTAAGAAAGTTTTTGTAATCCGAGAGTTCTTGATATATTTATTTAATTTCACATATATAAAGATTGAAATAACTCTCTTGAAGAACACCCAAGACGCTTGTGAACATGGAAAAGCCCAGCAGGAGACGTAAATCACCAGATAGACTGCACAACAATAAGTTATTTCAAAATGCTGTTCTACACGTTAAGACTTATCCAGTCACCAACTGTGGGAGAAATTAAAGAAACGTAAAGCAACGCCTAAACGACAACAAACCCCGGGACGACCCAATTCGTAAACAAATCTATAGTGAGATATAGTTAAAGACAAAAATCTTAAAAGCAATTGATGATAGAACACAATAACAGGAGGACGAGTGACAGTGGCAAGAGATGATCCCAATCGATTGGGAGACATTCTCGAACTAATGAAAACGAGGAAACGGATAATGACAAGGAATAGCACCGAATATAGAATGTTAAACAAAAACAATAGAAAGGAATGCATGCAGGTAAAAAAGAAATGACTCAACGAGATGAGTGCGAAGACAGAAACTTTATAGAACATAAACATAGCAGATATGCATAAAAAATGATAAAAGAAATAACAAGACAGAAACTGTTCTCCTCAATAGAATACACTATCAGCATGGCCCGGCGTTGCCCGTGCGTGATTTAAAATTCGTACGACTCATACAGCAATCGCTATCACTTGACTTAAAATATTTTTGCCCTTCCTTGCCTTTAAAGGAGTGCCCTTTGCCGTGATGATGTTGCTACATGCCTTACTTCTTGTCTATCTCACACTGAGAATTTTTTAAACTCTATACTAAACATTAAATCTGTTACGAAAAAAGAACTAAACAAAATGAACACAAAACGATTAGCTTTAAAAAAGGACACGTAACTGGAAAAACCGAATGAAAAAAGAATGTTAACAACAAATACTTTTTCACATCCAACCCAGTTCTACGGAATCAGAATCAACGTTGAATTTAAGCAAGCGAATGAGCCAATTGGAGTAAAGTACCGTGCAGATTTAAATCTTTCCCACTTGTGACGAATGCAGCTATCGATTTTTTTGCATGCTAGTTAACATTCGTGTCAGTCAGCTGTTGGCTCTCACGCTGGCTAATAGAATCTTCCTGCCAATTCGTGACAGCCAGCTATTGGCTCTCTCTGGCCAGTAGAAAATGGCCGCAAACTACATGAAAACTGCCGTAGAAGCATGAAAAAATCGATTATTTCCACTATCGATGGGAGTTGGGAAATGCAAAGTCGGTGTCTTGGCCTTCCCTCTAACTTGGAGCATGTGCATGTAAATTTTGGTGCAAATCCGTCGAAAATTGCGGCCGTGCCTTCCTTACACACACACACACACACACACATCCTGCCGTTTATAGATAAAATATAAATAGAGAATACTTATAGATATTCGAACGACGGAAAGAGGACATTGGATAATTCAGCAACAACAGAAAAATGAAATCGAAATACACAATAACATGGAAGGTCCTTTTAATTTTAAAATCTGTGATAAGATTTTTACTGGCCAATATGAACAGAAACATAGTAAAACTATAATGGATTATGACAGCGATGCAATTTACTTTAGACAATAATAGATGAAATATACAACAGCAGTGAAATGTCGGAAATCTTCTGCAGATCTATCATCATAGCCAGGGTTATATGAATGCGAAACCCATCAGACAATCAGCTCAATGAGCTATATACATAAACTTTTCATTAGGATTTTAATCAAGAGAGGTCATAGCAGATTTAGAACAGAGATAGTACAGAAAGATCGGGGCTTTGTTTAAGACACTACAACAGATATTTTATGATCAGGATGCTATCAGAACGAACAATACAAAAGCATAATTACCTTTATCAATGTTTTATAGATTGCACAAAGTATGACACAATGGCCTACTTGAAACGATAGGAAAGCTTAATTTATAGCGGCGATATATGGGAAAAATGAATAAACTTTACTGGAAAAACACCGCCAGCAATCGGATAAAGTACGACTATTATGAATACGCAGAAGTAGAATCCATGATCGACAATCTCACTGAAATTGTGCAACTTATACAGCGAGATGTCCCGAAAGGAACGCTCAGGATTTATTATCAGCGGACATAATCATAAAAGAATGAGATACAGAGATGACGCTGTGATGGTGGCAGATTTATAAGGAAAAATAAAGGAAGGAAATAAAGGAAAACAAAAAGCCCAAATTAATGGTTGTCAGCAAAAGGGACAACTCACAGTGGAGAGGTCAAAATCAAGAAGGTGCATAAATTTAACTATATGGATAGTGTGTCAAAAGACAGAAATCCGAAGACACAGAGCATTTTTGGAAAATGCATTTCAATATTATTATCCAGAGACGAATATGCAATGTACTTGGCCCTGATCTAGCATCTCGTTTACAGTCTCTCTCTTACAGACGTGCCGTCGCCTTCCTTTGTCTTTTCTACAAATTCTTTGACGGTAACTTCTCCGACAAGCTATTTTCACTAGTTCTCAAATTGCATGAATTTAAACGTGCCACTGGGTTGGCATATCGGTCTCACCTTTTCACTGTCGAAATGCTTAAATGTAGCCGTCTCTTCTACTCCAATAGATTCATGTCTCGTACTTCCTGTGTGTGGAACTCTCTTCCTCTTACTTGCTACCCTGATAGCTATAATCTCCAACTATTCAAATGTAATGTCAATCGACATCTCCTGATGCCTTGATCTATTCCCCGTCCTTCTCTTCATCCTTTCCTCTATCCCGCCGCTTTACTCAGGCTCCCACTTTCTGTGAGCCCTTGCGTGCTACTGGCACCCTGCCTTGCTTGGGGTGAAAAGTTTTTTAAAAAATAATTAAATAAAATATTAAGACAGTGGAAAATCTTATTAGAAAAAAAAAACTGTGTTGAATTTCTATGTAATATCTAATCTCCTACGTAGCGGCGATTGCTGGACGATCAAGGTACAGATGAAGAGGAGACTTGCAGCGACAGACACGCAGTTTGGCTGAGGGAGGCTGAGAATACGTTGGGTGAAAATACAGGAAGAAAAACAGAAAAATGTTAACTAAAAAGAATGTTATTCTTACAATCAGTCAATTGCAATTTCTGGGACGCATAATGAGGAAAGAATGCCTAGAGAACATAAAACATTGAAGGCAAGAGAATTATGGAAAATACCGAGTAATTACAATTTTGTATGAATGAACAGCAGAACAAGGGCAAAAAGTAAGGGTAAAGTGTTTTAAAATGTTACGTAAAGCAGCCAAATAAAATTTATGGATAGCCATGATTATCCATATCCTCAAGGGGCTGGATATGTAAAAGAAGAATAAAAATATTTTACAATGAGTCATAAAAATATAACCACAAAAGTGGAAAATATATTAAGTGATAATTACTTTTATCGCGGGTACAACTATAGTAACGCCGTTGAACAATACTGGTGTCAGACGCCTTCGAATATCACTCGCACTAATAGTACTTGCCAGATAATACTCGCTCGAATAATAATCCGTATAGTGATCCGAATAGAGAAATAGTATAGCGAATAGAGTTAAGAATAGCGGCCCATATAGAAATAGAGGATAGAATAGAAATGCGATCCGAATAGTAGTAGAGGATAGACTAGAAATGCTGATTGTTAATCCTCAGCTACTTCCTGCATATATGCGTTTTCTCTATGGTCACGTGGTCTACTTAATTCAATAATAGGATCGCGTGTGCTTGCTTACTGCTGATTTATGTTCAAACTCATAAGCTGCTAAAGGTCAGTTAAAACAAGAAAATATCTTTGGATTGGAATAATGTTTTGAGATAATAATGATTTTCTGATACAAGACCTACTATTTAACCCATAGCTGAGGGAATGAGATGGATTCATAACTTTTAACGTGATATGGTCGTAAGCCTGTTGCTCATTGGGAAAAAGTTAAACAGAGACCATAGAACTCTCATGAAAGAAATGGAAAACATTGGCAAGAAAGCATTGCAAAATGCTGTAATAATTTCATGGAACTGTACAAAACATACAGGCAGAACAATGAGGGCTAATCGCTCAGACTGCGGGGTCAAAGATCATAGGAAAACAGAATGTGCTTTCTTATTGACACGCCAGTTCCCGTAGGTTGTAATGTATCTTTGAAGATCTTGAAAAAAAAAAAAAGAAACATCAAAATACAAGGAACCTAAAGTAGAAATCTCAAAAATGTGGCACATGAGGTCATCAATAATTTCAATTGTAGTTAGAGCCCTTGGATTGATCGGAAACGGGTCCAATAGAAACATTGAAAGGATTCTTGGTAGCCCATGCCTTGAAGGAATACAAATGATTGTACTCACAAATACAGCTCACACATGACGAAGAGCTTTAGCTATGTAAAATGTATGTGATCTTACAGGTTTTATTTGTTTTTTGTTTGCTTGTTTTTGATCAGAGGAAAATGTCATGAAGCCATTTCTGACCTTAGGCCTCTGGTTGGAGCCCGGAAGGAAATGTGTATACAACAGAAATCCAAAGAAATAATAATAATAATAATAATAATAATAATAATAATAATAATAATAATGTCGATAAGAACATCTATCACCAACTGGATTCAGACAAGTCCAGGCTGTGTGGCATGGATGTGGGAAATGTCATCCACAGCATTTGACGATTGTGGAATGCTTGCACAGGAACAATACAAGTGCTGCCATGTTAAAGTGACCTCTCATCTACATTGGTACCTATGTAAGCGGTATGGACGTGAAATCTATGAGAAATGATACCGCCAAAATGCAGAGGTGATCGAAAACGATTGTCAAGATCTGGTGGGATTATCAACATCCGACCAGATAGCGTCCTTGAGGCCACCAAAAAACTTTTTCGTTGACAAAAACACAAAGAAATACCTCGTCATTGACGTAGCTCTTTCTAGTAAACTATAATATTAAGGTCAAAGAAAATAACAGGTTCAATAGATACACCGACCTTCGGCCTGAAGTTGTTCGAATGTGTGACGTTTAGGCAACTACTGTCCCAGTTATCATTGTGATTGCAGGACTGACTGGGTTCTATAGCCTTGGGGGGCAACCGATGAAGGAAAAGGAAATCTGAATTCAAAACTGTATGTCGCCCTGGCGTAGCATATACTATAGAGCTACAGGAAAGAATCGATCGTATTGTCTCGATGATCCCAACTACAGCTGAATGCTGATGATGACGTTAGACGGCGCTTTGTTGCCCTGTAGACTTGTGAAAGGTATGAATCCTCTTCTCCACCAATGAGTAAATAGCAGGACAGCTTTGGCAACCGGTCTAGTAGAAAGTAACTCATAATTCAAAACTGTACGTAGCTCTGGCGTAGTACATGCTATAGACCTACAGAAGGAATCGCTCGCATTGGCTTGATGATCCCGACTACGGTCGAATGATGATGTTGAGGATGTATCACTGTAGCGTTAGGGTTTATACCACCTAACAAAGTCGTATATTGAGAAAATCAATATAAAACCATCTATCCCATCGATTCAGAATATGCGTCACTTGGCACTACAAATATTCTTTGAAAGGTGCTCTTTGTCTGAGCCAGTACAACTTTATGGAGAGCACCCATAATGTAAGATCTTTGGTTGAAAACAAATGTCTGAAAGTAGATATCATTTCAGTTATTATGAATCGGACTAGATAAATTGTGGTCAGAGATAAAAATATCGCCTACAGTTGTGAACGTTGAGGTAAGACTAATGTGGCGAGGCCTCAACTTAAGGCGATGTTCGGAGCCATTATTTTTAGGAAAGTTTGTATACCATCAAATATAGTAGAAGGCAAAACTACATGTCTACAATGCCACATACACCGCCCTGGTGTAGAGTGATATAAATGTAAAAATATGAAAATAATTAACAGGAGTAGATAGGTTCGCCTATCGCCCGGTTCACACGCCTTCCCTTTTCATTGAACAGGAGTAGAGGTTTATCGCTTGTTTACTGTTTAGGATTTGGTTTTTGGTTCCTTCCCTTAAAGTTTTCTGGTTCTCTTTCCCTCTCAGTAGCTCCTTGCATCTTAGTGGCATTCTCGCTTTGTTTGGGGTGAAATGATTAAAAAGAAATAATCCAAATGAGGACCTTAACTTAGTCTGGTACAAGGCTGAAAATTAAGGGTGGAGGGTGTTATATAGCAACAACTCTAAGTTGAAGCTTTATTTGACTCATTCTGCTTTAGTGTTGAAAAACGTTTATTTTATTGTGATGGATGGTTACAAGCGAGAGGGGAGATGGGAGATGTGCTTCTTTTATTGCCGCACTAAGTAAGGAGCAAATTCTATTCAGTCGTAATTATATCTTAAGCTATATTGTAAACTGACACACGAAAAGGTAACCAAATTTTACTTATAATATAACAATATAACAAATTATCAGGTTTAAGGCAACCCTCTAAAATTTCAGTTTTGAATTTATTGATATGAGGGTTAATAGTATAATGAATTTGGCTTGAAAAGTTACACCTAAAGTGAAGCAGTAAAAAAAATATACTGAAGAATTTTAATCTATCATTTCAGATATTACCTAATTCCCAGTAATGCCCTGAAAGTATTGCCATTGCCTGCTAAACAAAATACAGAAATCAAAGCCAAAACTCTGTGTGAGATGAATAAAATATCAGTTTACTGTTTTCCAAAAGACAAAGATGAGAGCAATGGAAAAATCAGTTCCAAATGCCAATCTGAATGTTACAAAGAATACAGTTATTTGTCATCTACATTTGCCTTCAAATGTTGATACCATAGAAGTTCATGGAAAAATGCGCCGCTAAAATCCACCATCTGTATGGCTAAAGAGTCAAATACCAAAACCTACTGTTCAAAAGGATATAAAAAAATCTCCAGTACTGCTCGAAATGAATTCTTTTTTAGAATTAGATAAGATTAATTATACAAATTTGAAAGAAAGTCTAATCAACAACAAAAAAGACCTGTGTCCAGTTGTAGCATTTTTGGCTGAAAATATATTAACTGTTCAGTCGTCAAAAATTATCGATAGTATCGTTTATGTTGTTGAGAATTTATAAAAAATTGCAGTTTGAAACATTTCATTATGGAGTTAAGTGTTATATTAGCAGCCTGTCCAAAAACTCTATAAATACAATTGATACTTGGTCAACATTGGAAGAAAATATCCGATATTTAAATTCTATGGCTTTTGAACACAAGAAAGATACCTTGAGTTAGCATTTTTCAGCAATGGCTCCCAAAATAGTCGTAATGAAGTACAGTTCAGTTATATATTAATACGAGCTTTTGAGTTCTATGCAACAACACGGTGATTGTATAATAGATTAAGACAGAATTTTCAATTGCCATCATTAGCAACATTAAGAAGGATGACGTTAAAAGTTTCAAAACTTAATGAAAAATCTTTTTTGCTAACTGTATTTAGTACACTTAATGCCAGTCTAAAAGGATGCATAATTCTCCATGATGAAGTATATATCAAGAAAATGTTACTATATCATGGCAAACAACTATTCGTTATAATGTTGATATGTCTTAATAGGGATCTAAAATTTCATTTCTTACAAGACTGATTCCAATTTCAAAATTTACATCAGCCTTTTTATTTGAACAAATTGAGTTAACAGTTCAGGTCATCACCTCTGTACCAGTTGATGTAAAAGTTATTATATGTGATGGCAACTGAGTAAATCAAGTTTCTTTTTTTTTAATTATATCCCACACTCCCTAAAAAACATTGGTTAACTGAAGATAATAAACATTTGTTTTTTGATTAGCTTCATCTGTTGAAAAATATTCGTAATTTGTGGCTCACGGAAAAGACAGGCGAACTAATCTTTGATGATATGGAGTAAAACGAGTTTCAAAATGGACACATCTTAAACAAAAATTTCGTTTTGAATCTGAAAGACTAAACTTTCACATTTAAATTGAATTTCCATTGCTCCAAATCCCATAGAAAGACAACGGGTTGCTACTTGCCTCAGAGTGTTTTCAGAAAAACATAATGCACTTTTTACTGGAATAATGGCGGATAAGAATGACACTGTCATCTTCATAAACACGGTCTTGACATGGTGGAAAATGGTAAATATTAAGACCCTTCAAATTAATGAACTATGCAATGACCATCTACAAGCTGAAATCAGATCACCAAATGACAGCGGACTTGATTTTAACATTGTGTTTGGTCAAATGGCTCTTAATATGGTTGGCAATCAAGGTAATCATATAAAACAATTATCCAAGCACGCTGCCACTACCATACTTGCAATGGAATTGTTAGTCTATGTCGACACCTTTTAGTTACAAGCCATAAATATATGCTACTTGGGCAATTTACAATTGATTCATTAGAAACAAAATTTTGTAAACTTCGTCAAGGATCAGGTGGCAACTATTTTATAAATGTCCAACAGTATTGAAAAGCTGTATATTAAGCAGACATGTTTACTTTTAAATCAGAAAAGCCAGGTCACCAATGTACATCGAGTGATTATAAACTTTGTGAGGAAGCTTTTGAAATATTAGACAATCTTGGAAATTTAGAACCATCTCTTTCTGGTGAAATAAAAATTGCTCTCGTGTACATAGCTGGATATATTATAAGAAATGATGATCAAACCAGCGAATATGAAACTCATTTTTATTATTAAAAGTATGGAAAATATATCAATTCAATTGATCGTAGAAAACTAAAGGTTCCTTCTGACCACACTTGCCAAATAGTTATTTTTTTTTGTTTCATCCTTTTCCATAGAATAAAGGAAAAGGTTTGCTATAAATCATTAAGTAACCTTTTTTATGATTCTTTCTGAGTCTCATTCTTTACGACATGGAGAGAAAGCATGCTCATATTTTTGCAAATACCGTGTAACTCGGATATAAGAGAGTTGTCGGGACCGGAGAAGAAATCTCTTATATCTGGGTTTCTCTTATATCTGGGTTTGGTCTATTTTGTTTAGGTAAGTATGGCTCTAATTTGGGACCAGAGGAAATCTCTTATATCCGAGTTTCTCTTATATCAGGGGCTCTTATATCCGGGTTACACTGTATACTTTTGAAAAACTTTTGCAAACATTGCACAGCCAGATCTGACAAAGAACCCGCTTTCAAAGTTTTGAAACTTTCCTAGAATGATTTTGTTTTAGCTGTCTATATTTCTGCGATGATAAACATTTCGGCTGATGTACGGCTTGTTGAACCCGGTAACTTTAATGGAAATTTGAACCGGACTTTTTACCCTAACCCCAATCCCTGGGGTAGATTGAATAACGGGTTCAGTGAGACCTGTAATTAATGTGAGTGTTTCTGTTTCAAAATTATGTGGATCATATCTTTTACCAGAAATGTTAACTACCTGCTTATATTGTTTTGTTTTATCCGTGTCAACAACAAAAAAATATATATTTACTTACTTATCTTTTAACACATACTATTAGCGTCAGGTGTGGGTCAAAATGTTATTCTAGATATTTTCAAAAATAATTAACTTAATTTTCTTCCAAAATTTCTGAAAATCATACATTTTTCAATAGGCCTCCGGTTCTGGTCCTCAGTTGCGCCATGAACAGGCCTCTAATAGAGAACGCCATGATATTAGTTCAAATATTTTTCTAATTTTCAGTTCGTTTGAGGGTGGTGAATGTACAATTTAAAATCAACATTAAAGGAAAGGAAATAAAGGGAGGCTTTTAAAAAGACAGAGAAAGAAAGAAAGGTTTCTATTACTGACACACGCTTCCGATTGAAATAAATGCCATAGTTTCTCAATTTGCTACCACTATAAATAACGGTTTTATCATTTCAAACTTTATTTTTATTTTAATAGAGAATTCATGAATGAAATGTATATTTTGTTTTGATCGTGTCCGGATTTCAACATACAAAAACTATTACTTATACATAGTTTGAACCAATATTTAATGCCAAACCCCGATATTTTTTAGAAAATAAAATTAATAATAAATTAAATAATCTATAATACAACTCGACTTGTACAAGCATGGGCCAAAAGTAGGCTTACGGTTGGTTCACTATTTGTTTCACGTTTTTTGATCTAACTTTGTCGAACTATTCTTTCAGCAATATGGAGAACCTCCCCATTATGCTTTGGCAGTAAATGATTACCTTAACAAACCTTTCCACAGCAGTGGTTGGGAAGAAGGGGTAGCATCGAATGGCCACCAAGTTCACCTGACCTAACTCCATTGGATTTTTTTTTGGGGGGGGAAGAATAAGATTTATGAGCGAAATTCTTACACAGTTGACGAATTAAATGTATACAGAAGTATTTATGAAAACTGATACAAATCGGAATTTTTGTTGTGCTGTGTGCAATAGTGTCCTGGAGGGGTTCAAGGAATGTTGAAGGAGGCCATTTTGAATACTTAAGAGATTAAACTGTGCTAAAAAAATGTAATTGTTGAACAAGTGTACATAAACTGTTTTGAACAAATATGATTGTAAGAAGTAATATATATATATATATATATATATATATATATATATATATATATATATATATATATATATATATATATATATATATATATAATAAAATATTTTTTAAATATGTAAAGTGCATATCTACTAATTGTAAGTCTACTTTTGGCCCACAATACATACACTACATACAGTCAAAACCCGTCCTTGCTTAAATATAGAGATATAAATCTAAAAATATAAGAATGACTAATAAGAGTAGATGGGTTTGCCTATCGCCTGGTTCACACTCCTTTCCTTTCTGTTGAACAGGAGTAGAGGGTTATCACTGTTAACCGTTTAGAATTTGGTTTTTGGTTCCTTCTCTTAAAGTTTTCTTATTCTCTTTCCCTCTCAGTAGCTCCTTGCATCTTAGTGGCATTCTCGCTTTGTTTGGGGTGAAATGATTAAAAAGAAATAATCCAAATGCATATATGCGGACCTTAACTTAGTCTGGTACAAGGCTAAAGGATTAAAGGTAGTAAGTGCTATATAGCAACAACTCATTTTGTTTTAGTGCTGAAAGACGTTTGTTTTATTTTAATGGATGGTAACAAGCGAGAGGGGAGATGTGCTTCTTTTATTACCACAGTAAGTAAGGAGCGAATTCTATTCAGTCGTAATTATGTCTTAAGCTATATTGTAAACTGCCTCACGAAAATGTAACCAAATAATACTTTAAATAAGGAAATGATTTTTTAAAATGAATCTCCGAATGTTGGCCAGCGATAAAAAGGTTGAAGAACATAATCCTGAAACGATACATTTGCATAATCTTTTTAGCTTGAAAAATCGCAATAATTAAGAAAAAATAGTCAGCTAACCGAGTTTCACTCATATGAACGGTATTGGGAGAAGCTGGAAGGCATCACCCATCCAACTACGACCGCAGGGCAGACTGGGTTCTTTGGTAGAGTAGCTATTTCTAGGAGAAGGAGAATTTAAATATGGAATCTACTCCACTGTCTTTCCTCCAAACAAGCATAGCATTGTACAACTGACAGAAAGAAAAGCGATCAGTAGTGAACCCTAATCCCTTATGTCGTGAAGGAAAGAGAAGAGTGTTTTTAGAAAAAAAAAACGACTAAAAGAAAAAAGTGAAAGAAGCTTATTTTTAGAAAATATAATGTAAATAAATTCTTTTCCACAGTGAAAATTTAAATTATATTTTGTAGGAAATTTCGTAATTCCACGCGCTTTGTAGTAGTGGTTGGTTAGTGGTACTACTAATTATCATATGTGTATGATATCTGTCTATATTTCTGAGATGAGGTATTATGTACATTATTTATATCATTTGGACTATTGTCCTCAAGGACACATGGCACAATGGAGTTGGTTAGATCCAGTGACAGGACCCAAAGAGTGTGAGTTCAATACCCGGTTAAGGCAGTGGAGAATTTTCAGAGGGAAATTAACAGGAGATAACTGATAACTGACATCCATTAAACAAGGGACGTAGAACTAGAACAGTTTACCCCGGTGAGCGAAATAAAGGGTTCAGTTCGACATTCCAACCACCTGAAGAAAGCCGCAGCGTACAACGGTCGAAACGTTGTAATAAATATGGCGACATAGATGAGGACAATAGTCCGAATAATGTAAATAATGTATATGTGTATGAGTATACGTTATGTATAGGCTCGCTACGTCAGGTAGTTCCGATGGTACTTGTTCTACTCGTACCCTTGACATCTCTCAGTTTCGTTTCTGTCCTCGGGCAGAACGCAATTTACTTGTGTCTCTATATGTGGACAGAGCGCAAAAAAATATTGAAAGGTTTCCCCGTTCCAAGGAACAGCTACCCGAGGCAGTATCCCATCATTTTACTAAAGTGGGTGGGGGATTGGTAGTAATATCGATGCCAGTGTAATCGACGGTTGCGGGGGCTGGGCAGTTTTTGTCCTTGGCCTGGGTGTACGTGCTCGGGTACCCCACATGAAACCGAACTTGTGCTACATCTTGTCACCGTGGGGAGATGATTAAATGGAACTTGAACAAAGGTACGAAGAATGTCTCGTATGACTGACCGACAGAGGAATGAACCAGCAATATTAGTTCAAGCCCTGAGGAGGGAATATTACTCTGGCAGTATCTATCCTTTTGGAGATGGCTAGGTTTATTGTCCGGCGGTTGAGGGACTTCGAGAATTTTTTCACGGTACTTCCAATAAGCCCACATTAAACTACACCTTATGTCACAGTTCGTTGTGTCGTGGGCGCACGTCTAAATACAATAGTCCAACTGTAGAACCAACACTGGCCGCATACAACTGCAGTTCCAACTTGGAATATCATAACACGGTTATTTATGCAATTCGCTCGTCGCAGATGAAGAGAAGACGGGAAGCAACAGAAAAGGGATTCTACAGAAGGATGCTAGGAATACCATGGTCAGAGTGTGTAGGTATTTACCCGTCTATCCATGGCCACATGATGTAAGTCAAGTTCCGGTTGGTCACCCGAGTGCGTACACCGGGACCGGGGGCAAAAATTGCTCAGTCGTTTGGGCATCGATATTACTACCGACCTCCCCTCACTAGTGTAATCAGGGTGTACTGTCGCGGACAGCAGTTCCCCGTGACTGGGCATCTCGCAGTATGTTCCCCAGCTGCGCTCTCTCCGCGGACAGAGACACAACTAAGTTTTACTCCGCCCGAAGACAGTGACGCAACTGAGATATGATATTCCATCACCTGTGCTAGGTAATATTATATTGCGATGTCTTCACTAGGAAATCGGCTTTACTATCTTTTTTTTCCAGATAGCTTCATTTAAGGCTTGAAGAGTAAGGGATTTACAATTGTTTCCAAGTTAGTAACCTATTCTCAATTTCTCAGATACTATAGGAATTGGTATCGACACAATAACAATTAACAAGGGTTATTCACCCTGAAAAATAACTTTTTCATCATGTTACCAAGATATTCATTATTTGAACCGAAATGAGTCTTCAAATCGTCCATACTATTTTTGAGAGCAGTAATAGTTGTTATAAATAATCAAGAGTGGTCTCCCCTTGTTTTGTTACTCTCCTCTTCCAGAGAGCTATTTCTGATTACTGGGACTATAAAAGGACACTATACGCTAAACTTGTATCCTCAGTTGAATAAAGCTTTCTTAAAGCCTATACCTGCGTACTTTTGTCATTACAATATTATTATCCGTTTGGGGTGTTTCCAAGATCCATTCCTGAGACGTCATATGTCTTTTGGAACTCAATCTAATACCTATATAACTTAGTTTCTTACACTGCGTCTGGATAGTTTTGTCAATCCCCAGATGCTCCTTAGTACCTTGCCATACCCTTTCTGTTCACAAGAGAACATCTTATTTTCATGGAAGAACTGATACGTTTTCTTCGTGAAGATTCCCATTAGCACTTTTTAAAAGATATTATTATTAGCAGTAGTAGTAGCATTTGCCATTGTAAACTATTAAGTCATTTTCTTATAGTTTCTTTTGAGAATCGATCTTTACTCGATTATGTAGAGTATATATAATTTTTTATTTCAAGATCTAATTGGGATCCGATTCCATATTAAGCACGGTGCTACAAATCTTTCAACGATGTGTTACATCCGGTTGCTTACCTTATCATCTGTTGATATGTTTCAGAACAGAGCCCCGGATGCAAATTCTAATGTTACAATCCAATCTCCTGCCATTTATTCAAGGCGTTCAAAATATCTGAGTTCTTAAACGTCTCACTATTCAAATTGTTTCTTTATCACTTTCACAAATTGTGAAAACGCCTTATCAGATTATGAATGAGAATAAACTTATCTCCTAACGAGGAGGTGCTGATAATTTTTTTTTTGTTTAGATCCACTCCCTAATGTGTGACCAAGTTAAGGAAAATCAGAACTTTTTTTTTTTTTTTTTTTATCGAAGCGCTTCTTGGTCAAGCCGAGAACCTTTCAGCCATCCCTTACACATCACAAGATCACAAGTGCAAGACACGCGGTGAGGATCGAAATAATTCTAGCAACAACAATATCCATATATAATTTGCTAATCACTGTGAGGATTTAATTCCATGTTGAAAAAAAAAAAAAATAAGGATTCACTTTTATTTCATAATGACGGACACAAGAAAAGGACCCTTATTCGGAGTGAAATTGATCAGAAAAAATTCGTTTATTTACATAAACTATTCATATTTATTTAAGCTCGTCCATTCATTCATACATTTCTTTATATCTAGACGCGTTTGGAGGAGTTAGGGCGTATTCAGCATTTGATAATTGTCCGATAATACGCGCTGAAAGGTTTTAGGCAGTTTTGATCAACATTTCTTTTCATTGTTAGCCGTAAGATATTGTAAAAGTAGGGCTACCTTACACTTAAGTAAAATAATAACAATAATAATATTTATTAAGAAATTATTACAGGGAATATCAACTTTTACGGAAACACTGTTGACAATTATGTGTTTAGTTACATAAATAAATAACAATAATATAAATTTTGATGCTATATTCGATTTGTTGTTAGGTATTTTTATTTTTCTCCTTTGTTATTGGCAGTTATTTTAGAATACTTTGGCTGCAATGCTAAGTTTCCTAAGTTCAACAAACTGGAGCTATTTTGTTTATGCTTTGTTACCTGTCTTTTCTTTTGATTTTCTTAGATCGCTTTCTGTCAGTCATTCTGATGGGAAATAGCGAAATTCTGAATTTCAGAATGATCTTATTTTATTTCAAAAATAAAAAATGGATATTTTAAATTAATATACGACCAAAAATAAAATGTTTTTGACAAAAAACCTTAATGATTTCATTATGAAACAATAACGTAATGATATTCCGCGGACATATCTGCAATTTATGCTACCTCATTCATTACATGGTTACGAGGTATAAACCTAAATTGAGCTTGAAATATTGTGTAAAAGGCTCTAATTTTTTGTACAGTGTAACCCGGATATAAGAGACCCAGATATAAGAGAAACCCGGATATAAGAGAGATTTGATTTGATCCCAAATTAGAGCCTGTGTTAATGTATATATAATAGATCAAACCCGGATATAAGAGAAATCCGGATATAAGAGACTTATCCTCCGGTCCCGACAACTCTCTTATATCCGGGTTACACTGTAAAATACTTTCATATGATATAATGAATAATTTGCAGTGAAAAAAATAACTTTCGATTTTTTGTTGAATACATCTCTCTGAACGCATCTTTTATCTTTTAGTTATTTATTCAAATTATTGCGGGTTTGAAGTTCCGCTCTTCTGATTATTGTAAAATAATCGAAAGAAAAATTTTCCTTCTTAATATTTTTCCAGGACATTCTATTTTTTGCTATTCTGAGCCAGACATAGCATCACCATAAATAGGCTCAAAATCAAGGCTTATCAAGAAAAGTGCGTCTTCTTGTAAGTTGAGGTAAGGTTCATAGTGGTGTAATCTTTTAACATAATTTGTTTATGTCACTGCTCCACAGCGATGTGCATTTCAGGTCAAAAGGTGGTCGGCATACATAAAATCGGACGATAGATTTTTTTTTTTTTTTTTTTTTAAGCATTTCATCCCAAGCAAGGCGGGAAGCCACTAGGACGCAAGGTGTTACAGAAAATTTAGAGCAAGATCAGACATGAATGATAGAAGAAAGGATGAGGGTAGTGGGTAGATCAAGGCAACTGGAGATGTCGATTGACATTACACTTGAATAGCTGGAGATTATAGCTCACAGGGAAACAGGAAAAGGGAAGGGAGTTCCACAGGCGAGAGGTGCGAGACATGAAGCTATTGGAGTAGAAGAGACGGCTACATTTAGGAGTTTCGACAGTGAAGGGGTGAGAGCGGGATGACAGCCTCGTAAGGCGCTGGAACTCATGACGTCTGGGAACCAGCGAATGCAACTCCTCGGAGCAATTTCCATGAAAGTATTTGTAGAACAGACAGAGGGAGGCGACGGCGCGTCTGTGAGAATTTAAAGTGGCACGTTGGTGCATTTGCCATCTGCATTTTAAATAAAATATCATTATTCAGATTTGAAAAGATTTAACGCTCATATATATATATACAGGATTACTCTTCTGTACCTTAGAAGTCGGTGGTGACAAATTTATCTTTATCAGTTACATTCACTTATTACTGCTAAATAGTTTTTTATACTTTATTCTGAACCTCCTCCTCCTCCTCCTCCTTCTTCTTCTTCTTCTTCTTCTTCTTCTTCTTCTTCTTCTTCTTCTTCTTCTTCTTCTTCTTCTTCTTCTTCTATCACCACCCACGTCCCTTCTATCACGTGTGGCTTTTAGTACCTTTCCACCATTTGCTAAAATCCTACCCCACCCTATTCTGATATCCATTCACACGAACACGCCAGGTAAGTGGTTAACCCCCTTCTATCTCATTTGCCCTCAATATGCCCCGTGAGGATTAAGTTTTTATCCTCCATTATGCATCTAAGCAATTTCAGATGTCTCTACACGATTCTGAGTAAAAGTGTTCTTTCGGTTGCCATTTTCTGTAAATACTTCCACGTTGCTTAATAGTTCCGTCGATGCTCAGTATCCTTCTGTAGAACCACATTTCTACTGCTTCTAGTTTTTTCCCCATCCTCAGGGAAATTGTCCAACATTCACTGTCATATCAGAAGATGGACAGCACATAGCAATCCAGCACATTTCTTTGTTTCTAAAGAAATTTTCCGTTTCTCAGCACCTTGCTTGACTTTTGGAATGCCTTTTTTACTAGTCCAATGCGTCTTTGGATCACGGTGCTGCATTTTGTATCCTCTGTTAAAACGCTTCTCGTATAATTAAACTTTTGCCCCTGTTCAGATCTGCGCCTTTTTCTCTAGCTGATGACCATAATTTCTCTCTTCTTGAAAGTGATGCTTCTTTTTTTTTCTCGCTTTCCTCCATCACCCTGACTAGGTGATCCTGTAGTTTCCTTTCCGAGATGGTCATTGACAAGTATCATGTCCTCACAAAAGAAGCGTAATGCGAAACAGAAATTTGATTCTACAGAAGGATGCTGAGAATTCCGTGGATTAAACATGTGAGTAAAGAGGTAGTTTAAAAGAAATTAGGAACAAAAAGGGGACTTAAATTTAGAATTAAGAAAAATTCTAGGCGGCATAACGAGAAAGGTGGTCTTGGAGAATCTGACACTCTCAGAACTTATTGATGGGAAGAGCGACAAAGGATAGGTAGTTGTGGAGAGTCATGATCACCCGCATCCTTAAAGAACACGGTACATAGATGATGATATTATAGAGTCAGCTGAAAGTATGCGACTATTTCAACAATTGACATGCATAAAAGAGAGTGTGCACGTGTGTATGTGCGTGCGTGTATGTTCGTGTGTGTGCGTGTGTATATGTGCGGAAAGAATTGCTTTAAAGTGTAAAGTTTTGATGTATAATTATGTATATGAAGTATCTACATGAATATCTACGCAGAATGATGACAACAAAGTAGAGAGGACGTCCTCATCGATACTTCTAAAATCTGCGATAACCTTTTATTTTCACAACCATCTGTGCGCATTATTATTGGTGAGGTACTCAAATTGCACCTTGCAGATGAGCTCTTCGCTCAGCCCGTTACCCTTGTTTATTAGTCGACAAGGTGGCTGTCGAATGATAGCAATGGGTGAACGAAATCTTCGACGTCACTTCCGGTATTTGAGGATGCGTAACCTTTGATACCTGGGTTGCTTTACATACAATGTGAGAGGTTCCCGTTACGAAATTGATATTTTTAAATATCTTTACTGTACGCACAGGAAAAGGGGTATGTTGGCGCATCTACCCCGCTCTCTGCTGGAACGAAGCATCGGCTGTACGTATATATATATATATATATATATATATATATATATGTGTGTGTGTGTGTGTGTGTGTGTGTGTTAGATATGTGTGTAATTAGTGATATCACGTGTAGAACGACTGTGTGGGGGTGGATGTTTTCATTTTTATTAGGCTGTGTCATGAATAATTTCCGTTTTGGTTTATCAACTTTATTCTTCAACATATAAAATACAGTTAAATTTTATTCAATTATATCGTTCCGTCTGTATATCTCGTGCTTCTTGACAAAATCAAAATAAGTGTCTGGTTCTGGCATCTCGGCTTCAGTCAGTTTTCCACGGGGCTTCCCTTTGTCTTTTCTATGAATATTTTCATGACAGTTGTTCTTATGAGCTCTCCTTGTTTTTTTTTTTGTTTTTTTTTTTTCATATTTGTAATTGTATATTTGGGTTAAGATTTTAAATTATTGTTATATTCCCCAAAAAAGAAATGTACATATGGGGATTATTAAAGACTTCATAGATTGTTTGTTTGTTTGGGTTTTATGGCATATCAACCACTGTGGGTTATCTAATGCCAAATCCAGTTTATATGAATTTTAAATGCCTATTTTGTATGGAACATTTTTAGCAACCTAGAGCTTATTTGCTTGCACACTGCAAAATAATCCTAGGTATTTTTGTTTAAGTCAAGAATTTCCATTTGATAAGGACAATTTATTTTCAAAATGATAAAAGGTACGATGTTGTTTATACATCAGTCTACATCTTTGATAAGAGACCAATTCTTTTTAGAAAATCCAATATATTTTTTGGTTCAGTTTGTGCAAATAATTTCTTCATGTTCTTCGTGTTATAGAAATATTCTACGGATGTGTGTGAGGTTTGTACATTCTATTAGTATATGTTTTACAGTGTATTGTTTTCCACAGGAACATTTAGGAGGAGGTTCTTGTTTTAGTACGAAAGAGTGAGTCAGTCTTGTGTGTCCAATGCGTAGTCGAACAGTGGTGGTTTGTTCTTTTCTTGTTTTAAGATTCAGTTGCTTTTCCTTTAGAATTGGTGCTATTTGATAGAGTTTATTGTTGGTATTTTTGTCCCATAGTTGTTGCCATTTTAGTGTTATTGTTGTCTTGATTTTAGGTTTTAGGTCAGTGTATGGGATTTTGATGTTTTGGTCGGGTGTCATGTTAAGAGCAGCTTTGGCTAAGGAATCAGCTTTCTCATTTCCCTGGATTCCAACATGGCTTGGGATCCAGCAAAATATCACCTTTTTGCTATGTGTCAAGGTGTTCAGTTTGTTCAACAGTTTAACAATAAGAGGGTTATTCTGTTGTGTATTTTTTATGGATTGTAGGACAGAGATTGAGTCGAAATGAATAATGAATTTTTTTATGTTGCTGGCGTCAACAATCTGAAGAGCCAAGTTTATTGCACAGATTTCTGCGTTGAATATGGAAGCTTCATTTGGGAGACATTTTTCCATTGTTTTCTTACCAAGAATTACTCCACATCCAGTTCTATTGCTGTTTTTGGAACCATCAGTGTAAATGTGCGAGTATTTGGGTACTTTTCATGAATGTTGTAGAGATTTTCTTGATAAGTTAATGGGTGTGTTTTATTTTTAGGGAGTTTGTTGAGATCAAGGTTGACCACAGGTTTTTTAAGTTGCCAGGGAGGTGAGCTTAGTTTAACGGTATCGTGGATGTTTGTAACCGAGATGTTATTGTCTTCCACTGTATGTTTCATTCGGAGACCAAAAGGTTTTATGGCCTTTTCTTTCTGATCAAATATGGCTTGGTATTTGGATTTAAAAATGCAATTATAGGCTGGATTGGTGGGTTAAGATTTGATTTTAGTGTAGTATTGCAGACCTAATTTTGTGAATCTAAGTTTTAGTGGTGGTTCGTACGCTTTAAAATAAAGGCTCTCCACAGGGGATGTTCTAAATGCACCGAAGACGAGTCTCAATCCTTCATGGTGGATTGTATTGAGAATTTTTAGATGAGATTTTCTGGATGCTCCATATATGTATCAGCCATAATCCAGTTTTGATCGGATTAATATTCGATATAATTTAATGAGAGTTTGTTGATCTGCACCCCAGTCTTTGTGGGCTACAACTCGGAGTAGTTTTAGGGCTTTGCTTCATTTTTATTTTATATATTGTATGTGGGGGATGAAGTTCAGTTTTTTGTCGAATATAACTCCTAGAAATTTATATTGCTCGACTACCGGAATTTCTGTTTTGTCTAATTTTAGTGTTGGGTTATTATGCATTTTTCTTAGTTGACAAAAATGCATGCATTGGGTTTTCGATTTTGAAATCTTGAAGCCGTTTGTGATATCCCATCTATTTATTTTGTTGATGCCTTGTTGCAGTTGACGTTCTGCAGTACGTATGTATTTGGATGTGGAGGTTATACAGAAGTCATCGACATACAAATAGTTATCAACGCCAGGATTAAGATAGTTGGTAATGCTATTAATTTTGATGTTGAAGAGGGTTACTTACATTATACTCCGCTTAGGAACACCCTCTTCTTGGTTTTGAATGTCTGACAGGGTTGAACAAATTCGGACTCGGAACTTCCTGTCCGAAAGAAATGATTTAATGAAGTTTGGTAGTCTGCCCTTCAATCCCATGTCCCGCAGGTCTTTCATAATACCATACCTCCAAGTGGTCTCATAAGCCTTTTCCAAGCCGAAAAAAATGGCTACAAGGTGTGACTTTTAGATATATGCCTCCCTTATAGAGGTTTCCAACCTGACCACATGATCCATCGTAGATCTTTGGTTTCTGAAGCCACATTGAGAGTTGGTAAACAGGTTGTTGGATTCTACATACCAAATTAGCCTTCAATTAATTATACGTTCTATAGTTTTGCACAGACAGCTATTGGACGATAATTTGTAGGATAGAGATTGTTTTTCCCTGGTTTAGGAATGGGTATGATGGAGCTAGTTTCCATGATTCTGGGATAGTGCTATTTTTCCAGATTAAATTGAATGTATATAGTAGGTATTCTAATGATTCTGGAGGTAGTTGCTTGAGAAATTCATAATGAATTTCGTCTGGTCCGACTGCAGTGTTGTGAGAGGCTTGTATGGCTTCTTTTAATTCTTTTAATGTGAAGAATCCATTGTAATTTTCTGTATTGTCTGAATTAAAATTGAGCTTTTGTTTTTCGATTTTATTTATATAGTTTAGAAATTCTGTATTAGTATTGTCAGAGGAGGAATTTAGTGAGAAAGTCTCAGCCAGTGTATTTGCGATGTCTTTAATGTTTGTTACCTCATCATTATTTTTAATGAGGTGTTTAATGGTGGTAGTATTGTTTTTGCCCGCAATTTTTCCGATCATTTTCCACACTGTAACAGTTTTAGTGGAGGAGTTTATTTTGCTTACGTAATTTTGCCAACTTAATTGTTTTCCGGGCCTTTGCTCGGAGCAGTTTGAAGGAGTTGAGGTTATTGATGGAAGGTTCTTTGTTGAATTTACGGAGAGCAGCATTACGCAGTCGGATTGCTATTTTACATTCGTCATTATACCAAGGTGTGTTGCGCCTGTTTGATGGAGAAGTTTTTGGAATGGTTTCGTTTGCTATTGTGATTAATGTTTCTGAAAAGTGATTAATTGGGTCTGAACATCTTGAATATTGAACCAGTCTTGTATTGCATAATGTATTGAATTGTTGCCAGTCAGCTATATTTATTTTCCAGCTCGGAAGTCTGTTATTATCAGTGGTAGGTTGTGTAATATTTATTACGATTGGGAAATGGTCGCTGCCACAAGGATCATCATGAACCTTCCACGTATAATCCATGTAGCTGGAAGGATCAGATAGAGTGATGTCAATAGCTGAATAGGAGCCGGTAGATGGATCGAGATGGGTTGGAGATTTGTCGTTTAAGATGCAGAGATTGTTGCTATTGATTATGTTTTCCAGGTGTTTACCCTTTTGATTAGTTTTAAGACACCCCCATATGGTATAAAGACTGTTAAAGTCACCTAATAATATGTGGGGTTTAGGGATTTGGTCAGTTAGCTTATTGAGTTTTATTTCATTAATTGGATCATGAGGTGGAATGTAGATGGAGCAGATACTGACTGTTTTGTGCAATGTTGTTTTGACAGCAGTGACTTGAAGATCACTGTCAATGGTTATTTGATGTTGGGGTATGTCTTTCCTAACTAGGATCGACACACATCCAGAAGCTCTGTGTCCGTCTTTGTGTAAATGGTTATATGAATTGTAATTTTTTATTTTTAAGTTATGGTCCTTGAGGAATGTTTCTTGAAGCCATACCACTTTGGGATTATATTTCTTGAGGAGTATGAGAAGTTCTTCATGATTTGCTCTAATTTCTCTGCAATTTTTATTTTGTATATTTTTTAATAGTCAATTATTTTGCCGGCCCCTCATATCAAGTTTGAATTATTGCTTTTTTTTCGACTTGTTTTTACTGGTTGGCTCTTCTGTATCCACCTTTTATATCATGCTAAACATATTTTTGGTTTCAATCTTCAATGTTGATGTGTCTGAAGATTGGCTTAGTGGATTCAACAACTTTAAACGTTCCCGTGAGCATGAAGTCGGGGTATGATCTCTCTTTGATTGTGGGGAACGTTCTACTTTATCATTGTTAGGTTCGGGGTTTGATATGTTATTTTTCCCCAAGTTATCAATTTTTAAAGTTGGAGGACGGATTGGTGATCGTTGCAGGTTTTGTTTTTTGGGAGGAGTGGTCTGTCTCTGGGATGTCTTTTTGGTTATTTTTTTATCATCTCTAATTTTATCATGAGATGTATTAATCTTAGCTGGAACTTCCAATCGAGATGTTTTAATACTATTGGTGTGTTCCTTTTTTAGATCTGCCTGGAATTTTGTCCACTCACTTGGATCCAAATTTATTAGTTTATTTATCAGGGTTCTAAATTTATTATCTTCATTATTAGTTTCAGGCCCCCGTTTAACAGAGGCATAGCTGGTCTCACCTATATAGGACCCTACAATTTTTCTGGCCTCCAGAAAGGACACATTTTTCGTATGTTTAACCTCCAGGATTTCTCTTTCTTTTCTGTAAATGTCACAAGATCTTGCGTATGCCGAATGGTCTTGTTGGCAATTTTGACATCTAAGTGGTTTCAAGCATTCATCCTCTTTATGGTTTGGCTCTTTTCCCCCGGATTTGGCACATATCTGTCGTCCAAATTTCTGACATTTGAAGGGAGCTGGGATGTACTGCTCAACTCTCTCCAGAGAATAGCCTATTTTGACCACTTTAGGTATTTGTGTCCAATTTGAGAAGGGAATGAACCTTGGCTGACACGGGGTTACGCGACCAGTATACTCATATTGGGAGCGAAGTTCTGAGCCTCTGCCAAACTCTGGTTTAGTGGCGAAAAAGTTAACAGCGGTCAAAAAGTCTTTTGCTCTCAACACAATTGACCCTCAGCCCCCGCCTTCTAGCACATATACGATAAAGGGTTGGGAAATGTTCCACTAAAGTAGATTCAGTAGTACAGTCAGGAGAAAAATAAATATATATGTGCTAGGTCATGTCGGGACCAGCCGATTAATCGGATCGGGCCCAATGCGACCGCCCGTCAGACCAAGTAAGGGCCAGAGTGGTGTGTTGCAAGCAATTGACCACTCTGTTGCCAGGTCAATGGCTGCTCAACCACCAGGATTCCGTCCTAGCGCCTTACGGCTCGCCACCCACGGCCAACAGGTGGCCTCATGGGGTGGGGAGGAGTCTTACCTCTCTACAGAGGTGCAGTCGGCGTATTCTACAGCCCCAGCCGACAGGGCCAAGACTTCATAGAGATTCTGTGGTATTATGGTGAGTGTAGTAAGAATGGTAACTAAGAATGCGTTGTTTTAGTGTAAGGAATATAGTAGTATGTTTGGATCAGTGATTGTGGCTAGCAAGTTTAATAAAGAGACAGAAGAAGACCAACATTTTTCCCTCTATTCCCCATTTTGATCTTGTGCCACATTTTGTATTTTTATACAATTAAATATCGCTCTCCTTGGTACGTCGACTCCATGAATTTAGGCTTGCTATTAGATTGGCAGTTAAGTCTCATTGTTTTATTTTTGAAATAGCTAGATGCAACTTGATGCAAGTTCTATTCTAATAGCTTCTTTTCCTGCACTTCTCGCCTGTGGCAGGGAAGCAAGAAACCAGAAATTTCTTCCAGTTTTTTGCTTCTCTGACACAGACGTTCTTCAAAAGTTTAAATTCACCGTCAATCACCATCTTGTGTCTTCCTGAAAGCTGTTCTTTTATTGTTCTTTCTCCTCACTAAAGTCTTCCCATTCTATTTCATTTCTAGTAAGCCCTTGCATCTTAGTTATCGCTTTCCCTGCGGTGGAAAATGTTAAAAAAAAGGGGGACATATATATATATATACACGGAGAGGTGAATAAATAGCTTAACAAGGTAAAGTATCTGTTCCAGTTTCTCACTGCCGTGCTTCTAATTTCGGGCAGTTGATTGAAGAAAAATGAAGGAACCTTACTCACAGGGATTTTTAGCCCAAGGCAGTATCTCCCCTATTTCACTAAATGTAGGAAAACTGACGTCAATTCCACAACTATTTCCCCTAGGCGTTTTACGATTTATAGCCAACAATTTTCTTAGGAATTCTGATTAATACTTGTAAAATTAAATAAGAAAAGCGATTACTTTGTGACTGATCCTCATGTTGTTAGCGCGATAATGGCTGTCATCTAAATCTCGTATTATCTCGTGATGGGTTATTAACATAGAACCCATTCTTTAGGTGCCATTTGATACACGTTTGTGCGATCATGTCTCTTTCGTATTAATAATTGACTAGGTAGAAGCATTTCTGCAGTATGCTGGCTGCCAACCGACGCTGTAGGACTCAGTCTGCGTTGCTATTTAATCCATAAGTGGGAAGACAGAGATAAATTCTTATCCTTCCTGACGGTATTTGCACGTAATTAATTGCAACAGACTTAAGTGGAATTCGAACTCTCCTATTTATCATTCAGAACCGTTATCCATTACACCGCCGGCACATCCATGTTTACAGCACCCGTTATTCCCAAGCGGTCGCCAATCTAAGTACTGACCAGGCTTGACGTTGCTTTCACTCCCAGTAACCCTTCCATCTTAGTGGCATTATCGGAGTTAAATGATTAAAAAGAAATATTTGCAATGATTTCATGACAATTATCTGACAGCTCTTCGATATCTTTTGAGTAAAAAAAAAAGTTTTGTCGAGAAAAACATTTCGAAGATCCAGTGAATCCATCAAAGCATTTTGTAGAGCTTGAAAATACGTAATAATCGGTTGGTTCAAAGTCAGGTGAATTTAACGGGTGGGCAGAACACACCAAATGAGCTCTAGAATTTTTTCCAGTATTATCCTTACTGATACTCACAGGTCGAATGGAGGTCGAATGGAGGTCGAAAGAGAGACAGCGGAAAGCAACGCATGGCATACCTGGCGGGCTTAAGCAAGTGGATGACAGAACGTGGTATGGGGGAGGTGGCTGAGGGACGAAACTTACTGAGAGCTACAAGGAATGATATTTACTAACTGCATGCGACACAAGCCCAAGTTTACAGTGGGGTATCCGAGCCCGTAGGCTCGGCCAAGACTTCTCCGTAAACCGCGTAAAAAACGGGGATCGAGTAGCTGTCTCCAGAGACGAGACTTTGCCTTTCGACATAGCCTCGTCTGGGGATCCTCTCTGCCCAGAGGTAGAGAGTTTGACCAGCACGCTCCGAAGTAATCTGGAGAATGATCTTGAGAGCTACAAGGGATAGTGGGAAGTGGAGAGCCATGATCGCCTACTTTCTGAAAGGACATGGCACATAAAAAGAAAAGAATGTGATGTTGCGTTGGTATGGCGGGAAACAACATTTTTCCCTACTGACGAATACAGGACTCTTTTCGGGCAAAGACACATTGCAGCTGCTAGACGTATAAATGTGCATTTTAGTATTTTATTTGCATTTTTAAAACTCTAAATGTATAATACTCCGACGAACCGATAACACGCACAATATTACCTCTCTTCCAAGGAATTCGGGTTTTTGAAGGCGATTGTGGTGATTTATTTATTCATTTTATTTTTTTTAAGCATTTTACGCCAAGCAAGGTGGGAGTGCCACTAGTAAGCAAGGGGATACAGAGGATTGAGAGCAAGAGTAGAGAGGGGTGTTTGAGGAAAGAACATAGAAAACGATGGGGATCAGGATCAAGGCATCAGAAGAGTTCGATTGACATTACACTTGAATATTTGAACATTATCAGGGAAGCAAGTAGGAAGAAGGGAGTTCCACCGTTGGGAAGTGCGAGAGAAGAAGCTGTTAGAGTAGAAGAGACGGTTGCATTTAACTGTTTCGACAGCGAAAAGAAGGGACCGAGATGCCAACCTAGTAGCCCACTTAAATTCATGCAGTTAGGGCACCAGTGAAAATAGTTCGTCAGAGCAGTTGCATGAAAATATTTGTAGAAAAGACAGAGGGAAGCTACATCACGTCTGTGAGAAAGTGTTATGGAGTACTAAAATCGGTCCTAAAATAGGTTCGACGTTCACAACGTTAGAAACTTCATATAATAGGTATGATGCAGAGTAATCTAGTTGTGGTCGCTGATACTTTAGTATCCGACTAACGGTCGTCCGGCATCGACTGACTGACCGACGATATTTAGTCACTCCGTCACGAGGGCATCATGTGGCACAAGGCCGGTTTAACATGGGATCTCCGAGCACGTGGGCTCGGCCAAAAATATTCCCATTGAACCCGTATAAACGGGTTCAGGGTCGGTTTACCTCCCCGAAATAGACTCCGCCCTTCGGTGTAGCCTCTTTCGGGTTCCCCGCCCGAAGGCAGAGAGTTCAACCGATCAGCCAGTCGACTGACTGACCGACGATATTCAGTCACCCCCCCCACGAGGGCGTCATGTGGCACAAGGCCGTTTTAAACGTGGGGTCACCGAGCCCGTGGGCTCGGCCAAAAATATGCCCATTGAAATAAACGGGTTCAGGGTCGGTTTATTTCCCCGAAAGAGAATCCGTCCTTCGGCGTAGCCTCCTTCGGGCTCCTCCCCGCCCGAAGGCAGAGAGTTCAACCGATCAGCCAGTCGACTGACTGACCAACGATATTTAGTCACCCCGCCACGAGGGCATCAAGTGGCACAAGGCCGGTTTAACGTGGGATCTCCGAGCCCGTGGGATCTCCGAGCCCGTGGGATCTCCGAGCCCGTGGACTCGGCCAAAAATATGCCCGTAGCCTCTTTCGGGTTCCTCCCCGCCCGAAGGCAAAGAGTCGACCGATCCACCGAACGACTCCTACTACTCCTACTTATTATAAGTGGAAGAATCTATTAACTATAGAATAGGTGTGTTCTACTATAACAGAATGTGTCTGTATCAAGATACCTGATCAGGATCTATCACATTGTATATCCGTCTATGGATTTTGTCGAGGACTTCGAGATGAACAATTATGGAACCAGGCTATATATGGCAACAGTATTCAATCCAAGGACGAATGGTTGATTTGTAGATTTGAAGGATGAACTCAGGCAAGAATAAGCTTCTTTCGCGAAACAGAGAACCAACTTTGCTTACGCTAGATGAAACTGTTGATTCAATGTAGTTGTTCCACCTCAGGTCAGCGGAAAACGTGAAACCAAGAAGGTGCAGAGAGACACTTTCTTAGCGTTGATCATCAGCCATGCTGATAGGCAGAGAGTGTTCTCTATGTTGAGTATGTGAGAGCAGTTTCGTTTTGAAGACATTAAATTTACAAGCCATTCTCTGTCCTAGTCCTAGATAGGAGGGTTTTCTTTCGAGACCAACGTTCTTGTGAATACGTTGCTTTATGTGTTGAACATTGCCGAATGTAAACCATTCTTCAGCGCTGT
>OZ010590.1:54463427-54465927 GCA_963932145.1 Acanthosepion lycidas
TGTTGATGTCATTTTTTTCATCACTACGACAATATTTTACATAATTGTAACTTGTAAGAATTTTTCTCTTGGATGCGGAGGTGTATAAACACTCCAGGGAACTATTAATTTTCGGAAATCAGACGTGACTGATATAGGATTAAATACATACATTTGTTTTTTCTTTTTGTACGGATTAGCGATAAAGAGATAGAAATGAACATCAAAGATTATCTAATCAAGATATTATTTGAAATGTTAAGTTTTCCTTCGTTAAGATTATGGCGATGTGTAATATATAACCATTCCTTTAGTTATATTTTTAAAGGTACAATTTAATTAACGACCCGTTTGCCATAATATGAAAAGAAATCTGAACAGATGTCTATCTGGCCGCTAATTCAACGGCTGGTGGCACCAGATTTAGCAACTGTCCACTCAGTTCGCCTGATAATGAACCATGACTTCCGGGGTGTCGAGGACAGGATTAGATTAATTTAATTTAGAATATTACACGCTCAATTTCCCGCTTGTAATAACTATATACAGACGGAAGATATCAACGGATGGAAGGAGCAAGAAATAAAACAGATGAGTAAGAGAAGAAAGAGGAAAAAAAAAAAAAAAAAGGATGAAAGCCAAGCATTAGAGTGAAAAGTAAAAAGATGACGAGGAAGATGAAAATGAGAAAAAGAGAAAGAGAAGAAATTCAGAATATTATCTTCAATTTTTATTAGCATTTTCAACCGTTATAATAATCATGGCTCTCCACAATTTCCAATCCATTGTAACTCTTAATAAATTTGGTCTGTTCTCGCTCTCTTAATCCCAGTTCTGCTATCAATTTGCACATTATCGTTAGGTAGATTACTCGCTTCTTTCCTCTTTCCCTCTTGCTTTCAATATGACTTGTGGGTGTCAAATTCTTCTAGCTTACTTTCTTCATAATTAACTCAACAGTAGCTCTACAGCCCGAATGATGAAAATCAACGTTTCCTTTTTCTATGAGCCATGTCCTTTCAGGACGTAGACGATCATGTCTCTCCACAATCGCCTGTACCTTGTAGATCTTTGCAACATTTGTGTTTTTGTGCCTGCTAGCCTCCGTTCGGTTTTCACACGGCAGGTTCGTCAAGTTACCTAAAAGACAAAATACTTTTGTATATTTACCCAACAGCCAGAGATTTATTGCGCAAAGGGACATGTCAACAGGGCTGTAATACTCCCGAATCTACCGATCGGGAAGTGGGATCATGATTAGGGGTTTTGGACAGTGCTTTGTGACCTTCACGATCTTATTGTGATTTGCTTTTACTATATTTTACATACGTGACAAATTAAACTAACTACAACTGTGACTAATAAAGCATGAAAAAATGAACAGATTCTGACGGTATTCATGGTTCTTTTATTTGTACAATTTCATGAAAGTTTTGCTCATGTTAAGTCTCGAAAAAAAAAAAAAGCACTATATAAAAATCATTATTTTTTTATCCGTAATGTTAAATGTGTTAAGAAAATCGTATACACACACACACCCACACACACACACACACACACATATATTAGGTTGGTGCAAAAATAATGACATAATAATGTCGTTTTTTGACGTATTTTTTAACGTCAGAAAACGACATTATTACGTCATTATTTTTGCACCAACCTAACATATATATCTATATGGTGCAATGGGTAAATTGTCGTTGTTATATTTTTAATTTCGCGCATGCGCGTTGTTTGTTTTTGATTTTGTCGATTGTACAGTATAGTAGATAAATTGTCGATTTTGACATCAAATTTGGGGATAAAAAGTGTGTCTTGGGCAATTAGAATTTTGGTATATAAATACACACATACGAACACACACACACACACACACATATATATATATATATAAGGTGCCATGGGTAAATTGTCACCTTTTTATATTTTTTAAAATTTCGCGCATGCGCGTTGTTTGTTTTTGATTTTATCGATTTCACAGTATAGTAGGGTCAGTTGCATGATATATCACTAGAAATTGTGACGTTACGCTTCCATTCGTCTTCCCACAGTGCCTAATACTCAACACGGAGGCCTACATCAAATGCCTTCAGGAGGTAGTGCTGACCTGGGTCAAGAGAGAGGCTGCTGGATGACCCTATATCTGACAACAGGACTCTGGATCATGCCACACAAGCAAGAGAACCCAGGCATGGCTGTCAGACAATTTATGCGACCACGTCAACCTTTAACTCTGGCCACCTAACTCCCTAAATTTCATAGCACCAAAAATGAACTGAAGACAAGCATTATGGCAGCTTTCACCAAATTAAACAGAAGAGTTTCAGGAGATTTCGAAGTCGTTTGGAGGCTGTGGTTGAAGCCAATGTCGATTTTATTGAATAAATTTACTTTAGCATTTCAAGATATTTTCGTGCTATTTTAGTAAATATATCTGTTAAAATGAGATGCCAATATTATTTCATTTTGGCGTAATTTAGATGACAATTTATCCAACACACCTTACACACACACACAC
>OZ010590.1:54470927-54548427 GCA_963932145.1 Acanthosepion lycidas
CAGAATTCCCTGGAGGCTACCTGCATCGACACATACCTGATAACAACAACAAAGATGAGGACAATAGTGTAAATGTTTAAAATTAATCCCAGAAATTTAGACGGAAGTAATAGTTTATGTTACGATTTCTTTCACATATTTTAATAATTAACTAAATGTTTATAAATTTATAAATAAAATATTTTCATATTAATTCTTTATAAATTGATAAATGATAAATATCGCATTGCATTAGTTTTAATTGTATTAATTTTTATAATGCTTGAAATAAAAAAGTATTCTTGTAAATAGACAATCTAAAAAATAAATAGTGTTTAATATTTTTGTTGCAAATTCTCAAGAACAACAAATGATGTATGAATTAACTTCTATCATATGTTTAGGTTTTATTATAATTCTAATCATCGCTTTTTAAATCATTAATCCTTACCGAGGAGTGAAGGTAGTTAAAATAAGGCGATGTCTTGGGAAAAACCGCCCATTTGACTCGGTTTTTTTTTTCGGGTACATGTTTGCCTAAAATTTGTTCCATAAATAAAACTGTTATTTTATCTGAAGAAGTTTTTTTTTTTCTCGGAACGAAACCCGTCACTACACAGTTTTCCGTCTCGTGATTCATTTGCTTACGCACTCGCATGTACGCTGGTTTTATAGCAATGACACTGATAATTCTTTTTCAGCTATTTCAAAAGCGGTTAGAGTATCTATTTATACCTCTTACTAAAATCCTATTTTCTCTGGTAATGCTATTTTGCCGTTGGAAAAGTTCCAGTATGGTAGCCAAGAGACGTTAGTAACAATCGTTTTTTGTTTTTTTGTTTTTTTTTTACTAATGGCGAACGCGAATAAAGATGACAACCAATAGCGTCGACACTGACAACAGCTGCAGTAAAAATCCATTCAGAGAATCTGCCATCGCTCTTACAAGCCTTACTAAGATCCTTCACATCATAATAGCGGCCATTACTAAACAACACCATCACTAATATCACTAGCCAGGGCACCTCAATCAGCGGTCTCTTCGTGCAAGACAACAATTACCATCGCAATAATACCAATAATAAATAAATAAACTCTTCGGTTACGACCTCCAGCAATACGACGACCAACATTATGCCTGATTGTTAACAGCTTTTATTTGGTTGGTAGTAAAATGACACCTTCAATGGTCATAATACAGTTCTAATGTTTGTTTTTTTTAATTTTTTTATTGCGATGGCTACAAAATGGCCGTGAGAAGATGTTTTCAAGGTGACCGCCTTCCAGAACTTTAGAAGTGATTAAGTGTTCCGGTAAGAATGGTTGTTGGTCTGCATGTATGTGTTTCCCTTTCCCCTATGATAGTTTTTCAGGCCGGATATCATCATCATCATCATCATCATCATCATCATCATCATCATCGCCTTCAGCAGCAGCGGCAATTTTATTATTATTATTATTATTATTATTATTATTATTATTATTATTCCTAATAGTAAAACTACTATTATTTGTATTATTATTAGTATTTATAGTAGTACTACTAATTTATTATTATTGCGAGTGTTTGCTGTGTGTATACTATTATTATTAGTAATTGTATTATTTCTAGCAGTAGTAATAGCATATATATATATATATATATATATATATATATATATATATATATATATATATATTTGGTTGGATTGATGTGAGTTTGTGACCCTGGGTTTATACACACACACACACACACACACACACACACACACACACATATATATATATATATATATATATATATATATATATATTAAGCATTACGCCCCGAGCAAGGCGTGAAGCCACTAGGATGCAGGGGTTTGCAGAAGATTTGGAGCGAGAGCAGATAGGTGTGATAGAAGAAAGGATGAGGAGAGGGATAGTGGATAGATCAAGGTAACTGGAGATGTCGATTGACATTACATTTGAATAGTTGGAGATTATAGCTCTCAGGGAAACTGGAATAGGGAAGGGTGTTCCACAGGCGAGAGGTACGAGGTATGAAGCTATTGGAGTAGAAGAGACGGATTCATTTAAATGTTTCTACAGTGTAAGGGTGAGAGCGAGATGCCAGCCTCGTAGGGCGCTTGAATTCATGGAGTCTGGAAACCTGTGAAAGCAGCTCATCGGAGCAATTACCATGAAAGTATTTGTAGAAAAGACAGAGAGAGACGACGGCGCGTCTGTGAGAGAGTGACTGTAGACGAGATGCCAGATCAGGGCCAATTATATTACATATCCGTCTCTGGATCTTGTCAAGAACTCCGAGGTAAACAGAAGGTGCCCCAGACCATATATGGCAGCAATACTCCATGCAAGGGCGAATGGTTGATTTGTACATTTGAAGTATCGATTTCGTGGAGAAAAATTTCCTGGCGCGGCACAGAGAGGCAACTTTCCTCGCGGTGGAAGAAGCAATTGACTGAATGTGTTTGTTCCATCTCAGGTCAGCAGTCAACGTGAGACCGAGCAGACGCATTCTAATGGGGGGGGGGGGCAGGGAAGGATTTCTATGGTGATTAATAGAGAGTAGTTTAGTTTTTGAGGCGTTAAAGTTGACCAGCCAATTCTTGCCCCAATTAACAACCGATTTGAGGTCCATTTCAAGACGCACGGCCAGGTTAGTTTTGTCACCGACACTAGATTCGTTTTAAATGTGACCATTTTTTGAAATCATTTCTCGTTAAGCAAGGCGATAATGCCACTAAGACACAAGGGGCTACTGAGACTGAAAAAGAATGAGAAGACTTTATTGATTTCTTAATAATAGTAATTGCAAGTTTTTTATATGCCATATCCCTTCCGGGCGAATGCAATCATGGTTCCCCACTGATTTTCTTTATTATCTGTGAATTGCCATGACATCCTTGGAAAGATAAGTGTAGTCGATTGTCATAGTTCTCTCCACGGGTTTGAATTCAGAGTAGTTTTTCACTTAGACTAGCTGTCAACCAAGACTAGACAGCCAATAGATGCTGAGAGAAAAAAAAATGTATTCATGCCTTTCACAAGGATATTTGGTTAAAAGTTAACACAACGGTTTCAGCTGGAATTTGAACTGCAGTTTTTGTATGATTATTATTATTAATTCCTTTGATTTCTGTTGTATACTCATTTCCTTCCGGGTCCCAACCAGAGACCTAAGGTCAGAAATGTCTTCATGACATCTTCTACTGATTATTTTTGTAAAAAAAAGGACAAAAAATATCACACATTTTACATAGATAAAGCTCTTCATAACGTGTGAGCTGTACTTGTGAGTACATTTTGTATTTTTTAAAATAATTGGGCTTAAATTAGTCTATAAGAACATTTTCCATTCAAAACGAAGGCTCCAACTACAAATGTAATTATTGATGTCAATTGTGCCACATTTTTTAGATTTCTATTTCAAGATCCTTGTAGGTTGATATTATTATTATTATTATCATTTTTTATTTTCTTTGATTTCTGGCGTTTACACATTTCTTTCCGGGTCCCGCCCAGGGACCTATGGTTAGAAATAGCATCATGACACTGACAAAAAAAAAAAAAAAATTACATAGATAAAGCCTTTCGGAAAGTGTGGACTGTACTTGTCAGAAGAATTTTTTGTATCTCTTTAAGGCATGGACTTCCAGGAATCCCTTCAATTAGTCTACTGGAATCTTTTCCAATCAGTCCTAGGGCTCCAACTAGAACAGTAATTGTTGATGTTCCCATATACCACATTTTTTAGATTTCTATTTCAAGGTCCTTGTATTTTGACGGCTTTTTGAACATCTTCAAAGATACATTGCAGTCAGCAGGGACTGCGATATCAATAAGGAGGCACCGTTTTTGTTTGTGGTCTTTAATAACAATATCTGGGCGGTTAGCATTATTATTATTATTATTATTATTATTATTATTATCTCCTTTCATTTATGGTATTCGTCGTATTAATTGTAGCGTTTATATTATTATTAATAGTGTTAGCATTATTTGTATTATTTGCTTTTGTGCTCGTATCTGCTTTCGCGTATGGTTAAAGATTTGATCTCTTTATCGCAATATTGTTACCGATGGTATTTTACATCTCCTCCTCCTCCTCCTCCTCCTCCTCCTCCTCCTTCTTCTCCACAATCTTCCTCCTCCAACTTCCTCCAAATGGTACTCCTAATAATAAATGTTGTCATATCATTCCTGTGATCCGCTATTGTATTCATAGTTTCACACGCTTATTTTAAAAAGAGATATTTTCTGCATGTTTTTAACACCTGCATAATTTCTTGTTGTTGTTGTTTCTCCTCCTCCCCCTCCTCTCTTCGTTAGTTCACGCCCAGCCAATACCTCATAAATAATCGACTATTTCGTTTTGATCGCGTGCAAAGAGTGGAAAAGACACTAGTAAATTTCAGTGAGGAAAAGAAAGAAAGAAAGAAAGAAAGAAAGAAAGAAAGAAAGAAAGAATGGAATATAGACGTGTAGGGAGAGAATAAGATTAAGCTGACTGAAACACATATTACACTTTGATCTCAGCCAAAGATTTCAGTCTTCATTCTCCACATCCTGTTCATCTCGATCTCCAGATCTTTGTATTTGAACAATTCGTTGATAATTTTCATAGAAGTGTTTCTCTCAGACGGTACTACTATGTCAGTAAGTATATACTTCCTGAATTTCTTGTCTTAAGAAAATATCAAATCTGTTGGCTTTTATTTCCCAGTCTGTTTGAATTGTCATGTCCCAGAGGATAGTTACATCGTTATTTTTGACAACTGTGTCAGGTTGGTGCTCATACCATGTCTCAGTGGTTTCGATTTTGTGCTTCTTGTATATATTTCAGGGCACATATGCCGCTACCTTATTAAGTCCCTGGGTATTTTGCTAGTTCCAGACATCCTGAAATAATATAGTCGACAATTTCATTATATTTTCTGCAGATCCTGCATTTCGGATTAGTTCTATCCTTGATTATGTGACAGTTATAGGATCTGGTTGTGAGGCTTTGATCCTGAGCTGCAACTCCGTTCTCCTCAGCTATTGGTGTATTTTTTATTGGTTCACATCTGATTCTTTCGTTCTTTTTAGGTATTTGTCATACAACGCCTTGTCCTCCCAATTTTTTATAATTTCATTTGGCCAAGTTGTTTTGATTTGTTTTACTCGTTTGGCGTCGATGGTATTGGCTTCGTTTTTTGTTGGCACAGTTTCAAGTACATTAAGCTGTTTCTTGAAGAGTGCAGCTTCTTTGTTGATGGAGTGGATTTGGTGTTTTACTATTTGTAGGAGAGTGTCATTGTTTTTTGTGAGGTATGCTTCCAATCCAATTGTAGTTTTAATATTAGTTCAAGTTGGGTTAGACCTCGACCCCCTAAAACTCTTGGTACGTACAGCCTATCAACATCTGATTTCGGGTGGTGCATCCTCATTTGGGTAAGCATTTGTACGATCTTGGCGTCCAGTATTTAAATGCCATTCAACTTCCATTTAATAATGTTACTACGAGCATAGCTAATGTGTTGGTACCTTTCATTTTATTGAGCGCATTAATGTCGCTTTCTAGTTTCAATTCTTATGGTGAATGAGTATATTGTAACGAATGAATGAATCGTGAATCCGATTAGCTAGGTATAAGATAGCTAGTGATGACCAACATTGACCAGTCTCCCACCTTTTTTCGGTCTTGTGCAACAATTACTGTATCAGTAATAAATCTTAGACAAGCAACGTTTGTACAAAGACTTATAGTTTATACTTGAAAAATCTTTTAAATCTAACTTGTAGAAAACAGACATACCGTCGAAATATTGTTGAACATTGTCAGTGTTTTTGTTTTTTCTTAAATCGCGCTCTTCTCTTAAGTATTATTATTATTATTATTATTATTATTATTATTATATTTCGATTTCTGCTATGGTCACACTAACTAGCAAATCTGCCAGAAGACCTAAGGCATGTAGTTGTGTGTTGTGTCTACAGTTCATGATTTGTTTTACTAACTCTGTTATGGAGTGGTTTCACAGTGGAGGCTTGTATTTGTACTAAGTCGGTCCTAAAATAGGTTCGACGTATAAAGCGTTAGGAACTTGATATAATAGGTGTTGTGGATTCCGCGTGAAAAATCGGTCTCCAATAAATGACAAACGCAAGTATTTAAGCTAAGAAATTAAATGTTTTTACACAAAATTCAAAAGGTAATGCTGTTAGTAAAATCCAGGAACGCCGGTTAGTATTAATCAAAGATCGCTTCAGGCTCCCTGACTGACTGACTGACTGTGGCTATTTTATGGCAGCAGGACGAGTCCATTTATATCAGAAAAGGGTGGATCCCAAAATACCCTCCTCCTTAGATCCCTTTTTGTGGGGAGTTAATATTGTGTCCATTGTTTGTTGAAATATTGCAGGAGCAACTTTTACTCCGAATGGTAGTCTGTTGAATTTATACAATCCCTTGTGCGTATTAATGCAAAGGATTTTCGTACTCTCTCGTAGTGGAATTTGTAGATAAGCCTCACTAAGGTCTATTTTTGAAAATATCTTACCGCCGTTGAGCTTTGTAAATATTTCTTCTGGGCTCGGTAGTGGGTAATAGTGGTCGTTTACTGCCTTTTTGCGTCCCGTCGAAAAATCTTCGCATACGCGAATTTCTCCTGACTTCTTTTTTACGTAAACCACCGGCTCAGCCCACGCACTAAACTCTGTTTTAGATAAAATCCCAGTTTGTTCAAGTCTCTCCAATTCTTTGTCTATTTTTTCTATAGTAGCAAACGGTACATTTCGCTTCTTTCTGAAAATTGGTTGGACGTTTTCTTTTAATTCTATTTCAGCCTTAAATTTGTTGCATCGTCCCAACCTACTTGAAAATACCTCAGGAAATTGCTTGTATAATTCTTCCTTCAATTTTATGGTATCTGATGGTTCAACCTCTAACTTTTTGCAAAACGAGTTGATAGGTAGGTCCCAAACGTTGAATTTCTGCATCCAGTCGATACCTACTAAATTTTCAGTATCTTTCATGACGTATATCTTAAGTTTTTTTGTTTTGCCGTGAAATTTAACATTCACTATTATTTCTCCCTCAAATTTTATTCGTTTGCCTGTAACCGACTTGGCAATTTTTTGAGTGTGTAGCATGGTAGGTCTGTTGAGTTTTTTCCATGTCTGTAAGTTGATTATCGTGAGGTCGGAACCCGAATCCAATTGTAATTTAATCTTTTTGTTTAAAATTTCCAGTTCTACATATTTCCTTACATTGGTGTTGTCATCATTATTCATCCTTGTAGCTCTTATTCTATTAGTATCTTTTCTATTTTTACATCGGGATGCCTTGTGGCCTTTTTTTCCACATTCATGACAGTTTTTATATCTGAAACGGCAATCCTTGTTCCAATGTAATCCTCCACATCGATAACATGCTGATGGAGGGGGCTTATATTTGTTTCGATATCCGTCATAATTTGTCCTGTAAGTTGTACTTTTCTTATTGTAAAATTTTCTCTTATCATAAAATTTTATTTTTCTTTCCGGGGAGGATGAGAATCTTTTTTCATTGTCGTAAAATTTTAGTTTTCTTTCCGGGGAGGTTGAAGAACGTAGACTTTTATTTAACTTACGTATATGAGAAACAGCTGATTCTTCAATGTCCTCTGCGTCTTTCTTTATGCTTAAACATCTCTGGCAATCTTCTGATAATTGCTGTAATGTTAGACCCGGTTCATTTTGTAATTTTGCAAGCATTCTTCTACGCATTTCGCTATCTTTTGTAGAAACTAGCCCTTGAACAAAAATGAGACATTTAAAATTGTCCGGTTTTAATTCCGCTAGTTTGAAGTCGTTACAATGTTTATTTACGATTGCGGCAAACGTGGAATAATCCTCATTATCGCCCTTTACCAGGTTAATGCATTTCCACCTCCTATGGAAGAGTGATGTTTTGGGGCTGAAGAGTTCTTTAAGACATGTCACTGCTTCGTCAAATTTTAATTCGTTCGTCTTTTTTGGCAAGATATAATCCACGAACTTTGTATATTCTTCAGTTCCTAATTTTCTAAGCAATAGACGTAGCTTTTTTGCTTCTGTCCAATTTTGACAGTCTATGTTAAAGATGTCTTCATGTCTTCTGAAGTAATCTCCAAAATTTTTGTCCTCATCTAGAGAATATTTGAAAATCTCTATGGTATTCCACACTGCGTCTTGCGAAAATGTTGCTTCTTTTTCAATATCTAATTGCTTGCTGCCTGCTACTTTCAATATTAGTTCCTGGAGCTCTGTTTGTCTATCTTGATTTTCCTTTTACGTTTGTAATATTTGCTTTTGCCATTTTTCTTGTAGCTGTAACTGTTGATCATTTTGGTATTTTTGCATTTATAATTGTTGCTCATTTTGGTGTCTTATCAGTTCTACCAACATATTTTAAAAATCTTCCATGATAACTCAATTTTATGTATTATTACTCCTTGAAATTGTTTGTCGCTAATTTGTTGTTGAGCGACGAGGGAAGGATTTTTCTTCTGTTGATTAGTTTTTCGCGTGTGTTCGCCAAGTTGTTTGTTGTTAGGCGTACGAAAAGTTTTTCTTTCCGAGTGAGTTTCGAATCCTCGTTCGTCAAGTTGTTGTAGGTTATCCGCGTGAGTTTCGAATCCTCGTTCGCCAAGTTGTTGTGGATTCCGCGTGAAAAATCGGTCTCCAATAAATGACAAACGCAAGTATTTAAGCTAAGAAATTAAATGTATTTACACAAAATACAAAAGGTAATGCTGTTAGTAATATCCAGGAACGCCGGTTAGTATTAATCAAAGATCGCTATATAGAGTCTCGAAGTAAACTTCCTTAGAGTCGGGCGTCCTTGTAACTGACTTCTAACGTCAACTCAATCACAATGTCTATGTACTTTCCACTCTGTTTCTCCACCCTGTTCCTCTACCTGTTCCTCTACTCTCCTTCAGGCTCCCTGACTGTGGCTATTTTATGGCAGCAGGACGAGTCCATTTATATCAGAAAAGGGTGGACCCCATAACAATAGGTAATGAGGCAGAGAAATCTAGTTGTGGTCGCTGATACTTTAGTATCCGACTAACGGTCGTCCGGCATCGACTGACTGACCGACCCCCTGAGCGACTCCTACTACCCCTGCTTATTATAGGTGGGAGAGTCTATTAACTATAGAATAGGTGTGTTCCGTAGGAGTAAACAGTTTTCTTTATTTATTTTTCATTTTTTACAGGAAATATAAAGAAAAAACAACGAAAAAAATATTCCTATTTTTTTTTCAGCAACATCGTAGCGTATCTCCTACGTTTTTTGATCCACTTTTAAATGATCAGTTGACTTTCTTTTTTTCTCCTGGATACCTCAGGTAAAATTGTTGCAGGCGTTGTTAGATCAAACGTATTGAAAATCACCTCCATCTGCGTTTTTTCCGCCTTTCACCAAGTACATCATATTGCCAATCCGCTTTTCTATTTTTTTTTGTACCTTCATAGTGTTACCAGAAACAACCTTCCGCTTTGAACTTCTTAAGGATGGAGTCAGTTTCTGTAGGTTCTTCTTGTAGTTCTATTTGTTTAGCCTCTAGCTTTACTTCTGTTGATCTTGTGCTTCTTAACGTTTTCAGTGGTGACTTCAGTTGACTTAAATCATTTAATAATACTGCATGTCCTTTGCTGCGAGTAACTTGCTCCCCAGTTTTTCTCGGTGTCGGCTTCATCTTTACATTCTGGAGCTTGTTTTTCACATATATCGTCGGTGTTACCCATTCAACTTTTTTAAATACACCAGTTTTCTCTAATCTGTCCAATTCTTTATCTATCTGTTAAATTGAAGCAAACAGAACATTCCTTTTCTTTTTGAATGCCGCCTGGGCGTTTTCTTTTGGCTGTAATTTTGCCTCCATCTTGTTACACGTTCCCAAACCTGGACAAAAAACAGTAGAAAATGTTTCCTTAAGTTTCCTTACTAATTTTTGGATTTCTGAGTTTAAATTTTCTACCTTGTAACAGAAAAAAATTTATCGGTAGATCCCATAATTGAAATCCAATTCGTACCAAGTAAGTTCGTGGTATTTTTTATGACAAATAGTTTAGTTTTCGCGTTTTTTTTTTAACGTTTGAAACAAATTCTTCAATGAATTGTATTTTTTCTCCTGTCACTGACCTCGCGATTTTTTTTGTCTTCATTAAAGTTGGTTTCCCCAACTTCTTCCACGTATTCAAATTTATGATAGGTCGGAACCAGTGTCGAGTTGCATTTTTATTTTTTTATTACTTATTTCGACGGTAACAAATTTTCTGGTTATTCCATCGTTCACCTCGTCGGACTTTAATTTTCCTATTTTATTGTCTTTATTTTTTTGACCTGCAGTGCGAGCTTTTATGACCCACTCTTTTACAGTTGAAACATTTTTTATTCCTAAAATTGCAATATCTGTACCAGTGTAGTTCACCGCAAGCAAAACATGGCTTCGGGAGTTTTTGTTTAATTTTCCCTGGTATTTCACTTTTTGCTTGATAATCCGCAATTTTAGAATTCTTTTTGATAGACTGACTTTCTTTTTTGTAGCGTATTTTCCTTATATGCGAAACGCCAGACTGTTCTATCTTTTTCGAATCTTTCTTTACGCTAACATATCTTGTGCAGACTTCTGCCAACTTCTGTATCGAAATCCTTGGTTCGCTTTCTAATTTTGACAGCACTAATTTTCTCAACTCTGCGTCTCTTTCCGATACCAGCCCTTGAACAAACACTAAACACTTAAAATTGTCAGCGCTTAACTATGCTAGCTTGAATTCTTCACAATGCTTAATCACATTGGCTGCGTACGTTATATAGTCTTGTTCGTCATCTTTCATCAGATTCAAATATTTCCACCGCTTCTGAAACAAAGATGTCTTTTTATTAAATAATTCACTTAATATATTTACCGCCTCGGTAAAAGTCAACTCGCTAGTTTTTTTCGGTAAAATGTAGTTTACCAATTTGTTATGCTCAGCTGTTCCTAACTTGCTTAAAAGAAGTCTAACCTTCTTTCCTTCAGACCATGAGTGGCAGTCAAAGTTATACACGTCCGTATATTTTTTATAATACTCTTCAAAAGTTATCTCTTCATCTGGACTGTACGTGAATATTTCAATTGGATTCCATATTGTATTCTCTGGAAAAGAATCATTTTGTAGATTTTTCTCTTTCCTCTTCTCAGTTATTTCCAGAATTTTGCTTTGAAACTCCTTATGCATCTGTTCCATTTCTTGTTGAAATTGCATTTGTCTATTAAAAGATTCCTCCTGTAGTTGCATCTGGAATGTCTTCTGTTGCTCTAATATTGTCATCTGTTGTTCCGTCTGGAACTTAAAAAAATCCTGGAATATATTTTTGCATTCCGCCATCTTCGCAAAAGTTTACACAATGCTTAAATATTGTAGAGGGGGGTCCTACGAATTTGCAATTCGTGACCTATTTGAGCAAACTGTCTTATCGAGAAAAAAAAATTATTTTCTCAGTTGAGAATACGGCAGATTTTTTCGTCATTAAGTTGACGTCTTGTCTTTCGAAAAACTTTGCCAATTTTTTTTTTTTTTTTGTTAATGTGAATCCGAGATTTTGTTGCCGAAATAATTGTGACGAGCAAATTTTTTCTTTTTCCTCCGTATGAGTACGAATTTCGTCACCAAATGTGGCGAACGAAAAAAATTTTTCCCACCGTATGAATCCGAATCCCTCGTAGCCAAATTTGTTATGGAGTGTGATTTTTTTTTCTTCCACCGTGTGAATCCGAATACCTCGTCGCCAAGTAATACTGTGGCGAGCGAAAAGTTTTCTTTCTCCGTATGAGTTCGAATACTCGTGGCGGGTGATTTTTTTTTTCCTCCGTATGAGAACGAATTCCTAGTCGCTAAATTTGTTATGTGGTGTGTGAATTTTTTTTTCTCTTCCACCGTATGAATCCGAATACCTCGTCTCTAAGTGTGTTATGGCGGGTGAATTTTTTTTCTTCCACCGAATGAATTCGAATCCCTCGTCGCCAAGTGTATTATGGAGAACGAAAATTTTTCTTCCTCCGTATGAGTTCGAATCCTCGTCGTCAAGTGTGTTATGTAGTGGTTTCACAGTGGAGGCTTGTATTTGTACTAAGTCGGTCCTAAAATAGGTTCGACATACAAAACTTTAGGAACTTGATATAATAGGTAATGACGCAGAGAAATCTAGTTGTGGTCGCTGATACTTTAGTATCCGACTAATAGTCGTCCGGCATCGACTGACTGGCCGAACCACTGAGCGACGGTATTTAGTCACCCCTCCCCAAGTTGGCATCATGTGGCACAAGGCCGGTTTAACGTGGGATCTCCGAGCCTGTGGGCTCGGCCAAAAATATGCCCATTGAACCCGTATGAACAGGTTCAGGGTCGGTCCACCGAAAGAGAATCCGCCCTTCGGCGTTGCCTCTTTCGGGTTCCTCCCCGCTCGATGGCAGAGAGTTCAACCGATCAGCCAGTCGTCCGACTTCAAACTGAACTCAGACCGAGCCACTGAGCGACTGCCTCGCTACTCTTACTACTCCTACTTATTATAGGTGGAAGCATCTATTAACTATAGAATAGGTGTGTTCCACTATAACAAACTCCCATAACACTACTAACCTTACATGGACAATGTTCTTCTTAGTGTGTGGGCTGTACTTATTAAGACAATCTTTTTTTTTCTCGCAAGCTAAGATTACCAGGAATTTTTCAATGTGTTTTGTGTTCCTTTTTTTATCGTTCCAAGCGCACCTACTTTTCTTGTTTTCAATTTACATATTTTTCAATTTCGATTTCCAGGTTTTTATACTTCGATACGTTTTTCAAATCCCTTGGTTGATATGTTGCAGTCCGCTGGGCAAGCCATATCAATCAGTAGGTGTTATGGTCCAGGTTAGGACCAAGGAAGAACAACACCAAGGTATATTACACGAAATAATAATACAAGATGTGGAAGATGTTAGTATGACTGTCAGTCTGGTTTGGAGTGAACTACTATCGGCTCGATTCGATTCGTCCCTCTCTCTTGAGAGGCGTAGTATACATAGTGTTAGGAAGAATTTATTCTGTAGTTATAGGTAAGGACCCATGACAGTAAGCAAATTTTTCTTTTCGGTTTTTGACAATAAATCTGGCCATTTTGCATCAATCTTCCGGTTTGTAAAGATGGTGTAATCCCATATACTTGTGATGTCATCTATTTCTGTAACCAGTGCTGGGTGATTTTCATACCAGTGTTTATTAACATCTTTTCTGAAGTGTTTGCATATTGTCCAGTGTAAGTATTGTACTACTCCATCTTGACGATTTTTATATTCATTTGGTGCAATACAGAACATCCTGAGATTATATTGTCTATAGTTTCCTGATATTTGTCACAGAACCTGCATTTTGGATCCACACTATTATGTATGATATTTGCCTGAAAGTCTCTAGTAAAAAGGCTCTAGTTTTGCGCTGCAAGAATACAGCCTTCCGTTTCAGCCTTTAATCCACATGCTCGTAACCATTGACGTGTGTTAACTTTATCAATATCGGCTTTATTAGCACATTCATAATATTAGCCATGCAGAGATTTTTCTTATAATCGTTGTTTCATCTGTTGAAGAGGTTTATCTTTGGCTTTCTTTTTGATAATTTTTGCTGTAAAAATTGTTTCTTGGGTTCTATTTTGGTTTTCTATAGAACCTACTAAATGTAAATCTCATTTGTATTTACAATCTTCTTTCATGATTGAATATTTTTTTCCTTTCTGTTTTCGTGTTGTTTGACTAATTGTATCATCCTGTTCTTTCTTGTTGTTTCCATGTTAGTGTTGTGGATTCCGGGATGAAATCTGGTACCAATAAATAACAAACGCCAAGAATGAATATAGGAAAATAATGTATTAACGTAATAATACAAACTGGTAATGCAGGTTAGTAGTTCCAGGAATACGGGTTAGTAGCAAAATATCGATACAGTCTTTGGTATTGAAGTATCTCTGTATGACTTCTTACTGAGTCTACGTGCTCGCTCACGGTGACTCTTGCTCGCTACGTTCGTTCTGTCTGGCTGTTACATTCACCCTCGGTTGCTCTCGTCTCTCGGGTCTTCACGTAGCAGTAGTATATGTATATACTGAGTGAGTCCATTTGTGTAAAATGGGAGAACCCCCTCAACAGTTAGTAAGCTAAGAGTAATTGTATTTTATGACAATTCTAGTTGAATAAGACCTCTTCCATCTTCTTTACAGATTATATATAGACGGTCTATATCTGCCTTTGGATTATGCATGTTATGATTACAAAGAAGCTTTCTTGTCTTGGAATCCCTCCATCTGATATCATTTAGAGTCCAATTCAAGATGCTGAAACTATATTGAACCACCGGGATGGCAAGGTTATTAATGGTCGTAATTCAGCCCTGAAAATTCAATTCAGTTATTAATATCAGTCGCACGCATCTATAACACCCTTTTTGCACTATTTCTTTCATTTTTATGGTGAATTCCTTCAATCTCATTTGCATCGAAGTACTTATAAGGTTCTTCTTGCTCTAAATCTTTGATTGTTACCCTAGGTTCTAAGCTAGTAGAGGGGGTTTGTTGTCGTGATTCTCGTAAAATTGTGGCTTTAGCACAATTATCAAAACCGAATTCTATTCCAATGTCATCATCGAAACATTTGACTGTTTTCAAGAGTCCTTTCAGCTCACTGTCATTCCTAACATAAAACTTTAAGGCTTAATTTCTCTTCAGATATCTTATAGCTATATTCCGTCCTGTTAATTCTCTGGTTAATGCTATTAGGGATTATTATTATTATTATTATTATTATTATTATTATTATTGTTATTATTATTATTATCATTATTATTATTATTATTATGTCACTTGTTTACGCCGAGTTTCTGATGGTCGGAGTGTGAATAACCATGACAAATTTTCAGAAATGACTTCAGTATTCTTACAGATCACTGTGGGCTTGCCTGCCTTAGTTCTTCCTCTAATTTTAAATTTCTCCAAGTTAACTTTTCATGTTTTCGGTGCATTTCTTAGTAAGCTAATTATTAATGGTTCGAACCTATCATTCATATTTCATAGATTCATTAAATTTTTTTTTTAAATGAAGCTCTGTTATTTTTCTTAGCTCTTCACCTTTGTCCTACTGGAAGCGACACATCCACAATCTGACAGACAATCATTTTTACTGGATCGCAAGAAACAGCTTCTCGCCGGGTTGTTTGGTTTGGTTCTCAAAATTGCAGGCGATTTTACTCTTTTTATTTTCTTCAACAGCGTTTAGTTTGTGCTTATACTAATTGCTTACATAAAGAACCTGTATAATCCCCAGTGTATCACTGATCCTACCCTGACATGCTTGCTTTTATACTGTATTGCTGCTATTTTAATTATGATTAGATACAGAAAATTTATTTACTTTAAGGCAACCAAAAGGATCGTTAAATGAACAGATACATGTTTATAATACATTCTTAATGACAAAAAGATTTTTCTAACTTGAGACAAAGTATTTTGTCTTGTACTAGTAAAATCTACTTTTTCTAACTGATACAAATAGCTACACTTGCTTCCTTTCTTTTTAACAACAGCACCGACAGTCTTTTCGATGGCGAAAGCAAGAAAAGAAAAAAGAAAAATAATAATTGCGGGGGTAACAATGGCGAAAAAAAAGCATTTCTATCCTCTGTTTCTTTGCTAGCCTTTCCAGATACTGCCTAACCAATTGGAAGGACAGTGCCATCTTTTAAATTAACCAGTTATTGATAGCCTCTTTAAAACCCAGCAATAATAACGATGGACGTACCCGAGGCGTTTAGTGACAGGACGAAGCAGACGAGAATTCTGTTAACTTCCGGTACATCAACTTCCGGTCTATGATTCCATTCCAATCTTGGGCAGCTTTTGTCTTTGATGTCGCCGCCGGCCAGGAACTGCTTTTCTTGGCAGTGACATGCCATTCATACCAATGGTGCCAGGAAGAGAGTCTGTGAAATGGTGTAGACATGGGAAATATGTGGAGAACGGAATTAGGAATAAGAAGAATATTTACGTTAAAAATATAAAAAAATGAGAAGAAAAAGGAAAAAAATTCTACTTATGCCCAGTGCGAAAAAGAAAAAGAAGAGAAGAAAAAGAAAGAAGACATAGAAGAAGCAGAAAAAGAAAAACAGTCGAAGAAAGAGGAAAGAGTGAAAAAAGATAAAAAGAAAGAGAACATGGAGACAAAGAAAATAAAATTATTTACTTAAACAATATGAAATAAAATTATGACAAAGAGAAATATTATGCTTCCAAATAAAGAAAATATTCTACTAAATAATAATAATAATAATAATAATAATAATAATAATAATAATAATAATAAGGACCTTGAAATCGAAATTTTAAAAATGTGGCGCATGAGGGCATCAACAATTCCAATTGTAGTTGGAGCCCCCGGATGGAATGAAACTGGATGGACTCCGATAGACTTATTGAAGGGATTCCTTGTAGCCGCAGCCTTAAAGAAATACAAAAAAAAATGTACTCACAAGTACAGCCCACACCTTATAAAGGCTTTATCTATGTAAAATGTGTGTGATTTTATTTTATTTTAGTTTTTTTAGTTTTTTTTTCTCAAAAAATGCTCACTGGAAAATGTCATGATGCTATTTCTGACCTTGGATCTCTGGTTGGGAGACGGGAGAAAATGAGTATATGCCAGAAATAATAATATTAGGTTGGTGCAAAAATAATTTCGTTTTCTCACATAGTAACATATGTTAGAAAACGAAATTATTTTTGCACCAACCTAATAATAATAATAATAATAATAATAATAATAATAAGAAGAAGAAGAAGAAGAAGAAGAAGAAGAAGAAGAAGAAGAAGAAGAAGACGGGGTGGAGGAGGAAGAAAGTTTCGAAAAGGAAAAGAATGGGGAAAATAACGATTATAATTTACGTTAACATAAAAACATTAAAAAGAAAATTAAAAGAAATTATTAACAGTAACAAAAAAAATAAAACATAAAAAAAAAAAAACCTCACCCGAAAAAAAATCTGCAGAACATCAGAGTAAAGGTTGTGCCAAAAATAAGGAGAGCACAGGGAACTGCCCTCGAAATATGAGCAGCTTAAAGATTTGAGGAAACCTTCTGTTATTCGATCTCCAGCAGACACTGACTGGTGTGAATATCGACACTGGGCAGATAAAGTTAGAAAGAACCATACGAAACGTTTTATGAATAATATTATGGGGTGCAGAAAGAAGAGCGAGCGGCTGATTAACATTACAGACGAATTACAGGAGGTTGAGAAGAAGTACAAAATTCTAAAAGAAAACTAGCAACCTGGAAGCCATCTGACCAGGATCGATTCTATGGGTTGTGATTCAACACATACACATATATGGACGAATAACTCTCTTTACAATTAAAAAGGTATATGATGGAAGTCAGAACCCCGGAGGGAGTGATGGAAGAAAAGCACAATGTCGGATATAAGGACTCGAAGTCGACGAGGACGTCACAAGCCAGAGAAGATTTATCGAAAACGAGTCAAGATCTTGTGGGATTTCAACATCTCAACAGATTGCGTCCTTGCGGCCACTGATCTAGACATCAACGTCGTTGAAAAGGAAACAAGAAAATGCTTCCCCATCGACGTGGCTGTCCCTGACAACCATAATTTAAGAAATTGAGAAGTGAGAGAGGTTGGTATTGGTCATAGAAATTAAGATCATACGGTGACGAACAGTTTCTTATATTAAGCGCTCATCCAATCAGAAAGTTTGATGAGAGCTTAACTACAACTCTTCCAGCAATACGGATATCTATGTCCACTCGGTTTATATCTAGAAACGTATTATAATCATCTTCTGTAAGTTTGGATGCACACCTGTTTCAAGCCTCTTTGGGGCCGCGAGGGAGGCGCTTCTCGCCAGGTGTGTGAGCTTCTCCGTCGCGCAAAATCAAAATCCATCCGAATGACCGCCTCGTCAAATTTTCTTGGACGTGTCTCTTCAGCATCGAGGCTACCATTCTTCAACAATACGTTGGGTGGTGTAACTGATAACGGCTCGAAATTGTTAACCGGAAAGCCGCGTTCCAATTCCCGTTGTATTTTATATATTCATTTACCCAAATATTCCACCTCTTCTCTCCCCAGCTATGGGTTAATTGGTAAAAGTTTTTTCCCCCTAACCCATTATTATTAAAAAATATTCTTACAAGCTAAAAATATTTTCTGGCTTTATATAAGGATTGGTAAGCCGTAAAAAACAAATAAATCAATTAATCAGTTAAGGGAATATCATTTAAATATTCTTGCCAATAAATAAATCAAATTCTAGACAACGTGTGTGTGTGTTGTTCTCAGTCCGACACACTAGCCAAAATCACTATTTCAATGACATCAGAATTTTGAGAACAGTTATGGTAATCTAACGAACGATGTTCCAATTAATGTTCAATCACAGAAGGATTATGTAGAACATATGCGCATTTCATGTCACGAGGTCGTTTTTCATGGTTAGTCTGGGAACTTTTTAGCATCCAATCTTGTATGCACACAAGAAATTCTGTCAGCACAAAAATAAGAACTCTTTCATAATGGATTACGAAATACGAAATTTTTAAAATTTATCCCGCAAACCAGAAAATAGTTCTAAACCATAAAAAATTATTAAAATAATTTTTAACAATGAACATTCTTTGGCCTTTACCTGTATGAATGAGAAATTGCTAGCCACATATATCTAACACAAACAGATAAATGTAAACTAGTCTACACGGCAACACAGCGCCAACTACCGTAGATTTTCTTTAAACTTAATAAAGTCAAAAACGAATGATTTTGGGACATATCTTTATATGGACGTTTGTCCTTGTTTTGGCGTGAGGACCCCCCCCTCCAAAGTTTGTAAAATAATTTTTTAGACATTGGTATATATATATATATATATATATATATATATATATATATATATATACAGGATTTGTGTATATATATATATATATATATATATATATATGCATGCTTCACTAAAAACGACAGACAAGGTACTACGGTTAAGCTTTTTATTTAATGTTTCTTGTGTTCGAACAAGAGCTTTCTTTCCTGGACAAAGAGTGTGTAAAAACTGTCCAAATGTTTTATAGTTCCGAGCGCTTTCGGCTATACCTTTAGCCATTATCAAGAATTATTCAATTTTTCAGCTTAATTGTGTGTGTGCATTATGTGTATATTTTATTATGCTGTAGAGATGTTTTTAATTTCCGAATACTGTTAGCACATTGTGGCCTTGTTCATAGTTAATATTGTTAAGAGTTGTTTTTTTCTTTTTTATTATTAAACCTTCCATTATTTTTAGTCTTTTTTTTTTTATAAGTGGATGAATATTTATGTTTTCTACTAGTATATACCATATTTTCTAGACTATAACCCGCGACTTTTTTCTCGAAATAGTGTGCGGATTATATAACTGTACAGGTTATATATAAATTGTGTCTTCGAATCTTAAGCAGCCAAATACTAACTTAAAATAGATTTATCAAATTTATCAGTGTAGCGGCACATAGAATATTCGGTTCTGTATAGCATTTCGTTAAATTACATTCTACTTTCAAGTCTTGTCAGTAACATGCATGATTGTATCATTACATGTAACATCGTGATTTTGAAAGTAAGTGACGGAATTCTCTGTATTTTTATGAAATAAATTTTTTGTATGAATGGGAAATGACATTTTCTATTGATACTCGTATAAAACAACTAGGGCCTACTGCCAATACCTATATAAACCATTAGTAACAATGAAATATAAAAAAAGAGGTGCGGATTATAGAACGGTGCGGGTTATACAAGGATTTTATAATGAATTTATAGGTGTGCGGGTTATATACAGGTGTGGACTATAGTGCGGAAAATACGGTATATAATAGGAGGTACGATGGAGTAATGGATAGGGGCTTGGATTGAGGAGTTCCAGTCGAATCCATTACTTTCAGTTACGTGCTAATACCTTAGGAAAGGTATTATCCTCTTCTTCACCCCCCCACCTCCAGCTATGGGTAAATTTCAAGACAGACTGGCTTGTATAGCCTTGGATGGCAACTGGTCTAGGAGAAGGAGAACTCTGAATTCAAAACCTGCAGACGGTCGTTTGGGGACCTTTTGGCACGTAGTAATCGACACTTCAAAAAATGTGGATGGTCCTGCACGAAACCTTCACCACTATAATCAAATCTCATTTGCTGGTGTCGGGCTGTCGGTTTTTAGGAACTGATCTACTTGACCCTCATACGTCGAATTCGACGAAAGAGTCGTATATATATATATATATATATATATATATATATATATATATATATATATATATATATATATATATATATATATATATATATATATATGTATGTGTGTGTGTGTGTATGTATATACGCATATTGAATAGATATATATTGGGAGATTCAAAAAGAGAAACCGTGAAAACAGTGCTAGAATCCTCAAGGAAAATAAATCACTCAATATTTAAGTTAAAGATATGGTTGAAGTGTTAATGTATTTATTCAGGATTCCATTTTACAACAAATTATTAATTCTGCAGATGTTCGGAAATGCGTCCGTTCCACCTGCAGAATTCTATAGACATATATATTTTTTTTCTTCTTTTAACCCCCCCCCCAAAAAAAAAAACAAAACAACGCGGGCATGTTTCTCTACGTGTCTGTGTCTGTGATCGCGCATGCGCATGCTGCAATGATGTCTTTCTCCTTTCAAGTACATCCTACTTTGGTAATTTAAACTGAAGCCACTATTTACATAACAATGATTTATGCAAATCAATGTTTCTTCACGGTTCTCATTCTTACTAGAAATTAATTAATTTCTTTTATTTCATTAATTTATCCTTTCAATTTAAAAATTTTCTCAACTAAATCTAAATCTCTCAAAAATTTTCTTATTATTTTATTTTATTCTAAAGCAAGATTTGTAATATATTTTTTCGTAATTTAATCAACTGATTCATTTAATCAATCTAGACTTATTCACACATTTTTCATATTCGCGCTCCTCTATTTAAAATGACATCTGAATTATGAAAATATTTAAAATTAATTAGTGCTGATCAGTTTTAAGTCTGTTTTTTTTTTTTATATATAATTTTAAATAATTGTTTCTAAATATGAATTTAAATAATCGTTTTCACGAGCCGATTATACTTACATGTAAAGATTTAAAGGTATTTGTTCATTTCAGTCTAGAATAGAAAACATATGAAAGCATAATCAAACGAAAGATTGTGTTGCATCATTTTATCAAATGGCAAAAATCTATGTTACAAATCCTTATGCAATTGACAAGGCACTCCACCCCTGTTCTTTCGCATAGAGCGCAATACTCAATCATATAAAAGCCGACGGATATTAGTTTATAATTATAAACTGTCCATTCATACACACACGCACACACGCGCGCGCGCACACATACACACACACACACACACATATATATATATATATATATAAAATTATAATAAATCAAGAAAAACCTTAAAACTCCATCAAGGTTATAATTTATTTCATGAATATTTTTATACTCATCTCTTCAGACCGAAAATTTTATTTGTAATGGAATAAATCCATCCAGACAGGAAGGAAAAAAAGAAAAAGGAAAAGAAATTAATAAAGAGAGAGGGGGAAGGGAGAGAGCGGGGAAAAGAAAGAGAAGGAAGGTAAGAGAGAGAGAGAGTTAAAAAGGGAAAGAAAATAAAGGAAAAAAGGAAGAAATAACTGATGACCCAATAGCGAAAACAAATTAGAATGAATTTTTTCCCTAAAGGGATGAAAAATTAATATACCGGGTAATCAATGTCCTTGAAATTATCCCTACCAATTACAAATTGGTAATATATATATTTATATATACATATAGTACATACACACACATATATATATATATATGTATGTATGTATGTAATTTCTATATATATTATTTATATATTATATATGCGCGGTACTTGTTTAAAAGCGGTAAATATCAGTGATAGAGCTAACGTAGTTGTATTGATGTGAGTTTCTGACCCTGGGATTCATGTCGTTGCAATCATCAGACAAATATATATATATATATATATATATATATATATATATATATATATATATATATAGTAAAATAATGAGAAAGAAGAGTATTCTTATTAATTATATGTTAAAAAACATTGCTAAAAACAATTCTGCAGTACATAAATATTATAAATTTGCTAATTTTTAAAAAGATATGGTCCTATCGTTCCACAGAAATTACCATGTTTCAAAAACAGAAACTAAAAACTATTTAATTGTATAATTAAATTAAATCCTTAGTACTCTTTCATTTTCAAGCAATTTTAGAAAATGAAAGTTTATTAAGGATTTTAATTTAATTCTGTATTTAAATTTGAAGTTTTAGTTTGTTTTTGCAACATGGTATTTCCTGTGTAGCGATAGGATCATATTTTTAAATTTGTATATATATATATATATATATATATATATATATATATATATATATATATATATATATATATATATATATATAAGTGGACATAGAAGTTAAAACCCATAAAAATGACGATAACACTGTAAAATAGGTTTAATAGCTATCTGCAATGGGTTTCCGTTGCACACTAACCTGAAATATGCTTTTAAATTTTATCTGGTCATATATATAATGCATTTTGTTCCATTTCATTCTATTTGTGCCACTGTTTTTTTTTTTTTTGTTTTGCTTTGTTTTAGTTTTTTTATAATGGTTGTCCTCAAAATGATGAGTTCCAACTGCGAACTGTAAATTGGAGATACCAAAATCCGAAGAGTACAAAAATTTAAATATCTTGGAAGTATTTTAACAAAGGACGGAAAATGTGACACTGAAATCCGATGGCGCATTGGTACAACAAAAGATGCCTTCCAAAAGCTAACCCAAGTATTAAGAAACAGGAAAATCTCGTTAGACACAAATAAAAGAGTTCTAAACTGCCATATAATATCGGTGCTCCTTCCTCACTGGGCGGCCCATACTTTCTGCCTTGTGCCACATTTAAGCTACGCTTGGAAAATCACTATCATACCGGTGGTCCTATATCACAAGAAATACTGAATAATCTAATTTAGTAATCACAGGACGTATTGAGGGAGAGAGGAATAAAAGGAAACAGTGAGAAATTTACCTAATGTGTTTGTTTGAATGAATGGTATAGTAAGGAGGGGTGTATAGCGTCAAACGTTGTTTATAGCTAAAAGGGGCAGGGAATTGTAGAGAGCCATGATCGCTCACGTCCTGAAGGAACACGGCACATGATGATGATGATGATGGATCAGTGCATAAAGAAAAAGGAAATAAATAACTTTATAGGCATTTTGCGAGACTCTTTAGATTGCGTAAAAGAGAAAACAATGCAGATATGTAGATGACACAGTGTTGATAACAGGCACAGAAAGAAAACTAGAAAAACTCCTACAAATGGTAATAAAGCAAAGCTAAAATTAAGGATTAAACGTCAACTATAAGAATCCAGAAAGTCTGGTTGTCACCAAAAAAGGAACAGCCCATAATGTAAATTACAAAATGGAGATACCAAAATGAAACAAGTAGAAACATTTAAATATCTGGGAATCGTTTTAACAGAGAACGAAAAATGCGACACTGAAATCCGAAGGCTCGCTGTGTGTTGTAGTGGAACACACCTATTCTATAGTTAATAGACTCTCCCACCTATAATAAGTTGGAGTAGGAAGAATAACAAGTGAGTCGCTCAGCGAGTCTGAGTTCAGTCTGAAGTTGGACGACCGGCTGACAGGTTGAACTCTCTGTCTTCGGGCGGGGAGGAACCCGAAAGAGGCTACACCGAAGGGCGGATTCTCTTTCGGGGAGGTAAAACGACCCTGAACCCGTTTATACGGATTCAATGGGCATATTTTTGGCCGGGCCTACGGGCTCGAAGATCCCACGTTAAACCTGCCTTGTGCCACATGATACCCTCGTGGGGGGGGGTGACTAAATATAGTCGCTCAGCGAGTCTGTTTGAGTTCAGTCTGAAGTCGGACGACCGGCTGTTCGGTTGAACTCTCTGCCTTCGGGCGGGGAGGAACCCGAAGGAGGCTACGCCGATTCTCTTTCGTATTCTCTTTCGGGGAGGTAAACCGACCCTGAACCCGTTTATATGGGTTCAATGGGCATGTTTTTGACCGTGGGGGTGTGACTGAATATCGTCGCTCAGAGAGGGGGTCAGTCAGTCGATATCGGACGACCGTTAGTCGGATATTAATGTATCAGCCACCACAACTAGATTACTGCGACATTACCTATTATATCAAGTTCCTAGCGTTTTGTACGTGGAACCTATTTTAGGACCGACATAGTACAAATACAAGCCTCCACTGTGAAACCACTACATAACACTGAGATAGCTAAAGATGCGTTCCAAAAGCTAAGCAGAATACTAAGAAATAGAAAAACTTCTATAGAAACAAGGAAAATAGTACTAAACTGTTACATGATATCTGTCTTCCTGTATGGCAATGAGTGATAGATAATCTCAAAGATGAAGAAGAGACTTGAAGCAGCAGAAATGTGGTTCTACAGAAGGATGCTGAGGATATCCTGAACTGATTATGTGAGCAACGACGAAGTTTTAGAGAAAATGGAAACAAAATGGAAACTAACTAATTCTTAACATCAGGAAGCGAAAGTTGAAATTTCTCAGGCACATAATGAGGAAAGAGGACTTGAAAAATTTGATACTCAAAGTGCATATTGAAGGCAAGAAGGAGAACGAAAAACATACTTAGCGAGCTTTACTAAATGGTTGGCGGAACAGATTTAGGAGAAATAACAAAAAGAAAAAAATTATTAACAGCTACAAGGGTCAGGAAAATGTGGAGAACCATTATCGGCACATAATGTCATTGGGTGCAATGGTTAGAGGCTCAGAATTAGTTGCATTTCTTTTCACACAAATATACTTAGGAAAGTATGAACCCAAGCCTTCTCCATCCGCCAGCTATGGGTTAATTAGCAGGGCTGACTGGACTCTGTAGTTGGTAAACAATATAGGAGAGAGGGTTAACTCTGAATTAAAGACCGCATGTGGCTTTGGTGGGCCATATAACTGGGCTGTAACTATTGTCCACTCTGCATTGATGCACTATGAACAACAGGTTTAGCCTAGAAAGCCAATGAAGTAAATTGGATTTTACTAGCATACCAAAAGCTGATCTCTGATCGAATTTCTCATAGGTACCTCCCGCAAGCTTACAGAAGGATGATATGAATGAATATGAAAGTAGTACGTTGGCTATCAGTGATCTGCTAATTATTAACCCGATAGTAAGTGTTTGAAGTTGCTCAAAAACAACTGATGTAGCAGATAGCACCTCAAAACGGTAGTGGCAGTTTCGTGTGGCCATCCGAGAAATCTGAATTGATTATCCTGGAAAGACCGGTTAAAAACATCTGAAATCACGCTGCTAGATTTTATTACCAGATTACGCATCCCATCGGATTAATGATTAGCGGATTGGTTTACGTGAAAATGATATGCATACATATCAAAGTAATCACCAATCCATTATTCAATAATCTGCTCCAATCAGCGATCCGCCATAAATTTCCAGGACGGCAGTTTCTGAATTCCCGGGTCACCACAGAAATCTGACGAGAAATATATGAGAAATATATATATATATATTAGGTTGGTGCAAAAATAATGTCGTTTTCTCACATATGTTAATATGTGAGAAAACGACATTATTTTTGCACCAAACTAATATATATATATATATATATATATATATATATATATATATATATATATATATATATTTAAATGTGTATACACCAAGGTGTATAATCAGTTCTGTGGTCTAATGTTGAAAACATGTTTGTATATTCTACAATTAATAAATTAATTTCAGAAAATTATATATTAGGTTGCTGCAAAAATAATGACGTAATAATGTCGTTTTTTGACGTATTTTTAATGTCAAAAAACGACATTATCCCGTCATTATTTTTGCACCAACCTAATACAAGTTGGTCATCACTAATCCAGCAATTAGTGATATGCTCCAATCAGCAATCCAACACTAATTTCCAGGAGTGCAGTTTCTGAATTCCGGGTCGCCGTACGGATTTGACACTACAGTTCGGTGGCACTAGTCGTTGCATCATCTGTTCTTTGAGCAATTTCAAACATTGATCAATTGAATGCAATAGTTCGAGAAAATTCGAAAACAACAGTCAAAAATTGACTGTATGCTCGTAAAATGACAAAAAGAATCAGCCTGGACTAGTGAAAGGAGATTGCCCAATTCAGCTCCATGACAAGGCACGCCCTCACACTTCACCATCCGCGCTTAAGGCCATATCACACCGGTTCTCGTACGATCACCGAAGTCAAGCGTGGTGAGTACTTTGGTGGGTAACCGTCTGGAAATACCAGGTGCTGAAAGCTGCGACGTGCAGGTGTGCAACAGATAACGGCTCGGAATTATTCATCGGAGTGTCGAGTTCCAATTCCTGTTGGGTTCATTATATTCATTTCCGTGCAATAACAATATGATAACAAAACTTCCTTCAGCTTTTATTGCACCTGTGTCTCATTAAAGAATATCCGCTGTGCTGTGATGGATAACGAAGAGATCGAAGAGTCGAGTTCAAATTTCAGTCGGGTTTGTTACAATAACTTACGCGCAAATACCCATGGGAAAGGCATGAATCTATTAGGTTGGTGCAAAAATAATGACGTAACAATGTCGTTTTTTCACGTATTTTTTAACGTCAAAAAACGACATTATTACGTCATTATTTTTGCACCAACCTAATATCTCTCCTCTTCCAGATATGGGCTGAATAGCAGTACAAGTCGGGTCCTGTAGCGTTGGTTGGCAAATAGTTTACTGCAGAAAGAAACGGCAACCTACAACAGAAAAATCTTCTGCCTAGTCAGTCATGAATCGAAAGAGACATAATCGGCTAAGCGTGTATGGCGGATGTCACTTAATAGACTGATTGACTTGTCGTGTCCACTAAAATAATTAATAAAATATTTCATCGTGATTTAGGTAGATACTGCCAAAATATCGCTCGGACGTAATAGAAGGCATACCACGTGGACTCATGGGACCAATTAGGAAGAAATAAATAATATCATTTTGGAGCCGAAAAAGTGTATAAAACTCACGAAGTCTGACCTTAAACATGAGATGCACAGATGTCATCAAGGTCGACGTCACTCTAGCTGCTTATCTTCAAGACCCCATTCACGTCCACACGCAAAAACTACCGCAAACTGACAAACTGCGAAGAGACCGATCCAAACTACGGCAATAGTAAGAACTAAATCCTATCTTTTGTATTCCCCGTTACACTAAGCGCGCACACACGTACTAGCTCTTTCACACATACATACAACATTTCACTGTTTCTCACATACGTACACAAATATCATTTATATTCTATTCCAAAACAAAAAAAGACATTACTTTCAAATCTATAACCAACGTCTTGTCTTCTTGTCCTTATATTAAATTAATGGTTATTGGTTGTCTTTTATTCTTGAAATAAAAATCGTGAGATTATTCTAAACGGCCGAATTACGATCAGTTCCCCAACAATGTTTTAAATTATTGCATTGAATCCCGATATTAAAATGCCCCTTGATTTTCATTTAATATTTCTTTTTCCTTGAATTAACCAAAGTGTGTTGATTTACAGAGTATTTTAAAGCTAGAATGGGTTAAGTGTAATCTAGCATAACCTTCAATAATCCGGCAAGATTACAATTATGCCAGATTAGTGATGCTCAACTTGCATTATAAAAGTAACCTAGATCTGTATGTTAATCGAAGCTTGATTAGCTACAAGTATTTGTTTTATAATTGCTTTTATCTTGTATTTACGTTTAAGATCCAACAGCTTTCCTCGGCTACTTTACGAAGATCAGTAAATTTCCTCACTACGATTTTCTCGAGTAACACTTGCAAATCGAGATACAACATTCAGTTCATTATTCTATCCCAGATACCATAATGGATAATTAATTATTCCACCTTAATGAAATAATCAAAACAAATCGAGCGAAATGGAATACTGAAATTTCAAAATTGATTCTAACGATTTAAGCATGCACATTGCCGGTGATAATGTCTCTTCGCTTAGCGATAATCGCCTAATTGACTTCATATACAATTTTCACACACAAAGCCATTCATTCGTGAACAAGTAAATTGCCAAATAAACAAAAGATTTGCCAAGAGGAACGTGTTATGAAACATCAGAGCCTGCAAACATCCACATAGAATGTTGCTTCTATTCGATTTTAATGGTTTTAGTTCGTGAATGAAGGTTTCAAACGGGGTTCCAATGACATTTTGAAGGCATCATCTACTTCAGCCGTTGAATGGCATTAGTTAAGTTTGAAAGTGGCGAGAAATGTGTGCTTTACTGACTCCAGTCTTTTAGGAGAGAATTTGAACGTTAAGAACCAGCGAGACTGTCCTGGGTAAGGTGATAAACTACATCCGCGTCCTCAGCTATGGGCAAATAGCTAATTACCAAACTGGTGTCAAAACACTATGAAAGTGTAAAAATAGGTTTTAATAACAGCAATAAATGTTTTGAGGAGAAATTATCACCAACAATACATTATTACCTTTTTCAGTCTTAATGTTTATCTATTATCATGATGAGTGATAATAAAAACAAATTTTGTCTTTCACGGCGGCCATAAAATTTTGTACCACTTCTTTAAATATATATATATATATATATATATATATATATATATAGTGTTTTTCCAAGAACGAAAGTAGGGGCTCCCATAACGATCGAACTCACTACACAGTCCTAATTTTTCTAGCGAGACAAGCTTGCACCGGCCATGCACGCATATATACGCATATATATATATATATATATATATATATATATATATATATATACGCATATATATATATATATATATATATATATATATATATATATATATATATATGTGTGTGTGTAATCTTTTTTATATAATGTTAATGCACTAATTTTAATATTATTTAAAACATTTTAATATTGTACACTATTTAATAAAAATACCTACTCTTTCTTAAATCTTATACAAAAATATATATATATATATATATATATATATATATATATATATATATATTATGTATATATGATATATATATATATATATAACATATATCATATACATTATGTATATATCATATATATATATATATATATATATATATATATTTATCTCATTCATATATCTATCTATCTATATATATATATATATATATATATATATATATATATATATATATATATATATATAAGAGGTATCTATTAGGTTGATGCAAAAATAATGTCGTTTTCTCACATATGTTACTATGTGAGAAAACGACATTATTTTTGCACCAATCTAATATTAGGTTGGTGCAAAAATAATGACGTAATAATGTCGTTTTTTTGACGTATTTTTTTTTATTTTTGCACCAACCTAATATATATATTTTCATATGTGAAGAGTAGTATTGAGCAAATTGTATGACAAATGTAAAAAGTTTACTTTTAACGCGTTTCTTCGTTCAGGGCAGCGTCAGGCTAAATTTGTTTTGTTGGTAGGAAAATGTCCTACTAACATAAGTAAACTTTTTGCACTTTGTCATACAATTTCCCCAATACTGTCATTGATATATAAAAAACATATATCATTATCTCATAACGTCGACATGGAAATACAACAAATTATTAAAGAATAAAAAATTTAACCTCGAACAACTCATTTAGAGTTCGAAAAATTTCGTACAGAAATAAATTGATGAAAAGTCATACCACGATCCATGCACAATGCACTTAGAACATCACATTTTTTCCAACATACGTATGCGATTTCCTAAAAGCAGAACTGCTAGAACTCCACAAAAAGTACATTGTAACAAAGCCAGAAATAGCTCGACTACACCAAACTATCAAACAAATGATTGACAACCAAAACAACAAACTCAGACAAAATCTTAACGACAAGTGGAGATATGATGGAAAACTTAATCTAATAGAAAATCTATCAGGTATAAATCTTTCCAATACAGAACGAGAAGCCCTCAGCTTCGGTTTAAAATTTGCCAACTAAATCCGCTAAAATTACTGAATATTCTCCACCGGTGAGAGTGGTGAACTTTTTTGGCGCAAAATGTTATTTTATTTAAGATTGAGTGTTTGAGCGTCAGCCGAAAAGTTGAATGGTTTTAAGTTCTATTTATCAGAAACAGTGTGTGTTGAGTTGGAATGAAGAAAAACTGACTCCTTTTTTATAAATAAGAAAAAGGGGTTTGACAAATCGTTCACAGCATCAAAAACATTAGTATTATAGACAGGGGGCAATTACGAAGGCTTCAGCTGTACGGATGAGTGATGAAGATGAGCTGGCGTAAGAAAAGATGCTCAGTAAAGTATAGGGCTTCTACGTCGGCAAATACGCCATGTTTTTACGTAAGTATATTTACGGTATGCGGACAAGCAGAAGAAGAAGATAAAGATGGCTGAGAAGAAAGCATAGAAAAAATGAAGACGACGATAGTTGAAGCCGAAGAGGATAAAGGAAAAAAAAGACAATGATGAAAACAAAGAAAAAAGAGCTACGGAAAAGACAAAGAAAAGGAGAAAAACAAAAGGATGAAAGGAAAAAGGAGAAAAAAGAAGAAAGATAACGATGAAATAAAGAAAAAGTAGACAAGGAAAAGGACAACGAACTGAGAAGAGACAAGGATGACAAAAAGTATACAGAAAAGACATATTAAAAGAAAGAAAAACACAAGAAAGAAAAGAAAAAACGAATAATATGAGTGTGACTTTTTTTTAGACGAGAAAGTATTATTATTATATATTGATTGTTCTTATCTTGATTGGCATTATCAGACCATTTTCTTCGTTGTATCCTCCGGACGTCCTCAGGTGTCTGTTGGAGTTGCTAACCACCAGGAATTTTTCTAAATAAACCCTTTATTCAACCTACGGGTGAATATTGTTCTCATTCCGCTGCTCATGCTAGAAAGACTGATACTTGTATCAGTTACTTGTATCTACAGGATAAACCAAAAAAAATCAGGAATTTTGGTGGGGTTTATTTAATTGTTGGAATTTTTGTTAATTCAGACAAATGCAAAGAACAGAAATTTAATAACTTAAAACAGAACAAGCACATAGATGTTAGAACTTTGGCAAAATTTATTAGCATTTTTTTCAGTCCCCAAGTTGGCTGTTTTTATTAACGAGAACAATCACTTCATGTTGAAAATTTGATAACTGCAGCATCCTGGAACAAGAAATTGTTAAAAAAAATGATATGCTACTTAATTTTTTTAGTTTATTCATACCGTAAAATATATAGTTTTTTTATTTTAGTTAATTTTTTTCGCCATATAATAAAATATGGAGACAAATTGAGAAATCCTACCAGAAACTGGCACGAACCATCTGACATTCCTACACCGATGCAGAGACCTACAACTCATCCCTTCAGGCTTGGCACCAAGACTTCTCATCAATTCAAGGAGAGCTCGTCGGGTCGCAGAGAAAGCGTGACACGCCTTCGTCCGAGAGAGAATCCAGTACAATCGTTGGATAAAACATCGACTACAAGCACATATCGCCCAAACGCTCGAGGATTTCTTCAACAGAATTACTAATGAAGAAGACCAGAGAAGGATCCAAAATAACCTGGATAAATCCTTCAGACATGAATTTGATGTAGTCAAGGCTCGCCAAGTGCAAAAATTAAATAGATTGAAAGATCAGAAGGTGACGCACAATGTCCATCACCCACCCGTGAAAGCAGTAGTCAACACCAGCCAATATCAGCTGAGTGCCTCTGAGGAGTCAGTATTGAATAAGGGTCTCAACTTCGCCACAACCATCAGGCGGGTGCCATACTTGGACATCATTGCCGGAGTCGAGGAGGTGGCCTTGAACTTCCCTCAGGCTCAGGCGGATGAACTAAGATGGAAAGTAAGACAGACCTTGGAGAGAGCCAAGCTGCCCAGGTCTAACATAACAAAACTGGAGAGGCTGGCGATTGGATCCCTAGAGAGGAACGAAAATATCATCATACTACCGGCTGACAAAGGTAATGCGACTGTAGTGATGAACAAATCGGATTATACAAGAAAACTGGAGGACCTCATTAGCAATGGTAGCTACAGCAAAGTGAAAAAAAATCCTACTATGAAAACGGAACGCAAACTGTCACAGATCCTAATCAAGAACAAGGATCACTTCGCACCCAAGACGTATAAGCAGTTATCACAGCTACCTCACATATACGGTCTCCCTAATATTCACAAAGACGGTATTCCGCTCAGGTCGATTGTTAGTTGCCAAGGCTCTGTGTGCCACCCTCTGAGTCGCTTCCTTGTAGATATAATTGACCCATTGATAGGAAAGTATCCTTCATATGTCCGAAACTCCGCTCACTTCGTGGAAATAATCAAAGATGCTCCCATCCTATCCAACCAGATGGTGAGCTTGGACATGGTGAGTTTGTTCACCAAGATACCCATGGAGGAGGCACTCTCAGTAGTCAGAGACAGATTGACCTCTGACTCTTCCCTAGAAGAACAGACCAGTATTCCAATAGATAATCTGATGGAGATGTTGACTTTCTGTACACAAACAACACACTTCGGAATGGGATCACACATATATCGACAGGATGAGGGCTTAGCAATGGGGTCGCCATTATCACCAGCAATGGCGAATATATACATGGAATACTTTGAGGAAATGGCATTAGAATCTATATCTCTAAAGCCAACTATATGGTTAAGGTACGTAGATGACACCTTCATACTCTAGCCACACCAGGAAGATGTCCAGGTTCTACTGGACCATGTGAACCCAATAAGACCTTCGATAGAGTTCACAATGGAGAAAGAGAGTAACAACACACTCCCATTCCTGGATGTACTAATATCTCGAACAGAGCATGGGTTCAAGACATCCGTATACCGTAAACCAACATTCGCCGGATAGTACCTCCCACCATCCATACAACGTAAAGAAAGGGATCGTCCGTTGCTTACAACATCGAGCAAAAGTCGTAAGTGGCGACCCAGAGACGTTAGATAAAGAATTGGTCAGTATAAGTAGTACCCTACAATATAACAACTACAATGTACATGGCAGCAGCCCCCAAAAACTGGGATAGGCAGGTACAAGAGGAGGAGGAGGACAAAAACACTCAGAAAACAGTCTGTCTGCCTTATGTGAAGGGGTTATCAGAGAAAATACAAAGGATCTGCGGTCCATATAACATCAGAACAACCTTCAAAAGCTTGACAACACTTCGCAGATATCTCTCTCGAGTGAGACACCCCATAGAGGATAACATGACTAGACTGTGTGTACGCTATCCCGTGCAGCTGCGGAAAGGAATATAAAGGAGAGACAGGCCGCCCCCTCAAGGTAAGGCTTCAAGAACACCAGAAAGCTGTAACGCGAGGGGAAGTAGAAAAATCAGGCGTGGCTGACCACATTTGGAGAGAGAAGGAAGATCACCGTCCCCTGTGGGATCATGTTGAGATCATAGACAGGGAACACCATTGGAAAATTCGTAAACTTAAGGAATCAGCACATATGCTAGGCCACAAAAATCTCCTGAGCCGGCCAAGCATAGAAATAAATACAATATGGGAACCAGTAATAAGGAGTACCAGAGAAAAAGCAATGATAACAAAAGTTGCAATATGAGCTCTGGTAAAAACATGGAATGATAACAGCATTAATTGCAATATGAGCACTGATAAAAATGTTTGCTGAAGACATTAGGTTTATAATACCCAGAAATTCATACCCAGATGTTCTCAAGGACACATGGCACAGTGGATAAAGGCGTTGGTTAGATCTAGTAACGGGACCCAAAGAGTGTGAGTTCAATACCCGGTTAAGGCAGTGGAGAACTTTCAGAGGGAAATTGACAGGAGATAACTGATAACTGACATCCATCAAACATGGCACGTAGAACTAGAACAGTCTACCCCAGTGATCGAAATAAAGGGTTCAGTTTAAAATTCCAACAACCTGAAGAAGGCCGGAGCGTACAACGGCCGAAACGTTGTGATAAATATGGCTACAAAGATGAGGACAATAGTCCGAATAATGTAAATACTATCATATAGTAAATCTAAAATTTCCTGTTTTTTTCTGTATGGTACCCTGTAGTTAATTAAGTCTTTTCATATCACTTGTCGCTTCTATTCATTCTGAGTATGTAACGTTTCCAGAACGAGAAATTAAATAGATAGTATTAAGTGATACGAGGTCATCTTCTAACGTGGATAATAGAAGGATAACATTTCATCTCCACAAATTGAATAAAGTGTTCAGTTCAAAATTTCCAGAAGGTGACGACGACAGACACGTGAAGAATGCTGTAGGACACATTGTTCGAAACATTAGGAACCAACATGTGGACACGAATTCGAACAAAGCAGGGTATAATAATATTAAAGTTAATTGTAATATTAAGTTTGTTTATTATAAGGAAACATTTGGCATTCATTGACCGAACAGCCAGTGCCACAATCAATTGAAATTTATAAAATCTTTTTAAGGAAAATAGGTTATCGCTCTTTCCAGTATTGATGGTGTTGGGGGGGGGGGGTCCTTCCTAACTTTTTATTTGGATTCTTGTGGAACGTCAACATCTTGATTATGTCATTATTTTCTCTTCGAGTTACATGTAATAGCCATTTCGTAAGTCCTCTGTGATGCTGTTTCTGATATTTGATAGAAATCTTTTTTTGTGATTCTTTAGTACCTGTACTCAAAATTCGAAGAAGGATGGTTCTTGCTGAAACCAACGAGTTTCAGTCGCTTTAACCACCTTTAAGCATTGATTTGCGAAATCGGTTATATACAGCTGAAGGTTTAGGCATTTCTGAGCGGATTTTGGGCTATGCATGTTACCCTTCTTCTTCCGGTTTTTCCGAATGGAGTGCCCCGCCTCACATAAAAATCGGCTTTGGGCCACATTCGGCCTTGTGGGGAGGTGGGTAAATACCAGCATCTTTATGAAGGCTCGATTGGACCGGGGCTATTTCAGAACATAATTCGAGTTTTTTAGGTTAACAACAATGGCATAAAAAGACAAATGTCGACGATGACAAAAGGGGGGTCATTTTCTCTTTCTAGATTAAGAATATGAAAAGAATCACAGAGAAAAATAGACAACTTTTAAGATGGTAAAATAGAAGTGATCAATATTTCGGCCAACATGGACCTTCATCCCGCGAAAAAACGAAGTTTGAAAAAGACGGTTTTTCCATTGACACCGCTATTATTTTAACTACCTTCTATCATCGGCCATGTTTTGTTTTTTTTAAAGCAGTAATTAGAATTGTAATAAAACCTCAACATATGATGAAAGTGAATTTATACATATTTTTTGTTCACGGGAATTTACAACAAAAATATTAAACATTATAATATTTATTTATTAGATTGTTTATTTACAAGAATGATTTTATATTTGCATTTTAAAAACTATAAAATTAAAACTAATGCAATGTAATGGTTATTATTTAAAAAATTATGAAGAAATAAATATGAAAGCAATTTTTATTCATAAACATTCACTAAATTATTGAAATATGTGAGCCATCTATAAAGAAATCCTTATTAGCTATTTTACAAAGTTTCAATCAATTATTCCAATAAACAATCTAGTTAATAAATAGTTTATTATTTTTGTTGTCTATTCTCAAGAACAAAGAAAATGTATATATTCACTAATATGATGTTTTATTATACTTTTAATCATCGCTTTTTAAACAACAAACAGTGGCGAGAGGTGACGGTAGTTAAAACAATAACGGTGTCAAGGGAAAATCCGACCTTTTGACACTCCGTTTTATTTGCGGGCACGAACCTCCAAGTTCACCAATGTTTCTTTCCGAGAAAAATGATGGAGAAGTCGGATGAAAAAAATGTATTTTATTCATATTATTTACATTCAGACTATTGTCTTAATCTTTGTTGTTGTTATCACAACGTTTCGGTTGTTTTAACTTTCGGCCTTCTTCACCTGCTTGTCGATCCGTATAAGCTTCAGGGAATTTTTAATTCAACCTTTATTCAATCAACGAAGAGAGATTGCTCCCATTCCGCTCTCTAGTAATATTTCATCGTGTTCTTCTTTCGTACTGCCCAGTTATTTCTCCTATGAGACAATAACCTTTGGGACTGGTTCGTGAATTTGGTGACATAGTGACTGTGCGTTCAATCTCTGGGCCAAGGATTTCATACATAGACTCAAGAGAAGCAGGGCAGCCAATTGAAAGCTTCCGCATGATAATAAGATGAGATGTCTCTAGACATGGATAACGGAATACGAACAATATACCCAAGTATATTAAATAAACGGTTGAGCTCGAAAGATTCTGAAGGTTATCCACAAACACCCGAATAAGGCTTGTGATAATAACAACAACGATAAGGACAATGAACTGACTATAAATAATGATAACCGATCATCTCAGAAATTCAAACAGAAAACGTGAGAAAAAAAGAAGAAAAAGCAATAACGAAAAAGCTATGTGACGAAGAAGGCATAGTGGAGTAATGGATAGCGGCCCGTATTGAGGAATAAGAGAACCGAGTTCGAATTTCATTCAAATCCATTATATTCATTTAGGTGCTAATACCATTGGGAAATCTATTTAGGTGATAATACCATTGGGAATCCTCTTTTTCTCCCCCACAGCTATGGGTAAATAGCAGGACAGACTGGGCCCTATAGCCAAAAACAGAAAAAAAACAAACAAAAAAAAAAAACGAAAATAAGTGGAAACATTGAAAGACGTCAAAGAATGAAAATGAAGTGTTTTCCTCGATGATAATGAGGCCGATAATAAAGAATATTGAAAAGAAACGGAAACATTGAAAGACGTAAAAGAATGAAAATGAAGTGTTTTTCTTGTAAAGCTCCAGAATGCAGTAAAGAAGAAAGAACAAACTCACCCTTCCCACTAAAAGAAGAAACTAGAAACATTAAACAAAGATAGACAGTAAAAACTTGCCAAGTATTAAATAGGGCAATATATTTCCAATCAAGGATCAAATTTTATATATCGCTCAGATATAAATAATTTTACACATGAATGGGACTGGAAATTGCTTTCAGCGAATATTTAATAAAGTTCAATAGGTCCGAGTCAGTACAGATAATTACTTAAATTTCTGTCGCCCGTTAAAATGCTTGGACTGAATCGGACTTCTAAATTAGCCAAACGTCGGCTAACAGCTGATGTCCTTACATTAATTGAGAATACACCATAGCGCAAAACCAGAGTTTGGATGCTTGATCGTGCATACGTTTTCTTTTTGTTCAGCATTGTTCAACTGCAGATACCTGGATTATTCCTAAGCATGTCTAAACCTGGTCCAAGGCATTTCTTGTGTATATCACTGAAGAAGACACATATGACGTGAATGAAAATGTTTTCTTAACCAGCGGCCACCGGATGATAACTTAATATTTTCCAAAGGAGTGGCTCAGATATTTACTCAATTTAGCTTAGCATTGCATGAGACTAAATTGCTTCACTGAGTGCCCTATACTTTGGGCCTTATGCCATATATAAGCTACGCCTAGAAAAGTACCATCAGACTAAATTGATATCAATCCTGTTTTACCGCAGAAATATATTTTAGATTCTAATTATAGTTCTTTTTTTGCGAGAGAATATAGCATCTTTTTTAATAGAATAACAACAATTTACCCCAGATATACGTCTTACTATTTAATCCATAGCTGGGGAGAAGTGATGGATCCATACTTTTCCCAAGAGTGAACCCGACCGGAATTTGAACTCAGATCTCCAATTTCTCATTCCGAGCCGCTATACATAACACCACCCACACATCTACAGGAGGCAGAAACCAAATGGAACTCAGGAAAAACGTGTCTCTCTCAGTACTTGCTTTTTTTTTCTCGAAAGGCCGTGTCAGTCGCTATATAATAATGCCAGGGGCAATATGGTGGGTAACTTTTGCCTAATATACATATAAATCTACGTGGTTCTATGCATTAAAAAACATAAAAGACGTGTAAATAACACTTAGAAGTGTACTAAGGCGTGCAACCCTTTATACTGACCTTCCGCTTATCCTGGTTTGACCAAGACGATCTCGGTTTGACTGATCTGCCACAATCATCTATTTTTGTCATCATTGAAGCTTGAGGCATTTTTAATATTTTTTTACTCAATGCAAAGCTCAAGTTCCGCTCAAGTTCCCCTCAAGTCAAAATCCTAATGAAGAATGGAGTATGTGATGTGAATAGGAGATAAAATGGTAGGAAATGAAGATTATGACGATTTCTGATTATGATGATTGGTTCTTGACTATGACGTTTGACCAAAGCTAAATTGTTCAGATAAGATTATTTATTTCGTAAAAAATATGAAATTGTAGCACAAGGGCGAAGAGGAGATGGAGAGAGGCTGGTCTTCATTAGCTATTCTAGTCCTAGTTAATCATGAATCACAACCCATTCATTCATTACAATTTGTCCATTCACCACAAGAACTCATCCATCACCACTCAATCCTGCATATACGATAATACCGCATATTCGCAGGGGACCTACAGAAAATCCGATGATGTAAATATTTCATTTCAATGTCCGTAAATCCGTTTATATGAAAATTTCATGATTTATTAAATTGTTCAGCTAAATATATAAGCAAAAATTTTTGATTGATTCGTTTTCTACAGTTTATCAACAATGAATGTTATAAAATTTTAATTTTTAATTCCTGTCAGCATCAGACGCAAAAATGGTCCGAAAATCATCGTTTTCACATACACTGCATTATCTTTCATCGTTAATATTTCAAAATTCCCATAAGCGAAATTTTAACATGTGTGAGAGTGAGCTAAAGGCGATTCAATTAAAATTCTTGCCCGGATAATCTCCACCAGCAATATTTCGTTGCGAATTGTATCACGAAATACGCTTGACAAAGACGAAATAATAATAAAAAAAAAAAAACTATCAGTATTCCAACGAAACTTGTGAAGTAATATTAAAACTGTCGGTTGTTTTTCTTATTTAATGTAAGATAAGGACTAAACTTTAACCTTTGCTGATAAGATTCTCCTCTGAGTTGTAAACAACTCTAACAAAAAACATTTTTGCTTTAAACGAGCAACACCCAGAAAAAAGAAGAAAGAACAGGTGTGCATTCTTTCAAGAGCTCAGGATGAACTCTTATGGTTCTTTGCAGTAATCGTATAGTTGACCTCCGCACCCCAGACAGCGGCATAGTTGACAATTGTCAATTCGTAAGCAAGTAAATCTGTCCACCTAGAATTTAAAATATCAATATCTGCGAGGGTTTTATGTTACTTTTATCCAAGCGAGGAAAATATGTAACCATGTAAAAGAAAGACGCACAAAATACTCTGATATCTGATATTACAAACCAAGTGTTAACAATGTCTAGAGACTGTCACACACAAGTCAAGCAAGTTTCCCTAACCAGGATTAATTAGAGCAAAGAAAGTCCCTTAAATTCCGATCTGAATGAATCTCAATGCAAATGTGCTTTAAGAGAAGCTTTTTATTTCTAATGTAGTACCTTATTTTATCTTTATCAGATAAATGTACAAGCAATTTCTTTCATCTCATTATAACTTAGTGCGCTTGTTAAGTCTATGCTAAACATTCATAGATATCTCTTTGGCGTAAGTTTAAACTGACGCCAAATTTTTCTTTTGTTCATACATGTATAAAATATAATTATAAATTATAATCTATGGAAAGTGAAAATATATTGGAAAATTTCATTTGAAGCAGGGTGTTCTACTCATACAGTACCGTCACCTGAGAGGATCTTAACTTCTTCAAGTCTAGGGTCAACCGTTAGCTATCGTACATATCCTGATAATACGTACTTTTTACCTTCCCACTAACAAACAAAAACTAAACATTCTCTACCTAATATTTCAAGAAATACGACTCAGAATAAAGCCTTCCAAAACAAACTCCTCAGAGGATTCTTTCTTGATCACTACTTATCTTAACTTCTTCAAGTATACGGTCAACTTTTATCTATCCTACATACATTCATAAAACGTAATTTTCCACCCCTCCGGACAGACAAAAAATCAACATACTTTTCCTAGTATTCCAAGAAACAAAACTCAAAATAAACCCTTCTAATACTATGATCAGGAACTGAAAATGAAAACAGGGATAACACTTACTCTGAATCTGGCATAAAAATTTAGGGTGTGAAATTAGTAAATACCAAACATTCAAATAGATCGCTGTATAGATCAGAGGATGTTGATTTTTGTTTAAATCCCTTCTATTCTATGATAAATTTGTTACAACTAATCCATACACCAACGCAAAGTTTAATTATTTTACAGATCAAACTACCTGCAGTGCAGCTTATATTCAATTTTTATATCTCCTATACTAAATTTGTTATAATTGATGCATACATCAAGGCAGAGTTTCATCATTTTGCAGTTCAAACTACCTCTAGTGCAGCCTATTCTAAGTTCAATTTCCTTATACTTTTCCTTGATGTATGGATCAATTATAACAAATTTAGTATAGGAGATAAGGAAATTGAACTTAGAATAGGCTGCACTAGAGGTAGTTTGAACTGTAAAATGATGAAACTTTGCCTTGATGTATGCATCAATTATAACAAATTTAGTATAGGAGATAACAAAATTGAACTTAGAATAGACTGCACTAGAGATAAGCTCACCCAACATCAAAAACGGCTGCAAAACCTAAACATTAACCTGAAAACGTAGTTTCTTTTTCTTTAGCAGCTTATGACAGATCAAGACTTTCATATGGATACCATGCATGGAGCCAAACTCATTCGGGAATATCTAAACTCTCAGATGTATACAACAGCTTTCTAAGATCAAAATTAAAATGGCTTTGAGAATGTGAAACCTGTGGATCATACTGAAGACCATCCTTCTTCTAACCTCGTGGACTGGCGCTACACAATCACAAACTGTACAAAATCCCAGACCCCACATCACTTTGGAACTTTCAACAACAACAACAACGCCTAAAATGGATACCTAATATAACTCGAAGAGAAATTAATAACAATCAAGATGTTGACATTTCACACTACTCCGAAAAATAGATGAAGTGTTGGTGGAAACTAATGGATGCGTGGCAATGGCCGCGAGAACAGGGCATTTTTTATTATTTTTTTTTTTTTTTTGCTTGACGTGAGCATCTCTCGATTTCAGTCACTTTCCGACGACGGTGATGTGGCTCTTCTGTGTCGTTTCTATAAACCTTTTCATGGCAATTGTTCTAAGGATCTTCCTAGTTCGCTGTAAGGTTGACCCTCTGTGTTTTTTCTATAAATAATTACACGGCAACTTTTCGGATGAGCTCTTCACCATGGTACATAGACTTTATGAATTTAAACGCAGTACTAGATTGGCGATAAGGTCTCACCAATTTGATCTGCAGTTGATCTGGTTAGATGTAACCATAAGTTTTATGATTAAAATTTCTTTTTTCGCATTTCTTGCTTGTGGAACTCTCTTGTGGCTCCATGCTTTCCAGTCAAATTTAATCTTCAAAATATTAAATGCAATCTACTGTCCTTCTGATTACTCTTCTTTTTACTCTGGCTCCTTAGTATTGTATTTGTTTTCCAATTCTTCCACAGAGTAACCCCTTCTGTCTTAGTGGCTTTACTGCTTTGCATGGGGTGAACTAGATTAAAGAAAATCATAATTGACTTGGCAGAAGAATTCGTATAGTAGTCTGCTGTTTTTTCTGTGGTAGACTGGTTGCCAACCAAGGCTATAAGACCCGATTTGTGCTGCTATTTAACCCATAGGTGACGAAGAAGAGATGAATTTATACCTTTCCTAAGGGTATTTGTCCATAGAAGAATCTAAGGAGCGCGACTGGAAATCGAACTCCTGACCGGATCTTCACCGGAAGACTAACACTCCTGATATGCTTTGCTGAGTAAATATATCTACACTGAGTAATCTGTGAAATTGGCATCAGTAAAATTTAGATTTAAAAAAAAAAACTATAATTAATACGGGATTTTTATTTTAGATTTTATTATTAATATCGGTTTTTACAGTGGAAATTAATAGGTTAAAATCTTTAGACTTTCGGCATCATGCTTTCGACGGCCATACTTTGGTGACCTCAAGAATAAAACATGTCTGTTATTTGACAGTAGAAGATTTGATATTCTCCTTCTGAAACATGACACATGTCCATTGAAGACGCTTTCGGAGAGAGTTACTGGTGTGCAGCTACGGAGCCTCACATATAAAATTAATCACTATATTGTGTATTGTGACGCGATCATTCCTTGATTAAAACAAAAATTGTGCCACGTTTGCCCTAATGTTGGTTCGTACTTGACAGAAAATCTTTCATTGACTTCAAGAACTTAAGCTTCCCTATCGGCAGTGGGTGATGTTTCTCTACTTGGACCATTGCCAATAGACACTCAGTATATCTGGATGTAAGTAACCTACGTAAATTGTTTGATCTTGTTTTCTGACCATAAGAATTTGGCCTTTAGCCAAATCTATCTTCTTACGAATAACTGAAATACTTAATATATGTGTGTCTGTATGTGCATGTGTGCATTTGTGTGTAATGTAGCTATATAGATACATACCCCCCCACATATATATATATATATATATATATATATATATATATATACACACACACACACACATATATATATATATATATATATATATATATATATATATATATATATATATATATATATAAGTTTTCTATGGGGTTGAGGTCAGGAGATTGGGGCGGCCATGTCATAACACTCACCTGCTTCTCATCAAAGTATTCCTTCATCAATTTTGATTTGTGACAGGGAACATTATCCTGCATAAAAATGAGCTTGGTGGGGTAGATTTGCACCCTTTCAGCAGAAGGGAGCAGACGAAACTCTAAAATTCTCTTGTACTGCTTTCTCCTGAGGATCTTTTCAATAGGTTTTAAGAAACCAGTTCCATGAAAAGAAAAGCATCCGCAGAACATTATACTGAACGGATGCTTGACAGTACTTACTGCTAAATTCAAAAGAGCTTTCAAAGCTTCTTCTTCGGATTTTAGATCGCTTATCCTTTAAATTTAGCTCAACTTTCGTTTCATCGGAGAAAAGAACATTTAGTAAAAAAAACCAGGTGAGTCACTTCTATCAAACAACACTGTATACACACACACACACACACACACACACACACACACACACATATATATATATATATATATGTGTGTGTGTGTGTGTGTGTGTGTGTGTGTGTGTGTGTTCTTTAATATTAGGTCTATTTATGAAAAAGAATTCATAATATTGAAGAGAAGGAGTTTCTAGATATAGACAGTGTGACGGTAGGAATCATCACTGCATAGTGGCAATCATCATGAAGTGTTGATTTCTATGTTATCTCTCTCTCTCTATCGATATATATATATATATATATATATATATATATATATATATATATATATATATTAATGTGTATTTGGGCAGCAACCTTCCTTTTAAACATTTTTCGTTCAATATAAAAGAAGAGAAAAACTTATTTTTTTATTTAGTTTTCCATATATTAGGTTGGTGCAAAAATAATGACGTAATAATGTCGTTTTTTGACGTTAAAAAATATGTCAAAAAACGACATTATTACGTCATTATTTTTGCACCAACCTAATATATATATATGTGTGTGTTTGTCTATGTGTATTTTAATAATTGTATGAAACAAATTAGGTGGAAGTTGTAAAGACTTCATAAAAAATTCGAGAGAGACTTTGTCGATGGTGTTCAACAAAACTTGTTTAATACATTATATATATATATATATATATATATATATATATATATACGTGTGCATGTGTTTATGGATGGATGGATATACAGTGTAACCCGGATATAAGAGAGTTGTCGGGACCGTAGAAGAAGTCTCTTATATCCGGGTTTATCTTACATCCGAGTTTGGTCGATTTTGTTTAGGTAAGTATGGCTCTAATTTGGGACCAGAGAAAATCTCTCTTATATTCGGGTCTCTCTTATATCAGGGTCTCTTATATCCGGGTTACACTGTATTATTGGTTTCAAATTAAAAGTTCCCAAAATTATAGATTATTATTATAGTCTAGATAGATGGTTGAAAAGCGTGTGCCAATTAAAACTGACACCTGGATGATATGAGTAAATGTTTAGCATTTAGATCAAACCACTATCTAGTAGCAAATTATAAGGAGCTGAAAGTACTTACTTGTACGGTAGTTAAGTTTTTGTCAAAGTTGAAAGAATTAGAGGAAAAACGCTTCTCTTAAAACACATTTATTTTCAGATTCATCCAGATCGGGATTTAAGGGTCTTTCTTTGCTCTAATTAATCCTCTAATTAATTCTAATTAATTTGGGAAACTTGCTTGACTTATGTGTGGTAGTATCAAGGCGTTGTTAACACTTGCCTTGTAATATCAGATTGGTTTTAAGAGTACTTAGTGCGCCTTTTCCTTTACAATGTTACATATTTCGCATCGCTTGGATAAAAGTAACCTAAAACCCTTACACATATTGATATTTTAAATTCTAGGTGGACACATTTACTTGTTTACGAACTGATGCAACCGGATCCTAAGGACGGTGATGGATAGTTGCCCAACTGCGCAACAACTCTACAACCACACTTGGTCGTAGAGTGGTCGATGATGTTGATGACGACGGTGATGATGATGGTGATGTGGATTATGATGATGATGCTGATACTTGAGTCAATAAGCATTTAATTCGTTTGGGAGAGATAAATATCGGTCGTTTGCATTCAGCACAGAATAAACTACAGTATATTTCCCAGACTACCGGACTAAGACGGTCTTCCGGATATGAGGAATTGGTTTCAAATCCATATCCGGATTAACATTTATTTTCAATGTTTTATAGAAAACAACAAAAAAAAACTAATGGTCAGTGGAATAACGGAATTGATTTTAAGGAAAAAGAAATAAATTATATAATGTTAATGAAAATTCATTTAATTAAGTATGTCATTTATGCAAAAGAAATAATGTAACGAGGATTAAGGATTTTTTAATCGCTGTTGCATGATGATTCTTTCTCTTCTAATGTCATTCTCAACTTTTTCTGCATTTTGTTTTAATTTTGTTCTTGAATTTTTTAAACGAAAGACACTTTTTAAATATGCTTGCGTTATTGCAATCGTCATAGCTGAATATTGGCTTTCTTTCCATAAAACTGACAAACTTTTCAATACCTTTTTCAATTTCAGTCTAGGTTTCATCACAATAATGCATCTCGTCGCTATCTTGTTGCAGATGTGTCGCGTTGTCATCTTTTCCTCTTGTTCTCATCATCTTTTGCACTAATACAAGCCATTAGGATTAAATAAGCATAAGAAATTATCCAAAGTAAATTTCCTGAAAAACAGAAATTTCAAATCAGTTACATATTACACAAATAGTTCAAATATACACATCAAAATCATGTCCAGATATGCGGTATTCCGGATATGAGGTATTCCGGATATGAGGGATTCCGGATATGAGGGAATCCGGGTGTGTGGGATTCCGGATATGAGGGATTCTACTGTTTTACAATTCTTGTGCAATAAGAAAAACTTTTTCTGGTAGAATTTGAGGAACAAAACCTCAGTTGCGATTCTAAAAGCTGACCTTATCTTGCCGCTATATAAATTTAAAACTGCTTTACGACCACATCACATTGAAACACAGGTTTTGTTACGATCACCGAAGTTAAGCAACGTCGAGCCTGGTCAGTACCTAGAAAGGTGACCGCTTGGGAATAACAGGCGCTGTAAACTTGGGTGTGCGGGTGATGTATAATAGATAATGTCTCGGAATTATTAATCGAAGATGCGAGTTCTAATTCCCATGGTTCGTTATATTCATTTACGCGCAAATACCTTTGGGAAATATACGAAACCACTTCTTCTCCCCCAGCTATGGGTTAATTAGTAAGACTTGTATCACTAAATCATTATTGTCCCCCCAAAAATCTTATAATCTAAAAATATTTTCTAGCTCTCAATAACCTGCAAAGGGTTGATAAAGCCGTAAAAGATTAATGTATGAATCAAATTTGAATGATCACCCAGGACGATAATTTATTTATTTTTTTTACAATGCAATAAGCATCTACAATACAACTGATGTCTAGTTTAATAGTGCCAGTGTTGTGGATTCCGGGATGAAATCTTGTACCAATAAATAACAAACGCCAAGAATGAATATAGGAAAATAATGTAGTAACGTAATAATACAAACTGGTAATGCAGGTTAGTAGTTCCAGGAATGCGGGTTAGTAGCAAAATATCTATAGAGTCTTTGGTATTGAAGTATCGCTGTATGACTTCTTACTGAGTCTACGTGCTCGCTCACGGTGACTCTTGCTCGCTACGTTCGTTCTGTCTGGCTGTTACATTCACCCTCGGTTGCTCTAGTCTCTCGGGTCTTCACGTAGCAGTAGTATATGTATATACTGGGTGAGTCCATTTGTGTAAAAAAGGGAGAGCCCCTCAACAGCAAGATATGAACCATTCTTATGGTAGATACTCTGTCATATGAATGGTTCGTATCTGACTCAAAGATACGTTCACTTATTTTAACGACCGATAAAATGTAACTGTTGTCGATATAAGAAATGATGTAAACAAAAATATGTTTTGAAGGTGCCTACGACTACTATAAAATAACGAAAACTAATTTCAGTACATATAACGAGCGTGTATATTTTATATATATGGGCGCGTGGTCGAATGGTTAGAATGTTCGCTTTCTGACCATGAGACCCGGGTTCGAATCTCACCACCGTTGATTTGTCAGGAAGGAAACATATAGGTCTGAAGGCTTTAGAAAATGACTGAAAACTATACCGTGAGGAAATAAAACTATACCCTACGGGTTGACCTAAGCCTTGTGAGTGAAATTGTGTAGACGGAACACTTCGGCAGCACAAAATCACAAGTCATCGTGACCAAAGGTTTGAGTGTGCTGGCCTTGTTGATCACGCTAGATAACACTCTCTCTTTATCTCCCAGAAACTGTAACTAAGCTCTGCTCAGCATAGTTGGTCTTTGTGGGTGTTGAACAAATAAGCGATCGCTTGAATTATGGGTTGGCTAGCCGGGGGCGGCTAACCTGATGGGTATCCTGGAATACTAGATATTATTATTATATATTGAAATGTTAGTGCAAATCTCTGGAACACACAATGAGTAAGGAAGAATATAACTCTCACAGAATGTATATATGCATATATAGACTCATAACGATTTAATTGATTCGTGAGGAAATAAATATATACATATATATTATTTATCATAATTTTTTCATATAGACAAAAACAATTTACTCACTACAAAGATGCAACTTCGTTTCGGTGCATTTAAAATTACACTTCGACTGGTGAGAACCAAAATGGCTATGAACAATTCTATTTGTAAGCAAGCCGCCTGTCACTTCCTTTTTTTTTCCATTTGGTTGAGAAAAAAAGTACATAAAGTCAAAGAGGTGACGGAGTGAAACAATATATCAGTTTGGTGAAGGATGGTTAAGGTATTAAAGTCATGTCCAGACTTGAACGGTCAAGGGTTTATATACCACTCCACTAATCTATCTTAGATTATGATTCTTAAAATGTTTTTGCGTATGTATAATACTAGTAATACTTTCAGATAAATTGATTTATACGCACACTTTTTCTACACGTTATACAGTCCGACAATAGGTCAAAATTTGCTTATAAAAGTTATATTAATATCCCATATTTTTATATACCTCTCTACTTATATCTTAATTCCTAAATCAAAACTTATTGTTTAAAAAAAAAACACTAAACGAACATATGTATTCAAGATACCAAGAAGAAATCTTCACCTCTTAACTTATTAATTTACAAAATACTTTCATTGATTACAGAACTCCAACCTAAATATATGCAATTCACCTCTGGCTTAATTTTTAAAATAACCCCCAAAATAATTCTCACTTATTACTATAACTATCATTTGAAATTATCCCGCCTACCTCTTTCATCGTATTACTATCTCCTATTATCACCTTTCCTCCCCCACCCATCACTCTTAGAAGGCTTGGAAATGCTGTGCCTAAAATCTTGATCGTTGTCATCGAAAATTTTCAAGCCTTGCCATCACTTTAACACCTCAACTATTGTTCACCAAACTGCTATCCACAAGAACTATCACCTTCTTGCCTCCGTGTACTTTTTTCTCAAACAAATGGAAAAAATAAGTGGCGTTTCTCATGCAGCTTGCTGACAAACAGAATTGTTCATAACCATTTTGGTTCTCGCCAGTCGAAGTGCAACTGAAATACACTGAAACGAAGTTGCATCTTTGTAGTGAGTAAATTGGTTTTGTCTATATGAAAAAAAATTATAATAAATAATGATTGCTCTACTATCGATATTGTCCTCTTTTGAATTAATGCTGTGAACATTAGAATTTATATATTATTTTCGTTCTCATTGCATCGGATATATACATATATATATATATATATATACATATGCGTCTAGAATAGGTAGATATTGGGTGTTTCTTTAATTGGATCATTAACAAGTAAATATTAGTTGTTTTTAATTAAATCGTTAAGCATTTACTTGCTAAGTATCCGTTTTTCTCTAGGATAAATATATGCCGTCAGCTTCTTTGTCAAACAGACAAGACCGTGATGTAATAAAAAAAAAAAAAGGGTAAAAATGTCCCGAGTTAATATAAGTAATAATGAGAACTCATCTTCTTTTTTTTTCCCTGAACAAAAATGTAAATTATAAAAGAAATGAGAGATGAAATTTAAGCGGAATGTTTTTTGGTCAAGGTTGGTTGGTTTCCTCATTTTAGAGAATCACCTGTAGATGTATTTGCTTTGATGGTTCCACTCTCGGGTTTGTGTTTGACCTAAATTGCCAGGAGAAACTAAAATGGATATATTGTTTTCATTTTGAATTCCGAATACATTCCTCGTTTATCTTCATGTCGTCGTAAATTGACATTTCTCCACCTTTCCCGCTCATGTAGACATGCCTGTGTATGTCTATGTAAATGTGAACACCCCACATATAGAACATTTTTAAGAAGATATATATATATATATATATATATATATATATATGAAGAAGTATACTCTTAAGGTGTGCTATATTTATGGGATAAAGTGCTCAATATCAGAGATAGAGCGTATGTAAATATAAACGTGAACACTGAAGTCAACACTTAGAAGCGAAAGGCTGTTTCATGCTAGAAGCAATCGTCAGGCCACGATTGCGTCTCGCATGAAATAGCCTCTAAGTGTTGACTTCTATGTTCACTTTATATATATATATATATATATATATATATATATACATTTATATAAATTTAAATAATTTAAATAATATATACATATATAATTTTATAATATATATATATATACATAAATTTAAATAATATAATTTCTTCATATTGTCCCTTTACAGATATATATATATATATATATATATATATATATATATATATATATATATATATATATAGATACATCTGAAATTTTACATGAAAAATATCTAATTAATAATAATGAGCATATCTGTCTTTCTCTCTCTTGCACTCTGTTCAGCTCTATCTAGTTTTTGCATTATGTTTATAACTTAGCATATTCATATCTATCTATCTATCTATCTATCTATTATTTCCATTTGCAAACCTTTTAAGTAATATAGCCACACACTTCGCCTTCAATGATTTGACGTGAATAATTTAAATATATTCATATAATATTTTATAATGAACAACATCGCCACTTATTTTAAAGTCACAGTTCAAAACGAACTATTACAATTCTTGGGCAATAAGTTTCTCTTAGTATTATCAGGAAAAATTCGCTTGGCATTCCAAAAACAGAGCTTAATTTGCCACTATATAACTTTAAATGGTCGTCCAGAACTCTCGTCTGTTTAATATTTTGCAATGCTATAAGCATCCACAACATGCGCTGGCTAGTTGGACATGGCCAGATAAGGGCAATAGTGATGTACTATTATGTACTTCTGGTTTGTTTGTATTGCCATAGACGATAGACTGTGATAATTATTTTGGCCTTTTTCTTCTAACAAAATCTTATAACAGATACAATGAAAAGAATCAGTAAAATAAATCCCCTGCCCCCTCAACCATTCTTTCTCCAACATCCGATATATTCGTACCAATGTTTGTAATGTAGAATCTTTGCTCTCGCAACGTTCTCCAGATATATTCGCACTTTGCGAAACTGATTTAAATTATTCTATGGCAACCCATGAATTCTCAGTTCCAGGCTATCTTCATGTTTTTAAAAGATTGTCGTATATATATATGGATGGGCTTGGTATTTATATCTAAGAAAATCTTCTGATTAAAAGGGAAGCGTCTCTTGAGTCCCCAGATGATTCTTTTACGTGCTTTCGACTTTCGTTATTGTACTCGGTTCGCTATCTCTTTTTCCTTTATCGCCCTCCTTCTTCTCAGGAATCTAATATATCTGACAATATAGATTGATCTGACAATATAGATTGATCTCTCTCTCTCTCTATCTCTCTCTCTCTCTCTCTCTCTCTCTTTACATTCATCTGCGAACATGCTCGTGTATGATGATTTTAATGCTCATCACGTCAAGTGGCATAATCATTTTAATGTTACTGATGATGCCGGTATTTAAACTTTCAATTTTCCGTTGCTCAATCTCTCAGTCCAATAGTTGATCTCCCTATTCGCTTCTCGAATAAATCTAATCAACATTATTCTTTACTTGATTTGTTCCTTGCCTCCTCTTCTTGCCCTTGTCGAGCATCACAACTCCGTCTTCTTGGCAATTTGGATCACGCTTTAGTATCTGTTGATATTTCTTTTCAGTCGCCTATTAGACAGGTACATCCTATTCACAAGACTTCTTTCTGTTAACAGCATACTGACTAGGATTCATTTCATGACTTTCTTCAAAACGCCCCTTGGATTGATATTCTTAACCTTATTGAGAATTATGCCACAGAGGTTTCTTTCTTTTGTTAAAGCTGGCATCGACTGTACCTTCTTGGAAATACCAGGAATACCAGGAGAAACTGCAATGCTTTTCTTGGTTCACGTTGGCAGGGTCAGCCGCTATAGCCCACAGGAATCATTTTATCCGGTTGTAGCCGCATAATAGTTCCGAACACAACACTTTTTAAACGTGTTTGCAAAGAGGCCAAGTCTCTGTTTACTAATATAATGAGGTACCATATACCAACTAACAACATCTTTCTATATTTCTGAGATGAGGTATTGTAACTATTTACACTATTTACATTGTTCAGGGTGTTGTCCTCATCTTTATTGATATATTCACGACGTTTCAGCAGTTCTACGCTCTTGCCTTCTTCAGGATGTGTCTATATTCCTAAGATGAGGTATTGTAATTATTTACATTATTTACATCATTCGGACCGTTTTCCTCATCTTTATTGCTATATTCACGACATTTCGGCAGTTTTACTGTCCTGCCTTCTTCAGGATGTGTCTATATTCCTAAGATGAGGTATTGTAACTATTTACACTATTTACATTGTTCGGACTGTTGTCCTCATCTTTATTGCCATATTCACGACTTTTCGTCCGTTGTACCTAAAGGTGACTTGACCCAAAGAGGTGTGAGTTGAAATCCTGGTCACAGAAGAGGGAACACCAATTTAGAGAGTTGATTTACTGCGAGTAATTATCTGAAGTTGAGATATCCAGTGGCGTGTCGCGTCGAATTAGAACATTCTACCTTCGTGGACTAAATGAAGGGTTTGGGTCAAAATTCTGAATAATATCACCTGAAGAAGGCCGGAGCATACAACGGCCGAAACATTATGAATATGGCAATAAAAATGAGGACAACAGTCCGAACAATGTAAATTGTGTAAATTATGTCTTAGAAGTTTGAATCCTACTGGCGGTTCTGTAAAAGTGTGTTAAATATTATCAAGTCTTCTTCTCTTCATTCTTGGGAGAAAAACATAGTCATGTACATAATATTAGACAGATATTAGTTGATAACACAACAATACTCCCACATACACACAGTAAAAAAGAATTTTCAGATACTGGAGGCCGTCTACATTAAAACAAAGCGGCCTCCTACACTCAACAAAATTAAATTTCAAACTAGTCACAACACATTACTTTGCATCTTGGTATATGATTCTGTTGTTAATATTTCGGTCTCTCACGTAGTATGACGAATAAGAATGGCATCTTGAACTTATGACCTGCGTCTGCTATTCCGCCACCGTTATCGTCGCATAGCAATCTTCGATGTCAGTATAACAGAATATCATCTATGATAGCGAATATCTTTGTTTAAATATCCATATAGCCACTCTGAAGATGGATCATGTGATCCGAAAGCTTATTTCAAAGAACAACATAATAAAAAATATCCAAATGTTGGAAAATAATTTGTCTTTATTTTCTTCCGATATTAAAGCAACTATAAGAAGTTTAGAACGGCTCATGATCACACATAATAGACATTCGTTGTCTGTTATATTTAACAATATATGTTAAAAGATATATATATATATATATTGTGTGTGTATTTAGGCAGCATATTTTCATTCATACACGTTTCATTAAATAATATAGACAAGTGTTGTCTATTTATTTTATGTAATTTTTTTTCATAACGTCTGATAAGTTTAATAACATTATCGTTGAACGAAGAAAGAAATTCACAATAGTGATCCATATTTTTTTTAATACAATCTAAGCTTTCGGCTTACATAAGGCATTATCAAAGATGTCAATTACAACATATTAAGCAATATACGTTATCGTTGGTTAGAAATCATCTATGTAAACAATGACAGACTATCATCACTGTCTTGTTCGTATATTGCTTAGTATGTATATTATATATAATATATATATGTATGTATGTATGTATGTATGTATGTATACATATATACATATATATATATATATATATATATATATATATATATATATATATATATATATGTCGAGCCTCGTCTGTATCTAGATGGGTGACCGCTTGGAAATACCCAGTGCGGCAGGCTTGGATTTGCGGCTTGTGTAATGGGTAACGAGCTCGTTCTAATCCTAGTCGTGTTCATCATATTCACTTACGGGTAAATGACCTCGGGAATCTACTCTTTGCCCCAGCCATGGGTTAATTAGTAATACAAGTACCACTAAATCATTGTCATGAAAAAAATTCAAACACTCTAAAAATATTTTCTGCAAAGGGTTGATAAGTGATGAAAACAAATCGATTCATCAATTCTAATTCAAACAGAACATTCTTCGGAAGGACAACTGAATCGGGATGTGTGTACATATACCTTTTCGGAAAGCGGTTTTGGTATGAGAAAAAAAAAATGCAGATCGGGAAGTCGGTTTCTCATATGTGACTTTCCCAAACTATTTTTTTTAATAATAAAAAAAAAAAAGTTTGTCCGTTTCTAAATTCAACTCTCACGTGGGTGGTGTGTCAGTATAATTAAGTAAAATGTAAACCGTAATTAGGGTGAAGGGATCTTTTAACCTTCCCCTGTAAACATCTGAGGCATACCGCAATATAGCAAGTGACCCCTTACACCTAGAAGCCATTGATACTCATGTGAACATAATTCACATAGGGAGCGCCTTCTGTTGCAAAACACTTTGTCTGTCACTATGTGTGGCTCTTTCTGTTTCACACATCCCATTCATTTATATATATATATATATATATATATATATATATATATATATATATATATACAGGTATATATATACATATATATACATACATATATACATGTATACATATACGTACATATATATATATATATATATATATATATATATACAGGTATATATATATATAGATATATATGCATACATACATACATACATATATATATATATATATATATATATATATATATATATATATATATATATATATGAAGAAAAATATACGGAAAAAACAAACAAATATCCTAATATGCAATTATGCTGTTTTAATGTTAATATTAACATTAAAAATGCATAATTGCATATAAGGATTTTTGTTTGTTTTTTCCGTATATCTTTCTTCATACTGTCGGATCTATATCCATATATTTGCTTACATATATATCCATATATTTGCTTACATATATATATATATATATATATATATATATATATATATATATATATATATATATATATATATATATGTAAGCAAATATATGGATATAGATATATAGATTTTTCTTCATACTGTCGCATCTATATCCATATATTTGCTTACATATATATATATATATATATATATATATACATATATATATATATATATATATATATATATATAAGCAAATATATGGATATAGATCCGACAGTATGAAGAAAAATATACGTAAAAAACAAACAAAAATCCTTATATGCAATTATGCTGTTTTAATGTTAATATAATGTCAACGGCGGACGTTTCGGTCTAATAATATATCCTGAAGATGTTTTATTAGACCGACGTTGACATTATATTAACATTTAAACAGCATAATTGCATATAAGGACTTTGTTTTTTTTCCGTATATTTTTCTTCATATATATATATATATATATACATATATATGTGTGTGTGTGTGTGTACATATAATAATAGCTGGCTCGTAATCGAGGATACCCGTTTACTAGGGTGGCTAGCTAAACCCTATTGCAGACGCCCGCTCAGGCACATTTGTGTTTGTTCAACACTCACAGGACCCACCTGTGGTTTATACTGCAACTATGCTGAGTAGACCTTAGTTATAGTTTCTAGAAGAGAGCGTGTTATCTAGCGTGATCAACAATCTGAACAAGGCCAGAACGCTATCGTTCCATCTACCCAATTTCACTCACAAGGCTTGGTAACCCGTTTTCAGCCACCTTCCAATGTTGCCGCACGCATGCTATATATATATATATATATATATATATATATATATATATGACGCTTGACACTACATCTGAATGAAAACTCTACAATTTTTAGGCATTTAAAGCAACATGCCTGCCCGCATACACAATTCCGTAAAATACTTGTCGAAAACACAATTATACTTCGACATGAAAACAATAGACAAAAACTAAAAATCCTTGAAGCATTATACATCAAACAGTTGAAACCCAACCTAAACAAAATCAATTATGGCATCTCTACAAATATTGTTAAATGTCTATAATTGTTAACAGAAGCCATTGGTTTATACCAACGGCTTTCGATTCATACTTCTACAATTCACTCTCGTGTGGTCATGTGTGACGTCATGAGATGCGGTGCGATTTTCGCTTCTAGCATCTTATATGCGCGTGTTTATCGTTGCTTAGAAATCTTCTATGTAAACATTGACAGACTATCATCACTGTCTTGTCCGTATATTGTTTAATATGTTGTAATTGACATCTTTGATAATGGCTTAAGTAAGCCGAAAGCTTAGATTGTATTAAAAAATATGGATCACTACTGTGAATTTCTTTCTTCTTTCAACGATAATGTTATTAAACTTATCAGAAGTTACGAAAAAAATTTACATAAAATAAATAGACAACACTTGTCTATATTATTTAATGAAACGTGTATGAATATATATATATATATATATATATATATATATATATATATATATATATATTAGGGTATAAGCATGATTAAAATGTAAAAGTTTTTATGTAACACGTTTCGTCGTGTCGGACTTCATCAAACTAAGTTTAACTTTATGTTGATGCAACTGCACATAGGCAAGAACGAAAGAGAGACACCGAGAATATTCTACTAGCTAGATTCTACTTCATGTCCCTTCAGGACGTAGACAATCATGGCTCTCTACAACTTCCTGGCCCTTGTAGCTCTTAATAAACTTTGTCTTTCTGTTATTTCTCCTAAGCTCTGTTTCGCTATCCATTTACTCAAGCCCACTAAGTATGTTATGCGTTGTTTTCCTCTGTCCTTCTTGCCTTCTATCTGTCCTGTGAGTATCAGATTTCCCAAGCCCTCTTTCCTCATTATATGCATTGGACATTTCAATTGTCTCTTACTGATGTTAAGTATTAGTTTCTTTTTTCTTTCCATTTTCTCCAAAATGTTGACGTTGCTCACATGTTCGGTCCTCAGCATCCTCATCATCCTCCTATAGAACCCAATTTCTTTTACTTCAACACTCGATATATGCAAATTACACATTATAAAATAATCAAATTTAAAATTCTCTGCGTTTCTATTTCGTTCGTGGGCATATGTAGTTGCAACGATTTTTTTTCCACTACAATCGTTCTTGATATTTATAAAATTATTATATATCGTTATCCATATATATATATATATATATATATATATATATATATATATATATATATATATATATATATATATACCGTCCTGGGTAAGACGATAAACTACATCCAAGTGCAAGGCCTCTGATCAGGAGGTTTTGAGAATCGTAGAACCACCTCTTAATTGTTGGTGTTCCCAGGTCCACCCTGACCCAGGGTGGTAGCATCTGTAAGGGTCCCAGCTATGAGCAAATAGCTAACTTCCAAATTGGTGTCAAAACACAATGAAAGTGTAAAAATAAGTTTTAATACCAGCAATGAATTTTCGAAGAAAAAAATTATTACCAGCAATACATTATTTCCATCAATACATTTTTGAAAAAAAAATATTACCAGCTAGAACAATTACGACTGAGTAGTGAGTTCGAACCTCACTTGGTGCCCCATACTTTCGGCCTTGTGCCATATGTAAGCTACGCTTGGAAAATCGATATATATATATATATATATATATATATATATATATATATATATAAAACAGTTATCTTGCTATCAGCAATAGATCTGGATTATGGCGGTCGGAAATTAATTACCTTTTAACTGAAATGATATAAAACAAATTAAGTTAAATTTATTTAAACATTATTTGTCAAAGATATAATCGCCTTCATTTTCAACGATTACAGGCCAACGGCAAATTTTCGATTCATACCTTTTCAACATAATGTAATGAACTCGATTAGAATTCAAAATCAGCTCTCCGATTTTTCCCGAAAAAAAAAATGTTTAAAAATTGTTTTCCACCTCTTCGTTTCTCAATGATCAGCAACTTACGAAATGTCCTAGTGATCAAAATAAATCCAAACCCATTTGAGTATGGAGGATGCGAAATAACCTTTTATTCTATCGACATTATTTTTTCTTTGTTTTTTTTTTTTTACAAGATAATGTTGTTACATTGCTCTGCTGAAAAATGATACTTTTCCTGCTTACCAAAGGTGGGCATATTTGACGTAATACATCGTTTGCCTGATCATGGCAATAAACGTCTGATGGTCCTTCCATGATGCAAAGATCGTAATGGAAGACATCTTTGCTATTCCATCAGACTCAAAGCAACTACTGCTAGTTACTCATTTTCATATAATAAATTATCTTTTTTCGTTAGACACGCAAAACACATTTTTATCACCTGTTACAATGTGATGCAAAAAGGAAAGGTTGATATTCTTAGACTGTTGCAGAAGGTGGAATAATGTGTTGGGTTCTTTGCAAGTTTCCCCAATTCCTTTGAGATATTTGTGGAGAGATGAACATGCCACATTAGGGATTTGCACCATATTTCTGGTGTTTTAGCCTGAATCTGATCCAATATTATCGTTCAAAGGTTCCTCGTTAACAATGAATTTTCCCCTAGGTTGAGGCTTGTCGGATATCTCGCAATAATTACTTTTAAACATTTGTACCACAGCTTAGCTAGGGTATGTATGATCATTGGTCCCTTTTATTTCTGTCCCTTTTTTTTTCTTTAAGTTTAATTACCCATCTCCTCCCTCTTTAGGTGGTCAGTGATGTCAGTTCTTCGGTGGATGCGGGGCGCCTTTCGTTTCGCGCGAGTGTTTTCGTATTTGTTGTTGTGTTTGACTGAGTGCGTATCAGTGTGTGTGCGTGGGATGAATGATTGTTTTATACTATTATAGTCCCGCATTGATTTCGGCCAGAGAACTGGTATTTCTGCCACATTTAGTGATTGTGGGGGGGTTTTATTATTAATAATATTTTCTTTAGTTTCTTGTAAATAGATTTGTGATCATATTGTAAATAATCATTGGGGTTAATTTTTAGAATTATTGTTTTATTCCCCTCCCCCCACAGACATTGATTTGTATATATGGGGACTAGTTAGTTATTTCATAGAGACGGTGAGGTATTATGGTGTTTGTAGTTTGAAAGGTACGTATGAATGTGTTGTTATGGTGTAAGGAATATTATTCGTACGATTGGATCAGTGTTTGCGGCTAGCTAAGTTATAATTAAGACAGAAGAAGACCGTCCTCTCCCCCATACCCCTGTTTCGGCCTTGTGCCACATTTCTGTATAAATACAGAATAAATATCGCTACCATGTACAAGGTTTCACTGGATCTGAAGACACCGCAAAAATGTTTTTAAATGTCTCTGTAGTAGTTTTAACCTTTCAGAATTCATAAAGTAATCAAAGACGATTGGGATGCGTTTATATTTATAATCCTCCGTTGTGGTGATATTATTACTCGCTTCTAGCGGTTATAATATAATGTTTTGCTTTGACTACTCGCTGTGTCGTTATTAGAAATTCCCCCCAACTAATTCTAACGGACTGGCGGAATACACAGGCAGAATGTGGCATAAAGCCGATTTTTATATGGGGCGTTTCCGAGCCCGTAGGCTCGAGCAAAAATTCTCCGTAGACCCTGGGATCGGTTCTGTCTCGCGAGCCTTGCAGCTCCAACTGACTCCAACGGACTGTTATTCAACGGTCGCTCCACTGCGGACTAGAGGCGACACAAGGTCACGTTTACTTTGAGAACCCGAACGTTTCCACCCGGATCACTGGTCAAAATTTAACCAGCCCTCGCAAGAGCGGGCTTGGATACAGTCAGTCAGTTATGCGCCATACGTAATACATGCTTAGTCGATCATGTGTCTTTTCATACATGACCGACGAGGCAGATTTTTCCCCGCAGTAGGTTGCCATTTCTTTCTACGGTAGACCAGTTGCCATCCAAGGCTATAGAATTCGGTCTGTCCTGCTATTTACCCATGAGCTAGGAGGGGAGAGAAGAGGATTCATACGTTTCCTAAGGGTATCAGCACGTAAGTGAATGTAATGGATTTTTATATGGGTCAATTCCGAGCCCGTAGACCCCGATTACACGGGATCGGTTTGTCGACCTCCCCAAACGAGACTCTACCCGTTGGCGTAGCCCTGTTTGGGTTCCTATCTGGCCGAAGAGAGAGAGTTCGACAAGTCAGCCGCAAGCCTGGCAGCGAACTATTTGGTTTTGACAGACTTCCTTGCCTCACTTTGAGTTCTTTATTTAAAGCCTAGTACATTTGTGTTACCGCGGTTGTCTTAACATCATCCCTTTTGAGATTTTTTTTTTTTTTTTTCACTTGTACATATTTACCCCCTCCTCTTTCTGGAGAGTTCGTCCCGTACTTAACTATGTATTTCTTTCGTTTTGGGTCAACCTCTAGTTTTTCCATACGTTTCTTTTTTCTGGTACTCATACTTGTACGTTCAACGAACTTTTGGGGTGTTAGTACGTCAAAAATATCTTACAATACTTGCATAGATTCTTCATTTCTTACGAGCCTTTCTACATATTTATATCATTTTTCCAATTCATGATCTTATTGCGACGTCTTCCCACATTTCTTTTCCATTTTTATTTACTCTGAAAAACAGTGCCAATTTTGAAAAAAATTGTGTTCTTTTTGTTATCCGTCTTTATTCTTTTATTTGAGCTTGTAACAACTTGTCGAACTCCGGTTTAATCTTTCTTGCGGACATCAATTCTGCTGGTGACATGCCCACCGGTGTATTGGGATTCGGCGTTCTCCAGTATACTCTCAAGTATTTTTGTTTCTTCGCTCACATTCTCATTATTTGTTTTTTTTTTACAAGCTCTCTTAAAAGTACCCACAAACCGTTCAACTTATCCGTTTGACCTTAAGGGATACATCAGGTTAGTAATATGTTTAATTTATAAAATTATTTAAATCCGTAAGCAGTGAATTGTGGAGTGAGATTATGACATTCAGAATGGCATATCGTGCAAAGAGTTCATATAAAAAAAAAATCACCCTAACCGTGGAAGTTCATTTTTGCACTTACAAATTTTAGACCACTTGGTAAAACTAGCCACTACCAAAAGATTATGTAATCCGTTTATTGGACCTGCGAAATCTGTGCAGTCTTGATCACGGAATATCCGTCTTTAGTCAAGGTTGTAATTTTATTTTTGTAGTAGGTGATTTTGCTGCTAGAGCAAAACCTCTGCAGCCTTTTAATAATTTTTCAATCTCTTGGTCCAGTATACATAACTTCTCATAAGAGATTTCATCCTTGAAATTCCCGGATGTCCACTATAAAATTCATTTAATATCCGCTTTTGTAATATGATAGATATAACTACTCTTTGTGCAAACATCAGTACACCGACACATAGTGAGTAAGCGTTCAAGTCTGGATTGCGTTCTAAAATTCGTCTTTCTTACTTTCTTTTAGTCGTTTGTTTTTTGTTTTTTGTTTTTTTTTGTTTTGTTTTTTTCTCGAAATAATCATGTCTTGTTCTGTTTTTACTTTTATTTCTTCCAGAGTAACTGGTAGTTCACGTGCTACATAGCATAATGTATTTTAACTTGTATTTCACATTTTAATGATGCAACAACAGTGTCCTCAAATCGTTCGGTATTTTTTGGTATCAGTCTTGATAAACCATCAGCATGTCCTAATTTTATGATCGGTTGATATTCCATCTTGAAATCGTAATTTAATAAGATGGTACCCCTGTATGCGTAGGAAGTCCTTATTTTGGAACCATAAATTGATAAAAGAGGACGGTGGTACGTCTGTAAACGAAAACTTCTTCCGTGTACAAATTGGATTTTTCACTGTAAATATTATTACTAACGCCTCTTTTTTCCATCTGGCTGTACTTTTTCTGCCGGTAGTAGCTAACCCGAAGCATGTGTGACGGTGTTACCGTCATCATATTTATGTAGAATTACCGTTCCTATACCATAGTCACTTGCATCTGAAGCATATACGATTTCTGCTTTTGGATTGTAGTACGCTAATGATAAGTCTGACGTTTACTCGATTTCTTCAAACGCCTTTAGATACTTATCAGTCCAGTTCCACTTCACGCCTTTTTTAAGATAATGGTTCAGTGGATCTCTCTACATATTAGGTATATAGATTTGATAATGATTTTCTAGTCAGAGAAATGCTTGTAACCTAGTAAATTTTGTTGGAGGAAGCATATTTTTAATTGTACTTGCCTTCGATGGATCTGATTGACGAACACTTTTGTCAATGATTTGTCCTAGGCACTTGATTTTAGGCAAAAACAATTTGCACTTTTCTTCACTGAGTTTGAACTCGTATTCTCATATTTTTTCATAAACACCTTTTCATATGCCCGATATGTTGTTACTTAGATAAATTTTTAAATAATATATCATCCAGATAAACAACTGCAAAATCACAATCTGCAAGCATGGTAATCACAGATTACTGAAATAGAGCTGGAGCCACTTTTATTCTTAAAGGAAGTTTGGTTAAACTTATACAATCTCTTGTGCGTATTTATAGTTATTAACTCTGAACAATTCTTCAACCTGTATTTGCAAATACGCTTCGGAAAGAAGGATTCTAAAGATTTGTTTAACCCTGTCGAAAAAATCAGCACAAAAATGAATTTTATTAATCTTTTTTAATAATAAACTGCTGATGCAACCCACTTTGAATGGAAAATCTTTTCAATGTCACCTATTTTTTCAAGTCTGTCTAATTCTTCGTTGATTTGACCCAATGCTGCGAACGTTACGCTACGTTTCAGTTTAAACACGGCATCGATCTTTTTTCACTAGAAATTTCACTTTGATTTTGGAACACCGACCCAACACATCCGACAAGACATCCGGAAAACTGTTTTTTTCAATTCTTCGTTTAAATTTTCTCATTGTTTTTTTTTTTATAAACTAGTCGCTTGTCCATTTATATTTTTGCAATAAATATTTATAGGTAAATTCCACCATTCAACTAATTCCATTCAGTCAGCACCGAATAAGTTTGTAGCTTTTATACACTTGTTACGAAATGAAACGTTACAAATCTTTTCACCAATAAAAAATTATGTCTTACCCAACACATGCTATTTTCAAAGTTCTTTTTAATATAGGTTTTCCGTTTGCTTTCCATGTGGTTTCGTTGATTATCATGATATCACTACCAGTGTCTAGTTGCATTTTTATATCCACATTATTAATTTTCACATACACAAATTATCTTTGGTTTTCTTTAATTATTTTTTCCGTCGAAACCCTGTGTACGAATATTTTTATGTGAGAACGTTTCCTTGATTTAGTTTTACAGTGTGACTGTTTATGTTCTATTATGTAGCACTTTTGAATTCTTAAAGGGACAGTCGTTTCCGACATGTAACCTTCAACATCTGAAACATCGATTAATTTTTCTTTTACCACATTTTTCTTTAGCTTGTATGTAAGGGCATTCTTTTTCTTCAATTTCTTCTGTATTTCATCTCAAATTTAGGATTCTCTGATATTCATTAGATATTTCTTGTAGTGTTAGATTTTTTTTTTGTTTTTGTTTTTTTTAATTCTGTTCACGTTTCGTTAGAATTCTAGCACGTATTTCTGCCTTGAACCCTTGAACGAAAATTAACCCTTTAAACATCTACAGTGTCAGTTCGTTTAATTTGAATCTTTCCCACTCCGTGTTAACGATTCCAGCATATGTGACAAAAATCTTTCGTCAAATTCATCCACTTTCAGCGAGTATTAAATAACGAACTTTTATCGCTAAAAATTTTAGTCAGGATATTTACTGTTTCTTCAAAGCAAATTTGTTTTTTCGATAGTCAATTAGAGTATTTTCATGTTCTACTGGTACTAACTTTCCCAATAAAACTCTTGTATTTATTTTCTTGTCTTCCCAGTCGCTGAATTCTTCTCGGAAAATTTGCTCGTATCTTCTAAAATAAGCATTGCCACTGCGTCGGGAGCGAAATAACTTGAGGGATTGTTCGTTTTCTTCTGTATTATTTCAATCAAATTTTGTTGCTGTTTCTGGAGTTCCAGCAACTGCTGTTGTATTTTTACCACTTCTTCCATATTTAAAAATATCTGGGTTTTTTTCTTTCTTTTTCAAAGAAAAATATTAAACCAATGTGGTTTTAAATTGTCGATCATTAACAGCACTTAAATGCATATCTTCATCTAGAAAATTTCGACATAAATTAAAGATTGACTTATATCAATGTTCATAATTTTATTAAAAGAATAAAATCATAACAATTTGGTTATAACAATAAAATCCTATAACAATAATATAACAATAAGAATCAATAAACAATAAAATCATAACAGTTTGGTCATAATTAATGTTCATAATTAATGGCCATAATTAATGGCCATAAATTAATGGAAACCGCTTTTACGTTTAAAAAAAAAATTTGTTCGTCTTTTTATTTTTGGACACTGCGGAATATTTCTTCATAAGGAAACGACTTAATATTTCCTTATAAGGAAAGGGCTATTGATTGATTCGTTTTCTACGGCTTATCAACCCGTTACAGATTACTTAAAGCCAGAAAATATTTTTTGTAAGATTTTTCTTCTTTGGATAATAATAGCTTAGTCATACTTTAACCTATAGCTGAGGGGAGGGAAGCGGTTGATTCATACTTTTCCCAAAGGTCATTTGCGCCTAAATCAATATAACGAACCAATTGGAACTCAGCTTATTGGAAGCCATTAACAGCACCTGCCATTCTCGAGAGGTCACCCATCTAGGTACTGACCAGGTTTGACGTTGCTTAACTTCGATAATCGTACGGGAACCCCAGTTTCACCGTGATGTGTCTCTTTTTGATACAAAGTGTAAGTATCCTTTTAGTTTCAGTTTTCCTTAAGAGTTCTCCTGGTTGCTCATGTAATCAGACAATGGTGTTCTCAGTATCCTTCTGTAGAGCCATATCTCTGTTAACTTAAATATCTCCTTTATTTCTAAGGAAAAGATCCAGTATTCACTTCCATCATAGATATGATATAGGCGTTTAGCATTCTGTTTCGCTCGTGATATTATGAAGAAAGTGTTTATATGGACCGGGCTAGTATCTGTTTCTATCGCTTGTGTATCTGCGAAGTTTTATTCCTATTAACACACTCGGTCCGTTCTGGGTAAAATGATAATCAACGTCCGCATCCTGGGTAAGACGATAAACTACGTCCAACAGCAAGGCCTCTGATCAGGAGGTTTTGAGGAGCCTGGGACCACCTCTTAATTGCTGGTGTTCTCCAGGTCCACCTTGACCAGGGGTGGTAGCACCTGTTAGATTCTCAGTTCTGGAAAAATATCTACCCTCCCCCAAACTGGATTCAAAACACTATGAAAGCGTAAAAATAGGTTTTAATATCAGCAATAAATTTTTATAAAAATTATTACCAGCAATACATTTTCGAAAAAGAAAATTATAATACCAGCAATAAAAATATTGTCGGCATTAAATAACCCATTGCCATGAAACAAAACAAAACAAACCAAACTATGCATTTAAAAAAAAAAAATGAAAACATATTACAAGTGATTTTGTAGAAAAAATATTACCAGAAATAGATTTTTGAAATAAAAAAGTATTACCAGGAATAAAAATCTCGTCTGCATTAAATAACTTATTGAGGTTGATATGCCGTAAACCAAACCAAATCAACACTTTCCGTCTTTCCCATGACTTCCGTCGTCGTCTGATTAAAAGCAGACTATTTTTCCACCTTCTATCATTTTCTTAATTTGCGTTTTTGTCTTCAGTCCAAGCGTTCGTCCGTCTTGTCTCTTTTATCATAATTTCCCGTCCGCAGTCTCTCTTTCTGAACCCACCTCCAATTCTCTCGCCTTTTCAGACTTCTTTCTTTTTCCTGCCCTAAAACTATGTCAGTTTGTCTAAACACGAAATAACATCTAAGGAAAGTGCTGACCTATTCCTTTCGCTTTCGTGAGAAGCAACTTCCCACCAAATTTACTCGACTAAGTGCTCCTCACCTGACCGTGCAAGGCTGTGCCGACACCAAGGTCCTCATTGATATAAAATAGTGCCCCCTGGGCGGTGTTGACTTGGAAGGGGTCGGGGGTCAGGGCGCGTGGAAAAGGAAGTTATTCCCCGGGGTGACATTTTGAAAAGATCCTCTCCCTTTACACATCCAGCAGGCAATTCTTTCGGTTACAACGGCATATTGGCAAAAATACAAATATTTCTCGCTGTAATTTTCAGAGTACAGTTGTGGTAAACCTGTGGTGACATAACATACTTGATTTTCTTTCTTTCTTTTCTTTTCTTTCTTTCTTTCTTTCTTTTCATCTGCTATCCCTTTTTTTTTCTTTTTCGTTTTTTATATTTTTCTTTCTTTCGTGATTTCGTTTCATTTTTTTTTTCGTTTTTTTTTTCCATTTTCGTCCTTTTTATTTTCGTTCTTTTTTGCTTTCGTTTCATTCTCTAGCTCTTTCCTTCTTTTTCATATTCTTTCTTTTTTATTTTTCGTTCTCTTTTTCTTTCTTTCTTTTTCAGTATCTTTTCCATTCTTTTTTTTTTCTTTTTTATACGTTTCTTTCTTTTTTTTTATTGCTTTCTGGCGTTTGCAATTTTTAAAAAATTTCTTTTTGTTTTCTTCCCATCTGGTTTCTTTCTTGCTTACTTGATTTTTTTTTCTTTTTCTATCATTTTGTTCTATTTCTCTGTTGCTTTACTATTAAGTTGGTGCAAAAATAATGACGTAATAATGTCGTTTTTTGACGTATTTTTTAACGTCAAAAAACGATATTATTACGTCATTATTTTTGCACCAACCTAATACTTTCTTTCTTGCTCTCTTTTTGTTATCCGCCCTATTTCTTTCTTTTTTCATTTTGGAATTTTCATTTAATTTTTGCTTTCTTTCCATTTCCTTTACCCCTTTCTTTTCATTTTATTTCTATATTTCTTTCTTTTTTTCTTTCTTATTTGCTTCTTTTCTTTTCTTTTTTTTTATCCTTTTCTTTGTATTCTTTCATTCTTACTTTCTTTCTATTTTCTTTCTTTTCATCTTTCTTTCTTTTCCTTTTCTGTCTCTTCCTTCTTTTCATAATGACGTCATTTTCTTTCTCTCTTTCTTCCTATTTTTTTCCTTCTTTTCTTTTCACGTTCTTTTCGCTTTTCTTTTATTTCCGTGTTCTTCATATTTGTTTCTTTTATCATACTTTCTTTCTTGCTTTCTTTCTTTTTCTTTCTCTCTCTATCTTGATTTCTTTCTTTCGTTTTGTAACTGTTCCCTTTTTATTTATTTCTTCCCATTTTGTTTCTTCATTTGTTTAGAATTCATTTGTTTTCTTTTTCTTTTCTTTTTGCCTTTTGTTCTTTTTTTGTTTCTTTATAAATAGAAAAAGAACAAAAGCCAAATGCTAAAGACCTTTTAATTGCGAAAGACAGATACCCGACTATAACGTCATAAGTTTATAGTTGCATCGTTAACTTTTGCAGCCATTACATCTCTTACAAAAGCAATCACCATCTCCTCCTCGTGTTCTAAGCACAATTTTCCTAATCAGTTCTTTTCAATGCCACTTCGTCAACTCTTTTATGATTTCGTTCTATTCTTCCATTAAATGTAAATCCTCTTATTATTTTTCTTGTTGCAACTCTGCCTTTTTTGGTTATCGATTTTACAACACGTTGATCGATTTTACAACATGTTCGTCTTATTGGTTTATTTAATGTTGAATTTAATACAGTGTCGCATGTGAGAAGCGAACTCACTATTAAAGGTCAACAAACAGTCTAGACTGCCATTACCCTACTTCAAGGCGCCATCTTATTTTTGTTACTTTTTATCAAAATAATCGGGACCAATACGCACTTCATGAGTACTAATGTTTTCTTATTAGTATTACACTATTTTATTATTGGTTACGCGATGTTGGTTGATTTTATGACATGTCAACAATTATTGAGTCATTTAATGTTCAATTCTGTGTGTTACAGCCGCTGAGGGTCGAAAAATGGCGAACCAGGTGTCACGTGTGCAACAGACGAAACACTTTTAAAAGGAAACGGCAGAAAACCAAAGAAGTTTTTATAGTAAATGAAAAAGATTTTATTTTAATTTTGATTTAGTCGATGGATAAAACGATGAAAACACTTCAAAATAACTTCAGTCGAGAGATGCTGGATTTTGTGGTATAGTTTACATGTCTGGTCAGCGAAGGGTAGTAAAAGGACTGCATTGAAGTAGGTTTCGGCAACAACTGACTTAGCCGGAGGACAAGCTTAATTTTTGGGGGCCAACCAACGAATACGAATACCCAGATGAAAGACCTCAACTGCTAATATCATCTGCCCACATCAAATGTGTGAAGTAAATGACCCAGAACTCGGAGAAGCTTCATTCGTAAAATTAGATTCTCTTAACACAGACAGGTTAGACTCGATAGCCGTTATTTCACCAGGAGGCATTAGGTCTGACGCTTTTTTTTTTATAATTTGATTTGAATGAATTTTTCATCATCAGTCCTTCTTTTTCGTTCTTTTATCATTCATCAAAATATTTTTATTATCTTCTTCATTTGTCGCCTTTTCTCTTTTTTCTTATTCTTTATCGCGTTCTTTTTTGTTCTGTTTCTTTCTTCTTTTTTTTTCATTCGTTCTTTCATTTATTTTTTCTTTCTTTCATTCATTCTTTTTCTTTCATTCATTCTTTTTCCTTTCGTTGTTATTTCATTGATTCATTCTTTCATTCTTTTATTCTTTCTTTAATACATTGTTTATTTCTTTCATTCTTTCATTTATGCGTTCTTTCCTTCATTTTTCTTTCTTTCTTTCATTCATTCTTTTTCTTTTCTTACTTTCATTCATTCCTGTTCTTTCATTCATTCTTTTTTCCTTTCTTTATTTTTTCATGATTCTTTCATTCATTTTTCTTTCATTAATTCTTTCTTTCATTCACTCATTTATCCTTTATTCATTTATATTTTTTTTGTTTCTTTCATTCATTCATTCATTCATTCTTTCTTTCTTTCTCTCATTCATTCATTCATTAAATTCTTTGTTTCATTCTTTCTTTCTCTCTTTCATTCTTTTTTCATTCATTATTTTTTCATTGATTCATTCATTCTTTAACGACGCATATATTGCAATAGTATTTAAGTGTTTTAAAAAAGTGTTTATTTTAAGTTTTAAAAAAAATTCTAGATATGTCGTCCGAACGGTAAATGCTTATATAAGATATATAGAATGTCACAATGAAGATTAAAGGGTTTAAATCAACTCACTTCCTGCTTAAAGTTATTCGACCCCGATTACAACTCTGAACGATTAATGATCCCTTGAACGTTTCTAGTCGCTTAAGAAAGCATAACCGCCCACCTTGAGAATCATAGTCTTAGAATGAAACAAGGCTACAATTATGGAACATTCAGTGAGAATCGAACTTACTACAGTAATAATGATCTGTGGGATTAACCCGACGCCGAGAGCATCATTTCGTGGAATAACGTGAAATGTCTCTGTTGAAATTCGAACTCGGTTTGGTAATACTGCTTCCCGTTAAGCCCCACTATCTCGCCGGAGAAGATATGCTTTTTTTTTTTTATATATATATATATATATATAAGGTTGGTGCAAAAATAATGACGTTTTTTTTACGTATTTTTAAGGTCAAAAAACGTCATTATTTTTGCACCAACCTAATATTTAGGTAAATGAGACTTTTTTTTTTTATAACAATAGCAACAATTCCTGCTTTCAAAAGACGAGAAAGGGTGAATAGACTAGAGTTTAAAATAAAGTAATAAAAAAGAACAGTTTAAAAGAACTATATCAGAACAATAGAGAAACAGTAAGAAGAAACAAAATGATGCTGATGAAAGAAGGTGGACGAAGTTGCATTGTTTTGATCGCCTTGGATGTTTGTTGAATTATACATCTTAAACCAATGGTTCCCAAAGTTTGTTTTTTTATTTATTTTTGCCCTTGGCCAGCCTAAGCATCTCTAACATCTTGATGCCCCCTCCCCTGTGGCATATAATTCTTATTATTCAAAAAGTGAACATTCACGTGGAGGAAGCCCAAAAGGCTATTGACTCGGGCGAAACAAGCTCCCAAATAATATGGCATCCACAAAAAGAGAAAAATAAAAGGACACTAGGTATTTAAGTGTTTAAAATAAGTACTGAGGAAGAAACTACAAAGAAATTGTTAATAAAATCATATATATGCATAATGACGAATGTATAGAGATTTTCCAAGCGTAGCTTAGATGTGGCACAAGGCCGAAAATATGTGGCACCAAGTGAGGATCGAGCTCACTACTCAGTCTTAATGGTTCTAGCGAGACAGGCTTGCTAGCCATTACGCCACGTTGAGGTGCCCTTTATAGTGATTTTCCAAACCTAGCTTAGATGTGGCACAAGGCCGAAAATATGGGGTACCCAGTGAGGATCGAACTCACTACCCTGTCGCAATTGTTCTAGCAAGACAAGCTTGCTAACCGTTACTTGCCTCGAGGTGCCCTAGATGATACATGTATATACATGCACACAAATAGTTTTATGCATGCATACACTGTATATACGCCGTATGTATTAATTCGCACACACACACTCATACTCACACAGACTCACTAGAAAAAAATTCACCGTTAATAACTCATTCTCAAATTGTTCCCTCTTAAAAATTAAATTGCGCACCGGCGCTCCGTGAGGCGTACGGCCCATATTGGGGACCATGGAGCTAGATCTAGAGTCGAGTGAAAAAAAAAAAAAAGAAAGAATGAAAATTTTTAGAACGCACAAAAGAATGATAGCTGCGAAATTGAAGGGGGGTGGAGAATAGACATCGGGGACAGACAAAACGCACAAACAGTACGACTAGCAATGAAGATGTACCAGCAGCAAGGAGTCATACCTTGACTCAGACAGGCATTTAATTTCAGCTGTTTGTAAAAGTATTCTTCGGAAGTTATTCAACTTTGAAAATTGGTAGAGTCATTGAAAAACACACGAAAAAATAGATTTCATATATATATATATATATATATATATATATATATATATATATATATATATATATCCCTTCCTCCTCCTTTAGTCCCGTAGACTCCACTGACGAGTACCGGGCCATAGAACTCAACAAAACACTAGGCGTTGCTGTTACTGTTTCTATAGTAAGTAAGAAGTTACTACTAACCCCATGCCCAAACGGCTTTGTAGCCGGTTTTACGCTTACAGTATCCGGTGTTCCCAAGTGGTCTCCTGATGGGGGACCGACACTACTTAACTTCGGTGATCAAACGAGAACCGGTGTTTCAACGTCGTTTGACGATAAGCTGAAAATGTTTTTGCTGAGTGCACGCGTCTGAGTAGATATCTTCGTTGATTTGCAAATAGTCAAATTAACGTCTACCGGTCTAGATCAACGAAATTCTTCTTTAAGAAGATGTAGACAAATATAATGACTTTTGATTATCTTGAGTGGTTGATGTTAATTCAGTAGTAAATAAACAAGGATGTCTACTAAAGCACGTATTCTTTGAAAAAAATTAACAGACTAAAAAATTGCTATATATATATATATATATATATATATATATATATATTATCTTCGTTAAGTTTTTTAGAGTGTGTATGCTGGTAAACGAAATAAACACTGTTTATAAACGAAGTGTCTACCCAGATACGGGTATCCACTAAAAATAACTCTTGAAGTAATATATATATATATATATATATATATATATCCGTCCTGGGTATAACGATAGACTACATGCGAATCCAGGGTAAAACGATAAATTACGCCCAACAGCAAACAGATCATGAGGTCTTGAGGAGCGTGGAACCACCTCTTAATTGCTGGTGTTCCCAGGTCCACTCCGACCCGGAGTGTTAGCACCTGTTAGGGTTTCAGCTATGGGCAAATATTTAACCCCGAAACGGAGGTAAAAAGCATTATGAAAGTGTAAAAATAGGTTTTAATATCAGAAATACTTTGTAACAAATTATTACCAGAAATAAAGGTTTGAAGAAAAAAAACTATTACCAGAAATACGTTTTTGAAAAAAATATTACCAGCTATACATTTTTCAGGCAGAAAATATTACCAGAAATAGATTTTTGACAAAACAAAATATTACCAGGAAAGAAAAACTTGTCGGCATTAAATAACCCATTGATGTTGATATGCTGTAAAACAAAACAAACATACATACATATATATATATATATATATATATATATATATATATATATATATATATATATATATATACCTGTGTGTGTATGTGTGTTTGTGTTGTTATTATGGAACAATAAAAACTAATGGCAATAAAAATATACTCAACAAACTCAATAACAATATCAACTATCAACAACAATAACAATCACAATGAAAATAACCATCAACGAAGTAATACCATCAAAGGTAATTGTAGAAAGAAAGAAAATTGCCCACTTAATAAGTACTTAACCAATAACATAATATACAAAGCTACCGTAACTAATACGGACGTAATATTTTATATAGGTGCTACAGAATAAAAACATCTAAAATAAAAACATTATAGCAACAAAATGTCTTCTGACAAAAAATATGCCATAACCCTTTCAAAATAGATCTGGACCCAAAAGGAAAACAATGTTCCCACCAAAATCAAATGGGAAATTATATAAAGGACATCCCTATACAGCATTAACAGCAAAATTTCTCAAAATAACCTTGACTTAAGAAAATCACAGAACATTCGAGAAAAGGAATTGCCCTAAAAAACTAAAAAAAAAAAAAATATATATAGTTTTGACTGTGATATCGAAAATTTCATTGTTACACTATTTTTGATACTCAGAAAGAGAAAAAGAAGGAAAAGGCATAGAGCCACAGTGTAAGGCGACAAGAAAATGATGAAAAGAAATAACCACGACATTTGACGCATAGGCATATATGCACGCATACATATGCATCCATACGTGCATACAGACAAATAAAAAATCAACCTGACACTAATAATAAGAGCATCCGAACTAGCACATGAATTAATTACAAACTTATGCAGCATATCTCCACTCAATCATGTTTTGTTGAATAATCTAGACATATTATGCCGATTTATTTTTTTTATTTCAATCCTCACAAATTCACGGAACAATTTCTTAGTGCTGTTACAAAACTGAATAAGAAAAACGCCGTAGTTTTGTTTATTTCTTCTATTTTCCCAAATACTCATCCCGCATTAACTTCAGCGGTGAATTGCTAAGACAAAAATTATTGTAATTACTAGTGGGGAATTTTTTCGTAAATGCGCATGAACGCGCTCCTTTACAGTCAATTTCTGTCAGTTATGGACCATGCGTGATACGCGCTTGGGCGATCATATATCTTTCGATACATGACTGACGAGACAGATGTTTTCCAGCAGTAGGTTGACATTTCTTTCTGCGGTAGACCAGTTGCCATCCAAGGTCTGTCTTGCTATTTACCCATAGCTGGTGTGGAGAAGAAGAGGAGGATTCATACCTTTCCCAAGGGTATTAGTACGTAAGTGAATTTAATGAATTCGACTGGAATTCCGCTATCCATTACTCTACCGTGCCTCCTCAATTTACGTTAAGGACATATAATGGAGGTAACTTGGTTTAAATTTGGAGTAAAACGTAGCCGTACTTCACTATTAACAACTGACTTATATCACTACTCGTGGATATAGCAGTACAACGGTAGATAACATAAAAAATAACACAAAACAAAGAACTACCAACTCTCTATGCCTCTTAGAGAATGAAATACTGACCAAACAGCCACAGTTTACAGACCAAGTTGACTTGAAAATTAAAACAGTCTGCAGAGAAACATAGTGTTATGGAATCTTACCCATAATAATAATAATGGACTATTCCATACTTATTAAATTCTGTGCCTGAGTCAGTCGTTCAAGTCGAGTCAAGAGTCGAGTAAGAGGCAGTCCGAAACAGAGTCGCGTTCAGACAATTACTGCAAGACATTGGAATAGTGATACTGGTCGAGATTACATTGTTCTCTCTACTAAACCTGATTGTTCATACTAACACTTCTACTTCTCTGTATATATTCCTGTTTGTAATATATCTGTGTTATTCCATACCTGTGTTCGAGTTCTTCTTTCTTTGTTCTACCTTGGACTATCACCGTGGTACAAGGAACCGGACCATAACACATAGAAAGATAGAGGTGACAATCGTACAAATAATTTAGAATACTTACGATAACCCATATGTTGCTCTCAGACCTTGCTCGCACTGTATGGAGCGTTGAAGATGGTCACGTGATATCTGTATATTTTGTAGACCAGACTGGAAAGTAAGGAAGTTTTATATCTCAAGAATCACCGATGCTGAGAACATGAATTTTTACCTGGTTATAAGTGTTGTTAATAGAGACAAATTAGCACAATCGGAAAAGATAATCACAACTGAACATTAGAAATTGACATTATAATGTTCGAATAACTCGTAAGACACATCCGAAATAGACTATGCATGAAAACTACTTAAAGGTGTAAACTAGTCAAGTGGCTAAGAACAATGTTTCACCTGTTTTTTTTTTTTGTTTTTTTTTTTTTGCAAAGAAAGTGGTACCAAGATAAACAGCCGCGAAAAAATTTCCCAAGGAGTTTTTACTTTTTGCAGGATATAAAATTCCGCTTCCAATGATATGAAACATGTCTTGGCAACATTTTTTCCGGATATAACTTATAGTTACTCTAAATCGGCCAGACCATATGGAATAATTACCTTTTGAGAAGTATATCTTCTTTTCTTTAAGCTGAAAGAAAAAATGAACACTGAAATATTTTGGGCCAGCTTATAGTAATAATATCTCATTACAAAAATTCGAACAAACACCCAAAATGGAATCTTATGCATGCCAGACAGGTTGCGTAAAGTATGTCAGTCGTAATTCGCCATATTGCTTCATTCGACAGCCATTGTTGTGAGATTAAGCTAAAAATATACAATTTTATCTTTCACGCGCCGTAAAGCAAATGTCATTTCTTTTTCGTCAACAAAAGTATTTTTTATTTGAATCAATTTTCTTTCATAGATATTTGCGATTTTCTTCACTGAGTTAAGGTTTACAGTTATCAATCTCTCTTTCTCTGTCTATTTATATGTTTGTCTATCTTACTTTCTCTCTTTTGTCCCATCTATCTCAGTCTGTCCATATCTATCTATCTATCTATCTATCTATCTATCTATCTATCTGTTTGTATGTGATTAAATAAGAAACAACTAGGGAAACCTTTTATTTAGCTTCATCAGAAATTTGAATGATATACAGATATAATTCAGCTTTTAAATTCTATGTTGTGTTGTTTTCATTGGTTGTGTAGATGTCGCATGTATATTGGCGTTAGTGTTTATGTTTGTATCAGTTTTTAAGTTTTCTGTTTTTGTTTTCATTGGGTGATATAAAAATAAACACCAGGCCAGCATACACCTAGCATCTACACAACCAATGGAAACAACACAACATAGAATTTAAAAACTGAAATATATCATTCCACTTTCAAAATTTCTGATGAAGCTAAATAATTAGTGAAACATGTCAAATGTATAAGGATTTCCAAGATGTTCTTTATTTATCATTCTGTCGGATTGTCTCTATATTTTCTACTCATTTTACATTCTATGACCATTAAATACGGAGACTAGATTGAAAAGGAAGTAGTCTCTGATGAGATTTGAACTCTATCCCAATATTCTAAGGAGTCTATATGACATAGATAATACCATTACTAACTTGGGGTGTACTCCTAAGGAAATATATTCAATTGTAGTTGTTAGCAACTTTATTTCTATGTCTGACTATCTCTCTTGTTTCTATCTATCTATCTATCTATCTATCTATCTATCTATCTATCTATCTATCTATCTATCTATCTATATGTTCCAGTCTGTTCCTATCTATCTATCTATCTATCTATCTATCTATCTATCTATCTATCTATCTATGTACAGAGTGCCCCACAAAAGACATGAAATTTTAGATTTTCTATACGATGAAAAAAATTAACTAACATATAAAAAATAACAGTTTTAGTTTGAACACCACATTAAATATTTATGTTTTTGTTATGCTTTAAACTACTAAAAGTCTATCCTTTGCTTTTCTTTGAAATAAATATCTATCTATCTATCTATCTATCTATCTATCTATCCCAGTCTGTTCATATCTATCTATCTATCTATCTATCTATCTATCTATCTATCTATCTAAGTTTGTTCATTTTCTATCTATCTCTTTTTTTGGTCTTTGATTAAATAAGGAACAATTAAGAAAACCTTTGAAAATTTTACATATTTTGTTATTTGTTTAGCTTCGTTAGAAATTTTGGGACGTGGAATAATGTCTATTTGTTTCAGTTTTTAAAAATTCTACGTTGTTTTATATTTTGCAAACCTTCATTTACCATCTTTTTTTTTCTTTTTTCTTTCATTTTTTTTTTTTTTCAAAGACAACAAAAGTATTTTCCTTTTTATTCAAGTTGTTGGCATAACTCTTTTCGACTCTCCTCTCTAAATTGTAACTTTCCGATGCCATTCTCTCTATTTCACTTCTCTTTCTCTCTTTTTCTATGCCTATTCACCTCACCATCTCTTTTGTGCGTGTCTCTCCGTCTGATTTCTTGTCTCTTTTATGGATAGTGAAAAGGTCGAGTTCAAACGTGTCAGTGTATCGAGACGCTAAAGCGAGGTCAAGTGAACGAAACATTGACATTTCTGCATGTATTTGTATACGAAGGCATTAAGCATTTATTCCTCATCCTAACACGAGCGCACACACTCATGTACGTACCTCCAAAAATTCGCTAAAATAAAAGAAAAATGCCCAAAACATAATAAATTAATTATCGTCTAAATTATCCTGTTATTATTAAGAGGAAAATCCAAAGGATCTTACGATGTAAAATTTGTTTTTATCCTGGAAATTTAGGTTGAAAATTTTGTTTTCTGACGTTAACGCGGTACCATAAATTTGTATGGGAAATTTTAGTATCGTTTTGCGGTGGAAATCGCAATGATTTGGTAATTCTTCGTAATTCTTACAAAATTCAAACAATTGTTGGCTAAAACATTTAAAACTTATTTAGAAATGAATGCAATTATTTTTAATCGTCTCTTTTTTTTTTAGAAAATTGTAGTAATTTTTCTTTATATCTGTTAAAGTCCCCTAATTATAATAATCGAAATCTTTTGGTCAAACAGAACCCCAAGTTACAGAATATACGCTCAGAATCGTAAATTCAAAAAAGACATTGAATTAGAAAAAATTTTAATTGTTTTTATATAAAAAATATATTATGGGCACTGTGGTCTTAAATTTTTTTTTCGGGTAATATTGAATTGTTTTCTTTCTTTTTAATTTTTAATTAGAAAATTTAAATTTTTTATTAATTTGTAGGGGTCAAGTTATGTTGTTAATAAATCAAAACGAACTTTACATTTGGCCTTGTCACAATTGTGCTACGGTTAGTAAATCACTATATATGTATATATGAAGAAAAATATACGGAAAAAAAAAAAACAAACAAAAATCCTAATATGCAATTATGCTGTTTTAATGTTAATATAATGTCAAAGTCGGATGTTTCGGTCTAGTAGATCATCTTCAGGACATATTCATAAAACATAATTAAAATTAGACTATATTTAATTCAACATGAAAAGACGATGAACATAAGAGTAAGACTTTTCATGCTTAATTTTCTTCATACTGTCGGATCTATATCCATATATTTGCTTACATATGTGTATATATATATGTATGTATGTAATTTCAATAATATATATATAAATGAAAAAGCCCACTACAATACAACGACACCATGTATTTTAAAATATTTATTTTTTGCCAAGTATTCTTTTTAATTATATGACACAAACTTAATTTTCCCGGAAATCAGGCTATTAATAACACATCAAAGACCTCTCCATTTTAGAGAGATAATTCCCTGTGTTATTTTAACGCAAAAGTAAATCATATTTGTTTCAATTCAGATCATTTAAACTTTAAATCAGCAATTTTTTTTTCAAATAATGTGTCAGAAATGTACATTTTATTTTTTAATAAAGAAAATGAGAGAGACGAATTTTATCGATTTTGCTGAGCAGGAAAAAATTACAAACAATTTGGATACGTTTTGAAATACACAAAAGTATTTTATTCATTGGGAATATTAAATTTAATCTAGTAGCTTAGAAGTAAAATTAAAATTCATTTAATTTGAATACACACACACACACATA
>OZ010590.1:54550927-54590927 GCA_963932145.1 Acanthosepion lycidas
ATAATATCCTCATCAATAAACAGGCAAGGTGTATTTTTTAAATATTTTTTTAGAAAGTGATTTTTTTCAGTATGTTCTTTAAAAAGTGAATGGACAGCGGAAATAGCGGACGGAGATAAACTGATAAGAGCCATAAGGGTTAAGAAAATTGTGGAGATAAATAATCCCCTATGTCCTGAAAAAATGCATCGCAGAAGAAGAATGCATCCCAAATATTCAGACGAAATACATTCCTTAGTTCTTCCATTTTAGACTTTGACAATTAAGACCCGCCATGCCATATACAAGAAACATTTTTATATCCCTCTCAGGTCTTTCTTAAAACAACTATTAGGTTGGTGCAAAAATAATGACGTAATAATGTCGTCAGAAAAATAAAAAATACGTCAAAAAACGACATTATCACGTCATTATTTTTGCACCAACCTAATATTTTGTGGAAGATTCCGGCGGGAGTGCTTTCCCGATTACAACCACTTCAAATCTAGAACCGACCGTTATCCGACACATCTTCATAACCTGCATACAACAACATCATTCAATAAACCTCTACATTGAGTGGCTCTTGACGTTTGGAATGGGTGGTCATTTGGTAAAAAGAATCTTATTATATCGAAGTAGTTTGTCCTTTTTATTACTCGCTGTTTTTATAACGCACTAAAGTTTGTAAAACTCTACTATACTGAACAGTTGTGAAAAATTTGAGTTTTAGTCCGAGTGGTTGAAATCAAATACCGTATCCATTTCAACGACTCATACCTTCGACCTTGTGTCACAATTGTGCTACGATTAGTAAATCATTATATATGTGTATATGTATGTATGTATGTATGTATGTATGTATGTAATTTCAATAAATTACAAAGGTGATATTAGGTTGGTGCAAAAATAATGTCGTTTTTTGACGTTAAAAACGACATTATTTTTTTACCAACCTAATATATTTTTACACACAAATATTTATGATTCAAAATTATCTCCTTCTCTGACAATGCACTTAATTCCTTGTTGAATATGAATATAATTTATATAGACCGAACAACATCCAGTAAATATTTCACATTTAAATTCAACAAAGAATTACGAATTTTCTTAACTATCCTTTTTGTATATATATATATATATATATATATATATATATATATATATATATATATATATATACATGTTTGTGTATACCAGTCGAGTATAGACATTAACATATATATATATATATATATATATATATATATAGCACTACAAAGAAATCTCAAAATGCTAAAAACGGCAGTTAATTGCTGTAACCTCCTGAAGAGTGGATTGAACAATTACACAAAAGTAATCTACGAAACTCTAGTGTCGAGGTGCTGAATATGACATGAATGAGCTAAGTGACATATATATATATATATATATATATATATATATATATATATATATATATATATATATATATATATATATATATATATATGTATCGTATTCATCCATATCTACTACTGTTTGATGACAAGATGACATTAATTTGATTAGTTCGGTTAGGAAAGATTTGAAAAAGTACCGAGACCCTACAGACACTAAAGTGACTCAATTGTAAATGTGTATCACTGGAGGTAGTTAACTGCTGCTGGTCATATTCGTATAGTACTGATGAGGATGATAATGCTGCCTTATTTTCCTAGGTTTAAAATTGTTTTAAAAGGACGGTCGTTAGCAAGAGCAACCCGTGATGCAGGTTGCTAACTAGAGACGTCTGGGAAGTGTTTTAACCGATACACAAATCAGGAGGATTTTATTGAAATTAGTTAAAGACGTATTCCAGAATCTAAACAAAATATTAAAGAAGGAAAAATTTCTTTAAAATAAACTAATGACGGCTGAACTGCCAGTTAATATAAATATTCCTATAAGATAGTGAATACTAGACACTGAAAGATGAAGAGAAGATGTGAGGCAACAGAAGGATACTAAGTATACCATAAACAGAACATGTGAGCAACAAGTAAGTTTTAAGGAAAATGGTAACAAAAAGGAAAATTTAGTTTAGAATCAAAAATAGACTGTCGAAATTTCTGTTACACATAACGAGGAAAGACAACTTAGAGAATTTGACGCTTACAGTGCATAGTATAGACAAAAATAGCAGAGGCAAATAGCGCATGGCCTACTTAATAATCTTGTATAAATGAATGGTAGAACATGGACTGGGACGAATATTGCTTAGCGTTACAAAAGATAGGAAGTGTGGAGAGCCACGATCGCAAACTTCCTAGAAGGGCACAGTATAAGGAAGAAGAAAAAATGAAAAATTCTAAGGCAAGTTGTAGCAATTTTTGACCAGTCACCAAACAAATATGAGGTTTAGCGTTATAGAATGGTACGCTCTTTTGATTAATTTAATTCTAGATATTTTTCTCAAACTGTTTCTTTCCTAAGGTCAAAAATAAAATAGCACTTGTTCGAAAAAATCGTTTCGTTCTCGGGGAAATATGCAGCATTTAATGCCATACATAGCGGTTCAGCACTCTAGCGAAATTGTTCTGTTTCTTTAGATTTTACTTTTTGGGGAAGGCAATTTTTGTATTTCCCTTTGTCATAGTACATCCCAGACGGTTGAATCTGACGTCTCAATTGTGTAGCTCTCATGTTGGGATGTCCTACATGCCGACAATCAAACACTGTATCTTCTTACAATTGGGGGTTAATCCTTTCTTCCCGATTTCGTTTACTACATTATCTCTGAGTATTTGTTACTTTTCCTTTCCGTATCTATCATCAACATAGTGTTCTCTATGTATGTTAAGAGTGTATCCCCCAATCATAAATCCTCGTATGATTTCGAGTCAGCTTACCGTAGAAAAATAGTTATCAAGTCAATTTCGTAGACCATTCCTTTTATCCTTTCTCTATTGTTTATTAATGACATAACAGCTGCTAGAAAACGATCGTTTTCTTAATGAACTAAACATACCTAATGTTATCAAATAATCTAAACGATCTTTTTTTTAACGCAGATCGACCATTCGCGCTTGATTGGAGTATTGCTGCCATATGTGGTCTGGAGCCCCTTCTGTTTGTCTCAAGGTCCTTGATAAAATCCAGAGACGGATATGCAATGTGATTGGCCGTGGTCTGCCATCTCGTCTGCGGTCGCTCTCTCGCGGGCATGCCATCGCCTCCGTCTGTCTTTTTTGCAAATGCTTTCACGGAAACTGCTCCGATCGGCTGTTTTCGCTGGTTCCCAGATTTCATGGGTTTGGGCGTTCAACTGGGCTGGCATCTCGCTCTCACCCTTTCACTGTCGAAACTGTTGAATGTGGCCGTCTTTTTTGCTCTAATGGCTTCATATGTCGCACTTCTCGCTTGTGGAGCTCCCTCCCCTTTTCTTGTTTCCCTGATAGCTATAATCCCCAACTATTCAAATGTAATGTCAATCGACGTCTCCAGATGCCTTGAACTATCCCTTATCCTTCTCTTCATCCTTTCCTCTATCACTCCTCTTTGCTCTCGCTTCAACTCTCTGTAAGCCCTTGCGTGCTAGTGGCTTCTCGCCTTGCTTGGGCTGAAACGCTTAAAAAAATAATAGTATGGTACGGTGGAGAGACGAGTTTGAATTCTACTCGAATCCATTACATTAACTTACATGCTAATACCCTTGGGAAATGTATGAATCCACTTCTTTTCCTCCCAGCTATGGGTAAATAATAGGACAGATCGAGTTGCCTTGGATGGCAACTGGTCTACCGCAGAAAGAAATGGCAACCTACTGCGGGGAAAAATCTGCCTAGTCAGTCATGTATCGAAAGATACATGATCACCTAAGCGTGTACCCTGCATGGGTGATAACTGACTGAGTATGGATCACTAAGTCCGTAACCTGACACATTTGGTATCTTAATTTTTATCTGACTTATTTCTAGGGTAATGCTCAGTATTTGTCGTTAATAACCAATCTTTGGTTTAAGTGCATTAACAAAGAAGACGGTGGCATTAAAAATAAATATTTGTTGTGTAAATTAAATGTATTTATCGGTAGATTACAGACTTCTATCAATAGGAGCCTACATATATGAAACAGGTAGATATGTTTTGCAAACTATATCAACAATGAGAATTTTAATATACATAAATTCACCTTGAACCGGACATACACCAATACCCGCACAGTTTTGTGCAATATTCCTTTGGACACTCACATTTCTCTTGTTTTTTTTTTCCCGCCCAAACAACGCCCGGCTTCCCCTTTCACTCCTACACATTCAGTCCAACCTATTTTCTCTTACTACCATATTCAACAAGACAGTTGAAAAATAAATTGTGTCCCTTCTTTCGCTGATTAGATAGCAAAGGGAGCGTAAAGAATGCGTTTCATGACTGTCTTGATGAGGTTTCGTCATCATTCAGAATGTGGCCTTTGACTCCCTCCAGGCAGATATCTGATCTCGTCGACATGACACTCCGCCATCGACCAACCCGACCTCCTACTTGATTAGGGCGGCGGCAGCGGTAGTGGTGTTGTCTACATAGATGGGGAGTGTCTCTTTCTCTTTCTATCGAATATTTATTAACAAGTTTTATTAGCTTCGCTCGACCCAGTAAAGAAGGACGAAATTGGAGGCCATATTGGATTGGAGACATATTTTCGTGTTTGATGGTCGTCAAAAACGTGTCACCCCGAGGGTTTTCGCACCGACCCTGTGTACAAAAGAAAGAATTTTTGATGATGATGTTCACAGCAGGATAGCCTTCCTAATGGAAACTTTGGCGCGACACAATCTTTCTTCTTTCATATTCTACACGGCAATAAATTGTATAAGTTCGCTTATATATTTCGATACATTTATCTATCAATCTGGTTCACAAGCAGATAGGTAGATATATAGATATGAACAGACTGAGATAGATAGATAGATAGATAGATAGATAGATAGATAGATAGATAGGAAGAGATGCAGAAAATTTACCGACCCGATTCATTTGCTAAAATCTAACTAAATAAGCAACCTTCAAAATTTTTGCGGAGGATATCTTTCTTGTTGGGTCAACAACTTTTCCTGTTAATTTGTAAATATGTTTTCTTTCATTCATTCAATCTTTCTTTTTACACACACACACACACACACACACACACACACACACACATATATATATATATATATATATATATATATATATATATTTGTTACTTCAAGAGTTATTTTTAGTGGATGCCCGTATCTGGGTAGATACTCCGTTTTTACAGTGTTTATTTCGTTTACCAGCCTACACACACTAAAAAACTTAACGAAGATAATATATATATATATATATATATATATATATATATATATATATATATATATATGCCAATTTTTTCAGTCCGTTAATATTTTTCAAGAAAAAGTTATTTTTTACATGTATATATTATTAGGTTGGTGCAAAAATAATGACGTACTAATGTCGTTTTTTGACGTATTCTTTAACGTCAAAAAACGACATTATTACGTCATTATTTTTGCACCAACTTAATATATATATATATTAGTTTATATATACGACGATCGCAATTGGGCTATACGGAATAAATTCCAGTCGCCAACAATTACTATTCTTAAAAGAGTGCTCAATACAGAGTAGAGCGAATATAATTATTTATTTAAAAATTATAACATAAATATGTTATAATATAAAATCACTACAAAAATTTTGTTTTAACACCTTTGGTGTCATATCAAGTGATCATGTTGAATGTAGATTGTAGAATTCTACAATCAACATTCAACGTCATCGCTTATTATAACATATTTATGTCATAATTTTAAAATAAATCATTTTATATATATATATATATATATATATATATATATATATATATATATGTAGGATACACGATGTTTCCCTATGCTTCCATTGGCTCGATATCGTCTGTGAGTGTTATATTCTCCAAGCCTTCTTTCCTCTATGTGTTCCAGAATTTTCGACAACCGCTTTCTGATTCTATGTATATGTGGCCTTTCTGTTTCAATTTTCCTTAAAACTTCCTCGTCGCTCACATGTTTCGTCCATGTTAAACTTCATCTCTGAAAAAATTGTCTAGCATCTAACGTCATACATAGCAGTTCAGCACTTTAATGAAATTGTCATGTTTTTTTTTTTTGTTTTTTGTTTTTTGGTGGGGAGGCATTTTCACTGCATCACTACACCTTCGTTTTTCTGTGTTGCATTTTTGTAGTTCTTCCTAGAGAGATTCTGACGTCTCCATTCTATAGCTTCCGTGTCGGGATGCCATACATAAATATAAAAGTGAACATTGAAGTCAGCACTCAGAGGCGATAGGCTAGACGCAATCAGGCTGCGAGTGTTGGATTTTTCTCGACTATTTATATCAGTGGTGCATTGTGGGTAATCTATTCTAGCGGTTATTTTGGCAGGAGTGGCTTGCTTATTTATTTGGGTTAATTTATTTGAGTTGTTTTTATTTTCATTTTTTATTTTATATATTTATTTATTCTTTTAGGTTTTCGATGTTTCATTAAAGTAGTAAAAAATTTGGGGGGGGATTTATTTAGGTCGCTTATTTAATAGTTTGTTTTGCTCTGGGATGATAAAGCTATTTATTCGTCCAATTTTTGGATTGATTACCGTAGTCTATTCTGCTATTTTGGCGGGGACAGTTTTTAATTTGTTTATTATTTTTACTTGTTTTTGCTTATTTATGTTTATTTTTATTAGTTCTAACGGTTATTTTAACGGGAGCGGTTTGTTAATTTATTGATTTATTTGGATTAATTTTTACTTATTTTTCCTTATTTATTTGCTTATTTTTTAATTTGTATATCTTTATTTACTCTATTCTTACGATTTTTTTTATCGTTATATAGCAGTTCTAGCTATTTTCTCGTCTAATTTTTGGATTGACTCTTGTAGTCTATTCTAACGGTTATTGGTTTGTTAATTTGTTTATTGTCTACTTTATTTATTTGGATTATTTTTACTTTATTTTATGTATTTATTTTATATTTTTATTTGTTTTATTTCGTCTATTCTAACGGGAGTGGTTTGTTAATTTGTTTTTTATTTGGTTGGGTTAATTTATTTTACTTGTTTTTTTTATATTATTTTGTTTCGATTTTTAAGTAACGTAATAAAAATTTGTTTTCATGTCTGCATTTTCAGATGCATTCAGATCGTTTTAGTAATTTATTTTGGTCTGTGAAGGTAATAAGAGCTATTTTTTCCTCCATCTAGCATGAAACAGCCGGTCACCTCCGAGTGTTTTCAATGTTCACTTATATATATATATATATATATATATATATATATATATATATATATATATATATATATATATATAGATAGATAGATAGATAGATAGATGTATGCTTATTCGCTTATTCTACGCTTATGATAATTAATTATTCACCAACTCGTTTACATGTGGTTCCGAAATATCCCCAACAACAAAAGAGTTTTTAAAAGATTCAGATATCAATGACATAAACACAGTTATCGACTTGACTTTTGTAAGTAAAAACAAAGTCTATATAACTCTGCAAAAATTCAGAAATTGCGTTGCGACTGTAGTTATGCTATGAACACGACCAAAATTCTAACTCGATAAAGAATCAATATTTTTCGATTCTGACAAATGTCAAAACGTGAAAGTTCAATGAATAACGATCTGTAAATATTATTCCTCAAAAATTGTTTCCTTATATTTTTTAAGACTTGACCAATCTATTTAAGTAGCGCCAAAAATGTTAACAGAAAATAGTCATCAACATGATAACCAGAGGAATTCACAATCACTTGCCTAAACAAATAGCATTGAAATCTGCATTAACACCAGGCCATCTCTTTCAACTTCCTCAATCTCCAGCGGCACCTCTTGTCAGTTATCTGGACTTCATCTCTTAGGAAATAATGTGCTGACTTCTTTCTTCGCCTTGCCAGATTTTTTTATTTATCTTGTTTTTATAGATTTCTTACGGTCTTCAATTCTGCATCCTCACCTTATTCCTATTCAAGATTTAACTTTTGTCTGGGTTTCATCACATATCACTTATGTTGAATGCCAACCTACTCCGTCTGTCCGTCTGTCTCTAAAATACGAAGCATATTAGAATTTATGAAGGCTGCCAATGTGTGCATGCTTTTTAAAATTTTATTTTAATCTTATTACTGCTTATGCAATATTTATGTAAGCGTATTTAACTCAGGTCCGCCATCATTTGCACACTTTATCGTCAACACCTGTGGCATGCCAGTGACGTGGTATGTTTTTAAATAATAACCAGCAATGGATCACAGAACAAGAATGTGGATTCATTCTTTTCCCAATTGAATTTATTTTCTCGCACTTCTCACCTGTCGAACTGCGATCTCTTGCTTCCATGTCAGCTACAATCTTCAGAAATTTAAATGCAATTCACCATCTTCTGTCTTCTTAAATCCTTTTCTTTTATTTCCCTTTCTCCTCACTAAAGTCTTCTCATTCTCAACCACTCGCAGTAACTTGAATGTTAGTGTCATTATCGCCTTGCTTGGGGTGAATTGATTAAAAAAAAAAAATAATGATCCTCAGCCGAAATTCGAACTCGCTTCACCGATTCAGTTTTCCGTTCCGATAACCACTTCACACCACTCCTCTCTCTTTTTCTCTTTCTCTCTTTCTCCCCCCCTCTCTCTCTCTCTCTCTTTGTAGGTAAATAGATAGATATCCATGGGGAGGAGAATTTTTACCAGACTGGGAATAAATAGCAAAGCACAGAAATTCTCAAGCTTGAAATAAAACCTATGCCGAAGAAAATTATGATAAAGCTGAATTACCGCAAAGAAAATGTTCAACAGTCATAATAAAAGTCAGGAGATAACTTTTTGAAAGGTCAAGAGAGACATTTGTGATGATGGAGATGTTCTACTGACCTATTTCCATAAAGCATTTTTTTTTCCGAGGGATTTACTCTCAACTCTGTTCATGTTTTCCTCTTGTCTATACGTCCATGAGAGTAATCATTCCGACTTTACCATATTTAACCCCCCCCCAACCCTGTTAACAATGTCGATATTTTGATGGTAACGGTAATATTTGCCATTTCCTTATACAGAAACATTCGGCATTCATTGACCGAATGACGCGCTTCATACATATTTTAAATAAGTATCACCCCATGCAAGGCAGAAACACCACTAAGACACAAGGTGTTACAGGGTGTGGAAGAATTAGGAACAGAAACATTAATAATGAGCGGAAAAAGAAAAGAGTAATCAGGAGAATAGTAGATAGCAATTGACATTGCATTTAGATTTTTGAAGATTAATCTTGGCAGGAAAGCATAGAACCGGAAGGGAGTTCCACAAGCAAGAAGTGCAAAAAAAAAAAAAACTGTTAGCATAGAACTTACGGCTATATCTAGCCAGCTCAACTGTAAATTGATGAAATCTCAGCACCAGTCTAGTACTATGCTTAAATTCAAAATGTCTAGTTATCGTAGCGAAAAGCTCTTTCGAAAAATTACCACGAAAGTACTTACAAGCACAAAGAGGCAACCTTATGGCGGTGGGAAAGTGACTGAAGCCGAAATCAAGACTAATAATATTTTAAGACAATTTTATGTTAATACATTCTTTTTATAGATAGAAAATATTTAAGTAAATGCTCTGTTATAATAAACAATATTAATAACATTTACCGGCCTGAATGTCCGAGAAATCTTCATAGAAAATATGCGTCCTCCGACAAGAATCGGACCTGTATCCTATACAGAACCGTCATATAGCCTGACGTGCTTTTACCGATTGAGCCATAGAGGATCGTTCGATGAGCAAGGTCGGTTTTACTGCTTTTAAACTACAATCTCCCATGAATCTCTCACGTACATTCACATCTGCTCAATGTGTATACAAATGTAAACAAATGACCTCAATCATTATGAAATAGACGAAGTCCGACAATTATTTTAAAACATTTTTATGTTTATACATTCTTTTTATAGATACAAATATTTAAGTAAATGATATGTTTATAATAAAGAGTATTAATAACATTTACCGGCCTGAATGTCCGAGAAATCTTCATAGAAAATATTCGTCCTCCGACAGGAATCGATATGACGGTTCCGTACAGGATACAGGTTCGATTCCTGTAAAAAAAAAATTCTAGACAGTCGTTGGAAATAGACTGGAAGAATATATATATAGATGTTACTCCGCTCAAGATAGTCTTCGTTTTCACCGGGCTAAAACAAAATGTACTTCAAACCATTGAGGCTTGCACAGCATCCTGCTAATAGGCCAGATCTCTTTCACTGTCAAAATAAGGAGTGAGAGAATTCAACTCAGAACTAATTTCAACTCGGAATTAATTTCAGCTCGGAATTAATTTCAACTCGGAATTAATTTCAACTCGGAATTAATATCAACTCGGAATTAATTTCACTCGGAACTAATTTCACCTCGATTTAAAAACCCTGACACTAACACCTAACCCCTAACCCTAACCCTTAGCTCCGAGATGAAATTAGTTCCGAGTTTAAATTAGTTCCGAGTTGAAATTAATTTTGCATCCCAAAATAAGTCCCGTAAAAAGCGCGTTTGACCATGTATAACAGTGTTAGTCTTCGAGTATATACATTTTTATTCACTAATTTCCTCTTAAGAAAAAGAAGCCGTCCTCTTTCCTCGAAGAACGCTGTAAAATGTATCAATGGTTGGGTGGTTAAAACGTCAGCTGTTCATCCATGTATAATGAAAACTGATTATTGAGAATAACATTAATATTAACAATTTATTTCCCTGCAAAACATCGTCAATTATTGTCGGTCAGAGTTTCCGTTTGGACTACCCCAGAGCCTTCTGTCCGAAACATGGATTTTAAATTCTTGTCTACGACGTCTGAGAGAAACTTACGCTTGTAAAACCTGTTGTCGCTGATCTATCACTCAAACCTGTATTCGGCGACCACAGCACGTCTATAAATGATCTGGATTGGTGCACATGTTACACACGTGACCGGGGTTCAAATATCACCATGGTCGATTTGTTAAGGAGGTGTCTTCTTGATAATACTGTCTTGGAAAACGATCACAGAGTGGGAAGAGCCTAGAAAGCATAGCACGAGTTGATCCAAGCTTCCTGAGTGAAATTACTTAGACGAAATTGTTCAGAAACCCTCGATGACTGCGCTAGCGCGAAATCATGTCATCGTGACCGTGGGTTTCAGCAAAACGGAGTTGTTGAAATAATGATCACACTAGTTTATATGCTCTATCCCCAAAACTGTAACTAAGGTCCAATGAACATAGTCGCAATATGAACCGAATGTTGGGTATGTGGACGTTAAAGATTCACTATCTGCCTGAATAGATATTATCTAGCCACTCTATCAGATGGGTAGATTGAAAATGCCCTGTCGGCCATTAAAATCTATGGACCGCAAACGTCGTTGCAACAAGAGAAAAAAAGGATGAGTCTATATGCTAATTTATTTAATTTTTGTCGTTATTTCAATATTTAAAGGAGGTGTGGATGGACAAACAGCGATCTCTAGAATGGAACAGATAAATAAATTCCAATCTCGTTCGGTACAGTTTGCTTTCATTTTGAACTAACGCCTCTGGGAAAGTCATAATTCTCTCCCATTTTCTCAGCTATGGAAAAATAAAAAAAAGTAGTTGGTTTACTTTAGACTTCCTTTTAAAAGCCACTCACTTTCGATAAAGGAAACTGTATGTTCGACAATTGTTCAAGTCAGAGATCTTTCTTTGTTGTTTGTGCAATATAACCCAGTGCTGCCTGTTGCACGCTATTCAAGTGGATACGCCCTTTTCCCAAAGAGGCGCAACGAAGAGGAAATAGTCGACCTGGAACCGCGATGATATCACAGAGCCCATAAGAAATATTCAAACCTTCAACGTTCGAACACTGTCATCATCCAGAACCCTCCTAATTATTTTTACAATGATTAAAAATTGTTTTACAGAAGAGTGAAAATCAATTGCTTTTATGTTATTGTCATATTGGACATAAATGAATGGAATTGTCCGTTCATATAAATATTCGGAGTTGAGCAGAGTTAGCATTAGGTCTTAGCCGCGCGCGCTAACCTTTTAGTATTTGTCGAACTCTCTGCCTTCGAGCAGAGAAGAACCCAGATGAGGCTATGCGGAAGGGAAGTCTCGTCTGGGGAGTTAGACAAATCCGACTCCGTTATTACGTGTTCTACGGGGAATTTATGCCCGGGCCTATGGGCTCGGAAAACTCACGTTAAACTGGCCTTGTGCCACATCCAGCTCTGTGGGGAGCACGGGTAAATACCAAGTTAGCATTATGTCTTAGCCGCGCATTAAGCTCTTAGTGCTTGTCGAACTCTCTGCCTCTGGGAAGAGAGGAACCCAGACGAGGCTATGCCGAATAGCAAAGTCTCGTCTGGGGAGGTAGACAAACCCGACCCCGTTATTACAGGGTCTACAGGGAATTTTTGCCTGGGCCTACGTTCTCGGCAAAAAACCACTTTAAACCGGCCTTGTGTCACATCCCGCTCTGTGGCTTGCTCTGGTAAATACCGAGTTGGCATTAGGTCAGTTGCTAAGTGTACCTTGCATGTAGTAAACCGTCTATATCATTACTTACCTACGAGTTTGTCTTCCTTATTTATTTCCCCCTGTTATCTCGAAAACACGAGATAAAACAGTCCTAAAAGTGAAAAGTTACTCACCTTGCTTTTTTTTTTTTTAGATTTACTTCATTACTCTATTTTGTTCAGAACACCAACATCATTATCATTATCATCAGTCCCATGGCAGGGTGTGGTAGGAGGAACACTGAGCGGCTGAGAACTTGACCAATTCATTTCATATATCTGGGTTGAAAGGCGTAGAGATATTCATTGATGCGTATCACGTCTTCGGCATGTAGACCCGACAGAGCCGACATCCAACTCAGGTTTTAAGGGAAACAGGGACAAAATGGACACTTATACTTACAATCAGAAAGAGACAGTTGACATTTCTGGTACATATATTGAGGAAAGTGGGCTTGGAGAATTTAACATTCACGGGACGAGTAGCAGAGTGAAACCATGAATAAACTACCTAACAAGTTTTTGTAAAAGTATGGCAGGGACTTGGAGGAACGATAAGGGGACAAATGATGACTAGAGCTACAAAGGGCGAGAAGTATATTGAAAGAAGAAGGAGGAGGAGGAGGAGGGGGGAAGAAGACGAAGGAGAAAGAAGAAGAAGAAGAACAACAACAACAACAAGATGATGATGATGATGATGATGATGATGAATTAATTTCGCAAGTATATTCTTTGAATTACGGTGGAGTAATGGATAGCGGCTCGGATTGAGGAATCTTGATTCGTGTCGAATCCATTACTATTCACTTACCTGCTAATACCCTTGGGAATGGTATGAATCCTCTTCTTCCTCCTCCCCTCCCAGCTATGGGTAAATAGCAGGACAGACCGGCTTCTATAGCCTTGGATGGCAACTGGTATATCACATAAAGAAACGACAACCTACTACGGGAAAAATCTGCCTCGTCAGTCATATATCAAAAAATACATGATCGCCTAGGCGTGTATGATACATGACACACAACTGACTGATGTCTCGGTGTTCAAAATTAAATCTCGTGATCCTGAATCCATCTCCAAGAGATCACTTTCCACTTGTATTGATAGGTCAACGACACATATTATTGTCTGCATGGATGCCTAACAGAACTTAGCCATTTCTAGATGATCCACCATAATATAAGACATCGTGTGACATAACTTATCTTCCCAACACTACAATCTGAGCATATGTTACGTTTTATCATTGGCGTTTTTGGTGGGAAGAAAATAAATAATTACCTTCGTGTCCGTTCAGTCAGCTTCTAACATATCTGTCTGAAGCTTTGCCTGATCTACGACCTTACACACTTCTGGCTCTTCATGGCGGTTTCTTGGGCCCTTAAAGAGAGTGCTGACAGTTCGAAGGTGCGGGGTTGATACAATGAATAACCTTACAACACCATTTACCATTGCTTTCGCTGACGTGAGGAATCCTCCAGACCCCAAAACCTATATCAACGACCCTTTCTTTTTGCACTCCATCAAAAAAAAAAAAAAAAAAAAAAAAAAAAAACGTAAAAAAAAGGTTGTTCCATCAGCATGCATATGTCATTTTTAAGGTTCACAACTAATTTGTTCTATTTAGAGGTCAGATTCACACAGTCTCCTGCATATTTGCGTTCAGTGACGTAAACAATTGGAAAGGTTGAATGTAGATATTTAGTAAGCTTACGTTGGTCCTGAATCCCAGCAACTGCATGGCTGGGAGAAGCATTATGTTGAGTCAGGCTTTCAAATGAGCAGAGTCAGCTTACTTTGGAAATCAGCACCTATTTCTGGCCACATTCTTAAATGGGTAACAGTCTTCCTAATTTCCATGGAATCCTTCAAAAAGGTAATTACGATAGAAAGTATGTTTATCTAATCTTAGCAAAAAAAAAAGAAAAAAAAAAACGAAAAAAAAAAGAAGAAGCTACTTCGATACCTGTAAAATCCACATTCGAAATCCTGCTTTCTCACCTGATTTTCAACATCTGGCAACCGGACACAAATCAGATTTTCGAGAGTTTTTTTCTTTACATTATTTAATAGCTGGGGGTGGAGAAAAGACGAATTCAGACCTTTCCCAAGGTATTTCCGTGTAACAAACACAACTGGAATTGGAACTCGACTCTCTGATTAACAATTCCGAGCTAGCATCACATCCAAGCTTACAGCACCAGGTATTCTGAAAACGGTCACCCATCCAGGCACTGACCATGCTTGACAGTGATCGTAAGGGAACCGATGTTTCAACGTCGTATGGCTGTAAGCCACCTTGCAAAATAGGTCCAAGACAATTTTTATTCAGTACTCAATAAATTATCGTATCTTTAAAATTTGAAATCTTTTCATATTTAGTTCGCTTATTTTATTTATTTATCTATCTGTCTATCTATCTATCTATCTATCTATCTATCTATCTATCTATCTATCTGTCCCTGTTCCTTATCTATCTATCTATCTATCTATCTGTCTGTCTATTCATATCTATTTTTTCTATATTTCTGAAATGACATATTGTAACTATTTATACTTTTGTTCGCTTATTTTATCTATCTATCTATCTATCTATCTATCTATCTATCTATCTATCTATCTATCTATTCATATCGAAATTTTTCTATATTTCTGAGATGAGATATTGTAACTATTTACACTTACATTGTTCGGACTATTGTCCTCATCTTTACTGCCATATTCCCGACGTTTCGATCGTAGTACATTCCGACCTTTTTCAGGTGATATTTATTTGAATTTTTAACCGAACACTTTATTTAGTTCACGAAGGTAGATTGTTCTAATTCCACGTGCCATGCCTTTGCATATCTTAGTTTTAGTTTATTCCCCTTGATAACTCAACTCTTCAAGTTTTTGTTCCCTCACAGGGAATTGGACAGGTATTGAATTCTTTTTTTTTTTTTTTTTGATCAATCAACCAACGCTTTTATCCACTGGGTCATGTGTCCTTGAATAGGACGCAATGGTGTAAATATATCTAAGTTTGTTAATATGTATCTATACGACGAAATGGGTAAAGATCTACACGATTTCAACGGCCAAACCGTCGGGCCGGCGTAACTAAGACCTTGACAGACCAAGCTTTTGACATCGTGATGCAATCATAGGCTGCCAGTATAGGTTCTTGGTTATTCTGATATCATTCCCGAATATATCAAGGATGCTGAGCAGTTCGCATACTTTTTCGAAGTCCTTTGTGTAGTCTATGAAACATGGGTATACGTCTTAGGCTTAATTTCCTCCAAGCCGTTTTTAAACGACTTTTGGTTCACCCCGTATATTTTCAACTACGTTCATATCTATCTATTCCACACACACACGCCTGTCTCAATCCCCTTTGAGCCGCGAGGTAGGCTCTTCTAGCTTTGTGTGTGGACTACTCTGACGCACAAAGTTGTTCACTAAAATCAAATTCGAGCTAATGGCTTCGTCAAACTCTGATTTACAGCCATCTCCGCCACCGCTGCCAGGGAGGGAGTGAGGAATGGAATAAGGAGAGAGGATGACAATCTCGATGGCTGGATGCAAACGGGTGCTGACAATAGTAGGTGACAGTAGGTTGAATAGGGTTTGTGTTAAGGTTAAATTATAATTACGGTGTTTGTGTTATATTAAATTTATAACTAAATTTATTTAAATTTAATGTTTTCTTTTCAGATAGTTCAAAGAACCCATAATAGCAAACAATTTAAATAATGATGCAAGAAAATGGCTGTTATTAGGTTGGTGCAAAAAGAATGACGTAATAATGTCGTTTTTTGACGTTAAAAAATACGTCAAAAAACGACATTATTACGTCATTCTTTTTGCACCAACCCAATAAAAGAGCATTGGAAGTCTCAAAATGCTGAAACAGAACAAAATGGGTTTAAACATTTGGTACTCAAACTCCAAAGAGACAAACCATTTACTGCATTCGTCGCAAATTTGATCCCGCTGGCTCAATTTGTGATGCTCGCTAAAACTGGCCAACACAAAACAGTTTGCACAGAGGACCATAAGCAACTTGTTGCCGACGCATTTATCATTTACCGACTTTTGGTTCACTCCGTATATTTTCTATTACGTTCGTATCTATCTATTCCACACACACACACACACACGCGTGCATACACGTTTATGTACATTTTACTGATGCATTTGTTAGGTAAGGAAGAAATTTAGACCGTAAAAACAAACTAAGATCTTCACCTAGTCTTGTTTAGCGACGCTGTAGATTAGCAACTGCAAGTTGACATTCATATCGGGGCCTTTAGAGTGCTAGGTTTTCCCCCTATCACTAATGGTTACGTTAGATTAGAGTTAATTTAACTCTTAATCACTTCATCCTACCATTAAAATACGCTGTAAACTAGTACATGTTAGCTAATAAATGAAAATGAAAACTTAAACGAAAGCCTAGTACAATTTTACTGAAAGACAAGTAAAATAAAAGTTACAACTAATTCTGTTTAATTACATTAAAAAAAAAACTGTGTTAAATATATCTAGTTCTCTTTTCTCATTATGTATCCCGGAATTTCTATTTTCACTTTTAAGAACAATATGATTATTTTTGTTCGAGTTCCTTCTGCTACCTTTCAATAAATTTATTTTCATCCCCCACCGCGCTAATACAGGGTGTCCATAAAGTTCGTGTGCACTTTAAAAAATTTATATCTTTATTTGTATTTGCGATAGAAATAATCTGTAAAAAATGTTATAAAGTTTGATGTACCTAGCTAAAATAGCTAAAAAAAACAAATGTGATTTCAGGCATTACTGTAAATCAGTTGACAAATGTTTTCCGTGAACTGCAAAATCGTATTACCCTTTGTATTGCTAATGATGGAGGACATGTGGAAACTTAAATAAAATTTCAATAAAACCTTAAAAAATGTAGATTTACTTCTTTCTAATCCTTTTTACAAATTATTTCAATCGCAAATACAAATTTAAGTTATAATTTTTTTAAAGTACACACGAACTTTATGGACACGCTATATTATATTTCGTAGTAAAAATATCGCCGGCGCCTTTTACCTTCTTCGAGAGCATTGAACTTATCTTATTCTCATAGACAGTTCTGTACAACCTGAAAATAATTTTAAGACAAACGTGAGGTATCTACTGAATATGTCGAATCTTTGAGATTTTGCTAGCTAAATGTAATAAGAAATTGCCTGCTCACCAAATAAAATCGCTGACTTCAGTTGGTTTCATTGGGAAAAGTACTGGTTCGAAATTCAGCAATTTGTTCTCTGGTGCGAGAACATAGTCGAGGGCCCTCTTCCACTCCTCAGTCAACTTAATTACCGTACGTGACATACGCTTGTCCATAATGTCTCTTTCAATTCATAACTGACGAAGCAGAAGATTCGCCCCCCCCCAGTACGTTGCCGTTTCTTTCTGCGATAGACTATTTGCCAACCAAGGCTATAGGTCCCAGTCTCTCCTGCTATTCAACCCATAGCTAGGCGATAAGAAAGGGAATTATACATTTGCTAAGAATATTTGCGCGCAAGTGAATGCAACGAAGCCGACTGGAAGGCGAAATAGGATCCCTGAGTTCAGAAGTTCTTTTCGTTCCTATGTATTCGTATTTCCTCTTATATATATATATATATATATATATATATATATATATATATATATATATATAACCATATATAAGTATCGACCATCATAAAGACTGAAAAATAAAATTGACAAAGATTATTGTTTAAGGTTGACAGACACACATGTCTTAATTATTATTATTATTTTTTTTTTTACGAATTGGTCAAACCCAAACTTAAACAAAAACATTGTTTTCAATCGTTATTATTATGAACAATTGTCTTGTAAATGGAATTTTGAAAGCATTCTGAATGTAAAAATAAAGAAAAAAGTGTGCAAGACAATAAGAAACACTACCTGCCAAAGCTTCACAGGACTACATAAAATTACCTTGCGGTGGTTCTGACAGAAAATTGGAAAAACACAATTGTTTTTGCACGAAATCAATTTGAAAACACGATTAAGAGGCATCGAGAGAATGAAAGGGAGACAACTCATATCGAGTTATATTTATTATAAAACCCAGGTTGTTTGTGTATGTGTGTGTGTTCGTTTATGTATGGGATCGGATTTCCTACATTTTTCAACCGATTTCAACAAAACTTCACTTATTTTGTTTGGCAGGTAGTGTTTCTTATTGTCTTGCACACACACTTTTTTCTTTATTTTTACATTCAGAACGCTTTAAAAATTCTATTTACAAGACAATTGTTTATAATAAAATTCTATTCAATCGGTAGACTCATAACGATTGAAAACAATGTTTTTGTTTGAGTTTGGGTTTGACCAATTCGTAAAAAAAAAACAAAAACAAAAAAATCTCATTAAAACATGCGTGTCCGTCAACCTTAAACAATAATCTTTGTCAATTTTATTTTTCAGTGTTAATGATGGTCAATACTTGATCTATCTCTTACTGTTACATCCCCGGGCAGCGCCGGGCTCAACTGCTAGTATGTATATATGTATATATATATATATATATATATATATATATACATATATATATATATATATATATATATGAATAAAAATGACAATAGGAAAACTGGTAATTGCTGACGCGTTTCGTCCAATGTGGACTTTATTAAAGCAAAATACGAAAATGAAATTAAATGAACAAAGTAACTAATAAAAACAAAAACAGAATGTACCTAGCAACTGGAATGTAGAGAAACGCTATTTTCATATTTTTAACTGAAAAATAACGTCAGTAATTGTCACGTGTGGAGAATATTGTCATTATAACAGTGTTGATGTATTCAACCATTTTCTTTTGATTTTATGAATCTGTTGTGTATATTTGTTTGTTTCCTATTGTCATTTTTATTCATAAATATTGTCTCTCTACTGATTAATTCGGAGAAATTTTCATATTTATATATATATATATATATATATGGTATCAAAAATATCTTAGAAACTTGAGCTCCGAGTAGTAACCCTTTATAGCTGACACCGTTTTTTTCAGCGGCCAAACACATCTCGTATCGAATAGCACCTCAACAGTAACCAAATGAGAAGTGTAGGTGTCCGTACTAGAAAGTGGAAATGACAGAATTATTCAAGCGAGTTTATACGTGGTAAACCCCAGAAACACAAATAATTTAAAAAAAAAAAAAAAACTTTGTCTGAAAATTGATCTGTGTGAAACAAAATGGTAAACAGTGATTGTAAGCCGTTCGTAGAAAAAAGGGCTGATCGTGCAAACCTTGGAATATGCTTCTGCAAATTAGGATGTTACTCAGTTTCAGAAGTTTCTGTCTCAGCATGCTTGCGACATCTGTCGTGGAAGTTTTCTTATACAAAGCAGGACTTGCTAGTCCTAAAAAGATCTCATGATGGTAAGCAATCCCCAAGCAGACTACATTTGACAGCAATCTTAAACAAGTTACAAGAAATCTATATCAGTTTTGTGACAAAGTATGTGGGTCAGCAGCAGATCATAAGACTCACATGGGTGTGCATAAAACCGGATAAACTATAATATCACACACAAGTTTTTCGTTTTGTATATATACAGGAAAGCCTGAATAGGTCAAGGGGATATTTTGATTTACTTATGTATTCAGTTCCGCTCATTCTCAAATTAGGGAGATGGCTTTTTTTTCTGTATAAAGTAGCAGTCTCTATATATGTTATGTTAAATATCTGTAAATGGAGTAAAAAAAAAAATAATAATTGAAATAAAATAGTTATTAGAATAAAAATAAGTAACAGTGATTTTAGAATAAAATTTTTATGCCTTACTGAGAATTTAATTTTCAAGAATAAACAGATTAATAAATTTTAGAAAAATATATTTTTCTATTTCTTGTAAGATCCGAAACACCCTCGCCGCTACATACTGTACCGTTTCTTTCCCTATACACACAACGTTTATAGATAAACAAACACGTAAAATCGGTTAAAATTTGGCTCGCCTATCTGCGGTAGTTTCTCTTGTGTGGTCGTCTGGATAAGGGTACTTCGACTCGTTTATATCGGATGTCTCTCGGGTGTAGAGAAATTGCTTAACTACGAAATAAACAAGAAGAAAGAAACGAAAAAAAAAATAAAATGTTGAAAACTTGAATAATATATACAGGCTACGATGGGTAAATTGTCGCCATTTTATATTTTTAATTTCGTGTATACGCTTTGTTTTTGTCGACTGTACAGTATAGTAGGGTCAGTTGGGCACCGTCTGTGAGAAAAAAAGCACCATGACGCAATTCATTCCGCCAGAAATTTGGAAACGGCATGCTGTACTGCTTGACATTCGTAACATTTCAAAGAATTTGGATATCAATCTGAGAACAGTGCTGAGGATTCAGAAAGAGTAGTCTAATGGCGATTACGAAGGTGTTTGGAATGATCATTAGTGATGGCGACGTTACACCTCTGTTCATTTTCCCACATGGTCTCAGACTCATCACTGAGGCCTACATCATGCCTTGAGGGGGGAGTGCTTCCCTCGGTCTAAAGGGGACTGCTGGAAAACCCTATGCCTGACAATTGGATTCTTTGAGCAAGAGAGCAACATAACTCCTTGTAACATCAAAGATGACCTGAACGCAAGGATTATAGCAGCATTTATCAACTTAATGAAGGAGACCGTCCAGAAGAGTTGCAAGAGATTACGAATGGGAATTTTATTGAATAAACTTACTCTTTAGTATTTCAATGTATTTATGTGTAATTTTGGTAAATATATCTGTTAAAATCAGATGGCAGTGTTATTTTCATTTTTGCGTAATGTAAACAACAATTTATCTATCGTACCCTTTCTCTCTCTCTCTCTCTCTCTCTATATATATATATATATATATATATATATATATATATATATATATATATATTGTGATGTCAACGAACACTTGTTTTCTACTTTTGTAATGTCAACGAATACTCGTAGTCACTTTCGTAATGCTCATTGTAGTAGAGACTTTGTAATCGCAGTTACTACTATATTACGCCGTTGAATAATACTGGTGTCAAATGCTTTCGAACTCGCACAAATAGTACTTGCTCGATAATACTCGCTCGAACAGTAATCCGTATAGTCATCCGAATAGAGTAGTAGTACAGTGAATAGAGTAGAGAATATCGGTCCGATTAGTAATAGAGCATAGAATAGAAATGGTGAACGTATAGTAATAGAGGATAGAGTAGAAATAGCGATCAGTTAGACGTTACGCGACTTCCTACTTATACGTTTCTCCCATGGTCATGTTTTCCACTTAATTCAATAATGGGATCGCCTGAGTTTGTTTTTTGGCGACACTTTATTCGTATATATATATATATATATATATATATATATATATATATATATATATATATATATATATATTGAACAATAAAAGATATTAAAAAATTAAAATCTTCAGACACACTGGGTTGTAGATTAATATTCTTTCGTTTTTTTTATTATTATTATTTCATTTACATTCCTCGACTAGTTTCGTCCAAAATGGCCATCATCAGGAGAAGAAATATTTCTGCTTGCTGGTAGCAATGAACTACAGAAATGAATGTCTTGATGGAGAAAATGAACTTTTGTCTGTAGTTTTATATATATATATATATATATATATATATATATATATATATATATAGTGGGGAGAATACATATATATATATATATATATATATATATATATATATATATATATATATAAATATAAAAGTGAACATAGAAGTAAACACTTAGAGGCGACAGTCTGTTTCATGCTATATGCAATCGTCAGGCCACGTGTGCTGTTATTTTTCTCGGCCGAGAGCCGAGAAAAATAACAGCACACGTGGCCTGACGATTGCATATAGCATGAAACAGACTGTCGCCTCTAAGTGTTTACTTCTATGTTCACTTTTATATTTACACACGCTCTATCTCTGATATTGAGCACTTTATTCCATAAATATAGCACACCTTAAGACTATATTTCTTTATATATATATATATATATATATATATATATTTAGTGGGGAAACAAATATCCGTACACATACAAATTTGTAATTTATTGTATTTCCAACTAATGAATAAACATACTTTTCATATAATTATCTGTACACAGATGCACAATAACTAAATATGCATAGAAAACAATAAATTATTTAATAGAAATAAATCTCATTTATCTATTTTAATGGATGAAAAAATTATTTGTACAATGCAAAAAAGTATATAATCTTCATTTAATACTTTGTAGAATAGCCATTATTCACTTCTACAGCAACCAAACTCTTCTTGTAGTTCTCAATTAAAGATATTCAAATTTTAGTTGGTATTTTGTTCTTCACATATGGTCTTCAGATACAGGATGTTTGTTAGATTGGATTTAAATTTTCAAATAACGCCAGAGATTCCCGATTGGGTTTAAATCTGAGGACTGACTTGACCATTTCAGGATATTTACATTATTTTTAGCAAGCCTTTTCTTCGTAGATTTTGCAGTGTACTTACAATCATTATTTTGTTGGAAGATCCAATCAGGAGGAACTTCAAGTTTTTTTTAACCGAAAATATTAAATTTGATTCCAAAATATTTTAATATGCTGCAACATTCATTCTCCCATCTATTACTGGCATGTTGCCAGTACCTTTTGCAGAAAAACATTCCCAAGCCATGAAGCTGCCACCACCAAATTTCACTGTTGGAACATCGCCGTCTTTCCTCAAAATGTTTTCCTGTTTTTTAATTCACGACATACAAATTGATCAACGAGAATCGTTAAAAAAGTTTTTTGGTCTTTTGATTTTGTTATTGCTGTTGTTGTTTTTGTTGTTAATGATATTGTTGCTGTTATTGTTGTTTCTGATATTGTTGCTGTTGTTGCCGATGTTGCCGATGTTGCTGCTGTTGTTGTTTTTGTTGTTGTTTTAGCTTTCAGTTATGAATTATAATTGTGCTGACATATCTGAACTGAAAATTTCTAATCCACACTTTCCAGCCTTGATAGAGTTCAACGTCGTTTACGCGGCTTTCGGGTCAAAAAAATGATCTTCCACCCTGCAGACCCTTGGTCGCAGCCCCTTTTCCCATTATACGCTCGGTCGCTACTATATCCATGTGGCAATTAATTCCACCAGTCTAGACGTTTCCAGCTAAGAATAGCCAAGCTACGTCAACGGAGTACGGCCCCACCTCCGCTCACCCCGTCTTTTAAAAGGAAAGTTTCTCTCGGACGGCCTTTCCATCAAAACTGTTGCTTCATGGAACAGACTCCCACTGCGTGAATGCTTTCCAGAACACTAAAATGTTGACCAGTTCTTGTTAAGTGTCAGACATTATCTATCCCCCACAAAACCCTTACTTTCTACTTCCTACGCTTACATTCATATTACACATCCTTCAGTAACCCTCTAGCTTGAAGGGCTCTTGATACTTGTATTGAGTAAACACAAGTAGAAAAAAATCTCCTTCTATAGGTTATCGACCACACGCAGGGGACAGTCTATGGATTATTTAATGGCGGAATCTAAATATATTGAATCCAATGTCATGCCATGCTACAGATAAAACGTATATTTTACTATAAATAGGTGTTGCTGGATTTTTTTTTATATAAAAATGTATTGTTTTCATAGTGTTTTGTTTTTGTTTGGAGGTTCACTGTTTGCCTGTAGTTTGGACTGTAACAGATGATACCACTCCGGGTCAGGGTGGGCCTAGGAACAACAGCAAGTAAGAGGTGGTTCCTCACTCCTCAGAATCTCCAATCTCCCCATAAGAGGTTTTCTATTGGATTTAGTTTATCGACACACCCAGGATTCTTATCCGTAGGTCCATTCGTGTAGAATCTGATACAAAGTTGAAGTTTAAAGTAGGATTTCGACCAGCCGTCTAAAAATTGCTTATGTCCACTCGGTACTTTCCCTTTTAGGTACGCCTTAAGCACGATGTATCGAAGTATAGCTATTTGGGTCTCGAGTCTGAAATTTGTTTAACGTCAAAAGACCGACTGTGCTAGGTTAAGTGTACAGGATTAGAACACAGTCACGGAAAACTTATTTTTCGGGAAAATACTCCGGCTCTAATTGCTCCATTGCAGTATCCCTCTAGAAGTCCAGATCTGAATGTTATGGATTACTACATCTGGAGTATACTCCTAACTCACTTGCAAAACCGTCGTCGTGACATCGTCGATATTGATTCAGTGAAGTGGAACTTAACTGAAGCTTGGAATTAAATTCATCTTGACACTATGCGCAAAAGTCCTCCTGGTGACCACGTCTACAAATTTGTTGAACATTCAAGCAAACCTTTCGAACATTTATGGTGATTGTTCAGTTTGTGCATGAACCATGATAGCTAAATAAATTTCCTTCTGAATTTACCGCTTTTTACTGGGCACCCTGTACATACACATTAAAAATTCACCACAGCCGGAAGTTGTGCTGCCAATATTTAGAGCGAATGAAAGCTTTTAAAGTGTTTGTTTAATCAACGGCGTGTTTGCTTATATCAATGGAGTGTTTGCTTATATCAATGATATAACAGATTACATGAATAGATACTATCAAAATAATTTACAATGCAATTCTAACTTCATCTGACTCCCAATGTGTTTCTATACTAAACTATTTTTTGTAGTGCATTTCCATTGTAAATAATTTGTAGTGAATATCTTTTGTAAAATACTTTCCAATGGATTTCTCTCTATGCGTTTTATATCGTCTCTGTCACCAGGTCAGCATTTGCTGTATCACAGTCATTATATTGACTGACAGTTTAAAAGCAATGCTTGAAAAATTCAGCCTGTGAGATCAGATTATATAAGAGCTTTTATCTGTAACTAGCAGCATGGCCCGGCGTTGCCCGTGCTTGATTCAAAAATCGTACAACTCATACAGCAATCGCTATCACTTGACTTAAAATATTTTTGCCCTTCCTTCCCTTTAAAGGAGTGCCCTTTGCCGTGCTGATGTTGCTACATGCCTTACTTCTTGCCTATCTCACACTGCGATATTTTTCTAAGCTCTATACTAAATATTAAATCTGTTACGAAAAAAGAACCAAACAAAATGAACACAAAACGATCAACTTTAAAAAAAAGGACTCGTAACTGGAAAAACCGAATGAAAAAAGAATGTTAACTACAAATACTTTTTCACACCCACCCCAGTTCTGTGGAATCAGAATCAACGTTGAGTTTAAGCAAGCGAATGAGCCAATTGGAGTAAAGTGTCATGCAAATTTAAATTTTTCCCACTTGTGACAAATGCAGCTATCGATTATTTATTTGCATGCTAGCATCGTAGTTAACATTCGTGTCAGTCAGCTGTTGGCTCTCATGCTGGCCAGTACAAAATGGCCGCAAACTACATGAAAACTGCCGTAGAAGCATGAAAAATCGATTATTTCCACTATCGCTGGGAGTTGTGAAATGCAAAGTCAGTCTTGGCCTTTCCGATGACTTGGAGCATGTGCATGTAAATTTTGGTGCAAATCCGTCGAAAATTGCGGCCGTGCATTCGTTACACACACACACACACACACACACACACACACACACACACACACACACATCCTGCCTTTTATAGATAGAGATTAATTTGTTTGTTTAACGGCATATCAACACCATATGAGACATTTAATGCCAAAGTTTTATTTGGTGGGGGTATTTGAAATAATAAAAATGTTATTCTGCTTTCACAATTGAATACATGGTAGATGATACTCTGCTTTTGTTCATGTAAATGTTTATGTTGACATAATTACTAGAGGCGGTGATATGTGCGTTTTATGTTGTAATTTTGCTGAAGTTATATTTTGGAATACAATTTGATTTCTTTAAACGATTGTATGTATTAATTTCATGAAACGTTTTTTTCATGTTAGTCGGTTGGTTGGTTGGTTGGATGGTTTGTCGACTGATGTTGTTTAGCGGCATATAGATTATATAATGCTGAAATCTAAATATTTAAAACGCAATTCTAAGCCTTCAACTACAAGATATATTGTTGGTAATAAATGGATATTGTTGGTAATTTTTTAAATATATAAAAAGATATTGTTAGTATCTTTATATCCTCATAGGGTTTTGGTTTTGTTTGGGGGTTCACTATTTTGCCAATAGCTGGGACCCTAACAGGTGCTGCCACGCTGGGTAAGGGTGGACCTGGGAACAACAGCAATTAAAAGGTGGTTCCATGCTCAACAAAACTTCCAATCTCCCGATCAGAGTCCTTGCTATCGAATATAGGATTAATTTGGAACTAGTTTCTATAGAAAATACATATTGCCATGGGTCCTTACCTATAACTACAGAATGAACTCTTCATAACACTATGTATACTACGCCTCTCAAGAGAGAGGGTCGAATCAAGACGAACTTCTCGGCTTGACGGTCGAACTCTCTGCCTATGAGCACAGAGGAACCCGGACGAGGCTCCGCCGAAGGGCAGAGCCTCGTTCGGGGAGGTTGACCAACCCGATCCCGTTTATACGGGTTCTACGGGCATTTTTTGGCCGAGCCTACGGGCTCGGGAAACCCACGTTAAACTCGGCCTTGTGCCACATGCAACCCTCGTGGGGGAGTGGCGAGATATCGAACCGAGTCGAACCGACAGTAGTTCACTCCAAACAAGACTGAGAGTCATACTAACACCTTCCATATCTTGTATTATTATTTCGTGTAATATACTTTCGTTATTTCTACTCTTGTGTTCGTGTTGTTCTTCCTTGGTCCTAATCTGGACCATAACACTTATCAACAGAGTTATAAAGCAAATACATTTTTATACAGGATTATAGTAAAATCATTTGAAATGAATTTCTATAGCAAATTAATTTGCAATGAATTCCTTTAGTAAAGTAATTTGTAATATATTCCTATAGTAAAATAATTTGAAAGACATTACTATAGTAAAATCATCTGCAACGTATTCTTATAGTAAAAGAATTCAGAAATCATTACTATAATAAATTAATTTGCAATAAATTTCCATAATAATACATTCTTATAGCATAATAACTGGTAATGCATTTTTTGATTCATTCATTCATTTTCCACGGCTTATCAAACCATTACTGCTTATTTAACCCCAGCAAATGTTTTTAGACTTTAAGAATTTGTTCCTTGGACATAATAAAGATTTAGTGATACAAATCTTACTAATTAACCTATAGCTGGGGGAGAAGACGTAGATCAATACCTTTTCCAAGGGTAATTGCGCGTAAATGAATATAAGGAACCCGAGAATTGGAACTTGATTTTCCGATTAACAATTCCGAGCCATTATCATGATTACACCACACGCGCATCCAAGCTTATAACACCTGGTATTCGCAAGCGGTAATCCATCTAGGTAATAATGCTGTCTTGACGTTGCTTAACTTCAGTGATCTTACGGGAACCGGCGTTTGAACGTGATGTAACCGTAAACCCCTTAATGCATTTTTATAGTCAAATAATTTGCAATGCATTTTTAGTCAAATATTTTACAATGCATTACTCTAGTAAAATAACTACCAAGGAATTTTGTCATCAAAATGTTAACATTGAAATATATAGTAAAATAAATTGCAAGGAGATAACCTGTGAGGAACGAACTTGCAAGGTATAGATGTTGACATTAACATGTCAATCATTGTTCTACAGCAGGTACCGATATTTTGCAAGCTTGAAACTCGCGTTCCACCCTCAAGCCCATCTAAATCAGCATTGATCTCAGGTATTGTTCATGTATCGTTCTTCACTGGACCACATATTTTAAACCTTAGAATGGGGTCTTAAATCTTTGACATAGACACGAACGTATATCGACAGACAGACGGAAAATGTCTGCGGCGACTTCTTTAGGATATCATTTACTAGCAGTAGAGCCCGGCGTTGCCCGGGGATGTAACAGTAAGAGATAGATCAAGTATCGACCATCATAAAGACTGAAAAATAAAATTGACAAAGATTATTGTTTAAGGTTGATAGACACAAATGTCTTAATTATATTTTTTTTTTTTTACGAATTGGTCAAACCCAAACTCAAACATTGTTTTCAATCGTTATGAATCTACCGATTGAATAGAATTTTATTATAAAAAATTGTCTTGTAAATGGAATTTTTAAAGCGTTCTGAATGTAAAAATAAAGAAAAAAGTGTGTGTGCAAGACAATATGAAACACTACCTGCCAAAAAAAGTGAAGTTTTGTTGAAATCGGTTGAAAAATGTAGGAAATCCGATCCCATATATAAACGAACACACACACACACACACACACACACACAACCTGGGTTTTATAATAAGTATAACTCGATATGAGTTGTCCCTCTTTCATTCTCGTGATGCCTCTTAATCGTGTTTTCAAATTGATTTCGTGCAAAAACAATTGTGTTTTTCCAATTTTTGGCGCTGTCAGAACCACTGCAAGGTAATTTTACGTAGTCCTGTGAAGTTTTGTTGAAATCGGTTGAAAAATGTAGGAAATCCGATCCAATATATAAACGAACAGACACACACACACACACACAACCTGGGTTTTGTAATAAATATGATTTAAACATCGTTTGCTGAAGTCAATTTTATTTGAAACCAAGCCGCCACAAATATGTGTGGAGTGCAACGCTTATCGACGCAGAAAGTGAATTCAACAGGCCCTGTTCTTATTTTCGATCGATTGCGTTCACTTCGCATTAAGACCATTAGAAAAGGCATGAATCCATCTTTGTCCGGCTATGAGTTAAATAGGTAGACAGATTCGGCTGCCTTGACTTGCAGTAGCAACTAACCTCGGAGAAGGAAAACTTTGAATTGCAAACAAGCCTGAAGATTAATAGGCTACGTAAGACTATTTTAGCCGAGTGTTACTGCAGTGCGATAAAGAATTAAAGTATTTATGATGCAGTAGGACTATAATGTCTGTTACATTCCAAATAACCTTCTCTCGATTTGTTTTTTTACACTTTTCATATTAAGAAAATAATAATAATTTTTTTTAATATATGCTTTGGTTTACCAATGAGCAATTAGTAACATAAAAATAACACAAACTAATATTCATTCGTTTCTGGTAAGATCAATGTTGATTAGAAAGCCGGAAGAGAGTTCCACAAACGAGAATTGCGAGAGAAGAAACTGTTAGCATAGAACTTACGGTTACCCATAGCAATTTCAACTCTAAAATGATATCTTGATGCCAAGCTAGTCAAGTGTCATACATGATACATGCTTGGAAGATAATGTCATGGCTGACTAGGCAAAAGATTTTCCCGCAGTAGGTTGCCAATTTTTTTTTTTACCGTAGACTGAATGCGAAACAATGTTATAGGGTCCAGTATTCCCTGCCATTCAGCCTATATCTGGATGGTGAAGGGATGGATTCATATCTTTCCCGGTGTTATTTGTCCCTAGGTGAATGTCTATCGTCCTGAGAGGAATTCAAATTCGGCTTCCCAGTCTATTTATTCCGAGACGTTATCCAACACACCAAAGCGGCTACGCTTAAAGTCGAGATATCAAAGAGGAAAGTTCATCAAAACAATTACCATGAAAATATTTATAGAAAAGGAACAAGAGAGAGCTACATTATAGCAGTGGGGAAGTGTTACTGAAGCCGAGATACGAGGTCAAGACCGATAATATAGCAGATTCTTTGGATTTTTATCAAGAAATTTTAAATACATATCAGAAGCACCAGACATGATGTGACGGTGATATTAAATCATCGGATTAATTATCAACTTATAACTGTGTAAAATGCGTGAAAAAAAAAAACAACAAATTAAAAATCAGATCTTGTAAAACTGAAATAGATATTTTTGTTGTATTACATCGTAGCACATGAGTCACAATGATACATGATTTAAGGTTATCAAGATGGAGTTAAGAAGTCGTGCATTGTATCTTTTGCCATTTTTCTCATGTATTACGTTCTCGCATATGATGTCTCCCTGTCGCCTGGGGCTGTAAAATACGACGACTGCACCTCTGCAGAGAGGTAAAACACTCCCAATGAGGCATCCTGGGCATAACGATAAACTACATCCGCGTCCTGGGTAAGACGATAAACTACGTCCAGCAGCAAGGCCTCTGATCAGAAGGCTTTTAGGAGCGTGGAACCACCTCTTAATTGCTGGTGTTACCGGGTCCACCCTGACCCGGGGTGGTAGCACCTGTTAGGGCCCCAGCTATGGGCAAATAGTTAACCCCCAAAACTGAGGTAAAAACACTATGAAAGTGTAAAAATAGGTTTTAATACCAGAAATACTTTGTAAAAAATTGTTACCAGCAGTAAATTTTTGAAGAAAAAAAACTTACTAGCAATACATTTTTGAAAAAAAAAATATTGCCAACAATACATTTAAAAAATAAAAAAAATTACCAACAATACGTTTTTGAAAAAAAATATTACCATTTTTGGATAAAAATATTACCTGCTATACATTTTTGGGAAAAAAATATTACTAGCAATACGTTTTTTAAAAAAAAATTATTACCAGCAATACATTTTTGAAGGAAAAAAATTATTTCCAGCAATACATTTTTGAAGGAAAAATTTATTACCAGAAATAGAGTTTTGACAAAACAAAATATTACCAGCAATAAAAATTTTGTCGGCATTAAATAACCCATTGAGGTTGATATACCGTAAAACAAACCAAACTAAACTCGCATATAATGTGTCGGATTCACGATGATTCATGACTTTCTTCTATCAAAAGGGATTGAAGATTATCTATGATACTCTATCTTTTTCCTTTTATTAATCTGGTTAATTGTTGTATGAGATTTAACTAAACACAGCAACGAATTCATTAATTTTTTTTTTTTGTCAATATCGATTAAAGTAGGTTCATTTACGCGTAATTTTATAATTTGCTGTCCAACGGTTGTATTTCCTTTTTCAGATGGCCCAACAAAACCCTACTGCGTCCATGGCTTCGATTCCCGCAACCTCAAGACCATCGATGGTGTGCACTGGTCCGATCTTGTGTCCAATGAGGAACTCCGCCGGAAGACCGGTCAACCAAGCACCCACCACACCAAAGCTCAGCACCGTCTTTGCTGACTCGATCATGACCTAATGACCATCTTACCAGAATCATCTACCAGTTCAACCCACAATCTGCAAACTGGGGACGACCTTGCAGCAGACCACGCAGACATTGGAACGACTTCGTCCGCCAGGACCTCCAGCAGATTAATCTGGAGGATGTCCCGTCTCTCATCCAATGCCGTTAGAGCTAGAGAGACAAGATTGAAATCTTTTTGCTTAAAAGATAGATAGATAGATAGATAGATAGATAGATAGATAGATAGATATAAACAGTGTGTACATAAGAATCATGACTGGATGGTAGCCAGTTTCACGCGGCATTGCGAGCTTCAGATCATGTCTTCATCCTAAGAAAGTCTAACGCGCAAACTGAAGCGTAGAACTGACAGTCACCATGCGATTTTGATTTCTATGTTCACACTGTCTAGATCTATAAACGCACTACTGAGCACTATTACCGTATAAATACAGCAAATTTTAAGTAATATATATTTTCTTTCGAAAAAGGACGACAGAAATTTAAAGACCACAAGTCAGTAGCTGTATAGATTTTTAGGTGCAACTGAATATAAGTATTAGTTGAAGCAAGAAAAAATAATAAAACTCATTCTAAATTGCTATTGGGAGTTGATGAAAGTAACTGAAGTGCAAAGAAGCTAAAAAAAAGAAGCTGCTCCAATAAGAATGGTTGATTTTGCGCTTTGGTTTCGAACATCATCATTGCACTCCATGTGAAAGCTGGGGTTTCATATGCTAACTACTGCCACCAAAGATTAGATTTATAGCATTTATAACATTTTGAGCATTTACTTTTAAAGATCGTCTGAACAACATGTACAGAAATACCTAATTTTCGCAGGTTTTTGCTTACAAAATGACTTCCAAATTTTACTATTTCAAGAATAATCCAAATAAAATGGATATTTTTGTATTAGATACATTGAATGGAAAATATATCCAAACGAGAATTGTGATTATGAATAACCACAAGCAAAATATGCAATTTTTTACTGTATTCGATAATTTAAAAACAGTGTCAAAAATTGTAAAAGATTACAAAAAAGCTACTCAATGAATAAGATTTGTAAGGTAATAATTAATAAAAACAGAAAATAGATAAGTGTTTATAAACGCCATAATATTTCTGGGCAGAAATTATAAGACAAAATGGTTGAAAATTGTATAACTGTATAACATGTTACATCATAATATAGCTAAATTGTTCAGTATAACTTACCTTTGAAGTAAACGAGGCTCTTATTTGATGGCACAATGATTTAGTAATAATGTCTGCGAAAGGACCGGTCTATATCAATCCTCTTCCTACAAGCCTAAAAGTTCTTTTTAAACAGGGAACCACTGGGGCCCTGGAAAGTGTTACATAAGACATACTACAGCGTTTTTTGCAGGTACTGGACTATTTACTTGACGTGTGTCAATACATTTTTGAAGGAAAAAAAATTTATTTCCAGCAATACATTTTTGAAGGAATCATTGTGAAATCAGTTATAAAAATCTTCATCTCTTTGAATATCTTGTTCGGATTTCGAAATATAAATCTTTTATTGTTAAATACGAAGCCTATTTAATTTCGTTTGCTTGGGGCATGTAGTTACTGACATATTCAGATTTCAAATGATGTCAATTTTTTCTAGGGGAACCCTGTATTAATTTTTTTTCCCTCACCGGTAGCATGAAACTTCGAGTCGGTCTACCACCGAGGAAAAACGTATATTTGTTAATTTATATTTTATTTATTAATATATATATATATATGTATATGGGGCGTGAGTGTGAGAAAGTGAGGGAGAGAGAGAGAGATATGATAATCAGAGGGGTAAATAGATATTTACTTCAATATCGGGTTGGTGATTTTTTAACGTAATCTTGCAAAACGGAAAATAACGCAGATACTTTTTTTCCTAAGTTCACTTATTAAATATTGACAATGCTTGGATTTGTGAGTTTTGATTAAATTATTTGATTTTCTGTCATTTTAATAACAGTTATTAATTATGGACAATGTTTAGATATAATCACATTGCAAAAAAATTTTTTTTTTAAATTTTAGTCATATTATTTGATTTTCCAGAATATTTTTTATCGAAGATTTATAATTGCCAGTAAGCCAGCAATCGGCATATATTTCAGTATAAACAAAAGAAAATGATTACTTATATAATAGTATTCGATTGTTTATCATAAACTGACAAGATGGATACACACAAGACACCAAAATATAATGATATGCAAGAATTGATTCGCGCAGATTCTAGTCCTTAATAAATCAACCGAGTAATTTCTCTTTCTTTTTTTATTTCTTCCTTTTTCTTTTCGCCATTTTTCTCACTCACTCTTCCTTTCTGTCTCATTTCCAGTTATATCTTATTCTTTGTTTCTTTCTTTTTTGTTCCCTCGTTCTCTAATTTCCGCGCTTTCTTCGTCATTTTTAATTTTGTTTTTTTCTTTCTTTTTTAGTTCTATTTTTCTCTTTTTTGTTTGTTTTAATAGTTCCATCTTCCTTTCATTTTCTCTCTCGCTCTTTCTTTGTATCAGTTTCGTCCCTACCCTTCTTTCTTTCTTTCTTTCTTTCTCAGTTCTACTTTTCTCTTTTTTCTTTGTTTTCTTAGTTCCAACTTTTTTCTTTTCCTCTCACTTATTCTTTGTTTATGTTTCGTTTCTACTCTTCTTTCTTTCTTTCTTTCTTTCTTCCCTTCTTCCTTTCCCAGTTCTACTTTTCACTTTTTGTTTGTTTTATTAGTTTCACCTTTTTTTTTTCTCTCACTCATTCTCTGTCTCTATTCCGTTTCTTTCTTTCTTTCTCTTGCTTCGTTATTCCTTTCTCAGTTCTACTTTTCTTTGTTTTAGTAGTTCCAACTTTATCTTTTTTCTACCTTTCTTTCTTTCTTTCTTTCTTTCTTTCTTTCGTTCTTTCGTTCTTTTCTTTCTTTCTCAGATCTACTTTTCTTTTTTTTTGTTTGTTTTATTAGTTTAAACTTTCTTTTTTTCTCACTCATTCTTTGTGTTTCGTTTCTACCCTTCTTCCTTCCTTCCTTTCTTTCTTTCTTTCTTTCTTTCTTCCTTCCTTCCTTTCTTTCTTTCTTTCTTTCTTTCTTTCTTTCTTTCTTTCTTTCTTAGTTCTACTTTTCTCTTTTTCTGTTTGTTTTCTTTATTCCACGTTTTTTTATCACCTCCCGACACATTTTTCCTTCTTCCTATCTCGGTTCTTTCTTTCTTTCTTTCTTTCTTTTCTTTTCTTTTCTTTTCTTTTCACTCGCTTTAATCCCTGCTTAGCATAATGATTTTTTTTAAATGCTGTGCAAATTCTCCACATGATACAATTTTGGTCGTTGCCGCCGATATAACTTTCAATGGAATTCTATCGGAAAATCTCGAGTTGCAATATTCTATCTCTGATTATCCTGAGCAGGGTACTGATAGCATAACGCTGGGAAGATAGATAGAAAGAGCAGGATATGGTGAGAGCGATGCTGAGTAAGACTCTGTCGTGAGAGTTCATTTAACCTCAGCCCTTAATATTAGGTTGGTGTAAAAATAATGATGTAATAATGTCGTTTTTTGACGTCAAAAAAACGACATTATAACGTCATTATTTTTGCACGAACCTAATAGTTTAATTGAGAAAAATGTGATTTGACGCAGAGATTGATGTGAAAGGAACGTCGGGCGAAAGAGAAGCGAAAACGACGCCCCGCATAGATGATAACAATGTCATACGATCAACAAAACAGATACGGACTATTTACAAAAAGGGAAACCAAACGCAGGCAGAGGTTGCGTTTCAGTTTTGTATTTATAAGTTTTTCTCATCGTGCATTAAAATGACGAAGCTTATCCGTCTGATGTCTCGGGTGCATGAAAAACACACACACAAAATAAATTGAAAACGGAACGCAACTCTAGTCGTTAATTGTTACGACGAAGTAAGAGATTTGAACGCGTCATGGGAGGTTTCACAAGAATAAGGAAGCAGGCGTTGGTATTTACTTTGTGAGCTGATCCGAGAAACAGTGATTTGTTTTTGGATAAAAAAAGAAAATTAAAGATAATAATGTAAGGGACACAGATGTTAATTGATACTGAGGTTGCCAAAAAAAAATATATGAACAAGAGAATAACGTGATTTTAATATGGATGTGGGGGTAACGTAGGGGTATTCGTGCAGAAAATGGAACCCGCGGCCCGAGATCAATTTCCCAGCTAGTCTGTTGCCTTCACTTTCGCATGAATATCCTCGGCAAAGACATGAATCAGTCTCCCCTCCACAGAATTGCTAAAGGCACTTTCCGGTTATAGATACGGTTTTCTTGATGGAAAAGGGGTTACAGTTTGGATTCCTGTCGAGGGAACAATTTTTCTTTATTTTGTAAACGTACTGTGGCCGTTAATAACTAAGTATAACTCAAGACTTCAATGTTAAAATTGTTATATCGTACGTATGGACTATAATGAGTATACCCTAATCCCTATAAATACAGTGGAATATACTCTCTGTGGGGGGGGGGGATTAACTACTTACTATACGCCGCTGGCGAATCTTGTATGTTGTTGATGTTATAATGATTACCGTTCCATTTCCAAACTTCGTTTTGGTTATTCTTATTCAGTATCCTTTTCCTAGGTTACAGCAAAAATAAAACAGTATTTAATTACAACTGCAAATAAATACTTTACAAGAACAAAGTAAAAGTCAACCAAAACTTATTAACAATTTCAGTGAATACATTGTTAGTAGCACAGCTCGGCTTAACATCCGGTAAATCCTAAATCAAAACCTAAATCATCTACACACAATAATTCACACTAATTCGACTGGATAGTTACACTCAATAGTTACTCAATAATCACTCCAATCAGTAGCCTGACACTGTCATTTACACACCAGGGTGTCACGCTCGAACTTCGGTGTCGGTAGTTATTCATTTTCTTCCTCTATGACACTTTAGTAGGCCTTCTCAATATAAAGGCCGATTGTCATTGATTTCACTGTGTAATTTAAAAAAAAAATGAAGGATAGTAACTCAAATATGTGTAGCTATTATAAATGACGTTTATAATAACAATGTCGGATAAAAAATCCATTCAAGCATTACTGTTGTCTACGTTACGTATGCGAAACTGAAGCTAGTATTAGGTTGGTGCAAAAATAATGTCGTTTTTTGACGTTAAAAATACGTCAAAATACGACATTATTTTTGCACCAACCTAATAGATATGGATCTATGGAAGCCCCAAATAGAAAAAAAATGTGCATTCCTTAGGTAATTCAAACTGCGCTATCAACGCAGCCTTCCCGTTCAAATTGATAAAGAAACCTTTCAGCAGTTGAAACGGTTCCCCTTAGGTAAGAATGGATAACGGTTCGATCCCTGTTGGCGGCATAATATTTCTTTAGTATGCCTTCTGTTGTTATTAATTTAACTAAGAAGATAAAAAAGGGGTTAGTAATTCAAATAGGTTTATCTACTAAAAATAGCATTTATAGCAATAAAGTAATAATTTCGGATAAAATAATCCATTCACACACACACACACACACACATATATATATAAATATATATATATATGTGTGTGTGTGCGTGTGTGTGTGTGTGAGTATAGGGTGTATCAAAACTAATTTTACAAACTTTAGGTACTCGTTCCTTCGTTTTTGAGTTATTAAGTTTAAAGATAGTGTGTGGTAGATGGCGCTGTGCTGCCATATAGACTAGTTTACATACCAGGTTGTTTATAAAGATCAGCAAAGGTTGAATGACTCGGCCGCCTTCGGTCTGGAAATGCAATCTGATACAGCTGTGCAGCCTCGCGTCCATTAACATTGGTGCGGCCGTATGTAAAAAATCATATCTGCCTGCCCATGATTTGAATATCCTGCCATTGTTAAACGGAACACGTATCTGTTAATTCACTATTACACACGTTAAATGTTGAAGACAAACTAGCCACAAATGCACACAAATAACAAATGTAACTTAGTTTACATACCAACACAGCACTATAAACCTTCGTTAAACTTAACAACTCAAAAACGAAGAATTTGCGGACATATGTTTATAAGGACTTTGAGGAACCCGTCCCCAAAATTTGTAATAGTATTTTTGATAAATCTGTATATATATATATATATATATATATATATATTAGGTTGGTGCAAAAATAATGACGCAATAATGTCGTTTTTTGACGTTAAAAAATACGTCAAAAAACGACATTATTACGTCATTATTTTTGCACCAACCTAATATATATATATATATATATATATATATATATATATATATATATATATATATATTTAAGTTACGAGGAACTTGGTAAACCGTATGGGTAATTCCAAGGAGGATGAAATCATGAGAGCTCAATATGAATCCAGAGCTAATATTTAATGAAAAACAGACCACTCATTACAATAATTTATTTCACCAAAATCCTTTTAGTGTTGACTTCGATGTTCACTTTTATATTTATATTTACATACGCTCTATCTCTGATATCGACCACTTTATCCCATAAATACAGCACACCGTAAAAATATATTTCTTCATATATATATATATATATATATATATATATATATATATAATATTCTCCCATGTGCACTTTCCTTTCAATGTTAATTTATATTCTCATTAACGCTTTCAAAAATATCTGAAATGCATAATACCGTATCAATCTATACGCAATAGTCTTTAGTATTCTGTCAATGTATCTAGGGTGAATAGTTTCGATATTAAAATATTGCAATTAATTATCTCTTTTTAATGCGGTGTATTGTCTTTAAGTTTAAATTTAACATCCAGAAATTAGACGGTAATATCAAATTCAAAATCATTAAACATCTTGAATATTTTTTCATCACGGAATCAATAGTTTTATCTTTACTATTTTTAGTTATCCTTACACTGTATCTCTATCCGGCCCTTATTCTCCCTTGTCCCCTATTGTGCTGAACCAATGTTGCAGGAATAAACTTCTGAGCTCACAATTTTCTGCCCCGTCAAAAGCACTCATTGAGAATCAAAACTTTCACTTCCCCCGTCACCAAATCCTTCTATACTAAAATTTGTTGTTACAAATTATGGTTTATTGTTATTAAATAATACAGACTTACGGCAATGCTCAATTATTTGTATTGGTTAATCTGAGAAAACTACGTATTTAATGATTGAGTTGTTTTCTACGACTTACAATACTTAGAAAGTTTATTTAAAGCCAGAAAATATTTTTAAATTGTAAGAATTTTTTGATGATGGAAATAATAATGATTTAGTGATGCAAGTCTTACTAATTAACCCATAGCTGAGGGGAGAAGAGGTTGATGTATACCTTTCCAAATGGTATTTGCGAATAAGGGAATATAATGAAATCAGCTGAATTTGCTCTGTGATAACTTTATAATCCCAAACAAAGCTAGTAGCTATGTTCAACACTTTAGATAAAACTGAAGGAAAATATCGTTGATATCGTATTTCAAGAAGGTGTACATATTAGTATCTTGTTGAAGAATTCAGCATATCCGTCAGTTCGACACCATTTTCTTTCTTTAATAGACTTCTTGAGAAGATTATATATTTTGGATAATTATTTTACTCGCTTTACTCAGCTCTGTTTTTATGGATTTAATTTTCTGTATTCTGGTTTATTGACAAAAGACATTTTCTTTTCTTTTAATGTCCATAATGCCTCTTTAGTGAGCATATTCGTGCAATGTGTATAACGTTTCTTTAGAGAGAACTGCTTTTCACCTTATCGCCAATCTGTAATTTGGGGGAAATTGCTCTTGCTTTTGTATCAATAATTTTGATAGAACATTCAGGTGTCATTTGATAAAACTTAATTTCAACAATCATTATTTTTTGTATACTTCGGTGTTTCATTTACACACATTTCCAGATTTATCCTCTTTTACAAAAAATTAGCTGATTTTTTTATTAATCTGATATCGCCCTCCAACTTATTTTGAAAATTATTATTGATTTTAAATTTATCTTGCTTTTTTTTTTTTTTTTTGTAATACTGATTATAACTTCAATATGTGTCTATATTTATGAGAAATTGTAATAATTTACATTATTTACATTGTTCGGACTGTTGTCCTCATCGGTATTGTCAAGTTCACGACGTTTCTGCCATTGTACTCTCCGGCCTTCTTCAGGTGATTGGAATTTCGAACTGAATCCTTTATTTCGTCTACCAGAGTAGACTGTTCTACTTCCACGTGCCATGCTTCTTTCGAATGTCTCAGTTATCTCCTTTTAACTCAACTCTCTAAAGTCAGTTCGAGACAGAGTGGGTGTCTCGCAAATGAAACAATCGGTCAGTGTGCCGTGCGTGATACATGACTGACGAAGCAGTTTTTTTTTCCAGCAGTAGGTT
>OZ010590.1:54595927-54668427 GCA_963932145.1 Acanthosepion lycidas
AAAATAAAAGATATGGTACGACATGATGGCGATATACAAAAAACGCCTTCAACCACCGACCAATGAGCAGGATAAAAGTTATAAGGCAAATCAATAGAGTTATTTGAAAATTACGGTTCCCAATACTGCGTGACCCGAGGAAAAGTCGGTCAGCAAATAAAACAGAATGACTCAGTCAAACGAGAGAAGTAATTCAGTGGTGAATCGATGAAGGTTCAAGTCATATCTTCACTAGCAAGATGAGAAACCGAACAGCCACTAATAGAGATTGTTAGATAAAGACAGAGATTTATGAATAAAATTAAATTAAATTAAATGATGAATGAAAAATATAAAATAAATGAATAAAATGTAAAAAAGAAAAAAAATTAATGACAAAATTAATAAAAATGTAAAGATAAAATAGTGTGAAATATACAAAAAGATACAAAAAAATAAAGAAAAATGAAAAATATAAAAATATTAATGAATAAAATAAATAAAAAATAATTAAAGATAAATAAATTAAAAAAAATAAATAAATGAATAAAAATAAAACGTAAATAAATAAAAGGTAAATAAATATACTTGACTAGAAAATGATCATTTGAAATATACAAATAATTTAAATTCGTTTAAAATTTTGAAGATGGAAGTTACCTGAATGCATGAAACAGGCGAGAAGTGCGATAGAATAAATTGCTAGCACAGAACTTATGGTTCCATCTAGCCAATTCAACTGTAAAACGATGAGACCTAACTGGAAATCTAGTCGTGTGTTTACATTCATAAAATCTAAGTACCATAGAGGAAATTGCATCGGAGCAATTACAAGTAAAGAAAAGGCATAAAAAAGCGACATTATGACGGTGGAAAAATGAATGAAAACGGGATACCATGTTAGGACCAGTGACAGGATATCACGGGTTTGGGATTTTATCAAGAATCTCTAAATGTATATTACAAGCACCAGACCATAGAAGAATAGTAGATTAATTAAAATATAAATCAAAGTATCCAAGATTAAATTTCAGTTTATAAAGTTAATAACGTCGGGTTATTATTCTTTAATCCACAGTCAGTCTGAATTGTGTTTGGAATCAGGGATTAACGTTATTATATGCAGCGCGTTTAAATTCAATGTAAGTGGGATAACTGTTAAGGAATTCAATAAATTATATTGCAGCCTGATGAGCGGGTGATGTATCTGCAAAACGGTGTGTCTGAAGACAAAAGAACTGGTCTTTTGAACTTTTATCTATCTATTTATCACTCTAGAAAAATGATAAAACTATGAAAAAAACCAAACCTTGCACCAACGAAAAACGCATATATAAAAGAAAAAACGAGATATATAAACAGTCAGTTGCTGAGATCAATGACGAGTGGAAAGAGTGATTGCTGGAGGTTCTGTCTACGAAACTCTGGAGTGGGAATGCTGAAGATACCACTAATCAGCTAAGTGAAAAAATTTATACTTGTATTAATTCTCTCTCTCTCTCTCTCTCTCTCTCTATATATATATATATATATATATATATATATATATATATATATATATATATATATATATAGGAATTGGTAGGAGAAAAATGTACATATACGCACAAGCACGTACGTAAGTATATTTATTCCTCAGGTGTTATAAATACAGTGCTCAATGTTATGAAACAGAACTTCCCTTATATATATATATATATATATATATATATATATATATATATATATATATATATATATATATTACAAAAATGTTACATACGGACAAACAAGTACTCACGACAAAGATGCATTTTTGTTCCGATGCGAACGCATCTTGACAGCTGAAGAACAAAGATGGTTATAAAGGATTCTATTTAAAAATGCTACTGGTGAAACATCACTTTCTTTTATTCATTATTCAATTTTTTTCGTTCTCGTTACATTTGAATAATTAATATATATATATATATATATATATATATATATATATATATATATATATATATATATATATATATATATATATATTACTTCAAACGTTATTCTTAGGGATTTTTTTTAATCATTTCATCCCAAGAAAGAGGAATTAGTACTCACCTCTCCCATAAGCAATTCTGAGCCATTACTCATTACTCTGCTCGCATATACAAGCTTAGATCACCTGGTATTCCCAAGCGGTCACCCATCTAATTACTGTCCAGGCTCGACGTTGCTTGACTTCGGTGATGGTACGGGAACTGGTGTTTGAACCTGGTGTGGCCGTAAGCTTGGAGATGTATTGCTCAGGTTCTGAAGAAAAAGGCCAGTTGTGACAACAACAACAAAAAACAAACAAACAAACAAAAGGAATTGTATCAAAGATTCTTTATAGATAAAATACAATAAAATAAATCAAGCAAACGTTCTTTCTTCTTTGTCCACCGTGAAATACATTTGTTTGTTTTTTCAGATAATATTTCATCTTATCAATGTTAAAAAAATAAGATTAAATCGCTTTTATTATTTCATAATGTAGCTGTATGGCTACATTCGATTTCTGTTTGCCACTTACTCTTTATTGTCTCATCATTAAGGTGTTCCCGCTTTTGAAGTCCGAATTCAAATTTTGTAAAAAGCTTTATTTTCGATCTCCGCTGCTTGTTTTGTATGCGAAGAACGATCTGACTGTTGCGATAAAAAAAGAAAAAAACAAGATACAATATTAAGAATAAAGAATAAATAAGGATAATGCTTCATTTAAAAAATTTAAAGAGTTTAAGTCTATTAAATCTGTTTGTTAACCAGTCACAAAATTCATGAAAACAGGAATTTACTATCGGTAGCCATGACACTTTACTGATGATGGACGCAGAGGGAAAATTAAAAAAATCTCCTGGAGAAGGAATTAAAAAAACGAGAAGGACTAACCATAAATTGTAAGAAAATAAAATCTACGTTGATCAGCAAGAGAGGCAACCAAAAGATGTGATCTTCGATATTGAAGACACTAGAATTGAGCAGGTAGATAAATCAAAATATCTGGATAGCGTAGACGCTGACAATAGTCACATAAACCGAAGATGCATTGAAATAGTGAAAGAAACCCTGGGTTTTAACACAAGAATAGTTCGTTAGACACAAAGAAAAGAATGCTGAACTGCTATATCATATCTATCTTCTGTTTCCTTACATCTGAAGAGATTTGAAGCGACAGAGATGTGGTGCGGTGAACAAGGAGGAAGTTTTTAAAATGCGTTCTGGAATGACACAGTTGAAGTGTCTGGCATCCATTTTGAGGAAGGACAACTTGGAAAATTTAACACTCAGCGGACATAGAAAAGACAATGAGTAACCTACTTAATTTAATACTCACAAGACGTATTGAGTGAAGAAGAGGTATGGGAATACAATACAACGAGTAACTTACATGAGTTTGTTTAAATGGAGAACAGAGCAAAGACAAGGCGGGATGATGAAGAGTCAAATGTTGCTTAGCGCTAAACTGACACAACTTAAAACTAATATGTCTACTATTAGTAGGTGGGAAGCAACAAAAAATATATTGAAAAGAAGAAAAACTTATTCAAAAAATAAATATTGATAACGCTTCATCTAAAAACATTGGAGCAATTTAAGACAACTATGTCTACAAGAACAACTAGGTATAAAGCAGCATGAAGATGAAAAAAATCTCATCCAAATGTTATACAGTGTAACCCGGATATAAGAGAGTTGTCGGGACCGGAGAAGAAGTATCTTATATCCGGTTTTTTCTTATATCCGGGTTTGGTCTATTTTGTTTAGGTAAGTATGGCTCTAATTTGGGACCAGAGAAAATCTCTCTTATATCTGGGTTTCTCTTATATCAGGGTCTCTTATATCCGGGTTACACTCTAATAATGCAAATGCTTCATCTAAGTAATTTGAGGTTACGGTTTAAAACTTTCTAAGCAGTTTCGAATCAGAGAAGCATTTTTTTTTTTTTTAAATCTGAATTCCAAAAACATCAAGTAAATTAATGCCCAAATAAAAAGCCTATAAACTAGAATAACAAATGCAAGTGGACTAAAAAAAAATGGTTTGAATGTCGGATCTCTTTTTGCCGTTCCTGTCTGTGCAGCTTCGAGTCAATGCAGAAAATAATAGGGGTTGAAATTAGGGAAAATTGTACGTGTTTTAAGTCGACCATGGCCTTTAGTGGTTGTTTTCATTCACAACACAACCGTCAGAATCAGAAATCATCGCTATGGATTTAAACATCATCATTGAAGCCGGCAAATGAACGGCGATTGTCTTTAACTTTCCTGGGAAAGTTAAATGGGATACTTAAAAAGCTCAAGTGAACTGCAATTTCCTGCAACACGACGGTTTAATCGATTCACACTTCCTAAGGCTGTAAAATTTCCTTTGTATACACTTAATTCGACATTTTTAAATATTTTTTCCCGCTTTTGATCATTTTTTTTTCTGTGACTGTATAAATGTTTTGTTTAGTTGAATATGCAGGCAAAAGACAATTTGTCAGAATTCAAAGCGTTTTATTTCAAGCATTTAAAACTTTTACCAATTTTCTTTAAAAATCAGCACAATTTTAAAATACAGGAAATATAGAAGACTCAAAAATTCACCTGACCCATAATAAAAGAATTTTACAAGCACTGATTCAATACTATCGGGGAAAGTATTAAAAACATTATTTCTTAAAGAATAGTTTTCTGATTTTATATTGCCGAGGAATTTACTACATAAAATTTAATTTCTCCAAATATATCTTCCTTTTTATAGTCCGATTTTTTTTATACTGGCGTTCGCACATTACAAGGCCCAAGAGCCACTCAATATAGAGGGTTACTGATTGAGATGTAAAATATGAATGTAAAAGGAAGTAGAAGGAAGTGATAATTATGAGGATAAGGGAATAAATAACGACTTACCTTTGAATTGAAGAAATGAAGAACGTATGTTGGCATCCACGCCGGAGTCTATTCCACAAATTAGCAGGTCATCAGATATGGCTCTTTGCGTGAAACTTCCTCGTTACAAATGGAATATGTAGGAAAATCGTGTGATTCGAGTCTGTGCTATGGCGTGTCGTAAAGATCTGGACTGGAGTAACTGGTTATATCTGAAAAATTCCTCAACAAGGCCTACGAAAAATGCCCGCCATTCATCATCATCATCATCATCATCATTTATATGTCGTGTCTCACGTGAGCAATCATGGTTCTCCACAACTTCATTTCCCTTGTAGCTCTAAACAATCTTTAAAAACTTTGACCATTCCTACTTGTCCCTACTCTGCCATCCATTCACACAAAGTTGTTAGCTTGCAACTCTACTTCTTGCAATAGGCCTCGTGGGCATCAAATTTTATAAGCCGTCCTTCCTCCTAATGTGTCCCAGTGTCTTTATTTCTTCCTAACTATGATTGTCTTTACACTCGGAAATAATATATTTCATATATTATTTTAATTTAGTCGCCATCCAATTGTGAAGGTACCCTGCTCTCCAAAAGCACTGGAAAAATCTTTTTCCTGTTGGCTGTGTTGCGCTTTCCAGGATATCCACACATATTCCTACACAAGAGGAAAATTCAGATTGCTTTATTTTAGTTATCAAGTATCTTAGGTTCGAATCCTCTGAAATCAAATACAAATGTTGGATTGGTGCATAATTATCAGGCGTTTTTGTAAACGCTATTTATTATGAAGAAAGAAACATGACAATTCAATAATAACATTTTTAAATGATTATTCTGGAGTGTATGATTATCGACACACATTTTTATAACCTAAAAATAAAACAAGATTTTTATTTAAAAAAGCAAAAAAAAAAAACCCAGCAATTTTTATTAACAAATAACTCGTCTACAAAAACGCCTGATAATTATGCACCAACCCAATATTTCGCCAACCCAGAAAATTAGTAGGCACACTCGCTTAGCGCCGACTGGAACTATCTTTAATCGTCTACTCACTTTGCCAACACGCTGATACCAAGGACAACGGCTAAAGGTTTGCATGACTCTAATCCACTATCTTATTCACGCATGCGCACGCATACTGACCTTTCATTTGAACTCAAATCCTTCAAAAGAGTACATTCAAAACCTTTCCTGTTTTTACACCAATCCACATGGCTGGTTTAATATCGCAATTGTTTGTTTGACCATGTATAAAATGTTCGTTCTTATATACTATTCTGTATACTTATGTTCAGCAAATATAAGGCCCAAGAGCCACTCAAGGTAAACGGTTACTGAATAAGTCTGCTGTAAAAAAGTAAAGGGTGGAAGTAAGAAGTGTGTCTTTTGAGGATATGTAGGATAGATAAAGTTCAATCCCAGACGAAGAGGTTAAGATCGTAGTGATCGAAGAAGCATCCTCTCGGGTGTGAAAATGACAGTTCCAAAGAAGAAGCTGTCTGAGGGGAACTTCCTCCTTACAAATGGAATAAGAATGGAATAAGCATGAATCGACCTCTCTACGTCATACGGTAGATCCTAGCTGTGAAGGTCTGAACTGGTGGAACAAAGTAATGTAGCACGTCTAAATATTTACTATAAAAATAGTGATATATATATTTTTAATCTATATGAATTATCCTACTCCCACACTAAATATACTATGAGAATTTTGATATCGACTTATTTCCTATACATGATTGCAGTATTTGCTATGAAGCCATGAAAATTTTGATGCCTTTGTTTAATCAATCTTAATCTTACTATTATGGATTTTATGAACATTGCTATAGATACAGTTTTTTCTACACTGTTGTTCACCTAATACAAGGCCCAAGAGCCAGTCAAGGTAGAGGGTTTCTTAATGAGGATGTTTTATGTAGGTAAGGATTCAGCCTACACTTAAAGAGGTTAAGAGTGTAGTGATCGGAGAAGCACCATCTTTGGAAACTGTTCCACAATGCAAAACCTCTGGGGGAGTGGAACTTCGTCATTACAAATGGAATATGACAGGAATGTGGACGATTAACAGACTTTAAATTACGCTAATTTATTTTGTTGATCTTGCCTCTCAATCGTTTGTTTGAAACACGTATAAATAATCGTTTTTATATACTGTTAAATCATCCATTTGTTGAATTCATTTTTGTTATTATTTTATGCTTAATTTTTTCTACCGAATTCTGTTAGTGGATTGAAGATTAATCCAGAGGGATCTCCGCATTAATATTAATCTTAGTTTTCCTACAGATTCAGATTTTCCGGTATTATCTCCTGGAAGATTCCATAACTAGAATAATCCACCCACGCTCTTATGTGAGCGAGCTGTTAAACATTTGACGCGCCTATGGGTAGGCGAATGCTTCTCAAGTTACGACGTACACGGCTAACGAAAAACCACGTTTACAACCGTAGTCAGATGGTCAAACATTTTTTTAAGCGTTTCACCCCAAGCAAGGCGGGAAGCCTTGCTTGGGGGTGAAACGCCAAGGTTACAGAGAATTTGAGTGAGACCAAATAGGAGTGATAGAGGAAAGGATCAAAAGAAGGATAGGGGATAGATCAAGGCATCTGGAGACGTCGATTGTCGATTTGAATAGTTGGAGATTATAGGTATCAGGGAAACGGGAAAAGTGGAGGGAGTTTCACAGGCGAGAAGTGCGAGACATGAAGCTATTGGAGTAGAAGAGAAATGGTGAGAGCGAGATGCCAGTCTAGTTGAACGCTGAAATTCATGAAGTCTGCGAACCAGCGAAAGCAGGTCATCGGAGCAGCTACCGTAAAAGTATTTGTTAAAAAGACAGAGGGGGGCGACGGCACGTCTGCGAGAGAGCAACTGTAGACGATATGCCAGATCAGGGTCAATTTCATTGCATATCCGTCTCTGGATTTTATCAAGGACCTTGAGACAAACAGAAGGGGCTCCAGACCATATATGGCAGCAATACTCCATGCAAGGGCGAATAGCTGATTTATAGATTTGAATAATCGATTCCGGCGAGAAAAAATTCCTGGCGCGGCACAGAGAGCCAACTTTCCTTGCGGTGGACGAAGCTATTGACTCAATGTATTTGTACCATCTCAGGTCAGCAGTCAATGTGAGACCGAGCAGACGCAAAGTGCTCTCGTGGAGTTGAGCGTCAGCCATTCTAATGGTGGAGGGGGGGCAGGGATTGTTCTCTGTCGTGAGTGATAGAGAGCAGTTTTGTTTTTGAGGCATTAAAGTTAACCAGCCAATTCTTTTTCGAGACCAACGGCCAGGTTAGTTTTGTCAGCGACACTACATTTGTTTTTGAGTGTACTAAAAAAACTATTTTAGTGCGAAGACTGGCTGGTAATGGATCGCGGTTGCTTCGTACACATACCGGGGATTGCTAGCCTTATTTCGGGTTACTTTGACTATCCTAAATAATATAAATAAGTAAATGTCATCAGCTTTTATATTTTCACGATCGGGATCTCTTAAGGCATAATGAATACCCATAAGCACGTCGATTTTAAAATGGCGATATATATTGATAGAAAAGCCGGAAACTTATAAAATGTTAATTTTATTGTTTAAATCTCTGTTTTATATTGAACTTTAAATAATCAATCAGAAGCCAATATTAATATAATGAGAACAGCTAAAGAAAGGACCAATCACTGCTCCTGTAAATGTCACGTGACGCTGGCTATATAAGCGCCGATTTCAAAGACTTATTTTATTTCTTCCACTACATTAATCTGACAGCAAAGTTGTTCCGTTCATTACAAGTTTCGTGCAGTTGCATCAAGTTATGGTAAAACGGAGTCGGCAACCTTAAGAGAGATTACTACTATCTAAAGAAGCTAGAGGTAGACTAAAAAGGACTTCTTAGTCATCAACTGTTGATAAAATACTCGGACACCTTTTGTCCTAAGATAAGTCCGCTGACGCACATTGTCTGCGAGCACTTCTAGTCTGATTCTCTATTTGAATATTAAATATATTTAAATGGTACAGGTCGTTGTGTTTCTTTTTCTTCAAAAGTTGTCGGCCAGTTTGTTTGAGCGCATGTGGCTTGGCACTAGCCTTCCTTAAACTTGGGTTGTATTCGGGCGTATTATCGTGAATATAATAATTAAAGATGAAGAGGAAGAATTGCAGAAAGTTAAGAAATAAAAATTATTTATATCCAGTATATAGAAGCGAAGGTTTTTTTTTTTTTTTTTTGTCTTTTAAATGTCTTCCTCAATGTTAGATTAAGTTTCCATTATTTTTTCTTTATGTAATATCTTATTTTTCTCATCTATATTGAAATTATAAAGTTTTTTTTTCCTCATCTGGTGCAGCACAATTGTCCTAATTGCATGTCTTCACATATCCGTATTTTTCTGGATGTACATTCAACTTAATAATTGTTAAGAGACACTATTTTTATGAAATATACTTCTCCGTGTTCTGGGTCATTTAGATAAAAGCCTTCAAAGAACTCTTTGATGTGATTGGATGACTTTCGAAGTGGAGGTCTTTCATCCGGGTATTCGTATTCATTGGTCACGCCGAAATTAAGCGAGTTGGCTGGCGAAGTCAGTTGTTGCAGAAATCTGCTTCAGAGCAATCCGTTTGCTATCATTCACTGACCTGACACGTAAACTATAACACAAAAACCAAACAAAGTTATTTTAAGGTATTTCTAACTTCTTGCCCATAAGTCTTTATGTTTTCTTTTTTTTAGTCACTGACCAAATCACTAAAATTAAAAAAACAAAACAAAAAACAAACAACTTTTCTATGCTTACTATAAAACTTAGTTGGTCTTCTTGTCATTCCTTTTACCTCTCTTTATCTTATTTTTTTGTCGCACACGTGACAATAAGACTTCCGGCTGAAATGATTTTGGAGTCTGAAAAAACAAACAAACAAAAAAAAAACAACTAGAAAATTTACAGCAAAATTACATTTCTTTCACGTTTTCCATTTTTAGAGGGGGAAGCACGAAGAGACGTCGGAAAGTTAGAAGCCAGAAAAATGAACGTTAATACGAAATGTTTCTTGAATACAGATAACTGAAATTGCGAGCCTAATGTCCACACCAAGTAATTTTGCATTGTTTCGGGGCCTATTCAAGAACAACTTTGCGGTACAAGCAAACTTAGTATGAGAAAGAAAGAAAGAAAGAAAGAAAGAAAGAAAGAAAGAAAGAAAGAAAGAAAGAAAACGGATCTCTGAAAATTTACAGAAAGTAGATAAAAGGAAAGTTTTGACTTAAAAAGAAAAAAACGCAAATGCATCGAATAAATAAATGAAAAGACACGACCAGATAGTAAGCATAAGACAACTTGTCTGCATACTTTTCTCCTTGTGCAATCTGTGTGTAGTTACAAAGACAGGGAGGGTGAGAGAGAGAGATAGAAATAGAGAGAGAGTGTGGGAGGCGAAAGAGAGAGAGAGAGAGAGAGAGAGAGCGTTTACATTGTTTTGGATGTTTCTAATATTCCCAGATATCAGCTGACAAGAAAAAAAAAAAAGAAGAGAAAGAACTACTTCGGGTCATACCTTCAAGCTAACGTCCCTAACACGGTGGAGTAATGGATAGCGGCTCGAATTGAGGAATAGGAGAACCGAGTTCGAATCCATTACATTCACTTTAATCCAATTCAGTATTTGTAGATATGTACGTGAATTTAGGAGAGACCCCAGATTGTAGGTAAGATGATTCGTCAGCTTGTCTGTATACTTTTCTCCTTGTGCAATCTGTGTATAGTTACAAAGACAGGGAGGGTGAAAGAGAGTGAGTGTGTGGAAGGGGAGAGAGTTTACGTGGTTGTTTTTAATATACCTTGGGAAAGGTATGAATACTCTTCTTCCCCCAGCTATGGGTAAATAGTTGGACAGACCGGGTTCTACAGCCTTGGATGGCTACTGGTCTACCGCAGAAAGAAATGGCAACCTACTGCGGGAAAAATCCGCCTCGTCAGGTATGTATCAAAAGATACATGATCGCCAAAGCGTGTATTAACCATGGCACATAACTGACTGAACTGGCCGATTAGCTTTTTATTTATTCATTCCGGCTAATCCTCATCAACCTACTTTTAACTATTGGCATCCTAATGTCCTAGTCATTATTAAGAATAAGGGTCTAACTAAAATGACATGGATTTTCGCGTTTTATTCCACAAGTGATTTAGAGGGAATTCATACAAGACAAGTGATCGAAACTTGTACTTAAGCTGACGAATCATCTCACCTACAATCTGTGGTCTCTCCTAAATTTACGTACATATCTACAAATACTGAATTGGATTAAATATCGGGCTTTAGTGCCCTGCAAGCTGATCTCTGTGAATGGTAAAAAAAGGGGGGGAAAGTGAAAATAAAGAAGGGGAGTCGGGATGGAAAGAGGAGCGCTGGGCTTGTAATCAATTCGATCCCTGATGACTACTACTGCGGCTGTTCGGGCTCGGCTACTTGGCTGGGTGGAGAAGACCATTAACAAGCTACCGTTGCTACATCTGTTTGGCTTCTCAACAGAGATATGAACCCGGCTTAGAGGCAAGCCTCAGGCCGGTGTGGGGTTTGGATGCTAAAGGAGAGAAAGAGATACACACAAAGAAAGAGAAAAAAAATTGTGGAAGAAGAAGAAGAAGAAGAAGAAGAAGAAGAAGAAGAAGAAGAAGAAGAAGAAGAAGAAAGAGGGAGTAGAACGGAAATGATAAATTTGTATCAATATTATTAGATCGATACCGAGGCGAATAAAAACAACAATGACCGTGAGACAGATACATATGCAAGAGTTATTTATTTCTTCTTGTCATTGTCGATCTCTAGGGTAGCAAATTCTTTCTCAACATCTTTCTTTCTCTTTTGCTTTCTCACTTTCGCACCCTCTCTCACCCTCTCTCATTCTCTCTGTCTCTGTCTCTGTCTCTCTCTCTTCCGATCTCTAGGGTTTGAAAGTAAGTGTGTAACCTGACTCAGTTATTGAAGGAATTTGATCTGATATGTTTCATTGGATTCAGTCCGATCTATGTGATGAATGAAGAAACGGTCTTGGTTAAGTAAATTGACAAATAAAGGAATTCAAAAAAAAAATATATTTGTTGTGGGAAATAATGACTTTAATTAATATTTATTGTTTTACGCACACACACACACGCACACACACACACACACAAACACACACACACACACACATATATATATGCTCGTGTGTGTGTTTAATATGAACAAAAATTTTATATCACAGAATTTATATATTGTTTTAGAAATGACGGAAGGAAGCTTCTTCGCCCAACACTTCTGCAGAAAGACAAACAAAAATAAAACACAGAAAAAAATAATCATTAATGGCAAAAACTGAAAAAGTGTGGAGCGGGGTGTAAATAAGGAGACACGACTAATACAAATTTATTACTACAACAATAAATCGATGGAAATAAGCCCCAAGGGGTATAAGACGCAAGAAAAAAAGTACTCACGACCCACTCATGCGTTCCGTCATTTTTAAAACTAATATATATATATATATATATATATATATATATATATATATATATATATATATATATATATATATATATATATATATATATAAAAGGAAGACTTTTCTTTACCAACGCATTTCTTTCTCTGAGGGACTTTATCAAGGTATATGTACGGATTTTGTTCTGCAAATTGTATTTATAAACCGTAGCAGAGGAAAAATATCGTTAAGCTTTTAAATTTCAAATTTAAGAAAGCACTAAAATATTCTTAAACTGCAACTGTTTAAGAAAGGGTAAAAAATGGACGACGCTAGGTAGAGTAAATTTATTGACTGAATTATTAAGAAAGTGATTAAATGTAGTTGTTAGTGAATTTTTATTATTTATTTAATTTTTATTTTCTTGCATTTTGATAAATTTCTTTTAAATATGTTAATTGTTTAAAGGTTTTCAATTAGTAAAGAAAATTTTTCTTCCTTTTTTACTTATATTTCAGTTATATCGGAATTTTTTTTTTAACTATTTCATGTTTGAATGCAATCTTCAGTGTCACCGCTTGATGTTGACTTTTATATTCACGTACGCTCTATCTCTGATATTGAGCACTTACCCATAAATATAGCATACCTCAAAATTATAATTTTTATTACATATATATATATATATATACACAGTGTAACCCGGATATAAGAGACCTTGATATAAGAGAAACCCGGATATAAGAGAGTTCTTTTCCGGTCCCGACAACTCTCTTGTATCCGGCTTACACTGTATATATATATATATATATATATATATATATATATATATATATATATATATAACTTTGAAAAGAATCGTCCCAACCATCTGAGAAAATTTAAGATCCAACCGTAAATCTCTGGCTAATACATCAGCCCATATGACGGTCAACCCTTCAGCATGTCCCTCAGGTGGACTTGTTTGCAAATCCCGTGCAGGACTGTTGTCTCATACGAGACATATATTAGGTTGGTGCAAAAATAATGACGTAATAATGTCGTTTTTTGATGTATTTTTTAACGTCAAAAAACGACATTATTACGTCATTATTTTTGCACAAACCTAATATAATAAAACTGAAAATAAAACTGAACTGAAAGTGAAAGACACTCATACGTCGAAAGAAAACGACGGGAGGGTACATCATATATATATATACACATATATATATATATATATATATATATATATATATATATATATATATATATATATATAAGGCAGCATGTGTGTTTGTGTGTAACGAATGCACGGTCGCAATTTTCTTTTTTGGACAAAGGGTGTGTAAGAACTGTCCAAATGTTTTATAGTTCCGAACGCTTTCGGCTATACCTTTAGCAATTATCAAGGATGATTCAATTGTTCGTAGTTAATATTGTTAAGAGTTGACTTCTTCTTTTTTTTTAACGATATTAACTACGAACAAGGCCAAAGTGCGCTAACCGTATTCGGAAATTAAAAACATCCCTACCACACACTAATACATGCACAGAACGCACACACTCAAGTAAGCTGAAAAATTGAATCATCTTTGATAATGGCCAACGGTATATCCGAAAGCGCTCGAAACTATTAAACATTTGGACAGTTTTTACACACTGTTTGACCAAAAAAGAAAGCTCTTGTTCGAACACAAGAAAAATTAAATAAAAATCTTAACCGTAGTACCTTGTCTGTCGTTTTTAATGAAACATGCATAAACGAAAGATTGCTGCCTATATATATATATATATATATATATATATATATATATATATATATATATATATATATATATATATATACCTGGTGTAACGGCAAATTTGTCCAAATCGTGTAACAGCCACAATATGTTTAATATCTAAAACCCACTAAACTAATTGAGTTTCTTTTCTCCAAATTTTCAGATTAATTTTCGTAAGAATCACAAAAAAAAACTTTGAGTTTTCAGCTAGAAAGGGAACAGGTTAGAATCGTTTTACCTCAGCCCCATTATGTCTTCACAACTGAACAATGGTGAGACGAAAAAGATCATTTAGGCCTTGAATAATCGTACCAACATTCATACTCTGGTTTCCATCTTCAAAGTCCAATCAAAAGCCATCAAGCAGACGGTGAATAAGTTTAAAAAAAGAAAGAACAGTAAAGTGGAAAACTAGACCAGGAGGTCACAAAAGAAAGATAGATCATCATTTCAACATAGAGTTAAAGAGATCAATTAGAAAAGATCCAACTCAAACCATAAGACGTTTGACACGTGAGAAAGGAGTTTCAGCTATGACAGTCCAAAAATCAGTGAAAAAAGAATTGAAAATGAAATCGTACATGAAACCTGTGAGGCACCTTGTTTTTTTCCAGGATAGAAAGTTAGAAGGTTAGAGAGGGCGAAGATCATCTTGAATAAGTCGGAAAATGTTTCTGGAATAATAAATACATATTTAGACTTTATTTCAATACTTCATGAGCTTCCGATCATTAGCTATGATTAATGATGAACATGTCATTTTCGTTTATGATCGATTCCATCACGATTCTTCTGTAAAGCTTGGAGTCTAATTATACAATCTTATTGAGCAAAGTAGAGTGCAATAGTGTTATAAAAACCTCGGAGAATTCCAGTAAGATATCTTTAATCATTTCTACAATACAGCGTTTCAAAGCCTAATTTCATAATTGGACAATTTTGCTGTTACACGACTTAGGCTATTTTGTTGTTATATACGATCTATAATACAGTATATGGAATATATTTTGTTATTTTCTCGGGAGTTAAAGTTTGATGTGCACGCGCCGTTTTATCTGTGCGAGGTCGAACAATTGTCAGGCAGTTGGAAATGACCTAAAACTCCAATCTGAATTAGGAGACCATTACATTGCCTATACCATTTATTGAAGAACAGCTGCAGTAGCAGGGAAGGGGTCTGGTAGATTTTGATGGAAAAGAGAATTGATTACCAAGTTTAGCTTAATCCGTCGATAGATATCAATTTTGGCGTTACCCATATAGCTTTGGATGAAAATTATTGTGCATGACAAAATAATTAATAAAAGCAATTTAAACTGTTTTTCTTAATCAAATGTGATTTTTACGACTAAATTTATTTAAAATTTTTCTTGGTCTACAGCCACATCACGTTGAAACATCGGTCTCCGAGCGTGCGTGTAATGGGGTGGAGTGACATGCGTGTGGTTGTATATGTGTCTGCGTTTGTGTGGAATAGATAGATATGAATATATGTCGAACATTGATAGATATTAACAAACGTAGATATGAGTAGACTAAAATAGATAAGATAGCTAGCTATCCATATAGATGGAAATGAAGAGACTAAGCTAGATAGCGATAGATAGATAGATAGATAGATAGATAGATAGATAGATAATCAAGAGGTTGTCATAGATAGATAGATAGATAGATAGATAGATAGATAGATAGATAGATAGATAGATAGATAATCAAGAGAATGTCATAGATAGATAGATAGATAGATAGATAGATAGATAGATAATCAAGAGATTGTGATAGATAGATAGATAGATAGATAGATAGATAGATAGATAGATAGATAATCAAGAGATTGTCATAGATAGATAGATAAATAGATAGATAATCAAGAGAATGTCATAGATAGATAGATAGATAGATAGATAGATAGATAGATAGATAGATAATCAAGAGAATGTCATAGATAGATAGATAGATAGATAGATAGATAGATAGATAATCAAGAGATTGTCATAGATAGATAGATAAATAGATAGATAATCAAGAGAATGTCATAGATAGATAGATAGATAGATAGATAGATAGATAGATAATCAAGAGAATGTCATAGATAGATAGATAGATAGATAGATAGATAGATAGATAGATAGATAATCAAGAGATTGTCATAGATAGATAGATAAATAGATAGATAATCAAGAGAATGTCATAGATAGATAGATAGATAGATAGATAGATAGATAATCAAGAGAATGTCATAGATAGATAGATAGATAGATAGATAGATAGATAATCAAGAGATTGTCATAGATAGATAGATAGATAGATAGATAATCAAGAGAATGTCATAGATAGATAGATAGATAGATAGATAGATAGATAGATAGATAGATAGATAATCAAGAGATTGTCATAGATAGATAGATAGATAGATAGATAGATAGATAGATAATCAAGAGATTGTCATAGATAGATAGATAAATAGATAGATAATCAAGAGAATGTCATAGATAGATAGATAGATAGATAGATAGATAGATAGATAGATAGATAGATAGATAGATAGAATAAGCGAACTAAATATAAACAGATTGAAATAGATATACTCATTGGTATTTCAATTTCTAAACGCACGGTAATTTATTGTGTACTGAAGAAAATTGTCTTTGGCCTATTTTCCAAGATAGCTTACAACGTTGAAATACCGGTGTCCACACGATCATCGAAGGTAAGCAACGTTGAACCTCGTCAGTACTTTGATGGGTGACGGTTTAGGAAGACCAAGTGCTGTAAGCTTGGATGTGATAAATGCTCGGAATTGTTAATCAAAGAGCCATGTTCCAATTCTAGTTGGGGTTATTATATTCACTTATTCGCAAATGCCCTTGGAAAAGGTCTGAATTCCTCTCTTGTCCTCCAGCTATGGATTAATTGGTGAAACTTTTATCGCTAAATCATTATTATCTTAAAAAAGAATTATTACAATCTAAAACTATTTTCGGACTTTAAATAGCCTGCAAATGGTTGATAAGCCGTAAAAAACGAATCAATCGATCAATATTTTCAAAGAGGTTAAAAATTATCATTCAAGTTTCTTTTAATAAAACATGTCCAGTGTCTGAAAATTGTATTTTTTCTAAAGCAAAGTGTTCATTTTATTAGGTTGATTGGCGTACTTATCTCACACACTATTTATTACTCGAACCGTATGGCCTTACCTCCGAACAGGATCCCATCAAACGAAATAATGTTCCAATCAGTGGAACAATTCTCTTCATATCTATATGTCGTGAATATGGCAATAAAAATGATAAAATTCCGAACAACTCAGAAATATAGACAAATTTAGACATGAATAGACTGAAATAGATAAGATAACTAGCTACCTACACACACACACTAACACATTATATATATATATATATATATATATATATATATATATATATATATATATATATATATAGAGAGAGAGAGAGAGAGAGAGAGAGAGAGAGAAAAGTTGCAAATTAAAAAAATAATAATGTTTTTTTATGAAAGTATTTATTTATTTATATATATTAGGTTGGTGCAAAAATAATGACGTAATAATGTCGTTTTTTGACGTTAAAAAATACGTCAAAAAACGACATTATTACGTCATTATTTTTGCACCAACCTAATATATTTGATATTTCAGATTGACCTCAATCTTTCTTCAGAAATAACTCTTTGTTACAAATAAATTAAAATTAGTGCTTGTTTACAATTAGCGTCCGTCATATTAAGAAAGTATACGTGGCTTCTCATTATGCTATATATATATATATATATATATATATATATATATATATATATATATATATAATAAAAAGGCTTAAACACTAATATTCCATGGTCATAATTTATTCCATTGGAATCGTAAATACGATCCAATTCATCAGACCTACAAATTCAAAAAGCTTCAAGTTGGTGCAAAAATAATGACGGTTTTTGACGTATTTTTTAACGTCAAAAACCGTCATTATTTTTGCACCAACCTAATATTTTGGAGAGGCATGAAATAGTAGGATCGACTTGGCTCTTTAACCTTGAATGGCAGCCGGTTTAGAAACAGGAAAACTCCCAATTCAAAATGTGAGAGAATGCAACTGATGATTTCTTCCGTATCTTTCCTAAGAAATCACAGATAATATATAAAAGGAATCTGTTGGCAGCCATGATCACCTACTTCCTGAAGAAGCAATGTCATTAATATCTAATAATATGTATGTGTGCGTGCGTGTCTTCCCTGGCGCCTTTATTACGGAGATTTCTTGACCACTTGGTTCCAGTATGCCCACGCAATTCACTTCGCCTCCATTTGTACTTTTTACACTCAACTCTCAGTTACGCGCCCTCACATCATATTTGAATTGATGCAAGAAAAACAAACCGTAGATCGGTGTTAATTTAATAAACCTGTGAACAAAGAATGAACAAGATAAAAACAATAAACATTATAGAGGAAATGGCCTTAAGTTTAGAATGTTTTGCAGGAAGACGCATTAAATATATACGCATTTGAAACCAGCCAACTTCGTGTTAAGATATTAGATTGGCGCATTTTTTTATTATTATTATTACAGCATTTATTGCTGAATTATTATTTTCTTGTCATCACGACAATGAGTATTCCGCTAGCAATATTCTTCGAATGGTGACTAATAGGTCACTGAGAATAAACACAGAGAGAAATCGACTAGTGATAGAGAAACTGTAGATGACATTACTACAAGTCGTAAGATTCGTCGGCGACTGTCGAACTCTCTGCATTAGCAAGAGAGGAACCCGGACGAGGCTTTGCCGAAGGGCAAGGTTTCGTCCGGGGAGGTAGAAAGGCCTTGAACCCGTCTAGGCGGGTTCAAAAAGGCTATATTTTTGGCCGAGCCTACGGGCTCGGAGATACCCCATTAAAACGGTCTTGTGCCACATTCGATCCTCGTGGGTGGATTGATAAATACCGACATTACTACTGTAGTGGTCGACCTGAATGTGACGCGGACTAGAAAAAGAGGAAACGAATGTAGATAAAGCTCTCCTTCCTTCCAACAGGCATGCTAAAAAGATGCATTATAAGAAAAGGGAAATTTTGCACAAATTTGAAATACGAAGCTCAAAAACTATTTTGCATCTGTGGTTAATAAACGTCTGCGTATAGGTTCCGTTAATAAAATTCTTATTTATTTCTGTTACTTTTCTTTTAATCACTTCACGCAAGCAAGGCGATAATGTCACTAAGACGCAAGTGGGTTACTGAGAAATAAACGACAATGAGAAGACATTACACTATTTACATTATTCGGACTATTATCCTCATCTTTTTTGCCATATTTATTACAATGTTTCGGCCGTTGGACGCTCCGGCCTTCTTCAGGTGGTTGGAATGTCGAACTGAACCGTTTATTTCGCTCACTGGGGTAGACTGTTCTAGTTCCACGTTTAATGGATGTCAGTTATCAGTTATCTCCTGTTAATTCCCCTCTCCAAGTTCTCCACTGCCTTAACCGGATATTGAACTCACACTCTTTGGATCCTGCCACTGGATCTAACTAACGCCTCTATCCACTGTGTCATGTGTCCTTGATGACAAAGATGAGGACAATAGTCAGAATAATGTAAATAGTGTACATAATACCTCATCTCAGAAATATAGACAGATACTGAGAAGACTTTAGTTAAGAGAAAGCAGAATAAAAGAACAGGTTTCAGGAAGAGAGAAGATGGCGATTGACGTTTATTTTTAAAGTTTTGAAGATTGTAGATGGCAGAGAAGCAAGAAACTAGAAGACAGTTCCACAGGTGAGAAGTTCGAGAACAGAAATATTAGAATAGAATTTACGGTTACATCTAGACATTTCAACAATAAAGTGATGGGACCTAACCGCCTATCTAGTAGTACGCTTAAATTCATGCAGACGAGGTAGCAAGAAGTAGAGTTCATTAGAACTACTGCCATGAAAATATTTTATACAAAAAGACAGAAAGAATACACATCATGGCGGTTGGGAAGTGACTGAAGTTGAATTGCCGGGTCAGGACCGATAACATTAAAGATCCTTTAGATTTTCGCAAGATATATAGGCGGAGCCCCAGACCAGATAGTCAATGCACGGATGAATAACTTGTTCAAACTTAGTGAAGAAGAATTTAATTTGACTTAGATGGAGTTATTTGTAAATACTTGAGAGAGACCGATGGATCTTGAGTAATATCCCTCTTTATCTGACGTGGACTGATTGGAAGCGTCTTATAAATCATGGGTGAATGAAGTCGTGATGTTTTTCGATCTCGCGAGAACGGCTCGTATTTTTTTGTTCTTCAAATTGTTTTCTATTAACTGAATATTATTTTTAACTGAACAGAAATAGAAAACGAAACAGTTTCTATTAAAAAAGGATGTGAAAATTCGCATAGTTAAAGCCTTGAATAAAATGTATGAAATGTGGCTGCCAGGACATTAATCCGAGAGTAGTGATGGCCAAACGGTGCGATACGACTCATAGGTGCTTTTCTATCTTGGCCGTATTTTCGGAATGAAAATTTGCTCGCGCCCCACCAAATTTTATGTGATAAAAAGTATATATCAAAATAATGAAAAAAACAGAGGGATGGTTAAAGGGAGATAATCGCAGATTTGAAGTCAGAACATTATCATTGATAACTCTCTCCTTTAATTTGAGGACCCCAGTTACTATATTCTTAATACTTGATATAATGCAAAAATATCACAATGATAAAATCGGTTAATAAATATTTATAACTTTTTATACTGGAACACATGCATGAAATTACAAATAATCCATAATAATATTCTAAATTTTGAAATTATATTTATCTTATGCATATTAATTTTTAAAAACTTTTTCTAAATGTTTGATTGTCTTTCAATCATTCCGCTTCACCTGCTATCCTCTTCCGCCTCACCTGCTATCCTCTTCCTCCTCACATGCTATCCTCTTCCGCCGCACTTATGAGACGCGCTGTAGTTTGAACAAAAATTGTAGTTATATTTGATTTTGTTGAAAATTATGGTTGAAAATGACGCCCATTTTTTATACTCAAGTTCACAGTCTACAATGCTCGAGAGGCACTCTAGATAGAGGGTTACTATTAAAATGTTAATAATGAATGAGGTGTGTGATATGAATGAAACAGAAATAAATGCAAATGTCAGAGTGTCACTGTGTCACACTTTTTCAACTTTACTCCTAGAGGCCATAGCCCAACATTTTGGAATCAGGCCGACTCCGTGAGCAAATTAAAAACATTCCGGGATAGACTGGGACCTGCAACCCTGAAATTTTTGGATTTCCATGTTTTCATTACTCCGATTGTTTTCGGATTCCGCCATCTTGGCTTCTACTGATAAAAAACAATTAAAGGATTATAACTCTTTCAATAGAGTATAAATTAAGTGGTAGCTGAAGAATTATGGTTGAACTTTTAAAACGTAAGTATAAATATTAATGCAATAGTTAAATGCGGTGATCAATTTTGAGTTTTCCTGTAGTTTAATGTTGCCTATCGCATAAAAAAAGAAATCTCCGTCAACAGAGGACCAGAATGCTATCAAAAGAGCCAAGATAGCAGCCAGTAAAAGAAAGTCCTGGGCAAATTAAAACTCAGATCTCTTTATTCTGTCATTGGCTTCTACTGATAAAAACAATTAAAGGGACACATCTCTTTAACTTTCAATAGCTCATGTTACAGACATTTTGGATTCCAAAGCTTTCATTACTGCCATTGTTTTCGGCGATTTTTTTTACCCGAGTTTTGCGACGAAATTTTTGTAGAATAACAATTTTTATAACTTGGAAATAAATTTGAGAATAATCGAAATTAATTAGGAAATCCAGCTAAAGTCACCCATGAAATAAAAATGTTTGTACGGAAAGTAAGGACCTACGTACATCAAATTCTATTTAAATTAAGCGGCAGCAGAAGAATTAACGTTGAACTCATTAAACGTAAACTTAAATATTAATGCAATGCGGCGTTCAATTTTAAATTCTTCTGTAGTTTATTGTTGCCTATCGTATACGGCAGCAGTATGCCTCACAAAAAGAAATCTCTGCCAAGAGTGGACCAGATTGCAGTCAAATGAGCCAAGGCTGCAGCGAGGAAAAGAAAGCAAATTAAAACCCAGATCAAACGTCAGCCAGGGGAGCTGCCAATGCTAAGAATATGCAAAGAGGAACTCTCACACACTGAACCGAGTTGCATTCAGGAGAGCATCAAATGCTCTTAGAAAGAGGGAGAGACGTGGAATAAGTAACACACGAACAAGCTGAATTTAGGAGAGCTTCCAATATAGCCAACATGAGAAGAGTAAGTGATTTAGACGCACTGGAGCAATCAGGAAAAAGGGGAGCTTCTAATGTTTTACAACAAGGAATGCAGTCCAACTTGAGAAACTTGCATTTAAATATGAAGCCAATCAAGACTACCCCTGCCTACCTATTGTGATTGTTGGAGAGCTAAACAAAGTTTGAAAAATAGTGTTCAAGTATAATGAAATTTAATATGTTCTCAATGCATTGTCATTGTTGGACCAAACATCCAATCAAGAGCTCCCCGTAGAAGCTAGCTTAAATATCATATGTATTTTAAAATTTATATTCCCTTGAATTTCTTTCCATATCTATAAAGTAGTTGTTGTAATAGTGATCAGTGAAGTATAAGTGTTTTGTACAAAAGCATATAAATGATCTTGCAGATATTGGATCAGGATTTGAAAATAGCGGAATTATACAGCTACGAAACAGCAAAGTTACTTCGAAATGTATTGGATACAGACTTGTCAGTGAAAGGAAGAAATGATAGCTTTGTTTTCTTAATAAACTTATAATAACTTAATACCAGCAGCCAACATCATATGTTGTATGGAATAAAAATAATAATCGTGATAATGCAAGAATCACAAAATCGAAACCACTGAGAGATGGTATGAACACCAACCAGACACAGTTACCCAAAATAACGATGTAACTATCCTCTGGGACATGCCAATTCAAACTGACAGGGAAATAAAAGCCAAAAGATCTGATATTGTCATAAAAGACAAATTCAGGAAGTGTATGTCTATTGGACATCTGAGAGAAACACCTTCCTTAAAGCTATCGAGAAATTGTCAAAATACAATGACCAGGAGGTCGAGATTAACAGGATGTGGGGAATGAAGGCGGAGACTGTACCAATAGTAATCGGAGCACTGGGCCTCGTGAGAAAAGGAATGAACAATTTTACTAACAGTGTTCCAAGTAAGATCAACATATAAGTTACCCGGAAGATCGCCTTACAAGGAATATTCCATATACTAAGAAAAGTGCTATCAATTAAATGACAATTCTCCAATAGGGCCTAAGGATCATAGTTTGGACCCGGATCTATGGGATACAAAGCAGGAAACATAGCATACACAAATAATAATAATAATAATAATAATAATAATAATAATAATAATAATAATAATAACGATTTTTAAATCATTTTTATAATCTATTTTATAAGCAAAAGAAAAAATAGTGCCTTCTCATACGGAGAAAATGTGGTCTGAGAGTAAATATAGAGAAGAAAAGTATTTTTCTTCAACGAAGATAAATTTAAAAAAAATAAGGATTCAAATGATAAAAAAAAAACTTAAAATTATGATCCCCATAATTTGTTTCTATGAAGAAACCGGAAAATATTTATCTTTTTTTTTTTTTTTTTTAGAAAAGAAACACACAGCAATAATCTTAATGAGGAGGAGGCGGTTGTGTGAAGTGCGGTGGTGCATCATAATGATAAAAGAAGCAAACAAAACAAGTAAAAATACTGAAAAAAATTAATGTAACAACAAACAAAAGAAAAAAAAAGGCACTAAAAAAAAAAAACTCTGTATTATTACTAAATAAATATTCGTTTTGTTTTTCTTGCCTCTGTTTTCTTTCTCGTGTGTCTTCGCCGCTAATAGCAAAAAGGTCGCCGCACGGAGTGGAACCGCACTGAACACTATTTGATTGTTTGGTATATTTTAAGGGCCCATTAGAGGCAGATTGCAATGGTGGCTGGGCAGGGTTTCTTGAGCAAGTGGAATAGCGCTATAGGCGGAGTGCGACACGAAAACGTGATCAAAGAAATGCAAACACGCCCACGCACCTCTACAGAGAGAGGGTAAAAGAAAGAGGTTAGCAGCAAGAGAAGGAGACGCGGACTCATTTGCCAACATACGCGACAACGTACAGTGAGCTAACAGAATTAAGCGGCCAACAAAAGGTTATCCGAAATTGACACTTCATTATAATATACTCCTTAATTAGGCGAAATATTTATCTGCACGAGGAGCGGTCAACCGGCTTGGGTTGTGTAGGTTGGGTGATTTTGAGACTTCTTATTTCATTTACATTATTTACATTGTTCGGACTGTTGTCTTCATCTTTATTGCCATATTCACGACGTTTCTGCCGTTATACGCGCTGGCCTTCTTCATGACCTATCTATATTTCTGAGATGAGGTATTGCAATTACTTACATTATTTACATTGTTCGGACAGTTTTCCTCATCTCTACTACCATATTCACGACGTTTTCGGCTGTTGTACGCTCTTGGCCTTCTTCAGGATCTTTCTATATTTTTGAGACGAAGTATTGTAATTACTTACATTATTTACATTGTTCGGACTGTTGTCCTCATCTTTATTGCCATATTAACGACGTTTCGGGTGCTGTGCGATCCGGCCATCTTCAGGTGACTGGAATTTCCAAATGAACCCTTTATAAAGTCCGAACAATGAAAATAATGTAAATAATTATAATATCTCACCTCAGAAATATGGACTAATATTGTTATTTCATGTCGGATTTTTATACCCGACACGAAGTATGGATCGAACTCACTACTCTGTAGTAACGGTTAACCAGACCATGCTCGTTAACCATTCTTCTGTTTCTATGTGTCTCATCACTTCAGAGTAGGCGATCATTGATCTCCACAACTTTCTGTCACGTGGGGTGCTTAGCATTTTTTTTCCTTTTGCTAAGGTGAAAACATTCCGCCATCAGATCACACAAGCTCGTCAGGTTAATTACTGGCTCCCTTCCCCTATTCCCTTGCCCCCAGTGAGACCCGTTAGGGTCAAGTTTTTCAAGCCCTCTTTCATCATTAGGTGTCAAAGGGATATCAGCTGTCTTTTCCTGATTTTGAGTATAAGTGTTCTTTCTGTTGTCATTTACTTTAAGACGTTCATTTTACTGACGCGCTGCGTCCATGAAATTCTCAGTATCCTTCTGTAGAACCACATTTCTACTACCTTTCATTATTATTTACTCGTCCAACATTCACTGTTTCTCAGCACATTGTTTAGCTTTTGGAATGCATCTTTCGCTAGTCCAAAGCGGGTTACGTCCTGGGTATGACGATAAACTACATCCGCATCCTGGTTAAGACGATAAACTACGTCCCACAGCAAGGCCTTTGATCAGAAGGTTTTGAGGAGCGTGGAACCACCTCTTAATTGCTGATGTTCCCAAGTCCACCCTGACTCGGGGTGGTAGCAACTGTTAGAGCCTATGCTATAGGCAAATAGTTAACACCCAAACTCGGGTCAAAACTCTATGAAAATAGGGTTTATAGAACATTGTATATAGAACCTGGTCTGTCCTGCTATTTACTCACAGCTGAGGGGAGAAGAAGAGTATTGATACTTTTCCCAAGGGTATTAGCACGTAAGTGAATATAATGGATTCGACTGGAATTCGAACTCGGCTCTCCGATTCCTCAATCAGAGTAGATATAAAGATTTCAAATAGCACGGTGAATGGATCAGTTATAATAAATTTAGTACATGGAACTGAACATAAAATAGCCTATGTTAAGATTAATTTCGCCCAACATCGAAAATTGCTACAAAACCAAGACATCGATTCATGTTATTAAACAAACCTCGTCAAATCAACTATCATATGGATGTCATGCAGTGGTGGGATCCAAAAATTTTAAGAACGGTTTCTCTCAACAACAGCTCTCAATAGCAACGGGTTCCCCCCCGCCATTTTTCCATGGTCTTTACTTTACTATATAAATATAATTTAGGAATAAATCAAATGTTTCTTGCACTTAGTCAAAATTACCAAAATTAATCTGCATTACATTGCACGTTATCATTTTGAAAAGAAAAATAATTAAAACAAATGCTTTAAAATCTTTCATTCATGATCTTTCATTTTAAAAATTTCCAAATCCCCAATTGATTGTCATTACAGTCTTCAGCTTTTTTGCCTGACTCTGTTGTCATCAATACTGTGATTTTTCTAAGCCATGTTTTAAAGAAAGGAGTGGCATCCCATAAATCTAAAGGGAGACCATTAAGATTAATTGTCATCAAGCTTGCTGCATTTTCCATTGCAAGGTGGCTTCTCTTATCTGAGTATATATTAGGTTGGTGCAAAAATAATGACGTAATCATGTCGTTTTTTACCTATTTTTTAACGTCAAAAAACGACATTATTACGTCATTATTTTTGCACCAACCTAATAATATTTATTCTTGAAAAACCTCTTTCTGCCTCCGAAGAACTGATAGCAATCATATTGATAATTGTTTTCGCTTTTTGTACACTTTGAAGAATTACAAGATTATGAAAGTTTTTCAGGACATTTCCCACGTAGTCACGAAAATCTTTAATGGGAATATTTTCATGAAAAATTTTACTGAAGTCATTCAGCTTTTCTTTTGAAGCTTCCCAGGGGAGAACTCTTTCTTGAATATTCCAAGTATTTGGCTCTTTCAATTCCAGCAGTTCATGAAATTTATATTAACCTTTGTGACTACAATTTATAGACAATCTAAAATTAACAATTTGATTGTTCGAGTTGTAGCTAGCAACGGGTTTGATGAGCTCATAAAATTCCAAGAACAGGTCCGCGTCGAATTCAATTACTGATGTCATGCATGGCGCCAAACTCATTTTAAAATATTAGGTTGGTGCAAAAATAATGACGTAATAATGTTTTTTGACGTTAAAAAATACGTAAAAAAAAAAACGACATTATTACGTCATTATTTTTCCACCAACCTAATATCTAAACTGTATACAAACGTTTTCTGAGATCAACGATTAAAATGCCTTCGAGCGAATGAAACCTGTCGGTCTTAGCGAGGACAAACCTTCTTCGAATCGCATGAGCTGGCGCTACTTAATCACAATGAACTGTACAACAACACAAACCACATCAATTGAGGACTTTCAATAACAGCAACATCTAAAATGTACATATTATTCGACGAGAAAGTTTGTTTTTTTTAAAGTCAAGGTGTTAACTTTCCACACTACTTCAAACAAAAGGTTAGGAAGGAAACCCCCATCAATACTGGAAAGAGCAATAACAGTTACTAGACTTGAGAAACCTATTTTCCTTTTCAATGTAGAGAAATCACGTGGTTGAGATAAACACTGAGTTGTGGAGCAAGCTAAGTGAATAGTAATTCAACCTTGAGAAAGAGACCTATTTATGGTCCCATGGAGCATCTCATTGTGCTAAAGTGGAATAGTCCATTGCTTGGGCTGTGATTGGCTGCTGGTACCTGAGTGGAGGTATTTCTATATAAATACCAACTTGATTCATCAGTTAGTTTGCAGAGTTTGTATTGAGTTACAACCTGCTTTATTTTTGTCTGCCAGCTGGACGCTAGCTGGGACCCTTACGCCGGTAAGTGCTGTTTATTGTATTGTTATTCTACATTCAATAGTTGCTAATGGTGATCTAGAGGTGACCACCTGTGAGCTAAACTTCATTCTATATGTGTGCGCGTGAGAAAAACCGTTGGACAGATAGATATATAAACATCGGCTACCAGACGGAGAATGTAACGACTACGCTTAGTCGAAGGCTATAAGGGGAAACAAATTTACACTGACCGAGAGTAATTGATGACGTCAAGAGTTGAATAAAATGTAATGTTATATATGGAAGATTCAATTCTTGTCTTATGATTTAATGCGCGCACACACTTTAGTATTAGGATGGTGCAAAAATAATGTCGTTTTCTCGCATAGTAACATATGTGAGAAAACGACATTATTTTTGCACCAACCTAATACATTGCTGCCAATTAGACCATTGCAACAATCGGTGAAAAAAAGGACTTCTCTGGTATATTGGCGAATTATTACTTGTGGTTAATATACAGCTCCATTTTTTTTCGGTGACCAGGTAACAAAAAATGATTCCGGTTTGGTTGTAAAATTTTAAAAAATCTGTTACCTCTATTATCAACCTTGACATGCTTCAATCGAAACTTGTGAATGTGGGTCATTTTATATAATAAAAATAATAATAATAATAAACTGAAGTGAAATAATCACACTGTCGATTTACAATGTTTTGCTCTTTTGAACTGTTGGGAATTGTCACTTTTTGATCAAAGTTAGATTTTCAGTTAAAAGTTGAAATAAACCAACGTCAAATAGGAATTGGAAAATTAATCTTCGACTACGAATCTCTTCGTTGCACACTTTTGTAACGAGAGAAAACCAAAATTATTTCGCTCTCTTCAGGTCGATCTGGTCGGTCAGAAACGTGTCTCTCTACGTTGGGAATTTTTATTTGAAAAGAAAATCCATTGAAAAGTGAAACATATGGCAGATAATGAACAACAGTAGGGGATCTTCATCAGATGAATTACGACGGGAGAGTGCAAAAATAAAGCCAATTAACATGGTCAATATTCAGTAATGAAAGTAGCAAATAAAATCGTCTTAGGTATGACGATAAACTACATCCGGCAGCAATGCTTTTGATCGGGATGTTTTGAGGAGCGTGGAACCACCTCTTAATTGACGTTGATCCGAGATCCACCCTGACCCGGGGTGGTAACGCCTGTTAGGGTCACAACTATGCGAAAATAGTTAACGCTCCAAACTGGGGTCAAAATATTATGAAAGGTAAATTTTGATAGTAAAAATACCAGCAATACATTTTCATAGTAAAAAATTCCAGCTATATATTTTTTGTGAAAATAAAAAATAAAAATTACCAGCAATACATTTTTGTAAAAAAATTATTAATGCTCCCAAGAAAATTAAATTTAGTCATTAAATGATCCATAACGAGTTGATATGCCGCTAAACAAAGAAAACAAAACAAATAAAAAGATGGACAGACTGGTGGAGTTTGTATTTGCCATCATCTTTGTCGTGTAAGCAAAAACCCTACATAACAATGATTGATTCAACTCAAAATATAACATCAGCATCGTATAAAATTTGTTTGCTTCATTTTATTGACCCTATTAGACTTAGAATGCTTTCTTAGACATGTAATTTATTGACCTCATCAACTATGAACGAGCTTGCATCATATCGAGAATACTTTATTGACCTCATAAGCCACTAGCGAGCTTTCATAATTAGTAAAATGCTCTCTTCTGCATTTACTTTATTCGTTTTAGTAGTCATTAGTGTGCCTGAATCATTAGTCAAATGTCTGCTTAGGTCTGTCCGTTATTGACCTCATCAGATATCAGCGAAGATGAACCAAAATTGGAATGTCTTCTTATGCCTATACTTTACAGGCTTCCTCAGCGATCTGTGACTTTGCATCATAAGTAGAATAAATTCTCATAATTCTACTTCATTGGCTCCATCATCAATCAACATTCTTGCACCAAAAGTGAAATATTTTCTAATGTTAGTTCATTACTGACCACATCAGCCATCAGCGCGGCTCTAACACAGTGGAATGCTTTTTTTAGAACTTCGTTCACAAAACCAAAACTAATGAAAAATATCAAACTCATTCCAAATTAGGAATCTCTATAACCTTTGACATTTTTTTTTTTTTTTTTTTTTGTGGGAAGAAAAAAAAATGTATGGGGAAAATTATTTAACCAAGATCTTAAGGAATTTTTTTTTCTTGTCGGTAGTCGTTAAAAAATCATTAAGCAACTATCAGCGACAACTGACTTTGGATTTCAAATGCTTTGCTCAAGTCAACGTGACGAAAAATGGTCGTCATAGAAATCGTTTGGGTGATCATGCCCCTTCAGAGGACTTCAGCGGCCGCTCGCTTTGTCCGGCTCAAGCAAAGAATGTCGACCAAACATATCTACCCCGGATTCCGGTCTGTACCCTTTCTTGCTAATAGGTACAAATGATGGTGTCTGGGAAAAGAAAGCGGTGGCTTCATTTTATCTTTAAATAGCCCGTTCATGGTAACAGAGTACAAAGTTTGATATCTAACAAATTCTTCTTTTTACTGAATTCCCTCCCAAAGAAGGAGATAATGCCACTAAGACGCAAGGAGGTTAATGGAATTGAAAAAGAAGGAAAGACTTTAGATGCAATCCTAAACGGGAAATAAAGGATAATCTGTTACTCTTTTTCAAAAGACCACGGAGGAGTGTGAACCTTCTTAATCGTAGAATGATGAACTGTGAACCGATCGGCTACGATAAAACCAAACTCAATAAAAATATTTTATGTATCATGTCTCTGCAGGACGTAGGCGATCATGGCTCTCCATAACTTCAACTAAATCTATATTTTAGGGTCCCTCCTGTAGCTCTATCGTTAACAAGTTTATCTGATTGACAAGTGTTCGAAATTCTATCCTTATTGGGTAGGAGTTCTTGATGCTTAACGAGGCGAGTTTAGTTAACTATTATTACTGACTAGTGATCCATATAAAATTCAAAATTAAATGATCCAATAATGGATAATATACCGTAAAATCAACTAATCAAACTGAATATTTTGGTTCCCATTTTTGTGGTCTGGTGCGTACAAGGCTCAAGGGTCAGTTAACGTAGAGGCTTTTTAAATGAGGTGAGTAATATGAATGTAAGGAAGGGAAGAATATGAAGATATAGAAATTTTGAAAGTTCCTAGTTCACCCTTAATTATGGGCACGACTCAGCCTCTATTTTTGAGCAGTGTAGCTGGATTTTCTTTTCTATTTTATAATTTCTTTCATATGAACCCTGTAATTCAGGAGACCTTAAAAATGGACGCTGATATAATAGTTGGCATAATACAATGAAAAAAAAATTTTTTTTCCTTCAAACTAAACACTCCTGGGTCAAAAAACAAGAGAGAACACTTCTAACGAGAAAAGAGAGAGCAAATGTATCATTGATTAGAGCAGAGGTTCCCAATCTTTTGGGGCATTATCGCCAAATTTCACATGCAAAAACTTTCCATCGTCCACCTGTATAGTATATATTCAAAAGGAGACCAAGATTCTTTGGTAAGAGTTTGTTACTGGTTCGTAAACTGACATTATGATGTAGTAAAAATACCAAACGAGGTTGTCAAATAACGCAAACTTATGCGGCGGTTATTGCTGCTATTACCGTCTTAAAGAGCAAACATATGTACACTATTTACATTATTCGGAGTATTGTCCTCATCTTTGTCGCCATATTTATTAAAACGTTTCGGCCGTTGTACGCTCCGGCCTTCATCAGGTGGTTGGAATGTCGAACTAAACCGTTTATTTCGCTCACTGGGGTAGATTGTTCTAATTCCACATGCCATGTTTAATGGATGTCAGTTATCAGTTATCTCCTCTTAATTCCCCTCTCCAAGTTCTCCACTGCCTTAATCGGGTATTGAACTCACACTCTTTGGGACCTGTCATGGACACATGGCACAGTGTATAAAGGCGTTGGTTAGATCCAGTGACAGGAGCCAAAGGGCTGTGAGTTCAACACCCGGTTAAGGCAACGGAGAACTTCGAGAGGGGAATTAACAGGAGATAACTGACAACTGCCATCCATTAAATATGGCACGTTGAACTACAACAGTCTACCCCAGTGAGCGAAATAAAGCGAAATAAAGGGTTCAGTTCGACATTCCAACCACCTGAAGAAGGCTGGAGCGTACAACAGCCGAAACGTCGTAATAAATATGGCGATAAAGATGAGGAAAATAGTCCGAATAATGTAAATAGTGTATATAATACCTCATCTCAGAAATATAGACAGAAACAAAAGCACACTTGACCATTGAAAACTATATATATAATTTAGTTTTAAGGTCAAAGTTAGTCATTGTTAGTGGTGCAAGTTTTGGCAAAAAAAATTGTGAAAAAATTTTGTTCATAATTATAAAAGTAAAAACAATATACACTAGCGAACATTTTTTATGCCTAATACTGAAGAATCATTTGAATGTTAGTGGTCCTTCTCAAAACTAAAGAAAATACTAAAATATTCTTTGTTTGCGAAGATATTTATATCTTATCCAGGAATGTAACCTAGTTATTTCCATTTAGCCTACTGCTTTGTTTCTTTTATTTTTGACGGGTACTTTACATATGTCCTCTGATTTATTTTTTTTTTGGGGGGGGGGGTAAAATACTCAAAATTCTATATCAACCACCAAAATTTTCAATCGATCATCACTCTCTGTTCAACTACTCATCGCCTACCCAACAGTTGAAATGGTTCCCCACTTATTGTTTTTATCGGTGAAACTAAATAACTTGCACAGTTCTCATTGGCTCGCCAATCATAGACCAATTTATCTATTTTTTATATTTAAAACTATAATTTACAATTATAAATACAATTTGTATTTATACACATTCGCTACATTCCTTTAATATTTAATATGCTAGAGATTGGGTCTGTTTTCTTCTTTTTTTTTAATCATTTCATCCTAAGCAAGGCGATAATGCCATTAAGACGCAAGGGATTACTGGAAGTGAAAATAAGTGACAAAAAGTTACCGAGGAGAAAAGACAATAAAAGAACAGAATTCAGGAAGACAGAAGGTTGTGGATGATGTTATATTTGACGTTTTGAAGATCGTAGTTGGCAGTTGTTATATAGGAATAAAGTGTCGCTGCCGACTCTTGAGTTTGAACATAGATTGCCGGAGAACAAACACAGGCGATCCCATTATTGAATTAACTAGACCACGTGACCCTAGAGGAAACGCATATATGGGAGGTAGCGTGTGTCTAATTGATCGCTATTTCTAGTCTATCCTCTATTACTATTCGGATCTACATTTCTACGCTACCCTCTATTACTATACAGACCGCTATTCTCTATTCTCTTCTCTACACTATTCTCTATTCGGATTACTTTCCGAGCGAGTATTACGAGCAAGTACTATTAGTGCGTGTTATTCGAAGGCGTCTGACACCTGTATTGTTCAACGGCGTTACTATAGTTGTATCTGCGATTACAAAGTCTCTACTACAACGAGCATTACAAAAGTGGCAACGAGTGTTCCTTGACATCACAAAATTAGTGCGGCTAGAAACCGGAAGAGAATTCCACAGTCGAGAAATTCAAGAAAATAAACTACTAGTCATAATAATTTAGTGCTAAAACGTTGCAGTTCTGACTTAGAGCTACGTACCACCATTAATTCTCTAAAAAAATATGATAGATTGATAAAAAAAAATAACCCAAACTTAATAGAAACAAAGTTGTATCGTCAAAATCTTTATGTTATTATCAAGAGGAAAAACTAAAGGATTTTTTTGATTATTGAATTATATATTTTTTTCATCCTTTTTAGAAAGTTCGAAATTTTGATTAAATTTTTTTTTTTCGTTAACACGGTCTAGGACAGCTATCGACGGCCCCCCAAAAGTACTATCTACACAATTTCACTCACAGAGCTTGGGTCCATCGGTGGTATAGTTTTCAGGCACTTTCCAAAGGTGGTGCACACTGGAAACGATCCCTCCAGAAAGTCTCCTTGCTGGTAAATTCGAACCAGGGTATCAGTCTCAGAATGCGAACGTGCTAACCACTCGGCCACGTGCCTATCGCTTTGTGGACAGACTTGCAAAACATAATCCATCATCAAGAAAAGTTGCGTCGATTCGTTTTTTGTTTTTTTTATTATTTATTTTTTGCTATTATTCTCAAATTTCGGCATTCAGCAAATCATGATTCCTTGAAAAAGTACCGTATATTTCCGTATATAAAGCGACCTTTCGATAAGATGAGATCACAAAATATTGCAAATTTTCATGGATTTATCCTCCACCTAGATTTAAAAATCAAAAAAGATAACGTAATAGATTTCAGCATAGAAAGGGGAATCAGTGAGACGAATTTAAATTACAGCCTATTATCCTGCCTCCACTTTCGCACTATTGCCCTTGGAAAAGACAAGAACAGAATTCTCCTAGTCCCCAACACCCACCACTCTAGCTAAGCGTTAAAAAGTAAGTTCTGGCTTGGGTAGAATCAAGTTTTGCAGAAAGAGTACTCTGAATTCAAAACAGTAGATTAGGGAAGGAGAAACCTTTTCACTATCTTTGCCAAGTAATCATGGCAATTCACAGATAATAAAGAAAATGAATTTGTGGAGATGTCGTGATAGTAAAACATGTTGTTGCCTGAAGTTTAACTATTGTATATTTCCACGTATAAGTCGACATTTAGATAAGATATCAAAAAATATATTTTCATGAATTTATCCAATACCTGTAGTATAAGACGACTGCTTCTTGATTATATAAAGATGATGTTACTGAAAATGTTATTAGTTACTGTATCTACCTAAAAGGAAAACCATTGTTTTGTTTACATTTCATCACGTGATCTCTTCTTCTTCTTCTTCTTCTTCTTCTTCTTCTTCTTCTTCTTCTTTTTCTTCTTCTTCTATTTAAACTGTTACAGACTAGTGTACTAATGGTTATTTACTTATACATCATCGATAATCACAAATACCGTTAATAACAGTAGGATAATCTACGATAATATTATATTCCTTTGTTCTGAATACAATTATAACATCATGTTTACATTTTCTCAGCAGAGCTTGCTTGATATACAAGTTGATTTCATTGATATGGAATTATTCTTCAAATAGGCAATTTATTATGAAGCTAGTAATATATAAAGTAGAAAAGGTTTTATTACTTTTATCATCAGTTTATTTGATAAAATGAATCTTTACATGTATGTTATTGGTTATCTCACTGAGGCCAACATTAGCCTATAGATAAACATCACTCAGAATTTAAGGTTACTTTTTTTTAGAATTGTAGTATAAGACGACCCCCAATTTTTAAGAATGATTTTGGGGATTTAAAGGTCGTCTTATACGCGGAAATATACGGTAGTTAAAAATAAATATAATTAGGAGTGAAATACACGACATTCACTTTCGTTCCTGTTAATTTTTCTTATTTCAAACTGCTGGAACTTCACTCTCCTATGTTCATTCTTCTGTGATTATCACATTTCCGGAAACGGTGTCAGTGGGAAGATCATTGGTCTCGTGCCCCTATTGTTGAAAGTAGAAAATAAAGGGGCAATTCAAAAGGAATGAGTCAAGGCTATTTGAAAGAAAGAAAGAAAATGAAGACTTCAAATAAAGAAAAATCTGCAATATTATCTGTCCTGACCTAGCATCTCGACTTCAACATTTTCCAACTGCCGTAACATAGCTTCGTTGCGCCTTTTCTATAACTATTTCCATTCTAACGAGCTTTCCTCTTTGGTACACGAAGGGGATAGATTTTTAAATTGTTCTTTTATCTCCCACCACAGACAAAAATTGCACTTACGGGAACTAATTAGGACTACATAGAGACTCTGAGGTATTATGGTGGCTGTAGTTAGAATGGCAAGTAAGAATGTCTTGTTTTGGCATAAGGAATACTGTGGTATGATTGAATCAGTAATCGTGTCTAGATTAAGTTTAAGATATGACAAATTGAAGACCAAACTTCTTTTATCGCAACTTTGGCCTTGTGTCACATTTTTGTATTATTCAAAATAGATATTGTTTTCCTCTTTAGTAGCTCAACGAATTTAAACGCAGTACTAGATTGGCAGCTAGGTCGCATCATTTTAGTAATGAGATTGCTAAATGTAAGTGCTAAATTTAACCGTAAGTTCTTTTCTAATAATTTCATCTCTCGCACTTCTCGCCTGTGGAACTATCTTACGACTTCTGGTTTCCAGTCACCTCAGTCAGTTATGTGCCATGTGTGATACACGCTTCGGCGATCATGTATCTTTCGATATATGACTGACAAAACAGATTTTTTCCTGCAGTAGGTTGCCAATTCTTTCTGCGGTAGACCAGTTGCCATCCAAGCCAACCCGTCTTGCTATTTACCCATAGCTGGAGGGAGAAGAAGAAGAGGATTCATACCTTTCCCAAGAGTATAAGTGGATGTAATGGATTCGACTGGAATTCGAACTCGGCTCCCTGATTCTTCAGTCCGAGCAGCTATCCATTACTCCACCGTGCTACAATCTTCAAATATTGAAATGGGAAGTCACTCGTTATTTTCTATCTCTTTGGATCCTGTTTTTTTTTTGTTGTTTTGTTTTTTTTTGTTTTTTTCGGTTTCCTTCATTCAGTAACTCTTTGTGTCGTAGTGACTTTATCTCCTTGCTTATGGCGAAATAATAAAAAACGATAGACTTGTTTTTTATTGTCCAAGGAGCATAGAATATACCAACTATATGTCATGTTGTGGAGTAAGACCACCACTCGATTTAAATAGGTCTCTCTCAGGGTGGATGCATTTAGACTAAAGACTGAAGCTGATCAATATTTACCTAGAGACTGAAGCATAAACCTGGCCAATGCTTACGTATCGACTCAAGTATAGTCACGGCTAATGTTTGTAAAGATTCAGGTATAAATATTACCAAAGTTTATTCATAAACTCAAGTATAAGCCCAACCAATGTTTACGAATAGACTTCAGTATAGACCTGACTGATATTTGGTCATACATTCGCAACAATCTTTTCTAAAGATTATCATGGATAATATTTACCAAAACACTCCGTTATAAACATGACCAATGGATTTATAGGTAAGCGTTAGTAGGGCTTATAATTTTTGCAGACAAGCATTCTTCAAGTTTATAACTGTGCTTATAAATAAACACTAGTCAGGTTGATACTTTCGTCGAGTTTATACTTGAGTATGAAAGTATACTTCTGGGAATGGATGTAGTCGACGTATTCTAAGACCAGCCACCAAGCCAAGAGTTTTCCATTCTTTTGTTAATAAAATCAAGTTTTTGGTATCACAATTATTATACGTAATTCGGTCGGAAATTTTCCAGTCATTTTGTTTTAATAAAAAAAACCCCAAAAAACTGAGGCAATAGCGTCTTACACCGCTTAAAAATAATTCCCTTTGCATTTCGCACTTATCTCAACATTTCCAATTTTCAAGATATTTTATGGCTACTTTCGAAATTTCCATCAGCTGCCTTGTTGCGCTCTCCTTAATCTCGTTCACATCGTTTCAATGGCTTCGGGAAAAGACAGACGTTATAGAAAGCCAAATCTTGATAGGTGGAGGGACTGTTAGGTTTGATGCTTTGACAAAAAAATGACATAAATAAAAGAAAAAAAAAAATGTAGCTAATTTTCAAATGGGTTTCAATCCTATTTCGAGGTTGCCATAAACTATTTCGTTGTGCTCACCTTAATCTCATCCATACTATTTCAACTGTGATTTTAGCTTTGAGAAAAGCCAGAAATCACAGGATAAAAAATCTGGACACTAAATATGACAAGCTTTAGTCAATGGCGTATTACCGCCGACTGTGTAACTCCGAGAGACAGTGATTTTTTTTTTTTTTTTGTTTTTTTGTTTTTGTTTTTGTTTTTTTTTTTTTTGTTTTTTTTTTTTTTGTTTTTGGTTGTTTTTTTTTTTTGTTATTTTTTTTTTTTTGGTTGTTTTTTTTTGTTTGTTTTTGTTTGTTTTTGTTTTTGGTTGTTGTTTTTTTTGTTATTTTTTTTCACACATGCGCTGAAAGGTCTCCGATTTTATTACCAAATTACTTCAAGTTCGCACAAGCGATTGTCTGGATATTCAAAATGGCTGGATACGTTTCGGACAGATCTCGTAGACATCTAATTGTAAAACGTGTTGGGGAATTAAATATAAGAATTAAATATAATGACATGAAGGGAGTTGAATAAAATATACCCTGACCGTCAGTCTAGCAAATCAAAAAATGCTGATGTCAGTGCACATTGCACAAAACCGGAAACTCAGCCAAATTCCTTGAGAGACGTTGAAAAAAAAAGCGGGAAGAAAATCTGTTTTAATCTTTCATCAAAAGTCAACATTTGATATGCGTTTATTTCTGAAATACTTGACGCCTATATTAAGGAAACGTACGAGGCGAGCATAAAATCACAGAGGACGAACGACCCATCACTTGTTGATGACGGAGCAGTAAATAGCGGGAAGGTGGAGGGAAGGTTCTTTCTACACTAAAAAACAAAAACAAAAAAAAAGAAAGCAACAAAAACTTAAACGGGGGTAAGTGCTGCTGATTTAGTCATCTTTGTAATTATATTTGTTCATTTGGTGTCACCTTAATCTTTGTCTTCAGTAATAAGAAAACAAGCTAAAATATAAATAGAAAAATGGCGTTAAAAATAACAAAGAAAAAAACTCGACAAAATCTGGTTCCATTAAAAGAAATAGTCCCTTCACTTTAAAGGAACTATCTTCTAAGTGTCGCTAGACGTCTCCTCGTAGAGTCATTGCAAGCAAACTGATCGTGTGGAATATTCCTACTATAGTGAGAACCATACTGACTGTAACTTTCTGCTAAATTTTGAACAGGCATGCTTCATGGTGAAACGGTCGATAAATTAGTAGGAATTACCATTACTACTGTAGGGTATTGGCGCCTTACAACAAGAAATAAGCTTGAAAATTTAAACTCAGAATTATTAAATGTTTACATGACATATTGATTCCAAGTGATACCGTATTTCTAATTGTATTCTCACTTTTGATTCTTTCAAATTACCGTTCAAATGCTTTCGAATTATTTTCTTTTCAAGCTCAATCAAAATATGCGGTGCCTTTTTATTAGGTACGGCCACAGATTTGAGATACTTAAGTTTTAAAATGAATCTTTAAAAATGAAAAATCCTTCTCGAAGGATTTATTTCAGTTTTCATTTCACGTTAATGGATTAAACTTAATATTTCCAACAAGGGAAATACCTTGCTGTATTTCAAAATTAAATTATATTGACTGGATGGAGTTTTCGTTTCGAAATCAATAACATCGTTGATTTTAACGCCATTCCGTCATCGTAATGAAATTCTCTTTATTAAAAGATCTTTGAAAATAAAATATACTTTTCTGAAATTTATTTGTGGAATATTAACTGATTGGTAGTCTAATTAATCTGTTTTCAAATAAATATTGCTTACTTTAAGTTTAAAATATGCTTTTTTTGGAGAAGACGGTGGCTGTTTATTTTAGGTTTTGATAGATTGACATCTTGAAATACATATAGAAGTTTATCTCTTCTTTTTCTACGGTGGATATATCTGTAAAATTTACTTGAAGCACCTTTTTTATATAATATTTAAATACGAATGATCTAAAAAATTTAGGAAAATATTCTCCACAATCTAATGCTTTATTTTTTTTTTTTTTTGGGGGGATACTTTAGCTTTAAATTTACTATAGTTATCATTCTTATTTCACATATCATGTATGGACGTCCGTATTTAAAATATCGGCTCGTTTATACACACACAGACACAGGCGCACACACACAAATTTCAAATTCTGTTTAAAATATTGGTTTTAGATCAATTGTACTAAGCTTTTACATTTATGATCAAAAAATATACCTTTTACTTAATAACAATATCGACTAAGCGATAAAAGTTGATACTAAAAAAATTTTTAAAGGAATATTTCAAGCATATTTACAAGAATGTACGTAGCCTGACATACTAGGCAGGGTTGAAATGTCCATAGGCTGATTATGAAGACGTGATGCTAGAACTGTGAAATCTTGCATGCATTAATTTCAGCTCTTTTTATTAATAACTGCATTGTCTCTTCCCAAGTAAACTAATATATGACTGTTCAAAGAAGACCTCAAAATTAATTAGTAACGACTTCTCTTGAAAATAGGCAAAATTTGATTTCGTGCACCAACAGACATGCTGAAATGGTTGCTATATTAATGGATGCTGCTCCAGTTTTATCAACAGTACAAAAGTGAGCAGCTGAATTTAAGAGAAGAGGCGTAGTCTTGAAGATGGCCTGAGGTCTGGACGTCCTGCAACTGTCACCACCGATGAAAACATTGATTGTATTCACTATATGGTGACGTATGACAGATGATTGACTATAAATCAAATAGCCAATGCTATTAGAATATCCTGTAAAAGAGGTGAGAATATTTTGCACACTGAACTTATCATGACGAAGGTTTCTGATCGTTGGGTGCCATGTTTTTTTTTAACACATGATCAAAATTGCACCAAACTGATCACATCACAGGAAAATCTGACATTTTTTAGGCAGATCCAGCTGATTTCCTTGAACGTTTATTAACCCAGGCTGAGACAAAGGGACAATCAATGCAGTCGAAACACACCTCGTCACCTGCTTCAAAGAAAAGCAACGTCGTTTCATCTGGATGGAAGGTGATGACCTCATTTTTGGAGGATGAAAAAGGTATTGTTTTATTGACTATCTTTAAGAGGGCCACACTATCAGTGGAGAGTACTATTCCAACTTGCTGAGGCAGGTACACAAGACTATCAAAAACGAAACTATCAGGAAAACTGAAAAAGGGGTTTTGTTTCATTGGGACAATGCTCCAGCACACAAGTCTTTGGTTTCAATAGTTGCTGTACGTGACTGAGGCATTGGATTCTCCTGATTGTATATATATTGTATATCATTTGTTCCCCAACATGAAAAAATACTTGACTAGAAGCCACTATCGCAGTGATGATGACGTCATATACGCTGTTGATAATGTTTTTACCAACAGGATGAACAGTCTTTGAACAGTCAGATATCATTTTACATGGAAAGGAACAATGCAGTTATTAATAAGAAGAGTTGAAATTAATGCATGCAAAATTTCACAAATCTAGAATTACTCCTTCATAGGCCATGAACTTTTAAGACCACTGTTGTATATTCTGATAATACATCTAAAAATGTATTCATTCATATGAATGCAGAGTTTAATGTTATCAATAAAAATAATTCGTTCTTAGGAGTGAACACTATCTTCAGTAACATCAGAGCCCATGGTTGATAACAAGTTTCAAGTTATTCTTATTCTATTTATTGAAGACTTGTTGCAACCTATTTATTGGCTGTAAAAAAAATCTGCTTCTTAAAACGGAGCATCTCTAAAAAACATCTTTTTGGGTGAATATCTACAAAAATTTAAGAAAAATATGTATTCATATGAAGAATATTTTAAATTTATCACTAAATTAAAGTGCTTAAAAATATTCAATTCGTATCAGTGAACAATTATGCTGCAGGCCATCATTCTTTATTTATATATGAGAAACTATTATGGGGTCCACCCCTTTTTTTATATAAGTGGACTCGACCTGCTGCCATTAAATACCCTCAGTCAGTCAGAATATGGGGAAGAGGAACGGAGTGAAAAGTCCATAGACATTGTGATTGAGTTGGAGGTAGAAGTCACAGTTACAAGCACGCCCGACTCTAAGGAAGTTTACTTCGAGACTGTATATAGCGATCTTTGATTTATACTAACCGGCGTTCCTGGATTTACTAACAGCAGTACCTCTTGTATTTTGTGTAAATACATTTAATTTCTTATCTTAAATACTTGCGTTTGTCATTTATTGGAGACCGATTTTTCATCTCGGAGTTCACAGCAGAAACTATTGCTACTTATTCACGGGCTATAGTAAAACAACTTCTTAAACTAATCTTTAAAGAAATAGTTACAAGAATGAACTTGGATTGGCAGGTATTCTGATAATGCATTTGAAAATGTATGTGTTCATATGTATAAAGGATACCTTGTTGAAATATATGGATAAAATAATTTTAAAATAATGAGGGAATAATATCTTCTTAAACATTAAAAGCTATTGGCGACAACACGTTCCAAACTATCATTTATCATTTGCTTGTTGAGGACTTCTTGTCACTTATTCACTGGCTGAGAAAACAACAATTTTTTAAAGGCATATGGGACCATAAATCTATTTTTGAAGGAATATCGAGAAAAATGCTGTTGCTTGACAGGGTATACTGATTGTGCAATTAAGATCTTAGTCATTCATATGAGTGAATATTATCTTTATTTCTAATGATGTCAATAACAGAATGCAGTTCTCTTTGTTGGTCGACTTTAGAGGAGAAGACGTTTAATGAATGACATTTTTAATCATTTCACTCGAAGCAAGGCAATAAAGCCACTAATACACAAGGGGTTACTTAGTGTAAGCGGATATGTCAAAAATACTATTAAGGAGAGAGAAGAATAAAAGAACAGGAATTAAGAAAATAGAAGATAACGATTGACATTACAGTTGAATTTTTGAAGATCAAATTTGACTGGAAAGCATGGAGTCGGAAGACAGTTCCACAAACGAGAAATGCGAGAGAAGAACCTATATTATAGAACTTACGTTCACATCTCAACTGTAAAATGATTCAACCTTCAGTTATGTGCCATGCATGATACACGCGTAGGTGATCATTTTTCTTTCGATACATGACTGACGAGACAGATTTTTTCCCGCAGTAGGTTGCCATTTCTGTTGCCACCCAAGGCTACAGAATCCAGTCTGTCCTGCTATTTACCCATAGCTGGGTGGGGAAGAAGAAGATTCATACCTTTCCCAAGGTTATTAGCACGTAAGTGAATGTAATGGATTCGACTGGAATTCGAACTCGGCTCTCCGTTTCCTCAATCCGAGCCGCTAGTACTGAGCTTAAATTCACAAAGCCTAGGTACCATAATAGAAAGTTCACCTGAATGTATTTATAGAAAAGGCACAATTTTACATTACGGTAGAGATGCTAGGTTATGATCAATAATATTGCAGATTCTTCTTTGGATTTTATCAAGAATCTCTAAATATATAGCAAGAGTATCAGATCAGATATGGTTGCAATATTCAAATCATGGACGAATGATATATATCGTTTTTTGACGTATTTTTTAACGTCAAAAAACGACATTATTACGTCATTATTTTTGCACCAACCTTATATCTCTATCTAGAAAAGGTAGGATATGTGTGTGTGTGTAACGAATGCACGGCCGTAATTTTCGACAGATTTGCACCAAAATTTACATGCACATGCTCCAAGTTAGTAGGAAGGCCAAGACCGACTTTGCATTTACCAACTCCCATCGATAGTGGAAATAATCGATTTTTTCATGCTTCTACGACAGTTTTCATGTAGTTTGCGGCCATTTTCTACTGACCAGAGTGAGAGCCTATAGCTGGCTGCCACGAATAGGCAAGAAGATTCTATTGGCCAGCGTGAGAGCCAACAGCTGACTGACACGAATGTTAACTAGCATGCTAGCATGCAAAAAAAATCGATAGCTGCATTCGTCACAAGTGGGAAAAATTTAAATCAGCATGGCACTTTACCCCAATTGGCTCATTCGCTTGCTTAAACTCAACGTTGATTCTGATTCCGCAGAACTGGGTTGGGTGTGAAAAAGTATTTGTTGTTATTCTTTTTTCATTCGGTTTTTCCAGTTACGAGTGCTTTTTTAAAGCTGATCGTTTTGTGTTCATTTTGTTTAGTTCTCTTTTCGTAACAGATTTAATGTTTAGTATAGAGCTTAGAAAAAATTTGCAGTGTGAGATAGGCAAGAAGTAAGGCATGTAGCAACATCAGCACAGCAAAAGGAACTCCTTAAAGGCAAGGAAGGGCAAAAATATTTTAAGTCAAGTGATAGCGATTGCTGTATGAGTCGTACGATTTTTTAATCAAGCACGGGCAACGCCGGGCCATGTTGCTAGTAAATATATAAAACAGATTCCGCCAAGAAAAATTGTCTTGTACGAACCAATTTTCATAGTAGCAGGCCTAATAATTAATGCAATATAATCTTTCCACTTCATGTCAACGCAAATCCCAACAAAACTATAAAACTGATGAATTGATCGCTTCTGAAACCTCTTCTTCTATCTCACTGTCTCACTCTCTCACTGTCTCATTCTCTCACTGTCTCATTCTCTCACTCTCTTATTTTACGGTTTCTCCTGCTTTTCGTTCTCTGATTTATTTCTGTTGTTCCATTAACAGACTACAATTATAATGTAAACGCATCTGAATAAATCGTTTAACTTTAATCCTAACTTTAAACAAAACTTCCGTTTTAGCAATATCTTAAATTGTTCATTTTTGTATTGTCATTTCAGAAAATGTCCAAAGTTAGGGTGTGTGCGTTTTTAAATTGTTATTATTTACCCAGAGCTAAGACGTTTGTATTCTGATCTTTAAACTATATCGTTCCCCACAAAATTGTAGCAAAAATACGTCGAATGCACGCCCTGCAAAAACGTAAGACCTCCGCCAGAAACACCATCTAAAAATTAAATACTTACAGACGAACAACATCTACTTTCTTCTTCTTCTTCTCCTCCTCCTCCTCCTTCTTCTTCGTCTTCTTCTTCTTGTGTAGTGTCCCCTCAGGACGTAGGTGATCATGTCTCTCCACAAATTCCCGTCCTTTAAAGAACTTAATAAATTTTGTCTGTCCTTTAAAGCACTTAATAAATTTTGTCTGTCCTTTAAAGCGCTTAATAAATTTTGTCTGTTCTTTAAAGCGCTTAATAAATGTTGTCTGTCCTTTAAAGCACTTAATAAATTTTGTCTGTCTTAAAGGACAGACAAAATTTATTAAGTGCTTTAAACACTTAATAAATTAATAAATTTTGTCTGTTCTTTAAAGCGCTTAATAAATGTTGTCTGTCCTTTAAGCACTTAATAAATTTTGTCTTCTCCGCCCCCAAACTCTTCTCTATCTATTTAGTCAATCTCACCAAGTATTTTATGCTTTGCTTTCCCGTGTCCCTTTTGCCTTCAATATATCCTGTGAGTATCAGATTTTTCAAGCCTTCTTTCCTCATTGTCTACCCTAGAAATTTCATCTGTCTCTTCCTGATATTAAGTATCAGTGTCCTTTTTGTTTCGTCGTTGCTTATGTTTTCGGTCCATGGTATTCTTAGCATTCAACTGTAGAACCACTTTTCTGTTGGTCCAAGTTTCTTCATCATCTCTGAGAACATTCTCCAGCATTCGCTGACATATAGATTTGTTTTGTTTTGTTTTACGGCATATCAACCTCAATGGGTTTCTTAATGCCGACAAGATTTTTATTGCTGGAAATATTTTTTCTAAAAATGTATTGCTGGTATTTTTTACAAAATATGTATAGCTGTTTGTATTGCTGATGGGTGACCCCTTGGGGATACCAGGTGATCCCAGCTTGTATATGCGAGCAGTGTAATGAGTAATAGCTCAGAATTGCTTATGGGAGAGGCGAGTACTAATTCCTCTTTCCTGAATAACGTTTGAAGTAATATATATATATATATATATATATATATATATATATAAGTATTGCTGATAATAATTTTTCCTTCAAAAATTTATTGCGGGTTATAATTTTTTTTTTTTTTTTTTTTTAAATATTTTTGGTATTAAAACCTAATTTCACAATTTCATAGTGTTTGACCCCAGTTTGCGGGGCGGGATCAACTATTTGCCAATAGCTGGGACACCAACAGATGCTACCACCCCCAGGTCAGGGTGGACCTGAGAACATCAGCAATTTCACGTTCCTCAAAATCTTCTGATCAGACGCCTTGCTGTTTGACGTAGTTTATTGTCTTACCCAGGACGCGGATATAGTTTATTGTCTCACCCAGGACGCGGATGCATTTTATCGTCTTACCCAGGACGCGGATGCAATTTATCGGCTTATCCAGGACGCGGATGCAATTTATCGTCTTACCCAGGACGCGGATGCAGTTTATCGTCTCACCCAGGACGCGGATGTAGCTTATCGTCTTACCCAGGACGCGGATGCAGTTTATCCTCTTACCCAGGACACGGATGTAGTTTATCGTCATACCCAGGGCGGAACCATATAGGAGGACAGACATCATATAACATTTAAGTACTCTTTTCTTTGTTTCTAACGAAGTTTTCCTGTTTCTGCCGAGCTTTCGGAATGCATATTTGAATATCCCAATGCACCTTCGGAATTTAGTAACTCACTTTCTTTTCTCAGTTTAAACACTTCCCAGATATTTGATTTTTTGGACTTGTTTCATTTTGGTATCCACGTAATATTAGTCCTCCTATATGCCATTGAATCTTCTCACAGATGAAGAAGAGACTTGAAGCAACATAAATGTGGTTCTACAGAAGTATACTGAGAATACCGTGGACTGAGCAACGTAAAACTCGCGAAGAAAATAGAAACAAAAAGGACACTTATATTTGATAGCAGAAAGAGACAGTCTAAATTTCTGAGACGAGAGGGCTTAGAAAATTTGAACTTACACGACATGAAGACAAAATGGACTGAAGACAATATGGACTGAAAGCTGAAAATAATGTAGCTCACGAGTTTGTATAAATAGTTGGCAGAACAGGGATTAAGACAAAATTTACTAAAAGCTACAAAGGACAGGAAATTGTGGAGAGCCATGATCGCTCACGCTCTTAAGGGACATAGAACAAGAAGATTATGGGATTAGGGTTATTTTTTTTTTTTTTATTTGAGTTTAGGAAACTGAATTCTATTGTTTCGTGGAACAGATAAATCAGTCGTTTTGGTAAAATCGAACAAATAACCTTTGGCTATTGTTACCGTCTTTCTTTAACCGGGTGGTAACCCGTAAAAATCGAACTATCAACAGTCGTAATGGTCTACAAGAGAAGTTCGTAATGCAATACATGATATCGAAGTAATTAAATATTTACTTGATAGTCTGACACACGTCTATAAATTTGAAGATTGACGGCAGTGAAGGGGCGAAATTGTCACTAAGACATAATAAAACCTGATATTGTATGAATTGAATTTAATCAAACTCACCATAGTAACATAGCTTCCCTTTGACTTTTAAATAAATACTTTTATGGTAATTCTTCCGACGAGATTTCCTTTTTGGTATCTAGACTTTATGAAGTTAAGCGTACGATCAGGTTTCATCATCTAGCAGGCGAAATGGCTAGATGTAACCGTAAGTTCTATGCTAACAGGTTCCTCTCTCAGACTTCTCGTTTGCGCAAGCCTCTTCTGTTTTCTTGCTTTCCACTCATCTTCGATCTTCTAAGATTTAATCAAACTTACCATTATAATTTAATTTCCATTTACCCTTTCTATAAATACTCTCATGGTAATTTCCTCTTTGGCATCAAGATTTTATGAATTTAAGCCTACAACTAAGTCTCATTATCTTACAGGCAAAACGGCTAGATGTAACCGTAAGTTCTATGCTAACAATTTCCTCTCTCACACTTCTCGTGTGTGGAACCAAACTTCTTGCTTTCCAATTAAATTTGATATTCAAGATTTTAAATGCAATGACAATCGTCATCTTCTATTTTCTTAATTCTTGCTCCTTTATGGTTCTTCTCCTTAATAATGTTTCTTTTTCTCATATTTTCTCATACTCAGTAACCCCCAGGCATCTTCGTGGCTTTATTGCCTTGTTTGGGTAAAATGATTAAAAAAACGGTCTAGCACACAACCAATCGTGACCTATCTGTATTGCTGCTTAGGACGATTTCGTGTACAAGTCGACTATATTGATTTTTGTCATTTTTTTTTTTGCCATTATGAAATTGAAGATTTTTGTTAGCTCGTTTGGTGTTCTAAGTCATTTCAAAAAGATTTTACAAGAATAAGCCTGCACTTCAAATGTTTATTTCCCACAGTTTATGAAATGTAATTCATTTCTTTTCTTTAAATCCATTTATCTTGCACGTTTATACATTTGAATTTTTTGTTTATTTTCTTTTTCTTTTGTGATTGACATACATTTTGGAAGGTTAACGCTCCTGCATGTTTTGAAATGTCAAATTTGAACCAATTTTACTTGAAATTTAAGTGCAAACAGGAAAACCTTGGCAGAAGAAGAAGAAGAAGAAGAAGAAGAAGAAGATGTAGACGATGACTGAAGTGGCAATGAAAAGAAAAACAAAGAAAAAAGAAAGTAAAAATGAAAGGGAATAGAAAGAGAGAACTGGGAAAAATCAAAAACAAATAAATGAAACAAAAAGAAATACGGAAGGAAGGAAGGTAGGTAGGGAATTAAAGAAAATTATATTATAAAGAAAGAAAGAAAGAAAGAAAGATAGAAAGAAAGAAAGAAAGATAGAAAGAAAGAAAGAAAGATAGATAGAAAGAAAGAAAGAAAGAAAGATAGAAAGAAAGAAAGAAAGAAATGTCTATAACGAACAAAAAATAGAACTTAAAAAATATGTGATTAGGCACAAAAGATAAGAAAAAAAAATTTCAACAGAATTTTCTGGTAAAGTACAGAAAAGTGAAGAAGAAGAAAGAAAAAAAAGACAAAAAAAATTATTACAATTACAACAGAAAAAAAACGTATAATAGAACCAAACAGAATAATGGAAAAATCTCAAAACGACGAAGGAGCCAGCCCATGGAGCAATGGTCAGCAAACTAGTTTTGTAGGTCATAATAATGAGTTCGATCCTCACTAGAAGCTTTTTCCCATTTGGTCTTCTAACAGATTAAGCTATTCTAAGTATCTATTAAACATAGTATACACTGAGAAAAGGTTAAAACTTATGATATCAAGTGATGATTAATCGCATAACTCTAGTAATGATTTGCTTAATCTGCTAATTAGACGCTGCTTCACGGTGAGGCGTCTACTTATTCTCTAATCTCTTCATAGACTAGTACAGTAATGTGGCACCTAATGAGAATCAAGAGCACTAGGTTTTTGAAGCGGTGTGCGAGACAGGCATGCTGACAACTTTTTCCATTACAAGCCTGTATTAATAATGGCAAACTGTCAACACCTAAACTAAACAGCTACTGCCATGTAAAAATGCAATTCTGCGATATTCTAAATTTAAAATAAGCAATATTTGTATAAAATAAGATTAATTAAACTTCAAATCAGCTAATATTCATCAAATAAAGTTTCAGAAAAGTATATTTTATTTTTGAAAGTTTTTTAATAAAGAGAATTTCATTGCGATGACAGAAGTCTAAAAATGAGGCTAAATGTTGTTGATTTTTTTTTTTAATCGATTCACCCCAAGCAAGGCGGGAAGCCACTAGGACGCAAGGGGTTACAGAAGATTTGGAGCAAGATCAGATAGGAGTGATAGAGGAAAGGATGAGGAGAAGGATAGTGGATAGATCAAGGCAACTGGAGATGTCAATGGACATTACATTTGAATAGTTGGAGTTTATAGCTCTCAGGGAAACTGGAATAGGGAAGGGAGTTCCACAGGCGAGAGGTGCGTGATATGAAGCTATTGGAGTAGAAGAGACGGCTACATTTAGTAGTTTAGACAGTGAAAAGGTGAGAGCGGGATGCCAACCTCGTAGGGCGCTTGAACTCATGAAGTCTGAGAACCAGCGAATGCAGCCCCTCGGAGCAAAACGAAAATTACTTCCAGTCAATTTAGATTAGTTTCGAAATACAACAAAGTATTTTGCTTATTGGAATTATTAATTTTAATCTATTAGCTTGAAATTAAACCGAAAATAAAAGCTTCAAGAAATATTTTCCAATTTTAAGAATTCATCTTTCATCTTAGGTATCGGGAATCTGTGGCGGTGCCTTCTTTGAACTTTAGTTCAGTCTTCCAACGACGATCTAGATTGTTGAGATTTCTAGGTTGACCTTGGTATTTTCCCCTAGCCAACCAGACCTTGCGTTAACTGATTAAAGTTTTTTCTGCTAAAACGTCAAGTATTCTGAGTAATTAATTAAAAAAAAAAAATGAAAAAATAAAAAATAAAATAAAACGAAAACCTCCAACGGTACGCATTTCGTGTTTTTTGCTTTGTTTTAGTCATTTCGCTCTAAGCACGGCGAGAATGTCGCTAAGACACCAGAGGTTCATGAGAACGGAAGAGGAGAGGGTTTTAGTGAGAAAAAAGAAATATAAAAGATCAGCGTCCAGGAAGACATAAGATGGCGATTGACGCTGCTTTTAAATTTTTGAAGATCATGTGTGGCTGGGAAGCAAAAACCCAGGATAGGTGAGAATATCGAGAAAAGAATCTTTTAGAATAGAACTTACAGTTCGATCTAACTAATTCAAAGTAAAACGATGAGACCTCTTCAGATACCTTACAAGTTTTCTATTTTGCAATCTAATTATCCACTATTGCCACTAATATATAGATTTGGATATCTTCTGTAAAGTATTTTTTAATCAGTTCACCCAAAGCAAGGCGATAATGCCACTATGACACAAGGGGGCTACTGGAAGTGAAAGAGAATGAAAACATGTCAGAAGGAACTAGCTACAAAGGATAGGAAGTTGTGGAGAGCTATGAGCAGCCTTACCATGTAAGGGACACAGCATACAGAAGAGAGGGTTAGTTCAGACATCCGAAAGAGAGGGTGTATTAACTGAAGTGGAGCAACTCGACGTGGATTACACCAAACTGGTCCCGCTAGATCAATTATGACGGACTAGTGAGTTCGATTTTCATTGGGTGCCCTGTATTTTCGGCCTTATGCTTACGTTTAGAAGATCATCTAACTGACGTGGGTTCAAGCCTGCCTGCAGCTGTATAGACTAATTCTCTCTCCATCATGTACCTTTACGTTTGTGTAAAATACTAGGATGAGTAAAATTTATAACATTTTTTCCAGTTTATGATGTACTTCTGGGACAAGATCACTATACTGGAGTTCCCAATAAAAAGAAAGCAAAAGACACGATTGATTTTCGGGGCAAAGCTAAATAAAATTAAAAAAAAATAAAAGAAAGAAAGAATGGTAATTGTCATATTAGCCGTTTCCTTATAAGGAAACATTTGGCATTCATTGACCGAGCAGGCAGCATTACTAACGGTTGAAATTCATCAAATCTTTCTTTCAAAATGTTTTTTTTAATATTTCTCAAGTCCACTAAATGTTATCGCTCTTCCTAATTCTAATGAGTATTTCCCTTCAAAGCTTCTGTTCTACGTAATGTAGCGATTTTCCAAGCGTAGCTTAGATGCGGCACAAGCCCGAAAGTATGGGGCACCCAGTGAGGATCAAACTCACTCGTCAGTCGTAATTGTTCTAGCGAGATAAGCTTGCTAACCATTACACTGCCCCGAGGTTCCCCTGTTCCAAGTAATTTAGAGAAACATCTTTATTATGTCATTATTTTCTCTTCGAGTTACATGTGCTATCCATTTTAGCTGTTGCTGCTGTTGAAAGTCTTCAATTGATATAGTTTCAGTTATTTAATAGGGTCCTTTATGATCGTATAGTACCAGTTCGCGAGATCCGATGAAATATGTTCCTCCTTATTAGGTTAGTAGGAGTTTATTCAGCCAGAGAAGGTATGAGACTTACTGATTATTAATTCCAGAGAACCGCTCTAAGCATTTTACCTGTAATGTAGAGTCGAATTTTTGTGGTTTTAACTTTTGCCGATCTGATTATGCATCTGCTTGCTTATTTTTTTAAAAATCATTTCACCTAAAGCAAAGCAATAAAGTCACTACGACAAAAGGACTTAGTGAGTGTGAAAGAATAAAAAAGAAAAACGGTAAGTAGCGAGAAGAATAAAAGAAGAGGAATCAAGAAGACGGCATTTACACTTTTGATGGTCGAAGTCCACAGGAGAGAAGTGCAAGAAGAGAAACTGTCAGTAAAAAAAAAAAAAAAAAAAAAAAAAAAAAAAAAAAAAACCTTTCACGATTAACTCTGGTCAGTTCAACTGATATAAACTTGTTGTCAATCTAGCAACACGCTTAAATTCATAAAGTCTATGTATCGTAGAGAAAAGTTCATCAGGGCAATTAACATTAAAATATTTCCAGAACTAAACTGGGAAGATACCTTACGACAGTGGGAAAGTGACTGAAGCTGACTTGCTATGTCAGGACCAATAATATTGCAGATTCTTCTTTTGATTTTATCAAGAATCTCTAAATATACAGCAGGAATTTCCAGACTATATATGGCAGCAACATTCGAAGACTAGACGAATGGTAAACTTATGAATATGTAAAATAGATTCTGTCAAGAAAATTGACTAGGATAGATTTTTTTTTTTTGCAACATACAGCAAAAATAAAAAAAATCCAGTGAATGTCAGAATCTTCAATCCCCTTTTTTTCATTATGTGTTCCAACTGTATTTTTCTAATTCTTTTATTACGCGAGAACAACTTAGACATTTTTAACAAGTTACACACTATGAGAGCCTAGATCTAACCAGACAATTTAAGAACATAACTCTAATTCTTAGGTTAATGTTTTCGTCTTCTACCATCCTCCGGCGTTTTTGAACAACATTACCTTGAGCACAGCCTATTCTAGGTTCAATTTCCTTATAATCTATACTAAAGTTCTTATAACTGATCCATGCACTGAGGTATTTGAAGTGTTTAGTATTTATTAATTCCATATCCTGAATGTTTTTTGGTGAATTGAAGACATGTGCTATCACTGCTTTCACACCAATTAATATCGTAGATTTGTTTTGAAAAAGTATTCTTGGAGTGCCACTTCTTGAAATACTTAGAAGTATTTTTTGTTGTTGTTGTTCAAAAGCATTTTTAAACCAACTATGATGAACTATGTGGTCAGTATAACCCTCCTCATCATCTGTTCACTGGCTTTGGAAATTAAATCAGGGACACTGTTTACCATTAGTAGAAGGGTGGTTAGAAAGTAAAAGAAAGAAAAAATATGGAAAGAATAGATGATTAAAGAAAACAAGGAAAGTCCAGAAAAAAGGGAAAATATCAAGGAAAGAAAAAAAAAAGAAAGAAAAAGGTTTTCTTGGAAAAATAAAAGAAAGGCTATGAGGAAAAGAAAAAGCGCAAGACTACAAAAGTGAAGACAAACAGAGCAAAATAAAAGGAAAGAAAGAAGGAAGAGTATAAAAGTAAAGAAAATTCAAAAAGAAAGAAAAGGTGAAGGAATGAATGTAAAAGTGTCGTAACCTAGAAAATGTTACTGAATGAGGAATAACCTAAACGGAGGTTGAAAATGAAATGGTAATCTTTATAATATCAACAAAATGCAATACTCGCCAGCGGCATGAAGTAGGTAAACCACTGCTAGTGGTGGATTACTTAGACAGCATATTACGATATTTACCTGCCTCCTCACGAGGTAGGATGTGGCACAAGGCCAAATTTAATGTTGGCAAATCCGAGCCCGTGTGCTCGGTTAAAACTTGCCGATAAACTCCGCATTCGTGGTATCGAGTATGTCTACTTCCCCGGACGAGACTCAGCCCTTCTGCATAGCGTCGTTCGGGTTCGTCTCTGCTCAACGGCAGAGAGTTCGACACGGCAAGAGCTTCTCACGCTGATAGCTCACGCTGCCAGTTTAGACAGCATATTACCTCCACTTACAAGTGTCCAACGTATTTATGAGGATTGGGACATCCCCATTAGTGTACGGTATATAACAGTATATATATATATATATATATATATATATATATATATATATATATATATATATATATATATATGTTTTTGTATGTGTGTGTGTGTGTGTTATAATCTAGAAAGGGTTACTGAAAGAGGAATAACCAAAAGAGAGGTTGGAAATGAAATGGTAATCTTTATAACATCAACAAATTACAATACTCGCCAGTTGCTTGAGGTAGGTAAACCACTTCTAGTAGTGGACTACTTAGACAGCATATTACCCCCACTTACAATAGTGTCCAATGTAATTCGTAAACTTAAGGAATCAGCACATATGCTAGGCCACAAAAATCTCCTGAGCCTACCAGCATAGAAATAAATACAATATGGGAACCAGTAATAAGGAGTGCCAGAGAAAAGCAATGATAACAAAGTTGTAATATGAGCTCTGGTAAAAACATGAAATGATAACAGCAAAATTGCAATATAAGCACTGGTAAAAATGGTTGCTGAAAACAATAGGTTTATAATACCCAGAAATTCATACCTCAAGGACACATGGCACAGTGGATAAAGGCGTTGATTAGATCCAGTGACAGACCCAAAGAGTGTGAGTTCAATACCCGGTTAAAGCAGTGAAGAACTTATCAGAGAAAATTAGCAGGAGATTACTGATAACTGACATCCATCAAATGTTCCACATGGAACTAGAACAGTCTACCCCAGTTATCTAAATAAAGGGTTCGGTTCGAACGTACAACGTGTTATTTTGATAAATATGGCGACAAAGATGAGGACAATAGTCCGAATAATGTAAATACTGTAGTGTCCAATGTATTTATTTATTTATACGCATTAGTATTCATAGGTACGGTATATAACAAAAGGGAAGAAAGAGAATTAGAAGAAAAGAAAAATAAGAGGAATGGTTCTAAACAAAAGAAGAAAGAAGAAAATATGGAAGACAAAAAAAGAAACAAAAACAAGAGAGAATGATTTTCAACGAAATGCTCTAAAAATAGAAAAAGAGAAGAAAGAAATGTCAGCAGAAAGAAGAGAAAAAAAAGAAACTAGAGGATATATTCAAACATGTGGAAATTGATTTGAATGATGATGATGATGATGTAGTATCTGATTTGAAAACAAAACTGGCCATTTTCATGCACGCCTACACGAGCATGCGCACTCAAGTATTTAATTACATAATCTTTCTGCGCATGCGTCTCTCCCAGCGGATCCACATTCTCACGCACGCGTCAATATAATCATGGCTTTTCCACTGTTTCATTGTTTTATTTCTTTGTTTTGGAAAGGCTTTTGTTTCTGGTTCGTCAGCTCATTTTTGCTATTTCTCCAGACTCTTATCACTTCATGCAGACTTGTAACGACACTCTGGTCAGAACGAGCGAAAATACCATCAATTGGTCAATTCTCTTTAAAAGTGCATTAAAAGCTTTTTATAAAGTTCAATCTTGAAACTTCGGTTGACTTGTTTGATTGGTTCATTAAAATGGATTCAAGTATTTAGTAATGTGTAGCTATATGTAGTATCGTTTTTCTATCTGATTAACGCTATGTGAACAAACACTGGAAACAGCTGAACCCAACCCACTTACTAAAATCAACCTTCTGATGTATGGTCATTAAAATACGAATTTTAGGGAGCGGGTTGGGTCGATAAATTTTCAGCACTACTTTGCAGGAAAGGTATATGATAGAATCTATAAATATATATGAAAGGTCAAGATAGATAGAGACCCCAAAAGTGTATCCGCGTCCTTGTGGGTAACAAAGTATTTCCCATCCTACAACCCTTTTCCCCACAAATAAAACGTCACAGGCCTCTCACTGCTCTATCGCTATTTTTACGGAAAGTGCTCAGACGAACTATATTCCTTAGTTCCACCAGTTCTAACCTTCACGGTTAATACGAAAGGAATGAGGCACATTGTAACGAATCACCCTCATTCCTTTCGTATTCCATGGAACAGCTGCTCTGTGAAACTGATACCCAAGATATTTTCACGATCACTACAATCTTAAACTGTTGAAGTATCCGCATAAAATGGGCATTTTACTCAGTAACTTTCTACCTCGAGTGGCTCCTGGGCTTGTACAGGAATAACCACAAAGTAAAAAAAAAAAAATAGATAGATATGAACTGATTTAGATAGCGAAACTAGACTGATTAATTTAACATGTTCTGACTGGTTGGATTATTTAATGTCGAAACATATAAACATTGGTTCGGACAATACTTGAGTCAGAGCCTAAACTTTGGTTCAGTATAGAGCCCAAAGCATGCCATTCTATACTACAAGTTTGCTCATGGTGCAATAGTGGTTCCGTTTATACTATCTACGGGTTATTTAATGCCGAAATGTAAATAATTTGAACAATTTTATGGCTTCAACTAATATACTTTGAACGGAATTGTATGCCTTCAGCTGGAGATAAAAGGTATTGTTGCTAATTTTGCTATAAATGGGTTTTGTTGGTAATGCATTTTACATACATTTTTACTATAAAAATCTTCTTTTTCTTTCTTTCTTTAGTTATGTCACTTTTTAAACCCCTTTTTATCTTATCGCTCATTCTGCCTCATATTTTAATCTATCGCTCTTTCTAACATTTTAGTCTCTCTTTCTGTCTTACATTTTAGTCTACCGCCCTTTCTTTCTTACATTTTAGTCTATCGCTCTTTCTAGCATTTTAGTCTCTCTTTCTGCCTTACATTTGAGTCTATCGCGCTTTCTTTCTTACATTTTAGTCTATCGCTCTTTCTAGCATTTTAGTCTCTCTTTCTGCCTTACATTTGAGTCTATCGCGCTTTCTTTCTTACATTTTAGTCTATCGCTCTTTCTAGCATTTTAGTCTCTCTTTCTGCCTTACATTTGAGTCTATCGCGCTTTCTTTCTTACATTTTAGTCTATCGCTCTTTCTAGCATTTTAGTCTCTCTTTCTGCCTTACATTTGAGTCTATCGCGCTTTCTTTCTTACATTTTAGTCTATCGCTCTTTCTAGCATTTTAGTCTCTCTTTCTGCCTTACATTTGAGTCTATCGCGCTTTCTTTCTTACATTTTAGTCTATCGCTCTTTCTAGCATTTTAGTCTCTCTTTCTGCCTTACATTTGAGTCTATCGCGCTTTCTTTCTTACATTTTAGTCTATCGCTCTTTCTAGCATTTTAGTCTCTCTTTCTGCCTTACATTTGAGTCTATCGCGCTTTCTTTCTTACATTTTAGTCTATCGCTCTTTCTAGCATTTTAGTCTCTCTTTCTGTCTTACATTTTAGTCTACCACCCTCTCTTTCTTACATTTTAGTCTATCGCTCTTTCTAACATTTTAGTCTCTCTGCCTTACATTTGAGTCTATCGCGCTTTCTTTCTTACATTTTAGTCTGTCGCGCTTTCTGCCTTACATTTTAGTTTATCGCTTTTTCTGCCGTACATTTTAGACTATAACTCTTTTTTCCTAGGTTTAGTCTATCGCCATTTCTTTCTTTAATTTTAGTCTCTCTCTCTTACTTTCTTTCGTCCACCATCGTTCACTTTTCTTCTCTTCCCGTCAACCTTTCTTTCTAGTTTGCAACCCCTCCTTCCCCACAAACCACGACATCCAAATAAAAAAAAAAATAGCAGAAATAAAAACTACAAAGCATGTACACTTCACTCATAGATTCCTCTTATTTTATTCTCTCTCTCTCTCTCTCTCTCCACTCGTAGCCGTTCCTCCTAGAATTCTCTCTTTCTCACTAGCTTCCCCCTCTCTCTCTCTCTCTCTCTCTCTTATACGCTTTCCGTGAATGTAACTTTGGAGCTTATCTTCTATGGGTATCAGTTTTCGGTACCTTTCCCAGGACGACGTCCATCTAAAACAGTTTCTCATCTATGTATGATCTGAATGGAACTTGTCATCGTCGTCGTCATTGTTGCTTCCCTGTGAATTACTGAAGTAGTTAAATTGCTGGAAAAGTTCGCTGATTGAGTCAAAAAGATAGAAAAGTCTTTTTTTTGCTGCTTGCTACGTGATTAAAACAGTCATATATTTTCTGAAAGGGCCAAAGGTCGGTGTTCGAGCCCATAAAAAGGCCGGTATTTCGATTATTAATTATTCTAAAGGGATTTAACAAAGGATGAAAAATGCGACGCACTGGAATAGCGAAAGATGCCTTCGAAAAGCAAAGCAAAGTATTTGAAAAAAATGATAATTTCCTGAGAAACAAAGAAAAGAGTACCGAATTTTTTTTTTTTTTTTTTTTTTGTAATATCAGTCCTCCCATATGACAGTGAATGCTGGACAATATCCTGAAAAATGAAGAAGAGACTGGAAGCAACAGAAATGTGGTTCGAAGTTTAGACAAAATGGAGACAAAAAGAATACTTATATTTAACATCGAGAAGAGACAGTTGAAATCTCTAGGACACATTATGAGGAAAGAGGGATTGGCGACTCTGATACTCACAAAAATACTGAATGCAAGAGAGACAGAGTAAAACAAATCATACTTTGTGAGATTGACTAAATGGATAGAAGAGAAGGCTATGATAATAATAATAATAATAATAATAATAATAATGAAAGTGCCTCCTTATTGATATGGCAGTCCCTGCTGACTGCAGTGTATCTTTGAAGATATTCAAAAAGCTGTCAAAATACAAGGACCTTGAAATAGAAATCTCGAAAATGTCGCATATAGGAACATCAACAATCCCTGTTGTAGTTGGAGCCCTAGGATTGGTTGGAAAAGATTGCAGTAGACTAATTGAAGGGATTCCTGGAAGTCCATGCCTCAAGGAGATACAAAAAAATTGTTCTGACAAGTACAGCCCACACTTTACGAAGGGCTTTATCTATGTCATTTTTTTTTCCACTGGAAAGTGTCATGATGCCATTTCTAACCTTAGGTCCCTGGGTGGGACCCGGAAAGAAATGTGTAAACACCAGAAATCAAAGAAAATAAAAATAATAATAATAGCCCAAAATGCAGGTTCTGCGATAAATATCCCAAAACAATCTTGTATCAATATTGTAACAGTATTGGAACCCACTGAATATAAAACCCGGCATGACAGAGTAGACAAATATCTGCACTGGATAATCTGCAACTTCTACGGGAAGGAAACTGGTATGAGCACAATCCAGACCCGATTAAGGAGATAGGTGCTTTAACAATTTTATGGGACTACACAATACACACAGACAGAACAATCAAAGCTAATAGCCCAGACATTCTTATTAGAGACCGCAAGCAAAAAATTTCCTCCCTATTGTTATGGCAGTCCCTGCAGACTGCAATGTATCTTTGAAGATCTTCAAAAAGGTATCAAAATACAAAGTCCTTGAAATGGAAATCTCAAAAATGGATTGGTTGGAAAAGATTCTAGTAGACGAATTGAAGGGATTCCTTGAAGCCCATGCCTTAAAGAAATACAAAAAATTGTTCTAAAGAATACAGCCCACACCCCTTACGAAGGGCTTTATATATGTAATATATGTTTGTTTTTTGTTTTTTTAATTGGTCATTGGAAAATGACATGATGTCATTTCTAACTTTAGGTCTCTGGATGAGTCTGTAAGTATTTAATTTTTAAGTGGCATTTCTGGCGGGGAACATATCCTTGTGCAGGATGTGCAGTCAGCGTATTCTAGGTTCTACAGAAGGATGTTGAGAATACCATGGATAGAACATATGAGTAACGAGGATGTTTCTGAGAAAAACGGAAACAAAAATCAGAGATTGTCAAACTTCTTAGAGTGTATACTGAAGAAAGAGGGCTTGGGGAATTTGACACTCAAAGGACATATTGAAGATAAACGGAATAGAGAGAAACAGGAAGTAAGCTACCAAAAGAGTTTGCGCAAGTAGATGGCAGAATATGGAGTCGGAGGGATGATGAAAGGGTAAATTTGTGGCGTTTAACGATCGTCCATGTACTGGAAACTAAAAAAACACTCATACTTAAAATCAAAAAGAGACGGTTAAAATGTTTAGAATTCATTATACGAAAAGACGGCATGGAAAATGTAATACTCACAGGAGGTATCGAGAGAAGAATGGTCAGAGTTAAACAGTGGGCAATTAATTTAATTAATAGTAGATAGCAGAACAGGGACAAAGTGTGACAGTAAAGTGTCACACATTGTTTAGATCGATAAGGTATAGGAAGTCGTGGAGAGCAATGATAATCCAAGGCCTGAAGGGACACGGTACATAAATGATGATGTTGACGTCTTAAACTATTTGGAATATTGACGCAATGCAATATTCCTAGTCTTATTTTTATCCATTGATGTTAAGCCGGGCTAAGCTAAGCTCAGTAAATATCAAGGATGATTCGCCATGGATTAAAAGTTGACGAGATCATCTGGTAGAAATACAAGGAAAACGAAGGAAAAGGGTACAACAATAATTAAAGGAAAGAAAAACACAAAAAAAGAGAAACAAAAAGGAAAAGATTAAAAATTAATAAAAAAGAGAGAAAAATGAAAAGATAAGTTGAAAAAAATTGAGTGATCGTCCTTAGAACTTCTTATTATTGAATTCACTAGAGGGCGCGCCATTCAATTGATGTAAAATCACCATTATTGTGTCTGGAGCTAGAGTTACAGAACACAGTAGTGATTGTAGGCCAACGATTGCATTCAAAGACAGGCGGAAGATTATCAGAAGTAGTTGAAAAGAAGAAGACATGCAGATAAGAATGAAGAAAAAAAACAAATAAAATAAAAATGAAAATGTTAGAAAAATAAAACGTAGGAGAAAGAAAATAATGAAACAAAGATGGAAAGAATTAATATTAGGAAATAAAAAGGAAAATCTAGGAATGAAATAAAATTAGGAAAGAAAATGAAAGAGAAAAACAGGAAGAGAAAAAGAAATTACTATGAAAACCTAAAATAAAAAAAAGCGAAAAGTAATGGAAGAAAAATCTCAATTTCAAACGCAAGAAAAAAAGTAAATAGTTGGAAAATGAATGAAATTTTAAAAAAGAAAAATGGAAAATTGAAAAGGGAAAGGAAAAGATATTAAGAAGAAAAGCTCCAAGAGAAAGAAAAAAGAAAATAAATAGAAAACCCCAGAAGAAAAAAAAAAGGAAGAAAATGATACAATTCGGAAGAAAAACATAAAATAAAAGAAGAAAAAAGAAAGTAAGAGGAAAGGAAAGGAACAACGAGAAATACTCAAAGGAAACAAAACTAAACAAGAATCGAAAAAAAAAAAAAATCCAGAAAAAAACTCAATAAAAAAAAGGTAAGAAATTTAAGAATTGAAAAAAAAATCACAAAAATTAAGAATATTATCAGAAAAAGGAAATAATAAATGTATTATAATTTTTGAATAAATACTATATATATATATATATATATATATATATATATAAAGTGAACATAGAAGTCAACACTTAGAGGCGACAGTCTGTTTCATGCTATATGCAATCGTCAGGCCACATATGCTGTTATTTTTCTCGGCTATTTATATATATACGGGTTAGTGGTGCATTGTGGGTATTCTATTATGGCGGTTATATTACCGGAAGTCGTTTGTTTATTTATTTGAGTCAAATTATATTCCTTGTTTTTATTTTTTATTTTTTTGTTTCTTATTTTATTTATTTATTAACGTAGTAAAAATTTGTTTATATCAGTTATTTAACAGTTTTGTTTTGGTTTGAGAATTTAATTAAAGCTATTTGTTCAATTTTGGGGTTGATTGTTGTAGTTCATTCTAAGTATTATTTTGGCCGGAACAGTTTTTAATTGATTATCTTTATTTGGGATTGGTTTATTTATTTATTTACTTGGATGAATTTAGGTCAATTTATTTTACTTGTATATTTTCTCTTTTCGGTTTTCGATTTTTAAGTAACATAGTATTTATTTATGTTTTATTTCTATTTTTTTTTTGCTATTTTGTTTATTAGTATATTTATTTGTTTTTATTTTATTTTTTCCGTTTTTCATTTTTTAGGTTACGTAGTAAAAATTTATTTTCATCTCTGCATTTTGAGATGAGCTCGGATCTTTTGTTTAATAATTTATTTTGGTCGGGGAAAGTAATGATAGCTATTTTTTCCTCCAAGCAAAGTTTGCAAGTTTTTGCTTGGTTGTTGTAGGCTGATGATTTTTTCCTTATCTTCCAAGATATTTTTGGTGGGATGTGCGTTTTGTTTTTAATTTCCCAGATATACTTAGAAAGCATTGTACTGTTCGCATATTTACTATTTGTGAAAGATGTTTTGTGTGTATAATTTCTTTGTTTCCAGGGTCCTTCAGTTACTCCTATGTATACTTTTTCTTCATTATCTGGTGATTTTATCGTGGCTTGGTATATTACGTTGTTTTGTAAACAATTTCCGTTTAAGGGACATTCGTTCTTTATTCTGCAGTTGCACGTGGGTTTAATTTGTTCGTGTGGTTTGTTGATAATTTCCTATTGTGCTTTTTTATTATTTGTGCCATGCTCTCGGTGCAGCTGTAGCTGATGTTTACTGTGTTTTTGTTGAATATATTGTGTAAGGTGCTTGATTCTGGGAAGTGTTTGTGTAAGAGTTTGAAGAATATTTTTCCTACGTTTGTTTTTACGTTCTTGCTGTACGGTGGGTTGAACCATATGATATTTCTTCTCCTGTTGGCCTTTTTTGTATTCTGTGGTGTGTATGTGAGTATTGCTGGGAATCCGATATCTTTTAGGGCCGTTTCATAGTTGCTATGATGTTGATTTGGGGTTAGTAGAGACAAACACCAAATAACACGTAAGAATAAAAGGGATTTTAATAGACTGGTAAAAATGTACAGAAATCTCCTGAGTAGTCAATAACTAGCTCAGCTAAGAACTATTTAAAGTCTGTTTACAGACGCAGATAAGTTCATCTTCAAGAGGGTGGTATGTTTCCGACACAACACCTCCCCCTTGAGATTAATTCCGGAGGAATTAATATCTTTTTCTTTTGGGATCTGGACTTAACCGTTCCACCCTAGTTCTTTTTCTTTTGCTTGTCCTTCTTTGGACAACTGTTTCAGGCAATGGTGGAGTTGGTATATTGAATAAATCATATAATACCTCCATTGGTTCTTCATTTTCTTTACTTATTTCTTCAATGATTCTTTTCCTTAATTGGTTCAAATGTCTTTTGTGCGTCCATTTTTTACTTCTTATCATGTATAACATCTTACCAATTCTTTGAGTTACCACTCCATCTTGCCAAAATTCCTTCCCATTTTTGTAATTTTTAAAAAAAACTTTATCTCCCGGCTTGAGATATTTCATATTTTCCTGAAGCGTTTTGTTCTGGTAACTCTTTTTTCTTTCCGGCAGCAGCCTATTGAATACAGATCTAATTTTTCTAGCAAACATCAGTTCAGCTGGAGGCATCCCTAATATTGCGTTTGGATTTGGTGTTATTCTGTATATACTTAAAAACTGCTATATATTACCATCATCTGTATTAGTACCATTTGTTTTTTTAAGGGCTCTCTTGAACGTATCAACAAACCGTTCAGCCTGTCCATTTGACCTAGGATGGTACGGTGAAGTCGTGATGTGGTAAATTCCCAGAGTCTTACAAAACGTCTTAAATTCACTTCTTGTGAATTGAGTTCCATTGTCGGTGACAATTTTTTCTGGTACTCCAAAACGTGCAAACAGTTCTGTAAGAAAATCTTCTGTTACAGAAGCAGTTGGTCTTTTGCACTTAAAAATTTCAGGCCACTTGGAATAGCTATCCACAACTATCAAGTAGAAATTACCATTCATGGGTCCAGCATAATCTATGTGGAGTCTGGTCCATGGAACATCTGTTTTTGGCCATGGTGTGTATTTTACTGGCGGTGCTTTCGCTGCCATTTGACACCCTCTACAAGTTTTAACTACCTGTTGAATGTCTTTGTCCATATTTGGCCAATAAACGTAACTCCTCATCAGGGCTTACATACGTCCAATACCCGGATGCCCCAGATGAAATTCCTTCAAAATCCGCTTTTGTAGTACAACCGGTATCACGACTCTTCCAGCATATAACAGCACTTCATCACATATTGAATATGCTGGTGAAAAAGTTTTATACTTTTCTGAAGTTACAACTTCTTTCATTTTTCTAATAAAAATGTCGTTTTCTGCTTTTAATTTTATTTCATCTAATGTCACCGGTAATTCTTTTACTGTGTTATACATTACTTCAACCAATTCATTTTCTGCTTGTAACGCCGCTATCACCGTATCTTCTAGCGGTTCCGAAGACGTTGGGATCAGTCTAGATAAACCATCAGCATGGCTTAATTTTTTAGATGATAAAAATTCCATTTTGAAATTGTAATTCAACAAAATGGTTCCCCATCGTTGCAAACGGTTTGCCGTATGAGTAGGTATACCCTTCTTCGAATCATAGATTGAAAGCAGCGGGCGATGGTTGGTCTGCAATATAAACCTTCTTCCATGTATGTACTTATGGAATTTTTTACAAGCATAGATGATAGCTAAGCTTTCTTTCTCAATTTGAGAGTACTTCTTTTCTGCGGGTAATAATGTCCTTGATGCATGTGCCACTGGCTTCGTATTGCCGTCTCTGAATTTATGCAGAATTACCGCACCTATTCCGTACTCGCGTCCGATGCCACTATAATTTCCTGATTAGGGTCATTATGACCCTAATCAGGAAATTATAGTGTTAGTGATAATTCCGACGTCAAAATATTCTTTATTTTGTCAAACGCCTTCTGACCATTCCCACTTTGCTCCCTTTTTAAGCAATTTATTTAATGGAGCCGTAAGGCTTCACATATTATGAATATATATCCCATAATAGCTAGCAAGTCCTAAGAACGCTTGTAGCGTTACAACATTTTGGGGAGTTGGCATGCTTTTGATCGCTTCTGCCCTCACCGGATCTGGTCTTCTTCCATCAGAGTCTATTATCTGCCCCAAAAACTTAATTTCACTCATAAAAAATTCACATTTTTCAGCTCCAAGTTTGAATCCATATTCTTTAATTTTTTCAAAAACCTGATTAATATGTTCCAAATGTTCATTTCGATCTTTACGTTTTATCAAAATATCATCAAGATATGCAATGGCCAAGTCCAACCCTGCCAGCACAGTGTCCATAATTTGCTGAAAAATACTAGGGGATACTTTTAAACCAAAAGGCAGACGGTTTAATTTGTATAAACCCTTGTATGTATTGATAGTCAACAATTTAGAACATTCTTCGTCCACTTTCACTTGGAGATAGGCATCCGATAAATCCAATTTAGAGAATATTTTTCCTCCGTTTAAACTTACAAAAATGTCTTCTGGTGAAGGTGAAGGCAAAGGATATGTGTGGTCTTTTAAGCAATCATTTAGACCCGTAGAGAAATCGGCACACATCCGAATTTTATTATTCTTTTTCTTAACATATACAACAGGGCAGGCCCACTCTGAAAATAACTCCTAAATTTTCAAGCCGTTCCAATTCTTTGTTAATCTGTTCCAAAACACCAAATGGCACATTTCTTTTTCGCTTGAAAATAGGTTTTACATTTTCCTTCACTTCAAATTTTGCCTTCGTCTTTTTGCAACATCCAAGACCTTCTGAAAATACTTGTGGAAATTTTATTTTCAGATCTTTCACCAAATTTTCTGTAACCCGATTTTTACATGGAGAAGAAACATTAATTCTATTGCAAAAAGAATTTATAGGGAGTTCCCATAAATTAAAAAGTATAATCCAATCTGTTCCAAATAAATTTGAAGCATTTTGTAGCACATACACTTTAGACTTTAGTGTCTTACCAACAAATGAAATATTACAAGAAAATTCACCTTGAAAATGCAATTTTCTCCCAGAAATCCCGCGAGCCACTTTTTCAGTCTTTTTAAGCAAAGGTCTGCCTATTTTAATCCATGTTGCTGTATTAATAATGGAAATATCACTTCCAGTATCTAGCTGTAGTTTAACATTTTTTCCATTAATTTTTACCTGTACGAATTTTCTTTTCTGCCCCTCCTCAATCTCCTGACGTGACAACACAATATTCACATTATCTTTTTTCGACTTAAATTTTTTTCTTTTGCTTTTACAATGAGTACTTATATGGCCTTTATTGCCACACGAATAGCAATTTTTGTCGCGAAAAAAACATTCACTTTTAAAATGACCACCACCGCATCCAAAGCACGTTGGTTTTTTAACGTTTTTATTAACTATTCTCGTTTTTGGTCGAATAGAATGGACACGGGATATGTCTTTTTCTTCAATTTGCGTATTGTCATGTTTTAAGTTTTCAATTCTTTGACACTCTTCCGTAAACTTCTGCAAAGTGATCTCGGAATTTTGTTCGAGTTTTGCCAATATTCGGGACCTTATGTCCTTATCTTTACTAGAAGTCAAGCCTTGAGCGAATATCAAACATTTAAATCGATCAATTGAAAGATCATGTAACATAAAACGTTCACACATTCTGTTAACATTTCCGGCATACGTAACATCCTCACGCTTTACCATATTCAAACACGAGAAACGAGTATGAAACAAACTAACTCGCTCGCCAAAAATACTAGATAAAGTATTAACAGTTTCTTCGAAAGAAATGTCACCAGTTTTTCTTGGAAGGACAAAATTCGTATACTTATTATTTTCATCTGTACCCAACTTTTGTAAAAGTAAACTCACTTTTTGTTCATCAGTCCAACCTTCACATTTTTTTTCAAATATTGTTTCAAATCTTCTGAAATACGCAGGAAATGTTATGCCCTCCTCTGGGTTAAATTTGAACTCAGTAATAGAATTAGCAATACCTTCGGCCGTAAATGACGAATTTACTGGATTCTTAAGTAAAATCGCTTCATATAAAGCCTTTGTGTCATTTCGCTGCTGAACTTGTAAATCCAATAGTTGTCACCGAAACAATTTTTGTTGCTCTTCTTGCTGAATTTGACTTTGCACTAGAGTTTTCGTTAATGCAATCAAATCTTCCATTATGCGTAATAGATTACACAAAACACTTTTCGAAAAGGAAAAACACGAATATATTCACAAAAAAGGAAAAACACGTATATATCCACAATAAGCACAAGTCTTACTTCTTTTTGGCACGTTGAAATCCCATTTCTTCGTGAAGAACAAAGTTCGACGTATTTTGTTTTTTTTTTTTTTTTCAGAGTAAGAAAAAAAAATTTATATAGTCCACCCAGAGTTGAAAAATTCTCCACTCAGCGTGATGAACGAATCTCTCGTCGCCACTGTTATGATGTTGATTTGGGGTTAGTAGAGACAAACGCCAAATAACACGTAACAATAAAAGGGGTTTTAATAGGCTGGTAAAAATGTACAGAAATCGCCTGAGTAGTCAATAACTAGCCCAGCTTCTCTGTCTCACTGTCGGCATTTATCTATCCACCCACGAAGATAAAATGTGGCAGAAGGCCGGTTTAATGTGGGTATCTCCGAGCCCGTAGGGTCGGCCAAAAATATAGCCTTTTTGAACTCGCCTAGACCGGTTCAAGGCCTGTCTACCACCCCAGACGAAACCTTGCCCTTCAGCAAAGCTTCGTCCGGGTCCCTCTCTGCTAATGCAGAGAGTTCGACAGTCGCCGAGAGAAAGAACTTCTCTGTCTTTCTGTCTTCTCATGTCAACTGACATGTCACTACTTAAAGTCTGTTTGCAGACGCAGATAAGTTCATCTTCAAGAGGGGGGGGGTAGGTTTCTGACACAACAATAGTCTTTCTTAGCTTTGTTGAATAGGGATTCATTGGAGGAATTGTCAGAGAGCCTGCGGTTAATCGATTTTGGTATCTGTTTGATTATAGAAGGTGGATGGTTGGAAGATGTGTGTATGTAGAGTGGTTTGTCATTAGGTTTTCTATATGGTTTATATGTGCATTCTCTTATGTTGAAGCTAACATCTAGAAAATCTACTTCGTTTAGATTAGTTTTTATATCTATGTCGAGTCCGTTATTTTTAAAAATCTTTATTATTGCTTTTCTAGTTTTGTCTGTGTTTTGTTTGTTACAATTTCTTAAGATTATGAGACCGTCGTCCCTGTAGAGTCATGTGTCATTTCTATCTATTATTTTGCTCAGTTTGTGTAGTAAGTAAATGCCTATGATTTCGCATGCCCCTGCGCCGTCAAAGCTTCCCATTGTAGTGTCAATTATTCCATCTTTCTTTATCCATGCTTCTTCATTGTGGAATAATAATGATTTACGGGAGTGCTTAATGATGTCGATTTCGCTTGGTTTTATTATTATTTGTTCCTGAGCTAAGTTGATGGCCATATCTAGCATACGTTCTGAAAGACTATGAAACGGCCCTAAAAGATAGCAGATTCCCAGCAATACTCACATACACACCACAGAATACAAAAAAGGCCAACAGGAGAAGAAATATCATATGGTTCAACCCACCGTACAGCAAGAACGTAAAAACAAACGTAGGAAAAATATTCTTCAAACTCTTACACAAACACTTCCCAGAATCAAGCACCTTACACAAGATATTCAACAAAAACACAGTAAACATCAGCTACAGCTGCACCGAGAGCATGGCACAAATAATAAAAAAGCACAATAGGAAAGTTATCAACAAACCACACGAACAAATTAAACCCACGTGCAACTGCAGAATAAAGAACGAATGTCCCTTAAACGGAAATTGTTTACAAAACAACGTAATATACCAAGCCACGATAAAATCACCAGATAATGAAGAAAAAGTATACATAGGAGTAACTGAAGGACCCTGGAAACAAAGAAATTATACACACAAAACATCTTTCACAAATAGTAAATATGCGAACAGTACAATGCTTTCTAAGTATATCTGGGAAATTAAAAACAAAACGCACATCCCACCAAAAATATCATGGAAGATAAGGAAAAAATCATCAGCCTACAACAACCAATCAAAAACTTGCAAACTTTGCTTGGAGGAAAAAATAGCTATCATTACTTTCCCCGACCAAAATAAATTATTAAACAAAAGATCCGAGCTCATCTCAAAATGCAGAGATGAAAATAAATTTTTACTACGTAACCTAAAAAATGAAAAACGGAAAAAATAAAATAAAAACAAATAAATATACTAATAAACAAAATAGCAAAAAAAAAATAGAAATAAAACATAAATAAATACTATGTTACTTAAAAATCGAAAACCGAAAAGAGAAAATATACAAGTAAAATAAATTGACCTAAATTCATCCAAGTAAATAAATAAATAAACCAATCCCAAATAAAGATAATCAATTAAAAACTGTTCCCGCCAAAATAACACTTAGAATGAACTACAACAATCAACCCCAAAATTGAACAAATAGCTTTAATTAAATTCCCAAACCAAAACAAAACTGTTAAATAGGTGATATAAACAAATTTTTACTATGTTAATAAATAAATAAATAAATAAATAAAATAAGAAACAAAAATAAAAACAAGCAATATAATTTGACCTAAATAGATAAACAAACGACTTCCGGTGAAATAACCGCCATAATAGAATACCCACAATGCACCACTAACCCGTATATATATAAATAGCCGAGAAAAATAACAGCATATGTGGCCTGACGATTGCATATAGCATGAAATAGACTGTCGCCTCTAAGTGTTGACTTCTATGTTCACTTTTATATTTACACACGCTCTATCTCTGATATTGAGCACTTTATCCCATAAATATAGCACCCCTTAAGACTATATTTCTTTATACATATATATATATATATATGAACGTTATAGCATCACTATATATATATATATATATATATATATATATATATATATATATATATATATATATATATATATATATATATATATATATATATATATATATATATATATATATATATATGTATGTATGTATGTATGTATGTATGTATGTATGTATTTAATAAAATGAATAAATCCTAATGAGTCAGGTACTCTCTACCTAGATTTCACAACTTGGGATCATCAGGGTGAACTGCTGGCTAACCAGGTTTTCTCACTCACCGAGTTTAAATAGATCTACTTTATATATATATATATATATATATATATATATATATATATATATATATATATATATATATATATATGAAATGGACAAAGTCCGACAATTATTTTAAGACATTTTTATGTTTATACATTCATTTTATAGATACAAATATTTAAGTTAATGCTCTGTTTATAATAAACAGTATTAACAACATTTACTGGCCTGAATGTCCGAGAAATTTTCACAGAAAATATTCGTCCTCCGACAGGATTCGAACCTGTATCCTATACGGAACCGTCATTTGGCTTGAAGTGCCTTTAACCGATTAAAGACTGTTTAACTGACAAGCAAGAAGACCAGAGGAAAACAGTGAGTAACAAACGAAAAAAAAAAGTATTTTATGATTAATTTTTGCTTTCCTCAAAATATCATCCATTAGCCTTGATTACTACAGCACAAATCTTTAGCATTCGTTGCAAAAGTTTCTCAAAGTATAATTTTGATAACTGATTACATTTTTTTTTTTTTTTTTTGCTCTTCTACCAAGTTCATCCCGTGTTAAACCTGGAGGTGACTTCAAACTTTTGGACTGTAGTGTGTAATGTATGTTTAAATTTTACGACAACGATGTTTTAAATTGTTTTCTCTGTAGAAATGCATGGTAACGGATTTGACATTGGAACTGCATTGAAAATCGGGAAGAAACGGATTGGAAACTGTGAGAAAATACTCTGCCTCATCATTTTATGTCTCGAAAGAGGCATCCTCGCTCAAACGTGTACCACGTATAGCCCTTAACTGAATGTCTTGAAAAGAAAGGGGTATTTATGACATTTCTGATAATATATATATATATAATCTCAGAAACTGGTGTAAACTAATCGACCAAAAGCCATAAATGATGACTTTTCAAAAGGTCAAACAAGTAAAGACCGTCGTTCTTACTAAAATGATGATTCCAGTACAAACTGTGAGGCAAATTCATTCCATATGGATCCCGATGCCCCGACACCACTTAGCAGTGGGTGGAATTGGATTATTCGACGCCAAAGGCAGATAGCCAACAGTGATACGATGCCATTGATAAAAACACAATTACTAAAGTGTTCCGTGTTTGCTTATGGCCCTTCCTCTGTATATAAACTTCAATCTACCTACCGCCATTGTTCAATTTGCCTCCTGATAAGCTCAAATTGATTTTATATTAAAGCGTCGAAAAAGACATCCACAAGTGAGAGCTTCATACTGGAGTACCGATGTTTAACAAGAGTAATAACAAACTATGGGAAATGTGACCCTACAGAACGCAAAATGTAGAAACGGGTGAACGAAAGATGCTCTAAATAAAATACTAAGAAATAGAAAAATTTCGTTAAAGACAAAAGGAAATACTACTGAATTATGTCGTATCAATCTCCCCACACAGATATGGCAGTGACAATTTCCTTAGAGACGAAGAAGAAACTCCAAGCGACAGAGATGTAGTTCTACATAAGGAATTGAGAGTAACCGGAACTGAACAACGAATAACGAGGAGGTTCTAAAGAAAGCGAGGCACACGTACGTAAAATCAGAAAGAGACAATTCTGGGGCACATCCTAAGGAAGGACGGCTTGGGAAATTTAATACCCACAGGATGTATTTATGTAAGGATGAATAGAGAGGAACGTGAGTAACTTACCTCATGAGTTTGTGTGAATGAATGACAAAGCGGGGATAAGAGGGATGAAAAAGAATTACTTAGTGCTATAAATGACAGGAAGTTGTGGAGAGCAATAATCAGCCACGTCCTGAAAGGATACTGCATATAAATAATGACGCTGAATGAAAAGGGGATAAAAGAAAAAAAATACTATACCTAGCTAGATAGGTAAAGATAAAAAAGACACAATTTCTGGAGATACAAAGGACAGGAAATTGTGGAGAACCATGATCGCTAACGTCCTAAAGAGACACGATACAAAAAGGAGGAGGAGGAGAAGTAGAAGGAGGAGGAGGAGAAGTAGAAGGAAGAGGAAGAGAAGGAGGAGGAAGAGGAGGAGGAGAAAAAGAAGGAGTGAAGGGGTGGAGGCGAAGAAGGAGGTGAAGAAGTAGAAGGAAGAGGAAGCTAAGGAGGAGGAAGAGAAGGAGGAGAAGAAGAAGGAGGAAGGGGAGAAGGAGAAGTAGAAGGAAGAGAAGGAGGAGGAAGAGAAGGAGAAGAAGAAGAAGGAGGGATGGGGAGGAGGGGGATTGGAGGAGGAGGAGGAAGAGGAGATGATTTGAAAACTTTGTCAAACATGTGGAGTATCACAATCCATTCGCACTTTCACTCCTCTTCGCGGGTGGCTTCCCACCGCCATCTTTCGCCGTAGTTTTCTGAAAGGCGACTAAAAACGGGTAAAGCAGGGTGTTTGTAGAGGGTGGTGGGACAGCTCAGAGTTCAGAATGAACTTCAAAGATTATTATTATTTTTTTAATCATTCCAGAATCGAAAAAAGAAAAAGGTTTCTCGAAGAGGTTATTCTAACCACCCATGTGCAATTTTACTCTCTGTCCGTCTCTTCATGTTTTCTCTTCTGTGTCGCTGGTTCGCACCCCGAAGTCCGTCTCTTTTGTGAGCCCCGCCTAAAAGCAATAGCGCCATCTGGCCTGTTAGACGTCTCTCCGCCGGCACAGGAAGTACCTACTGTGTGCTTGATAGCAAACACGTGGACAATGCAACTCTTCATTGTACGAACTGATTAAATGGGTGTACACGGTGTCCCAAAATTCACGAAGAATTTTTTCATATATATATATATATATATATATATATATATATATATATAGATAGATAGATAGATATTATAATGGATTTGGATTTGTTTTGATGTTGTTGTTTTTTTTACTATTTTTGCTTTATTATTTTAAAGCAAAATTTAGCAAATGGAAATAATTTCAAATGCTTTTATAAAAATTAAAAAAGAAATTGATAAAAAAATTATTAGAGTTGTCAACTTTTTGGGAGACGTTGAAAATATAAAAAATATGGAAAGTAAAGTTTTTCTTTGGTTCAAATAAAACCAGTTTTATTTACAAATGATTTATTTTCTTGTTTAG
>OZ010590.1:54675927-54710927 GCA_963932145.1 Acanthosepion lycidas
ACGCTAGACTTGAACAGATTAAGACTGTAGTGATCGTGGAAGCATCCCCCTGGAGTCTGTTCTATAAATTAGCGGTTCTTTGACAGAAGCCATTCGAAACGAAACTTGCTTCTTCGCCAGAATGTTTACCAGGGAATCCTTATAGTTTATTATACACCTCAACGTGAATCAGTGGTTAGCCATCTCGCAGATTATGTGTACTTCTGTGAACTTGGCCCGGTGCCAAACTAATTTAATGCACCTTTCTTTTTGTTAATCGGTATCACCCCATGCAAGGGATTAAAGCCACTAAGACGCAATGGGTTACAGGATGTGGAAGAATTAGGAACAGAATCAGTAATGGTGACCAGAAAGAGAAGAGAATAATCAGTTGGACAGTAGATAGCGATTGACATTGCATTTAAATTTTTGAAGACTAAAGTTGGCTGGAAAGCATGAAGCCAGAAGGTTGTTCCACAAGGGAGAAGTGCGAGAGAAGAAACTGTTAGCATAGAACTTACTGTTACATCTAGCCAGCTCAACTGTAAATTGATAAGATCTCGACGCCAGTCTAGTATTGCGCTTAAATTCAAAAACTCCAGGTACCATAGCGAAGAACTATCCGACCAATTACCATGTATGTATTTATAGAAAAGACATAGCGAGTCAACCTTACGGCGTTGAGAAAATGACTGAAACAGAGCCACCAGATCAGGACCAATAATATTGCTGGTTTATTTTTGGATCTTATCACCGAGCAAGAGAGATACCTTACGAACTCGTCTGACTTGGCATTCATTTGTATAGTGGGTTACTTGATTTTGTTTTGCGACATTTCAACTACTATAGGTTATTTAATGCCGAAATCTAAATATTTTGAACACAATTTTATGGCTTCAGCTAAATATAATTTTTAGACATTTTACTTATATGTATTGTAGGCCTTTTTTATATAAGAATGTATTACTATTATTTTTATATTTAAATGTATTTTTATACTTTCATAGAGTTTTTGTATATGGGGATCACTATTCGCCCATAGCTGGGACTCTCACAGGTGCTACCACCCCAGATAAGGGTGAACTTGGGAACAACAGCAATTAAAAGGTGGTTCCACTTTCCTCAAAACATCTCCTGTTAATAGGCCTTGCTGCCGTATGTAGTTTATTGTCATGCCCAGGACTACACTTGTATAGTAAGATCGATGTTACTATTATAAAGTAAAGTATGTTAAGATATTTCGGCGACCATGCATGCTGACTTTATTAATGGATTTCTATGTAGAATCCAATAACTTAAGTATAACATATCTTAAAATTATATTTTATCATATATACACTATCCGCAGACATATATATATCATTTCCTTGTATCACAGCCCCTCAATGCTACTAGACATCCGAATACCTCAAGCCCGGACCGGAACCCAACCGATTTGGTGTCAGTCGGAGTTACTACCACTGAGCTATCTTCGCCCGACAGAGAGACGCAGTTAAATTTATGGCATTGTCTTTACGAATCTAAACAAATGTGTGTGTGTGTGTGTGTGCATATATATGTATGTATGTATGTGTATATATATGTATGTACAGTGTAACCCGGATATAAGAGACCCGGATATAAGATAGATTTTCTATGGTCCCAAATTATTCCCATACTTACTTAAACAAAATAGACCAAACCCGGATATAAGAGAAACCCGGATGTAAGAGACTTCTCCGGTCCTGACAACACTCTTATATCCGGGTTACACTGTATATGTATGTGTGTGTGCGTGTGTAGATGCGTGTATGCGTATGTCTGTGTGTTAGAGCGTATTAAAAGTTTTGGAAATCGAAAAGGCTGAAAGATTTTTTATGTAGTTGGTAACCCCAAAGTAAAATTAAAAATCTCTGTGATCATCATCTTCTTTAAGGAAAATTTTGCGCATGCGAAAACGTGTACAATTCCGTACCTTGACCTAAAGTTTATATAAAAAAAAAACGAGTGCATTTTCACATTCAATAATAACTCAGAAAATATTTTTAAAACTTATTATTTTCAAGATTAAATCCTGTATTGACTATTTCAGAGGAAACACACATTCATACATACATACCTCGTTAAAAAAAGATAGATTTAATGATTCGGTTTTTGATAATCCCCCAAGGGTCTTTTTCTGTGGATTCTGCCATACAACTTGATGGAATAATGTCTCATTTGATTTATTTAAGCCCCATTTTACATTCATTCTAAACCAATTTGACGTGACCAGGGAAAAAAATCTAATTCAAATGAACAAGTAATCTTATCCAATAATCAAATATAATTTGTTTTACATATGAAGTGTATTTACAATGGTTAATAATAAACACAGTTGTTCATAACAAAATAGAAAGTAAAATTGAAAAAAGAAACAATAATTTGGAAATGACATTCTCAATACGTAAACACAAAGACTAGAATGTGAAAATGTTTTAACTTAAAATTGAATTCATATCATCGATTAAAAATCTGATTTGTTTTCGAATTTTGCTACAAATTTCTACCCGTAACAACGACCAAAAATAAAACACCTACGTCTCTAAGATCCAAAAACATGAGCAGAAATATATGAAACGTCGTTTAAGAATTGCTTAACACTTCGGGGTAACAAGGAATGAAATCCATATTAAATGACATGCTTAAAAAACTTTTAATTTCTTTCTCTGTCAATTTTGATGTCAGGATTGGCTCAAATAGAGATTTGCAATCAACAAATCCTTTTGCGGACTAATTTCACTGAGTAACACGAAAAAATCTTTTACTCCAGTCACTTTTTACGAAATTGCCACGGATTTCAAGGATTATTTTTTCGTACAACAAACAACATCTTTCTGAACCATCTCTATCTATAAAAAACAGGATGTGTGTGTAACGAATGCACGGCCACAATTTTCGACGGATTTGCACCAAAATTTACATGCACATGCTCCAAGTTAACAAACAGGCCAAGACCGACTTTGCATTTCCCAACTCCCATCGATAGTGGAAATAATCGATTTTTTCATGCTTCTACGGCAGTTTTCATGTAGTTTGCGGCCATTTTCTACTGTCCAGAGTGAAAGCCTATAGCTGGCTGCCACGAATAGGCAGGAAGATTCTTTTGGCCAGCGTGAGAGCCAACAGCTGACTGACACGAATGTTAACTAGCATGCAAAAAAAATGAATAGCTGCATTCGTCACGAGTGGGAAAAATTTAAATCTGCATAACACTTACTCCAATTGGCTCATTCGCTTGCTTAAACTCAACGTTGGTTCTGTTTCCACAGAACTGGGTTGAATGTGAAAAAGTATTTGTTGTTAACATTCTTTTTTCATTCGGTTTTTCCTGTTACGAGTCCTTTTTTAAAGCTGATCGTTTTGTGTTCATTTTGTTTAGTTCTTTTTTCGTAACAGATTTAATGTTTAGTATAGAGCTTAGAAAAAAATTGCAGTGTGAGATAGGCAAGAAGTAAGGCATGTAGCAACATCAGCACGGCAAAGGGCACTCCTTTAAAGGCAAGGAAGGGCAAAAATATTTTAAGTCAAGTGATAGCGATTACTACGATTTTATCTATTTTTCGTACGATGTTTGAATCAAGCACGGGCAACGCTGGGCCATGCTGCTAGTCTTCAATATAGAGAAAAGAAAAGCAAATATTTTCAGAATAAGTATGCCAGGCGACATTGTTGATATGTTTCTCAACTATGTCACAAATCTCTTCTGGCAGAACATCGCCAACAATTGTCATATCTTTATAAGCGTGGTAGAGGTCATTCAAAATCGATGACTTGCGTTTGATAACAAACAATATTGGATAATAAATTAGGAAAATATGTTTGACAATCATTTTAAGATCCTTTTTTTTTTAATTTGCCAATAAAATTATGTTTGGTTACATACAGACGCATAAATCGGTTTGCTGTTGTGAGCCAGCGCGAGAAATGAGTGGGTCAGGTTTCAAACTCATTAGACTTTTCTCAATTTTGCCTCTCATTATCATCTTTAGCATTCGATATCCATAACTTTGAGTATTGAGTTCCTCCATTATGTATTTCAGCAATTGATGAAGCTCTACACGGGTGTTCTTGATGAGTTTGAATTTCGGATTGAAATCAATTTTTTCGACGGGACCACTAATTGCTGTTCCAAATACGCCACTATAGGAATTCTTTGAAAGAATTGGAATATTTCTTTCTTGAATATGATAGCGTAAAGGAAGTTCATTTGTATGCAATTTACAAATGTTATTTTGACTTCCAGAAAATGTATCATTCCATGTTTGCCACCGGAATATGTGGGCGTAGAATCGGTGCCTCTAGCATCAATATTATTATCCAAATCATGTTCAATGATGAAATGCCAAATTGTGTTGGCGATCGTCCAGGCATCTTTTGTTTTTGGCATCACATGGCCAAGGTAAATGTTTCCAGGTCGAACAACAAGAGTTACATGTTTGTCGGTTTAGGTAAAAGCAAAGTGTCGTGACCAAATAAATGGTTAACACCAAAAGACTATTACACGACTAGTAAGAGTGTATCGAATGAACTAACGCTCAATCTATTTACTGTTCACTGTACCCCGAACATTCTCTCCTACTAAGCTTATAGTAGGTGGAAGAGTCTAACATAGACTCTTAGAGGGAGAACACCACAACACAAAGTGACGTTTATTTTTACCACGAAGCATTACGTTCGTGATATCAGTTGCCCCGTTAAACATGAAGCATCCTATGTATCCCTCTTCACTGATCTGCAAATAATTAAAGACGCTAATTTTCATAGATTTAAATTTGGTATAATAAGTTCTAATTCTAGTCGAGTTCATTGCATTCACTTAGGTGTTAATACCCTTGAGAAAGTTATGAATCAAGCTAGGTGTAAATAACTGGACACACTGGGTTCTATAGCCTTGGTTGGCAACCAATCAAGGAGAAATAAAACTCTGAACTCAAACCACCCGCTACCTTGTGGGTCTGCTTCTTGAATTACTGAGAGGAGGTATGGGTTAGCATGCTTGGTGCAAAAGGAAACCGCAAGCCATTGCACTATTCTGTCTTTGAAGTCAACATGAACCGCAGTTGGGAAAGGGAAGGGGAGTGGGGGTCATAGAAGCACAAAATACGTTAAATGAATGAATGAATAATTTTTACTATCAGATACATAAACTGTGATTAAAATACATTAGCATAAATAATTTAAAAGTTGGGGCGAGTGAGTACCTGAAATTCTTTTAAGCTGTAATCAACATCTCGCTAAATTTTTGCATTGGAAACTATTTTGACACAATACCCTCTTTAACAAATCTATTAGTTCGTGTTGCTGTAGCCAAAGCTACCGTCGCCCGGATAGAAACGCCAAACTCAATGTTTTGCTGGACGAGATTTTTTAAACGAATCCGGTTTTGTGTCTTTCACTGAACCTTTCACTCTGTTGGTACATGATGAAATTCCTGATAATCTCTGTCATCTTCAGCATCTTCCGGGTTAGAAAAAGTTAATTTAACTCGACACCTCAGGTTATTCTAAACCACTGCTTGCTTACCCTTAAGGTCTTTCTTTGATGTTATATAACCTGTACTTTTCTGTTTGTAAGACTTTGCAATTTTCCTGGGCCTACTAATATCAGCGCTACTAATTTGATATAAACCCTTTATTACTGTTTTGTCCACTTGATTGCGAATGAAGTACAGTTCTTTGATAGAGGTGTAAATAAATACAATAGTAATAAAAAATTGCAAATTCTTTACATCCATTTTATTAATTTAGTTCTTTTCTTCTTTTTTGTCATATCTTAATTTAATTTCTCTTATTGGTTTAAATTTAGTCACTTGCATAAACTAAAACTTTGGGTTATGAAAGAAATTAATTCATAATTACCTTATTTCCTCTGGGATAAGATCAATAAAAATAAAGTTGATCATATCTGTTGGCATTATCACTGTTCACAGAGGTTTACGGCTTGAACGGCTATTGTAATATATTGAAAATCTATCAAAGTGATTAAAAAAAATCTTATATAAATGTTTTTTCTTTTTTCTACAATTAATTATGGATCTTGTCAAGATTAGCCAATCCCCTCACGGCAAGGTTTGCTATTCTTTACAAGATGATTGTGTTCGTTATTCTTCACATTAGAATAATAGGGTACGCTGTTCTAAACATGAATATTTTGGTACAATTAACTTTAAGGTTCAATATCTGTTTTCATATTGTGGTTTTAATGATACAGTGGACTAATGGATAGCGGCTCGGATTGAGGAATCGGAGAGCCGAGTTCGAATTCCAGTCGAATCCATTACATTCACTTACGTGCTAATATCCTTGGGTAAGGTACGAATCCTCTTATTCTCCCCCTACCCCTAGCTATGGGTAAATAGCAGGACAGACCGGGTTCTATAGCACTGAATGTCTACGGGCTCGAAATTGACCAATTTTTGTGGGGAAGTTGGTAATTGTCAGTCCGTTGGAGTCAGGCAATCCGCTTCTGGCTCGAAACAGGACAAGACAAAACCTCTGTCTTTGGGCAGTGACAAGATCCTCGTTTTCGGGTCGAGGATGACTCAGTTGGGTTCTGTCTTCGGATAGAGACACGGCTGAGAAAAATAAACCAGTACTGTATCCAGTCAGATCTATTGCATTCAATTACGTGCTAATACCCTTGGGAAAGGCATGAATCCTTCTCCCCTCAGCTATGGGTAAATAACAGGACAGACCGGGTTCTGTAGCCTTGGATAGCAACTGGTCTACCGCAGAAGAAATGGGAACCTACTGCGGAAAACTATGTCCCGTCAGTCATATATCGAAAGTGTGTATCACGCCTGGCACATCTGACTGAGTACCCTTAAGATGGACAGATCTACGTTCACGGAGGTTGTGAAGCCATTACATGAGGAGGATAGTTTACCAGTGATTGACTGATGAAGAACTAATCATTTATTCGACGGGAATTAAAATGTGAATCATGTAATGGATTCGTGAATTGGACAAAGTACAGTGCCTCTCTGGATGGTCATGTGTGGAAGTTATTGTTATAGATATAAATATTTAAGTAAATGCTCTGTTTATAATAAACAGTATTAACAACATTTACCGGAATGACCAGGAAATTTTATAGAAAATATGTATCCTCCCATAGGAATCGAACTTGTATCCTACACGGAACTACAGAGGAAGTGTATGGTTAGCTAACTAAATATTTGTATATATACATGAGAATAATCGTGTTCGCTGAACACTTTGGTGCAATTTAAGATTCAATGGATGTTTTCATATAATAGTTTTAATTTATTGATTCAAATAGCCAGGAACCCTAAATATGTACAGATCTACATTCATGGAGGTTGTGGAGCCATTACTTGAGGAGGATAGTTTACCAGGGAATTAATGATGAAGAATTAATCACTTATTCGATGGGAATTAAAATGCGAATCATGTAAAACATTTATTAATTCGACGTGCAATGCCTTTCTGGATAGTTATGTGTGGAAGTGCCAAATGAAAGACTACTTACGATACAAACGGAATATAGAAATAAACAGAAACTTATTTTTTGCTAAATCAAATGAAATACGGTTAACAGGTTATTATGGTTTTCTAGTGTAATCACCATTAAATATCGTTTCAGTAGCTAAGTTATTTTAACTGTTTTTTGTTTTTCATGTAAAGTGAATAATATGTTATTTTAATTGTTCATTTATCAATAAACGAGATTTATATTTCCAACATATGTTGTCAAGGGTTAGCTAGTTTTTACGTGAGGATAATTAGGCTCGCTAGTCTTGACACGAGAATATTTGGGCTCGTTGTTCTTGACATAGAAATATTGGGTTCGCTAATCGCAACAAGATCCATAATTGTGACCACATCCCATTTATGACTTACTGCTGTTTTTGAAATTCCGTTATTTGATTCTATAATTGTATACTTACATGTGATCAGGTTTCGAGAACTAGATTTGTAACTCCTGAATGCCATTATGCGTTTTATGCTGAGGTGCATGCTATTGCTTTAAGAGTAAAACATGTCTCAGAACATCAGGTAGCGTGGGTAAATCAGAGACTGATAGTGGCTTAGGAAGCCCAATGATTCCTCACATATTGGACTAGACCGTGGAAGTTTTCCTTTTAGACACTTTTAAATAGTTTTCTCGGTTGAAGAATAAGATGAAATTCTATTAGGGTGGTGCAAAAATAATGACGTAATAATGTCGTTTTTTGACGTATTTTTTAACGTCAAAAAACGACATTATTACGTCATTATTTTTGCACCAACCTAATATATCAGGGGGTGGCCAAACCGCGGGTCGCAAGCCACATGCGTTTCTTTGACCTTTAATATGCGGCCCGTGGAAATATTTTGGCTGAGCTTCCTAAATTAATCATCAGATAAGATTTTGAAAGCATTTGGTTTATATAGGTGTACCTTGTGATTACTGAAACCAATACAAATTAGCAGTTTAAAGATAATAGTCGGTCCATTTCATAATATATGATGTAATTTGTTTACGCTAAGATGAAAGCATTTGGTTTATACAGGGTGGGGCAGAACAACTTGCTTATTTAAATTTGGCGCCCTAAAGCGATGGTTGCTCCAAGGATGGTAGGGATGGACTTATTTGAGAGGGTGGGGCTTAAAGTTTGGTTCTTAACGTGCGTTATTTATTTTTTGTTTATTTTTCAGGAACCCCAGTGAGCATCATGGAGTGGACGAAGTTGGAACGCGCTTTCGCTGTTGAGGCATTTTTTTTTCAAGCGGTCGCTCAATCGTCATAACGCAACGTGCATTCCGTAGACATTTCAATATTGCCCCCCGTGGTCGTGTTCCTGGCCGGCAGTCGATTGTTTCATGGGTAAACAACTTCAGGGAAACGGGTGATGTAAAGAAAAAGAAACCTGGCCTCCCACGAACAGCAAGGTCACCCCAAAACATTGACTCAGTGTATAGAGAAGAATGGACGCCATCTTACTGATATCATCTTTAAAACTGGTAAAAAATAAAATTTAAATGTTGAACTAGTTGCAGTTCAAAGAATTACATGTATACCTGCATTACTTGTGTTTTAATTGATATTCCAAATAAGCAAGTTGCTCTGCCCCACGCTGTATATGTGTACCTTGTGATTACTGAAACCAATACAAATTAGTAGTTTAAAAATAATTATCGGACTTAGTCTATTTCATTTTATATGATGTCATTTGTTTATGTTAAGATACGCTTCGAGCAGATATGAACGTTCGAGAGAAATCATGGGAAATTTGTAATTTAAAAACAGTAATTTAACATTGCTAATCTTTTACTTCTATATACCGTGACGCGGGTGACAATGTCTCTCCAGAATCTCCTGCCATTTGCAGCTCTTAGTAAGTCCGTTTTATTATTTTTGTTTTCTCTCTTAATCCCTGTTCTGCCAAGCTCTTTAGGTAGGTTATGCGCTGCTCTTGCCTTCATTATGTTCAGTGTGAGTTAAATTTTTCCAGCTCACTTTGTTTCCATTATGTGCCCTAGAAATTTCAACTGTTTCTTTCTGATACTAAGCATGTGTCTTTTTTTTTTTTACTATTTTCTCTAAAACTTCGTCATAGCTCATGTATTCAGTCTATATTATCCTTTTGTAAAACCACTTTTCTGTTGCCTCAAGTCTCTTCTTCATGTGCGATGAAATTGTCCAGTATTGCACTGTCGACTGCATAATAGTTCAATTCTCTTTGTCTCTAACCGGATTTTTCTGTTTCTTCTTATTTTTATTAAGTTTTTGGAAGGCATTTTTTCGTTATCCAATCCGTCTTCAAATTTCCGTATCACACCTTCTGTCCTCTGTTAAAACACTTCTAAGATATTTATATTTTTGTATCTGCATCATTTTGCCAATTACAATATTTAATTAATATTGGGCTCTTCTTTTTGTTGGTAAGAATACATCCTGTCTTCTTACAATTGGGACTTTGCCCTTTCTTCTTTCTTTCTTTTTGTAATTTCTGTTGATTTTTCCTGCGTCTGCCGTCAACACTGTGTCATCTGCATATCTTATGTTTTTCTTAAAATGTGGCCACCAATAATGAACCCTAATAGGACTTCTAATTCCCTAAGAATCACCTACGTCCTGGGTATGACGGTAAACTACATCCGCATCCTGGGTATGACGGTAAACTACATCCGCGTCCTGGGTATAGCGATAAACTGCATCCAACAGCAAGGTCTCAGATAATGTTTTCAGAAAAATAATGTTGCCAGCTCTAAGTTTTTTTGTAAAAAAGTAATGTTGCCAGCTCTAAGTTTTTTTGTAAAACAGTAATGTTGTCAGCTATACATTTTTTTATTCCATACAAAATAGGCATTTAAAATTCATATAAACTGGATTTAGCATTAAATAACCCACAGTGGTTGATATGCCACAAAACCCAAACAAACAAACAAATAAGAATCACCTAGCTGTAAAAATTAAATACATCCGGTGAAAAGACACATTCTTTTCTCACGCTCCTTTTTGTGTTTGTGTATTTACTGAAATCATTTTCTGTCCGCATGCAGGGGCATTGCTCCCCGTATAAATTCTGGGTTATTCTAATATCCTTCCTAAATAAATCATGCTTACCTAACCGTTCAAACAGTTCTTTATGGTGTACCTTATCAAACTCTTTCGTATAATCTATAAAACATAGGCAAACATTTTTTAATCAATTCGCCCCAAGAAAGACAATGATGCCACTAAGACGTAGGGTGCTAGTGGGTGTGAAAGAGAATGAAAAAACTTTAAAAGGGACAGAACATTCAATTCTAAACAGGAAAACAAGGGATAAACCTCTGCTGTTGTTCAAAAGATTACTTTTGCATTTGTATTGCGCTTTCTGATATCATTCTGAGCATAAATATTGCATTCTTTGTTCCAGTGTCTTTAACGTACCCGCACTGTTCTTGTCCAATTTCTGATCTGATTCTGCAGTGGCCCTATTCATCAAAAATCGAATGATAAGTAAATGCACATTTTAGTTATCTTTTGACTTCTCTCTCTCTTTTCTTATTTTTCTCTTCTTCTCCTTTATTTTTAATTTTTCTCTTCATTGCCTATTCTTTTACCTTGCTTTCCCCATATCTCCTCCTTTTTTGACTTTCACCTTTCGTTTCTCTTCTCTTCTTAATTTTCCACTTTTCCTTTTTTTTTTTCTTTTTTTCGCTACTTTTTTCGACCCGTATTTTTAATATTTTATCAGATTCTTGATTTCACTTCATTTCTCGCTTCTTTAAACCTCTAGTCATACCCTTTCTTCCTCTGCTTTTAATTTTATATCTCCGTTTTAATTTTATATCTCCGTTTTTTGTCATCATGTCTATTTTCATTTTTATTCTCGTAATTTCCATAATTCAATTTTATTCTCGCAATATTTAAACTTCATGGAAATATAAAAAAGTCAAACAAAAGAAGTATGTTTTCTCTTGTACCAAAACGGCATACACCACGAAAAAACCCACTAAATATAAGATTTAAAAAACGTTAAAAAAATTAGTAAGGAGTAACTGATTCACGAAGTATAGAAATTCAAGTTTGAGCAAATCACTGTTGACTTAGTAAATTAGGAAAGCGTAGTTTGTACCTCTAAAATGGATACATACAAATCTTTGCAAAAGGTTATACTCAATCAAGTAAAAATATCCCAAACACCAAGCTACACCCTTCATCCAAACAGGGAAGTATTCATGTGGATATCAAATGTCCTACCAACAATAGAAGCTATATTTTAACTGAATATATGTGTACTTCCCTTTCTCCTATAAACAGTATCAATGACATTTACCAGTGTGTGTGTGTATATATATATATATATATATATGTATATATGAAGAAAAATATACGGAAAAAACAAACAAAAATCCTTATATGCAATTATGCTGTTTTAATGTCTTTGTCATGTTGAATTGATAATGTTAATTATATCTTATGAATATGTCCTGAAGATGGTTTATTAGACCGAAACGTCCGACGTTGGCATTATATTAACATTAAAACAGCATAATTGTATATAAGGATTTTTGTTTGTTTTTTCCGTATATTTTTCTTCATACTGTCGGATTTATATCCATATATTTGCTTACACACACACACACACATATATATATATATATATATATATATATATATATATATATATATATATCAGATACATGTTTATATTTTGTTGTGAACAAGTAAATGGTTAAAGAAATAACAAAACAAGTGTTAGAGATATATCATATATTAAACAGTAAGTACAACAGAAGAGTATTACAGGACTAGTGAGTGTATGTCGGTTGACCCAGAGTTCAATATATTCGACTGTTAATATTTACCAGCCCAACCCCACGAGGGTAGGTGTGGCACAAGGCCGAGTTTAACGTGGGTCATCCGAGCCTATAGGCTCGGCCAAAAATATTCCCTTAGAACCCGCATAAACGTCTGTCTACCTTCCTAGAGGAAACCTTGCCCTTCGGCCAAGCCTCGTTTGGGTTCCTCTCTGCTTTTGGGCAGAGAGTTAGACAACATCTGCGAAAATTCACAACCTCAGTTGAACAATCTATTCGACTGTTATATTTAACAGCCCCCACCCCACGAGGGATGTATGTGGCACAAGGCCGAGTTTACCGTGGGTTCTCAGAGCCCGTAGGCTCAGCCAAAAATATCCTCTTAGAATCCGTATAAACGGGTTCAAGGCCTGTTTACCTCACCGGACGAAACTTTGCCCTGCGGCAAAGCCTCGTCTGGGTTCCTCTCTGCCGAGGCAGAGAGTTCGACAGTTACGAACAGTCTAGTCGACTGTTCTTCCAAGGCCTTCTCTCCTACTATTATTATAGTAGACGAAAGAGTCCAACATAATCTCTTTAGAGGGAGGACACGAAAACGTTTTTTTTTTAAAGATTTAATATAATGTGATAAAGTTGATCTGATATTGAATTTTTACAGAGTGTCAAATGCATGTTTGAGAACTTTAAGAAAATTTGCCATTATTGTCGATTGCATATCGTACTCGTAAATTCTTAGTGTTTTTCGAGTGGTATCGTCGAAGAGTGAAAAAAAAAGACAGTGAGTCGCCTTCTGAGGTATGTCACACTTTATCTAATTAACCCAGAAGAAACAGTGTTGATTAAACTTGAAATGAAGTTTGTATTTTCGTTTTGTTGGGAAAAAATATTTAAAAGATGCCCGCCGGTTGTGGACAAGTCGAGCGTTAAGTTTCTGTGTTCGTAGTTTGCTAAAGTCGATATAATCAAATGATTGAGAAGTCTGTATATAGACTCAAGATGTCGACGTATACTGCAGGGTCAAGCAAAAAACGGCAATATGGAAGAGGCGTGTATTACTGCCTACTGAATGGGCCAATGTAGCAGTAATTGAAAGGCATATGTCGATTTTTTCGGGCCCCACGTGTTGCTAAATCAATCTATTTGCCGAGTCGAAGAACATTGTGCGTCGCGTAGATATGTTGTAGCATTTGAAATTTGTGATTTTATTGGGTCTTATCACGCATTTTGTAACTGTATAAATTGTTTTTGCTATAAGCCTAGTGTCCGCCACGCGTCGTAGTGTAGGAATAGAAGTTTGTTGATATTTTTCTTCACTAGATCCCGGCTTGGAAAAGGTGTGTAAATGTATATTTGAGTTTGTACATATGTAGTCTTGTGTGTTTCTTGTTAACAGGAGAAAAATAATTATCACGTCGGACGTCACCAACTTGTTGCGGGCCGGTGTATGCGTTGAGATATAAACACGTATGCCTCCTGAAATGCCCCCAACAAACATGGCAGACTCGGGATATGAGACCACGCAAAGAAATGAAAAGAAATAGCAAGAACTAATATACAAACAAATGATAATGTATTAACAACAAATGATAATGTATTAACAACAAAGGTATACAAGCGACAAAGATAATAATGTGTGTAACAAATGAATGTGAAAAAGGTGGATGCAAAGTATGTATAATGAGTGAATGTGCGTACGTACGTTCGTGTGTGTGTGTGTGTTAGTGTGTGCTATTCATGCGTTTCCCAAAAGGGAATGCGTTCTCCGCGAGAATGTTACATGTTGACGAATAATCGGATAAGGTGAGAAGAGAATGAGAAAAATCTCGAAGAAAATTTATAGTCCCGAGAGCGTCTCCTACTAGCGGTTTCGAAAATTAGCGAGGAGCTAACCGGACAAGTAATTTTAGAAAAGTCCATTTTTAATTCACACAGTCCGTGTTTGGGACAATTTCTTAGATTTCTTTTCCGTTCTTACCACTGGAGAATTTTCACTTGAAATTCTTTCGTCTCTCTGCAGCTCTCTGACTCGTAGCTGGTGCCTTCTTGAACTTTTCTCTTCTTGATGTCAAATGGCTTCTTGCTCCTTGATGTTGATTTGGCTTGTCCCCTTGCTGTCAAAAGTCTTCCCGTCCACTGACCTGCTGAGATCTTATTTATTCAGAAATTTAGGCTCACAGAAAGCTCCATTCAAGTTTTCAAAAGGACATGAGACCACGGCTGTCATTGGCCACAAAAAAAAAAAAAAATTTCGGTGGCACTTTAGAGTGTGTCCTGCTGATCAGTGTATCCTACCACCACATGTGTATCCTACATTATCTAACGTAAGAGGAAAAGTAAAAACGTAAGGAAGAATGCCATTTGATGTTGTATTATAAAATTTAAAATAAAAAAAAAATCATAAAACAAGAATCCTTTAAATAAAAATATTCAGAATGTCTTTTAACATGTTGAGAAAAAAGTCGGGACAATGCCTTAATAATGTAGGCTGCAAATGTGGTGATAGGATACTCACTAAAGCAGAAACTGGTCGGTAGGCCACACACTAAGATGGCACCAATTCTCCATAACTAGAAATGGATCCTTCACAATATTGGTGATTTTCAACACCTGAGCCGAAAAAAAAACGTACAAGTGTAACAATATTTTTTACGCAGAACGTCTGGCCTTCAAAAAATACAATTCTCTCAAAAGAACGTGTATTAAAAAAAAAAACAACCTACACGATTAAATATTTATTCAAAGCAAACATTTTATGCTACAAATATTTTTTTTTATATAAAAGATACGTCTACAGAAAAATCAACTTACACATTTGCATCCAAAAACTTTGTTGTAAAAATGTAAATTGTAGTTTTTAAATTTTATAATAATCATTAGTATTTTATTGGTATTATTTAGTTTATTATAGTTTGCGAATAGAACTATTAATTTCACCTTATACTCCCCGCTCTTGCTCCTTCTTTGTATTCATTCATGCCTCACCCAATTGTCTCTCGTCTCCTATTCTCCTTTGTTCTTTTTCTCCCCTTACTTCTTTGTACATTCTCTGAATCAATAGATTAGTCTGAATTCAATTAAGAATCTCACTAGTTCGTCTTTTATTTATCCGGTTCTTCACTGAACCTAAATGAAATCGAGGCTGGCCAACATCAAAGTGAGATCGGCGTATAAGTAATTTCTCGCTTGTCTCCCTTTCTTTCTTTCATGTGGTACCAACGGCATTACTTCGTTCTCCCCTCAGCCCTAGTTGATCGGCGCCGACAAGGTGGAAAGACCCGTGCTAAAATGGACGCATCAATACGTGGGGAAGAAGAAAGGAAACTAGAGAGGAGAGAAAAAAAAAAGAGAAATAAAAATGATTCGCTCTTGTTTATTGAGACATGAAAGCCGGGATTAAGAAAGCTATCTATCTATCTATCTATCTATCTATTTATCTATCTATCTATCTATCTATTCCCATATGTTCATTATCTATCTATCTATCTATCTATCTATCTATCTATCTGTTTTTTTCAAATCTAAGAGAAGAGACGGTGTTAAAATTAGTTTACAAGATATTTAAATTTAATTACAAGAGTTAAACAAATATTTTCCTCAAATAATGACTCAAATCGCCCCCTCTCTATCTGTCTATCTATCTATCTATCTATCTATCTATCTATCTATCTAGATTTGTCTGTTTCATTTTGTTATCGTATTTTTTCAATTTTCGGATAAGTTTGCGTGTATCGCACTCAAAGTGGTGGATAAACTGTCATATGTTCATATTCTCTTTCGACTATCACGTCATTATCAAGGCGTGTGTGTAGCCGTTAGAATTCCTTTGTTTACATCCTGGTATTCTCTGAGAAGCTATGAATAAAGACAAAAAGTGAACTTTTCTTAGCCGATGTGCTTCGTCCTGTAACAGACTTTATCAAGGCAAATGTACAATAGGACAAAACGCCTAGGCTAAGAAAAGTGATCCCTTTTGTTTTTGTTCATATTATGTTGTTACAGATATGTTTTAATTATAGCTGAATCTTATATATATATATATATATATATATATATATATATATATATATATATATGCTTGTGTCTATCAAATTACCCAGTAACTTCCCAAAACTATATATATATATATATATATATATATATATATATATATATATATATATATATATATATATAATTAATACAAGTAAAAGCTTTTGTCACTTAGCTGAATGATGTTACCTTCAGCATCCCCGAACCCAGAGTTTCGTAGACAGACCGCACGGGAATCAATCCATCCACTCGTCAGGGGTATCAGCAATTGACTGCTTAACCTTCTTTTTCTTTTTTATGTGCTTTTTTCATTTTTTATTTCAAGTTTTTTATAGTGTGTTCGTACGTACAGAATATATATATATATATATATATATATATATGTGTGTGTGTGTGTGTGTGTGTGTGTGTGTGTGTGTGTGTGTGTGTGTGCCGGGTGTAACAGCTTTCATACTTTTCAAAGTCAAAATACATTCAGGAACCATCGAGAAAACGGTGAATAAGTTTAAAAAAGAGGAAACAGTAAAGCGAAAAATTGGATGAGGCGGTCACAATAGCAATAGGGATCATTATTTCAAGTTAGAGCTAAAAGATCAAAGAATGGCTGTTACGAGCGTGCATTTTTCTATAAGAAGAAAGTCTCAGTAAAGGTTAAAATTCATAGTAAGGAATTCTACTGAGTCCTACCTGTTAATACAAAAAAAAAAAATTCTTTCATGAAGCAGATATAAAACAGAAAACATTTGAAATATAACGTTTGGAAGATTCTAGATCATTCCAGTATATTCGAGAAGAATTTAGATGATTCGAGAAACATCTAGAAATATGCAAATTAGGTGTTAGCCCCTATAAAAATAGGTTTTTGAAAAGGGTTTGGCACTTGTTGAAAAGAATTTTTGTTGTTATCAATTCCGGCTTTTGATTCGAGGATTATTATATCCAGCCGAAAGAATCTCTCTAAAAAGTTGCCGACCAACCAAAACCCAAAAGAGAATTTCATGGAACAAATTTGGTAAATAGAATTTTGACTAATTTTCATTGACCAAACTAAAAATTAATATTTATTTACACACCTTTGTGGATTTCCAAATATAGCACTTAGATTACTTCACTAGCCCTAAAGTGATAAAAATATTTGATTCCCTTTCCTTCTCCCTCGTTACACTTCGCCAGTAACACTGTGTTTTCTGTTTTGTAGGCCCAAATTGTTTATCTTGTATATATTTTATGTTCTGTTTTAGTAAATTAAATATTTGTTTGGGATTTAGCTCTGTGTTTTGGTAAATCATTCTTTTTTCCTTTGTTACAATTATCAACACGTAACACGGCTAAACGAGAATGTACAGGAATAGAAAGATTGAGTACCGCCAACAAAAGAGACATGAACAAACAAATAAGACAACTAACAGTCATGATCGTCAACACGCTGCCTAAAATCAAAGGATGGAACACTCATATTAGAGAAGGAAAAAATTCTTCAACGCTAGAGTGAGTATTGGAGAACTCTTCCACGACGAAAGGGAACAACCAGAAATACAGAGGACGGACCTGGAATTCTGAAAACCGAAGTAAAAGCTGCACTAGCCAAATTGAACAGAAACAAGGCAGCTGGGCCAGACGGAATTGTAGCGGAAATGCTGACAGCTTTAGATGACTTTGACATAGACAAGATTACAGAAATAACAAATGAAATCTACAACAGCGGGGATATACCAGAAGACGTGAGCATATCTATCTTCATAGCTATGTCTAAGAAACCAGGTACAAACGAATGCGAAATCCACGGAACAATCCTGATGTGCCCCATGACAAAACTTCTCATCTGTATTCTGTTAAATAGAGCGCGCAGCAGAATCAGGCCAGAGATAGGACAAGAACAGTACGGGTTCGTTAAAGACAGCGGAACAAGGAACGCGATATTCCCGCTCAGAATGTTATCAGAAAGAGCGATACAGATGCAGAAGAACGTGTACCTATGTTTCATAGTCTACGCAAAGGCCTTCGACACAGTACGCCACAAGGAACTAATGGAACTGCTCAGCAACCTTGATATAGAGAGGAATATCAGAATAATCAAGAACCTATGCTGGCAGCAAACAGCATGCACCCGCATAGGGAACAAGTTCACTGAATATACAAAAATAGAAAGGAGCGTAAGGCAAAGATGCGTCTTCTCACCCGACGTGTTCAACCTATACAGTGAGGCAATTCTGAAGGGATTGGTAACCCTATCGGGAGTTAAGATTGGCGGCCGCAACCCTTAAAACATAAGATACGCAGGTGACACAGTAATGATAGCAGACACTGAAAAGAAATGACAAAATCTCCTACAGAAGTTAGCGACGGAGAGTGGGAAGAAAGGACTAAGCATAAACTGCAAGAAGACATAATGCATGGCCATCAGTAAGACGATGAGCCCGAAATGCGATTTGCAGGTCGGGAACACTAGAATCAGGCAGACGCGGAAGTTTAAATATCTGGGAAGCGTCTTGACAGAGGACGGTAAGTGCAACACTGAGATCCGTAGACATCTTTGGATGGCCAAGCACACATTCCAAAAGCTGAGCAGAGTATTGCGAGACAGGAGGTTATCTTTGGTAACAAAGAAAAGAATACTGAACTGTTACGTGACATCTGTTCTCCTATACGGCAGCGAATGCTGGAGATTTCCTCGAGGATGAGGAAGAGTCTCGAGGCGACGGAGATGTGATTCTACGGAAGGATGCTGAGGATATCATGGATCGAACGTGTGAGCATCGATGGGGTCTTTGAGAGAATGCAAACAAGGAGGAGGCTTATACGTAACATCAGGAAGAGGCAGCTGATGTTTCTGGGACACACAATGAGGAAGGTGGGCCTGGAGAACCAGATACTCACGGGTCAAATAGAGGGAAAGACAGAGAAGGGAAAGCAGCGCATCATATACCTGACGAGCTTAAGCAAGTGAATGCCAGAACGGGGTCTGGGGGTGGAAGCAGAGGAAAAGAACTTTCTGAGAGCTGCAAGGGATAGAGAGAGGTGGAGAGCCATGATCGGCCACGTCTTGAATATATAGGGCACATAAAGAGAGAGAAAGCAAAGATTGGCACGAGGGAGAGGAGTTTTAGCTATTACAGCAGTGAAATCGAACTTGAAACGTATGAGTCACCTTGTTACTCCAAGACAGGAAGTTAGAAAGTTGCAGAGGGGAAAAAATCATCTTGAATAAGTTGGAAAATGATTCTGGAATGATATATATATATATATATATATATATATATATATATATATATATATATATATATATATATGTATATATATATATATATATATATATATATATATATATATATATATATATGAACTTTATATCAGTCCTTCATGAGCTTCTGATAATTAGCTATGTTTAATTAATGACGAACATGTCATTTTCATTTATGATCGATTTCATTACGATTCTTCTGTTATGTTTGGAGAGTAATTATATATTCTTATTGCTCAAAATAGAATCGAATAGTATTATAAAAACCTCGAAGAATTCCAATATCTTTAACCATTTCTAAGATACAATGGATCAAAGCTTAATCTAGCGATTGGATAGATTTGCATTTACATGATTTGCAGTTACAACTTGTATATGATATCAACGCCTATCGCGATGAAGAGATATCCCGTGCCGTGAACCCAAACTTCAAGTGAAACCCGTACATACGATCTCTCGCTAAAGATGCCGGAGAAAATGGTCGGTTCCCTGTAAGTACCTGACCCCTGTGCTATTCTCTTCCTTTACCAGAGCTAGATCAGGTCGGCAATGGAGCACTGCTGCCATATATGGGCAGTAGCTGACCAGTCATCATTTTTCAGACTCGATATTATCCAAAAGCGTTTACTCGTCCTTGTGGGTGATGAATTATTTTCTACCCTATAAACTCTTTCTCACGGACGAAACGCTGTAAGTATCTCGCTTATCTATCGCTACTCTTATGGAATATTTTCAGATCAACTACATTTCCTAGTTCTAACCTTCACGGCTAAGAGACGACATGTCAGATACATTAAAGTATACCACCCTTATTTCCTTCGTATTCCATTGGTAAAATGTAAGTTCCACTCGAACAGCTTCTTCCTGCGAACTGCTCCCTTGTGGAAACGACTCCAAAGATTATGCTTCCCCTATCACTACAATTTTAAACTGTTCCAGTCTAGGCTTAGCCGTTATCTTTCCAAAATATCCTCATAAACTGTGCCACTTACCCCTTACTATGTAATCCTCTACTTCGAGTGACTCTTGTGCCTTGTAAAGAGTAAACATTATTGTAAAGAAAAGTATCCCCATCACCAGTACTCATTGTCTTAGTTCTAAGCATTCCCCAAAACTCATCGAGTAGTTCAATCGCTGTTCTACTCTATTTCTCTTGCCTTCACTCTGTCATGTGAGTGTTAAATTCCTTAAACCGTCTTTCCTCATTATGTCCCGAACATTTATGCTATCCTCTTATGTTTATTATCATCAGTTTCCTTTTACTTCCTCTTCTCCTTGCTAGACAAAATTAATAAATAAATTAGCTTACCCGTACATACAGAAATAAACCCCTTTTCTTGATTCATGTACAAATCCAATATTAATATACGATAACTTGAAAGTAATAAGAATAGGAACAATATACATACTAGGATCAAAACAGGGGTTCAGTTGATTTGCGAAAGGTCACCAAATAGACCAGACACTTAAGGAAACGCGTAGAATACAGGAACCTAAAGAATGTGTTTACAGGCAATATGCAGACGACACTGCTATTTACCCCTGCCTCAAAAACAAATCTAGTGTCGCCGACAAAACTAACCTGGCCGTTTGTCTAGAAAAGGCCTTCCAATCGGTGGTGGAATCGGCCAGGAATTGGCTGGTTAACTTTAATGCCTAAAAAACAAAACAGCTCTCCATTACTCACCAGAGAGAACCATCCCTGCCTCCCATTAAAATGTCTGAGGCTCAACTCCACAAGAGTACCTCTTTGCGACTGCCCGCTCTTACATTGTCCGCTGACCTGAGATGGAACGAATACATTGAGTCAATAGCTTCGTCCGCCGCAAGGAAAGTCGGCTCCTTGTGCCGCTCCAGTAATTTTTTCTCGCCGGAGTCAATCCTTCAAATCTACAAATCAATCACTCGTCCTGGCATGGAGTATTGCTGCCATATATGGTCTTGAGCCCCTTCTGTTTGTCTCAAGGTCCTAGATAAAATCCAAAGACGGATATGCAATGTAATTGGCTCTGATCTAGCATCTCGTGTGCAGCCGCTCTCTCACAGACGTGCCGTTGCCTCCCTCTGTCTTTTTTACAAATACTTTCACGGTAACTGCTCAGATGAGCTGCTTTCGTTGGTTCCCAGACTTCATGAATTTAAGCTTTCAGCTAGGCTGGCATCTCGCTCTCACCCTTTCAAGGCCCAAAATGTTAAATGTAGCCATCTCTTCTACTCCACTAGCTTCATGTCTCGCACTTCTTGCCTGTAGAACTCCCTCCCCATTTCTTGTTTTCCTGATAGCTATAATCTCCAACTATTCAAATGTGATGTCAATCGACGTCAGCAGATGCCCTGATCTATCCCTTAACCTTATCTTCATCCGCTCCTACTCTCTGTAACTCCTTGCGTGCTAGTGGCTTCCCGCCTTGCTTGGGGTTGGATGCTTAAAATAAATAAATAAATATAAAGAAGTACTTCCAAAAGAGTGAAGTTATAATCGCAACTTCTTTTTCTAGAAATACAAACATATTTGTTTAATGGTTTCAGTGTTTGAAAACGCTTTAAATACAAGTCGATAATAACAAACTCTCTGTGAGGAGTGGATGAAATAATTATGAGATATAAGTTGTGTCGATGTATTCTAGATGTATACGTGTTCCAATAAGAAGCATTTAATTTAAAAGCAACAAAGACTTCAGTTTCTACTACGGACGTTATGTTTTCTTTTTTTTATAGAAACTGTAGGAAAACAAATTTTTCAATGTTTCTTGGGTATGTTCGTTTTCTTTTTCTGATCCATGCTGCGTATGGTCGGTAAAAGTAAGTATCATTATAAAAGGTCCAACTCGAGTCAGCTTTGCGCTGAGTTGGAACGACCAGAGAATGATATTACTTGCTTCATCGATGCTAGTTTAACCATAGCTATAATGGTTGACCTTACGTCAGCCTTGATTTGGAACGACCAAAGTAAAGTGTGTACTTAGTTCGCCGTGAGGGTCCGCCAGAACACGTCCGAACACTTTGCGCTGAGAAAGTGGAAAATAGTTCAGTCGTCAAACGACCGGATAAAAAGAGACGTTTCTCGGCGGGGACGTTTTCATCCACAACTGCTACATAGAGCAAGGTGAAGAAATGGAAGGAGGAAGGAAATGTTTTTCTTTTTATAGACCTTAAACAGCGCCACCTAGTGGGCGTTTAACGAAGCCAAATGGGGTAATAACTTTTCCGGTTCCTTTATTACTAGCGTCATGGGAAAATGTATTTCTTTTCTTCATTCATTATTTTTATTTTCTTTATTGATTTTATTTCATTTTCTCACATGATAAATCTTCAACGCTAAATAAATTATTTAAGATGTTAACTGCCAGAGGCCAATTACGAAATCCGATTTTAAACTCCAGCTTCATAATAGCGAACTTGGGCAATAAAATATTTTTATGAGTTGATTTATAGCTTCAACTATAATTCTCAGCACAACGTAATTCTCTTTATAAAAATATCTATAAAATAAAATATACTTTTCTTAAACTTTATTTGAGGAACATTAGCTGATTTAAAGTTTAATTAATCTGATTTGAAACACATATTACTTACTTCTAGTTTAAAATATCACATAAAAACATTTTTAACACGGAGGTAGGTGTTTTTATGAAGTATTGAAAACTGTCTCGATAGACTCATGTTTAAGACTTTTTTCGAAGTGAGGATAATTAGCGTAACAGTTAAATGAAGGATATACAGTGTAACCCGGATATAAGAGACCCGGATATAAGAGAGATTTTATCTGTTCCCAAGTTAGAGCCATACTTACCTAAACAAAATAGACCAAACCAGGATATAAGAGAAACCCGGATATAAGAGACTTCTTCTCCGGTCCCGACAACTCTCTTATATCCGGGCTACACTGTAACACAAACGCGTTTTTTATATAATTTTTAACTGCCCAGTATTCTTTAAAATTTAGGAAAATATTAATTAAGTAATCTAACATTTTACTGAATTTTAGGTATATTGGCTTTATGACGAAGACGCTTGTTGAGGAAATGTTAGAAAATTGCAAAATAGGTTTTAAATTCACTATAGTTACTCCTCTTATTGTCTGAAAATGTCCTGCATGGACATCTGTACATTAAAAAAAAATTGGAACGTCTTTTTTAAAATACTGGGTATTGATTTTCCATTTATAATGAGTAAATATAGTTTTCACTTAATAACAATACCGCTAGACCGCTACAATTTAATACAGAATTGTAAAAGATTTATGATTTTTTAAAATGAAAGTGCTTTAGTAATGAAAATTCATACAAAAATTCATTATTCATTGAAAAATTATTTTTTTCTTAAGACAATAACTTCCATATTATATTTTATTCACGGAAGCAATTAAAAGCATTTCTAATTGAATAATATCTTTTTTATTTTTACGATTTAGGTCAGATTTTCTGTAAATGGGTGGGGGGTCCTGTTTTGGAAAAACTAATTGATAATTTGAATTCGCCGAGGTCTTGTAAAACATCACGCCCTACAAAAATGAATTTCTCGAAAGTTTATGAAATTAAATATGTGCGGCGTAACAGATAAAAAAAATACTTTTACCAAAAGATTTTCTAAATAATAAACATTTCTAAAATAATTTAATTCACTTGTGAATAAGTCCTTTAAGTTTAATTAACATCCGTCAATTATCTGATTATTGCAAGAATTTCCAAATCAATGTATTTTTTACCGCCAAAAGATGCTAAAATTTCGCATACAAATTTATGATCATCCGTTGGCGTAAGAAAAACAAAATTTGAATGTCCTAAAAAGAGTTAAAAAAATATAATTTAATAATAAGAAAAATCTTTTGCTCTTTCCTGTTAATAATAACAAAGATTTTGACGATAAAATTGTGTTTTTATTAAAATCTTTGAAATATGTTATAATTCATTTCATAAAGGTTTTTCTGAATTAATATATAGTTTAATTAAGATTTGTTGGATATCTGGAAAAAAGAAACAATTGTTTTAATTATTATTTTAGGGGTCCTCTTACTTATGCACAGCACTGTGTATATATATATATATCTATATATATATATATATATATATATATATATATATATATATATATATATAGAGAGAGAGAGAGAGAGAGAGAGAGAACCAGACAAAACTACCAAGGTTTCACCTAAGCGGATCGTCAGGGAAAGCTGGCTCCCTATTAGATGGTTTAAAACAGTGCTTGATAGGGTGAACTAGAGCTTTATAAATATCTTTCCCTGAAGATCCGCTTAGGTGAAACCTTGGTAGGTTTGTCTGGCTCTCTAGGTTTGACTAGGTCTGCTCTACTTTTGTATTGAGCACTTTTTTAGTTAGTTGATTACTCGTATCCGTTTTTTTTTTTGTTTTTTTTTTTTTGCTTTGGGCTTTGGGCTTTGGACCTGTATGCTGTACGAGTATTTTCGACAGACGGTCATGTTCCTAGCTCTTTCTTTTTTAAAACCTTTTTTTCTTTCGAAATTGATTTGATCATTAGCGTGCGCGTGTGTGTGTGTGTGTGTGTACAGTATTAATTTCCTTAAAAAATGGCTTTCTTTACGTTAGGATACAAAACAGTAGATATGCTTATTTCGAGGAACGATAGATCGTCAGGATGACTTACGTGGCCGAGTTGGTCTAAGGCACGTCATATGTAATGACGGTTTACCCTAGAAGACGCAGGTTCGAATGTTAGCGGAGGACTCATATTTTTCTAACAAGATTTCTCAAATATTAAGGCTGGTAGATGCAAATAAATAAATATACTGTTTAATAAATAAATAAATAAAATCAGAACATCTACTCAAATATGAGTATCCATTTACAAAATAATGTTTAAACAAATAAATTAATATACATGTGTGTGTGTGTGTGTATTATATTTATGCTTAAAAGTTCTCAATAACTGAGATAGAGCGTGTGTAAATATGAGTGAACACTGAAGCTTACGTTCAAGCAGGAACAGATTGCCAACGCACGGTGTTGACCTCAGTGTCCACTCTTATATTTACACACACACACACACACATATATATATATATATATATCAGTGTATTCATATACATTTATTGCATTTTGTTCACAAACTGTTTACCTTTATCTATCTACCTGTCGATCTATCTATCCGCATTTTTGTGTGTACATATATATATATAATATAGATGTCTTTGTGTGCGCGTGTGCGTGTATGTGTGTGTGTGTGATAAATCTTCAGTACCACTTTGCAGAAAACTTACATGATCGAATCGATAGAGATATATAAAAGGCTAAGATAGATAGATAGATAGATAGATAGATAGATAGATAGATAGATAGATAGATAGATAGATAGACTTTATTGAAACTTCGTATGGACGCATCGTCTCTCCTTCAATTTGGAACGCCATAAATTATACTAACGTTTGTTTAACAAGTCGAATGCACGTGAAAACATGATTGACTAAGGGAAATCAAACAAAACTCAAAAGTAAAAAATACCAGAATTTCTTTCTTCTTTTTCTTCATCTCTCATTCTTCGATGAAGCTTTAATAAAAGCCAAACACGTTACATTGATAGACGTTTCGTATTTCTTTGTTTGTTTGTTTGTTTTTTCTCATCACAGATAGATAGATAGATAGATAGATAGATAGATAGATAGATAGATAGATAGATAGATAAATAGATATAAACAGACTGGGATAGATAGATAGATAGATAGATAGATAGATAGATAGATAGATAGATAGAAACAGACTGGGATAGATAGATAGATAGATAGATAGATAGATAGATAGATAGATAGATAGATAGATAGATAGAAACAGACTGGGATAGATAGATAGATAGATAGATAGATAGATAGATAGATAGATAGATAGATAGAAACAGACTGGGATAGATAGATAGATAGATATAAACAGACTGGGATAGATAGATAGATAGATAGATAGATAGATAGATAGATAGATAGATATCTTCATCTGGCAATATTTCTAGCTAATCCTCATTACTCATCATTCTAATCAAAATATCCGTACCATTTTTTCCCGCCTCTTTAACCCTAACCCTTTCGATCTTCGTCATTTTTTTCATTTCTTTTTTATTTTCTTTATTTTTCTCTCAGCCTAAAAAGCCAGGATTCCAACCAAATATGAGTTTTATCTTTTCGACATTATTTTTTACGAGAAAATTTTGATGATTTTTCATTTTCTTTCATTTCATTCGTTTTTCTGCCCTGTGTGTGTATATAGATGTACTCATGTTATATGTGTGTGTCTATGAATATTTGTTTATGTATGCGTTTTTCGTATGTGTATTTCTTAACATGTCATGCATGTTTCATGTGATTAAACGTGTCTTTATGAGTTTGTGCACGTGAATCACTATGTGTGTAAGTTATCGCGTATGTTTGTAAATTATTGTGTATGCGTGTATATTTGTATTGCGTGTATATTTGTGTGTATGTGTTGGTATATATCTTTAAATATATATGTGTACATGTGTGTGTCATAAAAAATTTTATACCATTGATTTCTCTTTAATCTTTATGTCCCCTTTCATCTAATTTCTTTTTCTTTCTTTTTTGCTCATTTTCTATCGTTTGTTCAATGTCCTTTTAAACGTTCTTTCTTCCTTTCTTCTTCTTTTGTGTCTTTCTTTGATAGCTTTGTCTACCAATAATCACTCACACTTTCTTTCTTCCTTTTTTCTTTCTTTGCACTGCTCTTCTTTCTTCATCAACCAATCACCATTTACTTCTTTGATTCGTTCATTTATTCTTTCATTCTTTTCCTTTTTATTTGTCCTTTTTATTTGTCCGTTTATAGTCTTTCTCTCTTCTTTTGTCTGATCAATCCGTATTGTTAACTCGTTAATTTTGCCTCCTTCTTTCTTTCATTTTTTTCATTTCTTTCTTTATTTTGTTTTTCTTTCAGTTTTTTCGTTCTTCCTCCTAGACTTGTTCTTTCGTTTCGTTTTGTTTCTTTTTTTTTTATTTCTTTATTTTATGGCACATTTGTTTTTCTTTCAGTTGTTTCTTTCGTTTCGTTTCGTTTCGTTTCGTTTCTTTCTTTATTTTATGGCGTCTTTCTTTTTCTTTCAGTTTTTTCTTTCTTCCTTCTAGACTTCTTCTTTCGTTCCCTTTTGTTTCTTTTTTCTTTCTTTCTTTATTTTATGGCACATTTGTTTTTCTTTCAGCCAATACTAGTGGATTCTTTCTTTCTTTCTTTCTATTTTTGATTTTTTTCATTTTTGTTTTCCCCACTCTCTTCTCTCTGTCTCATTCTCTTTCTCCTTCTTTATTTCTTTTAAAAATCTTTCTTGCTTGCTTGATTTCTTTCTTTCTCTAAATTCTCTTTCACCCAAAAACCATTTATCCAAATCTAACAGCACCACTCTCTACCCTCGCTTATTTTTTCTTATATATCCTTCACCCCACCCTCTTTTTGGCCTCCTCTTTTTTCTCATATGTGCCTCACCCCTCCCTCTTTTTGGCCTCATTCACCGTCCTAACTCCTATTAACCAAGGTTCTCTCGAAGACTTACATTAACAAAACGTTGACTTCAGGATCTGGAATAAGTAATTACTTGAGCCGAATAAGGGAAGAGTGTTTTTAAGGCTTCCAAACTATAATTTGTCGACAGAGACTTCGACAGCTTCTTCGCCGACCTACTACCCGTCATCTGCTGTACGCGTGTATATGTAATGAAGGAGAATCGTGTGAATCCAGTGTCACATGACTACGAGTGTGTGTGCGTGTGTGTAAAAATGAAAAGGAAGAAAGATATATGGATTGGGATAGCTAGATAGATAGACAGTTAGATATAGAGAGAGGGGGAAGGAATGGAAAAGAAAGTGCGAGTGAAAAGATGAGATGCGTCGAAATTAAAATGGATACGGAGGTAGAGAGACTGAAACAGGGAGAACGTGCATTTTGGGAGAAGAAAGTGAGTAAAAAGAAGAAAACAAAGAAAGGGGGATAAAGAGACTAAAGGAAGAGAAAGAGAATAAAAACAGACGGAAAATGTATAAAGGTGAAAAAAGTGCGGGAGAGAAAAAGCGGGAAAGTGAAAAAAAGCGGGAAAGTGTATAAAGTCAAAACGAATGTCATGAAACAGAATTAGACCCAGTTTTGCTTAACTGAATGTGCATTTTATTCAGTTGCAGTCAGTAAACTTCGGCACTGATGCTCTGTTTAGATTCTAGAAAATAATGATGATAATGTCAATGGCGACGACCAGACAGTCACCATAATCTTCTGTTGGTGCAATTTCGGTTTTGAAAAGTGTTTGGTTCCTTCGTCATGATCAAGCCCTTCATCCGATCGTTTACAACTGTCATAAAGGATCAAAGTTTTGAATCATTATTCAATCAAGAAATGGATCCTTCGAATTTCGTAGATGCACCTTCAACACACTTTAAAATGTCAAACTCTTTGACTTTCACTGACTTCATGTGGAACCAATTTATCAAGATTCTTCCCCTTGCCATTTTCTTGAAGTTGTCCGATATTATTCGAATTGTAGCACCCATTATGTGAGATGTTTCTCTGACATGTTGACTTGGGTTTTGTTCGATTATTGTTTTTAGATGTTGATTGTCAATTACAGATGGACGTCCTCCGCCACCTTGAACTTCAAGACTCGAATCTCTACTGCAAAACTTCAGAAAGCTTCGCAATACTGTCCGATCGCCAAGTGAATCCTTTACCCCATGCTCTTTTAATGTTAGCAGTCGTTTAAGAATCATTATGGCCAAACTTCAACGCATATCAAAAAACACATCTCTTATTTTTCCATATTCAAGATGAGTGGCATATAATGTTTTAAATTAAATTCTGGAATAAATTGATATGCAATTAACAAAAATAATACTTTAATAAGTAAGAATGAGTAAATATATTTTGTGCAAATATTATAATAATAATAGAACACAATTAAAAGCTTTAGTCCAAAATCAGATGATATTTTAAACTAATATTATTCTGTTTATATATATATATATATATAATTATTTATTTTTAAAGAAAAAAATTTATAACATAAATATGTTATAAAATCACTACAAAAATAGCCATTTTGTTTCAACACCTTCGGTGTCTTATCAAGTGATGACGTTGAATGTAAAATAAATGGTTTTAAAAGTTTCAAATTAATTAATATTCTACGCAAGGGGAAAACGTTGTTACAAAGGCTAGATGGACCAATCAGAACACAAGTACAGGAAAATTCAAAAAGCTCGATAACGAAGTCATGTTATAATATCTATTCAGATGTTTAGTATTAAAAAATAATTTATTCCAACGAATAATTACTAAATTATATGATAAAATTTAATATTAAAATTTAAAACTGCTAATTACAAAATCAAAATTTAACATTTATTCGCTATCAAGTTTACAACTATAAAATTACTGAGGAGAAAAGAAGAAATATATATGTTATTCAATTTATTTTTTCATTGAAGTTACTTTAGCTATATTTGTATTGAGCACTCTTTTAAGAATAGTAATTGTTGGTTATTGGGATTCATTCCATATACACCAATCATATACTTGTGTATATATATATATATATATATATATATATATATATATATATATATATATATATATATATATATATAATGCAACGGACTATTTCTTATATAAATACATACATGTAACACACTTTTTCTTATTTAACAATTAAAATACCTCATCCTTGAAAATGCCTAGATGTGTCGCCGAAAGCGCTCGGATAAAAAGAACATTCGGACAGTTTTTTTATAATTTACCATCTGAAAAGAAAAAAAAAATAGATCACATGAGAAATTGTATAAAAAATTAAATCAAAGCACCTTGTCTGTAGTATTCAATGAAATTTGCCTAAATACACAAATTATATATATATATGTATATATATATATATATATATATGTGTGTGTGTGTGTGTGTGTGTTTGTCTCTCTGCGTGTGTATAATGTGTACCGAATGGTTAGAACATTCGCATTCTAACCATGAGACCCGGTTTCGAATCTCACCATGGTTGATTTGTCAAGAAGACGACTTCCTGATGTTTGTCGGAGTACAGTGGTCGATTCCAGCGTGCTGCACTTTTGGAAAGTGCCCGAAAACCATACCACGGATTGACCCAAGGCTTGTGAGCGAAATTGGGTAGACGGAACCCTTGGGTGCGTCAATAGCTGTGCTGGCACGAAGTCACAAGTCATCGTGACCGAGGGCTTGTGCGTGCTGGCCTGGTTCAAATTGTTGATCACGCTAGATGCTTCTCAGAAACAGTAATTAAGTTCTGCTCGCCATAGTTACAGTATAAACCACAGGTTGGCTCTGTGGGTGTTGAATAAACACAAATGCCAAATGCGCCTGAGCAACTGTCTGCAATAGGTATTGCTTACTCCCCCCTCTACTAGACGGGTATCCTCGAATACATACATCCAATGTATACACTGAGGGCAACAACAAGCGACTATACTATGTTTCCCGCTAGAACGCAATCTTCAGACCATTTGTCTTGTGTTTCGTCTTGACTATTTACACATGCTGTACATGGTGCATTATGATTAGCAAGGTCTGCACCCAATATGGGTAACTAATCAATAACAAATAAGGAGATAAAATCTACCAAACAAAACCATTCAATTGGTAAAAATAGCCTCCTTAGGTTCTACAATTAATGATACTCAACAGACTCTAGAATAATTTTAATATAGCAATTACGGTTTTCTCAATAATTGTTAGGATGATGCAGTAGACCTTGCTACCCATAATACACCATCGCCCAGCATATATAAATAGTCGAACAAAAACACAATACGCATGACCTGAAAATTGCGTTGAAGTATGAAACATTTGCTTCTCGACATTGACTTCAATGTCCACTTTACATACGATCTATCCTTGATACCGAGAACCTTTACTGCATAAATATAGCATAAATGAAAACTAATTTTTTGTCTCATATATATTAGGTTGGTGCAAAAATAATGTCGGTTTTTGACGTTAAAAAATACGTGAAAAACCGATATTATTTTTGCACCAACCTAATATATATATATATATATGTGTGTGTGTGTGTGTGTGTGTGTGTGTTTAATTACGTGGTAATCTTCAGATTCTGGATCGTTCCATCTATAATTTTTAGAAGAAAAAATGTGAACGCCAGTAGCCCAAATCAAATTCAATATATCAATGCCAAACCAGATAAGTCACATTAACTTTTCATGATTTATCGAATGATAATTCGAGAATTATCTATTGGGCCCTTTTGGACAATAATTCTACTAGCTTCAAAATACACGCTATATTTTCATATTTTCTAGATATTTTTTCAGTTGTAATTTCATGATTGTTATTCATTATTAATATATATATATATATATGTATGTATGTGTGCGTATGCTTGTATATATATACACCCATACATAATATAGTAGGGACAATTGGCCACCGTCTGTGAGAAAATGAGTACCATGACGCAATTCTCTCCGCCAGAAACTTGGAAACGGTGTGCTGTACTGCTTCGCATTCGCGACGGAAAGTCCAATAGGAATATTTCAGAATGTTTGGGTGTCAATCTGAGAACAGTGCAGAGGATTTTGAAGGAGTTATGTTGAGTCAACATCATGGTGTTTGGAGTGATGTTGTGCCTCCATCCTTCTTCCCAGACTCAACACGGAAGCCTACAGCAAGTGCCTTGAGGAGGTAGTGCTGTCCTGGGTCAAAAGGTTTCCTAATGGGAGGTCCTTTCTGGCAATGGAACTCTGCACCATGCCACTCAACAAGGAGAACCACAGAAAATTCCTGCGACCATATCACTCCTGACATCACCACCGAACTCCCCACACTGCAAACCCTTTGGTGATAATGTGTGGGGCGCAGTTGAGCGAGAGACCAACAAAACTCCATGGAACACCAAACATGAACTGGAGGCAAGAATTATAGCAGCATTTACCAACTTAAAGAAGAGTTGCAGGAGATTCCGAAGCAGTCTGCAAGCCGTGGTTGAAGCCAATGACGATTTATTCGAATAAATTGATTCTTTGGTATTTGAATATATTTTCGTGAAATTTTGGTAAATATATCTGTTAAAATGAGATGTCAGTATTATTTTCGATTTTTCGAGTGATTTAGACGACAATTTATCCATCGCACCCAATATACATACACACACACACACACATACATATATATATATATTGCTATAATATATATATATATTGCTATAATCCAGACCTATTAACACAACATGGAATTATATATAGGGGGTTGCTGGACCCATCTGGTGAGTGTTTTTAAACATATAATAATTCAATCGCGTTATGAAGGTGACAGGGTGAGAAAATCTCTCATGAACCGGAGAATATTGGAACGACCCTGATGTTAAAAAATAATATTTACTAAAAGCAAAAAGCGAAAAGAAACATCTTCAATGGAGGTTGGAAGTACAAGTAACACATTGGAACATAACCAGTAACAGTTTACCCCGCAAGACGTCTGCCAATTCGGCCCATTTTATCGTTGTTTAGAATAAAAATATTTTGCTGCGACACTTCAGGCAAGTGACATAACAGACTTGGCCAGCGAACAAGGAAGAGACCTTAAAGTACGCCACGAATCGATCAGGCGAATAAGATGTGTTTACCTTCATCTGGTTTTCTGGAATTCACGAGTTCAGTCTCTGGGTCAGGTAGTGCGGCAGTGACGGTATAGCCTCATGTCGGTGCCGAAACAAATCGTTAGAAAGATATGAATAGTTATTAGATTTGGATACCCCTAGAAAAAAATATGCTAAGAAGGGGAATAAAAGTAAGTTTCTGCACTGAACTGAGGCTATATGAGGCTCTATATATTTGTACGTGAAAATATGTGGGCGTATATGTATATTTTCGATCATATCCATATCTATCTATCAATCTATATATATATATATATATATATATATATATATGTATATATACAGTGGGGGGAAATAAATATCCGTACACTTGAAAAATTGTATTTTTATAAATGTAAAAGCCTTAAATAAAATAAATCTCGGCACATTTTATGTATAAAGATACTAATAAAAAATAATAATAAACTTAATTAATTCTTATTCTAACAGAAAATAATGCATTTTTAAAATTCTAACTGGTGAAAAAAGTATTCGTACCAATCAATTATTAGAATAAAATAATCAATTAATTATGAAAAAAGTATATTCTAGAATGTTCCAGTAATGTTATCAGTAATTATAGTTAACGCTATTAGCCATTATCAGAGCATTATGGAATTTCTAGTCTTACGAGAAGTTTCTAATAATGCCTAAAGGTAAAGAATTGACTATTTCACAAAAACAACACATTTTGTCTCTTTGGAAAGATGGGAACAGTTACAGAACGATTTCTAACAACCTGAATATTCCTTTTACTACAATTGCTTCGTTCATTGCAAGGTTTAAAACTCGTAACAGTGTCGAAAACCAAAGACGAAGGAAGACTCCACTCCTCTTGAAACGACACAGAGATGCTAGGCTAAAATTCGTGAGAGAGCATAAGGATAAAGAATATTCGTTTTGGGAAAAGGTACTATGGACAGATGAAACTAAAATAGAGTTGTTTGGTCATAATTATCGAAATCATGTGTGGAGGAAGCCTACTTACCAAAGAACACGTTGCCAACTGTAAAGTTTGGTGGTGGCAGTATCATGATCTGAGGCTGTTTTTTTGCAAAAGATGTTGGCAGAATATCAATAATAGATGGCAAGAGGAATGCCAAAAGCTACCAGAAAATCCTGCAAGACAATTTAATGAGTTCTGCTGAGAGACTTCGGCTACCTCCTGATTGGGTTTTCCAACCGGATAATGATCCTAAGCATACCACTAGATGTACAAGGAAATGGTATGCTGAAAGTAACGTTGGTGTCTTGTAATGACCAAGTCAGTCCTCAGACTTGAACCCAATCGAGAATTTATGGCGATATTTGAAAATTCAAATTGGGAAAAGAGCACCAACAAATATCAAGAATTTGAAGACAATATGCCAAGAAGAATGGGACAAAATACCACTCAATGTGTGCAAATCATTAGTTGAGACGTACAGGAATAGACTGGTAGCTGTTGAACTCAATAAAGGATATTCCACAAAGTATTAAATTAAGTTAATATGCTTTTTTTGTTTTGTACGAATACTTTTTTCATCAGTTAAAATGAAAAAAATGCATTAATTACTGTTAGAATAAGAATTAATTAAGTTTATTACTATTTTTTAGTAAAATGTATCTTCATACATAAAATGTATCAAAATTTGTTTTAGTTAAGGTTTTTACATTTATAAAAATACAATTTTTCATGTGTACGAATATTTATTTCCCCACACTGTATATATATATATATATATATATATATATATATATATATATATATATATATATATATATATATGCGTATATTCGGAGCAAAAAATTTTGTAAACATTCGGTCCACTGGTCAGAAGGTATCAGCAATTGACTGTAAT
>OZ010590.1:54713427-54793427 GCA_963932145.1 Acanthosepion lycidas
ACGATTTTATAAATAAAGATTTAGATTTAAATGACACGCTAACCCCATGGGTCATTTCGCACCGAATTGGGTAGTTTTAAGTTTCTTTTTTTTATTTTGTCTCTATTTTGCAGACAGATTCTTTTATAAGTGGTTATTTTCTAAGGGTGGGGATGTAATTTGGTTTTAATTGCATTTTCAGTCCGCTTGTTTATTCGGTTTCCTTTTTATATTTTGGGGTAGAAATTTGTTACTTTTAAGAATTCTAGAATGCCTTTGGGTTCGACACACTCAAAGAGGGTCCTACGTTTGGATGCATTGTAGAAGTATTTCTGTATATGTGCCAGTTTTGTGTAGTTAATCAAAAATGTTTGACACTGTGTACTTCTTGGTAGTTTGGTTATTTTGTAGGTTCTTCATTTTTTAGGAGGAAGTAGTGGGTTATCCGTGTGTAGCCAATTTTGATTTTTGTAAGTGTAACATTATCTTTTTCAGATTGTCTGGTACTGTGACATTGTACAGTCAGAATGAGTTTTATTTGATATAGTTTTTTTGTTTCTGTGTGCATTCCATGATTTTTGCCATTGGTTGAAGATGTAGAAGTTAATTGTGGCTTTCAAGTCTGTAAAGAAGATTTTTGAATTTGATGTGTTCACTGAGAGAGATTTATTGGCTGCCTTATCAGCCTTGCAATTCGCAGGAATCACAATATTGCTAAGGATCCAAGACAGGATCATCTGTTTTTGATAGAATATTTAGTTAAATCTATTCAAGAATTTGCGGATTAGTGGGTTGTTCACGTTTTTGTTATTGATAGCCGTCAGTACGGATAGCGAGTCTGAATGAATAATGAAATGGAATGACCTGTTCTCAGTTATTACGTCCAAGGCTGACTGTTACTGCGGCACGGAAAATGAAGGCATTATTTGATAGTCGTTATTTTTTTTTTTTGTCTTTTAGAAATGTATTGTAGGTAATTTTACTATAAAAATATATTTTTATATTTTTCAATGCTGCCTGGATTGTTATTGTGTTACAAAAATAACTCAATTTCGCTCATTTTATTATAAAAATGTACTGTTGATTTTTGTTTTTTTGGGGGGTCACTATTTGCCCGTAGCTGGGACCCTAACAGTTGCTACCACCACGGGTCAGGGTGTACCTGGGAACAAAAGCAATTAGGAGTTGGTTCTACTGTCCTCAAAACCTCCAATCTCCCGATCAGATGTCTTACTACCGGATGTATATTATCATCATACCCAGGAACTAGAAACAAAGAATGAGAACAATCTTAAAATATGTTTTCATTGCAGAAACCGAAAAGATCTACAAAAGTTAGGAAAAGAAAGTGTGAAGAAAAAGCTATTGGAATATATGAGGTTTAGCATTGGTGCGGACAACCCAAGGAGCGGGCTACAAATTGGAGACATGAAAATCAATCTAGTACAGTAATGTTACTATCTGGAAAGAGTTTTAACAGACGATAGAAAATGCAACACAGAAATCTGAAACGGCTTGAGAATAGCGAAAAGCGGCTTTCAAAAACTAAACAAAGTATTAAGAAAAGAGTTCTGAAATTCTATGTAATATCAATCCTCCGATATGGCATTGGGCCCTGAACAATTTCCCTTGCCTACGAAGAAGGGATTTCAGGTAACAAAAATGTGGCACTGTAGAAGCATGCTGAGGATACTATGGGCAGAACATGTGATCAAGGACGAGGTTTTAGATAAAATAGTAACAAATAACACTTAATACTTAACATATAATGAGGAAAGATGGTTTAGAAAATTAGACGCTCACAAGACATGTTTTAGGCAAGAAGGATAAGGAAAAGAAGAGCGTAGCTTACCTAATGATCTTGTGTAAATGGTGGTCGAACTTAGAACTGAGAGGAATTTGTGGGGAAACCATCATCACCCACGCCCTGAAGGGAGACATCACAAAGAAGAAGAAGAATATGATGATGATGATGATGATTATGATGAAGAAGTGTTTAAATGCAGCGACTAATTTTGAGTTCTTTTGTAGTTTATTGTTGCCCATCGCATCTATTCCTTCCTACCTAGTTTGATGAAGGCCCAATCAAGTGCCCTCCTCAGCAGCTAGTTTAAATACTGCCCTATAGGGCGGCTTTTAAGCTAGTACACAGTGGACTCTCTCGTCGTATTCGATGTATGAGGGTCAAGCAGCTCAGTACCTAGGAACTAACAGCCCAGACATCATATATGATTTGATTAGAGTGGTGAAGGATTTTTAAAGAACCAACTACACTTTTTGAAGGGCTGAATACAGGTTTTGAATTCAGAGTTATCCTTCTCCTAGATCAGTTGCCTTCCAAGACTAGAGAACCCAGTCTGCCTTGCTATTTACCCATAGCTGGATGGAGAAGAGGAGGATTAATACTTTTCTCAAAGTACGTAAGTGGGATTCGACTAGAATTCGAATATATATATATATATATATATATATATATATATATATATATATATATATATTGGACTCTCCCGTCGTTTTCAACGTCTTAAGGGTAAGCAACTCTGTTCTAGAACCAAACAGATAAACTATCTGTTATGTTCCAGATTAGGACCAAGGAAGAACAACACGAACACAAGAGTAGAAATAACGAAGGTATATTATACTAAATAATAATACAAGATGTGGAAGTTGTTAGTATGACTGTCAGTCTGGTTTGGAGTGATTACTATCGGCTCGACTCGATTCGTCCCTCTCTCTTGAGAGGCGTAGTAGTGTTAGGAAGAGTTCATTCTGTAGTTATAGGTAAGGATCCGTAGCACCCCACTCCCAAGCTTTTTTCCCGCAGGGGTCTTTAATATTTTTCCTCTTCGGATTAATCATCAAAGGCTCTGTAAATTTTCTTTTTCTGCTTGATTTCCGCGGTTCTGAAATTGCTTGAGGCCTTTGCAAATTGAATGTGTCAAATATTGTATCCATTACTTCCTCCCCTTCCTGAGGTAGACCGTTAGAATCCTCTAACAGCCTCTTTCTGATCTGATTTAAGTGCCTTTTATGCGAGAACTTCGGACCCTGAATTATGTAAATCACGTTCCCGATTCGTTTCTCTATTGTATCTGGCTCCCAATAGGATGTGTTGTTTTTGAACATTTAAAAAAAAATTCTCCCCTGGGCTAAATTTTCTTTTTGGTACAAAAACGACGTTGGTGATTGCTTTGTCTGTTTTGGCAGTAATTTGTCGAATACCAATCTAATTTTTCAGGTGAACATCACTTCCGCAGGTGATAATGCCGATGGCGCAGTACTGTTCGGTGTAATTCTATACACTTTCAAGAATTGTTGTAAAGCTTTTTCTGTTGGTACGTCATAAGCTTCCCTTAGTGCTCTTTTTAATGTATCTACAAACCTCTCCGCTTGCTCGTTCAACCTTGGGTGATATGGCGGAGATTTGATGTGTTTCACCTGAAAAGTTTCACAAAATTCTTGAAAATCCGAAGATGTAAATTGTGTCCCATTATCGGTGACTAAACAATCAACCACTCCGAAACGAGTAAACAGCTCGTGAAGGCAATTTATTGTCGTCTCAGAAGTAGGTTTTCTACAACGAAATACTTCTGGCCATTTGCTGTAACTGTCTACTACAATCAAGTAGTAGAAACCCTCTAATGGACCTGCGAAATCTACATGGATTCTCGACCACGGTCGATCTGTCTTAGGCCATGGCATATGAGTGATCGGAGGTGCTTTGGCTGCTAAGGAACAGCCCTTGCATTTGTCCACCATATGTATAATATCTTGATCCATGTTTGGCCAGTACACTTAACTTCGCATTAAGGATTTCATCCTGTTCTTTCCTGGGTAGCCCATGTGAAAATCCTTGAGGATTCGCCTTTGTAGTGTTTTCGGGGTTACTACTCTTTCTTTATATAGCAGAACATTATCACATAACAAAAAACTGTCTGATATATGCTTATCTTTTCCTGCAATTTTTGTTTTCGTTTCCTTTATAAATTCGTCATTCACTGCTTCGTTTCTTATTTCCTGTAATGTGACTGGGAGGTTTCGAATTGTACTACATAATAATGTTCTAATATCTTCCTCATATCGTAGAGCTGCAATTACAGAATCTTCTAATGGCTCTGTTTTCTTTGGTATTAGTCTCTAAAGACCGTCTGCATGCCCGATTTTGTTGGATGGAAGATACTCCAATTTGAAATTATAATTTATATAAAATCGTCCCCCATCTTAGCAATCCATTAGCAGTGTAGACAGGTAGACCTTTCTTTTATCCAAATATTGTTAGTAACGGCTTGTGGTCTGTCTGCAAGGTGAAAAATCTACCGTAAATATATCTGTGGAATCTTGTAATCGCAAAAATAACCCTCAGCGCTTCTTTTTCGATTTGCGAGTAATTTTGTTCGGCAGGTAGTAACGTTCTTGACGCATACGCGATGGGTTTTAGTGTCCCATCCGGCATTTTATGAAGTATACATGCCCCAACACTGGCGACTATTATTTCCAATTTTGGATCATAATGCGCTAAAAATAAATCTGCTGTTAGAGTCTTAATGATTTTGTCGAAAGTTTTCTGACATTCATATGACCATTCCCAAACTTTTTCCTTCTTCAACAGTTCGTTTAGGGATGCGCGTAATTTGTGCATGTTAGGAATAAATTCTTGATAATAATTTACTAAGCCCAAGAAGCTTTGCAACTCGGCTAAATTTTTTGGAGCCGACATTTTTTTTATTGCCGTGGCTCTTTCTGGGTCTGGTCTTCTTCCTTCTTCGTTAATAATATGACCCAGATATTTTATCTCCTTCATAAAGAAGTCACATTTATTTTCCTTTACCTTAAAACCGTAATTTTGTATCTGCCTGAAAACCTCTTGAACGTGTTCCCAGTGTTGTTGAATATTTTTGCTATTTATCAGGATGTCATCAAGGTATGTGATTCTTAAATCCAGTCCGCCTAGCATAGTGTCCATTATTTGCTGAAATATCGCCGGCGCGACCTTGATCCCGAATGGTAATCTCTGGAACTTATATAATCCTTTGTGTTTGTTTATGCACAACAAACTCGATATTTCCTCATCTACTGGTACTTGTAGGTATGCTTCACTCAAGTCTATTTTTGAGAAAAATTTTCCTCCGTTCAACTTTGTGAAAACTTCCTCTGGACTAGGGAGAGGATATTGATAATCCTTAATCGCTGCATTCAATCCCGTCGAGAAATCAGCGCATACTCGTATCTCACCCGATTTCTTTTTCACGTAAACCGTAGGTGCGGCCCATTGACTATATTCCACCTTTGTCAATAAACCGGTTTTCACGAGTCTATCCAACTCTTCGTCTATCATTTCTAATGGTCTGAAAGGTACATATCTTTTCTTCTTGAAAATGGGTTGTATATTTTCTTTTAGTTCGATTTTTGCCGCCATTTTTTTACATCTCCGAAGGCCGGCTGAAAATACGTCGGGGAAACTCTCCTTTAATTTCTCCTTCAATTTCTCTACCTCGGTCGATAACCTTTCCACTTTTTGGCAGAACATATTTATCGGCAAATCCCAGAGATCAAATTTCTGCATCCAGTCAGTTCCAAATAAATTTTCCGTATTTTTTAGAACATACATCTTTAATTTCTTGGTCATCCCGTTGAACGTCACATTTGAGAAAATCTCCCCTCCGCGTAGACTTCGTTTCTTCAATATCCTCACGCCACTGTTATGGTCCAGGTTAGGACCAAGGAAGAACAACACGAACACAAGAGTAGAAATAACGAAAGTATATTACACGAAATAATGATACAAGATGGGGAAGGTGTTAGTATGACTGTCAGTCTGGTTTGGAGTGAACTACTATCGGCTCGACTCGATTCGACCCTCTCTCTTGAGAGGCGTAGTATACATAGTGTTAGGAAGAGTTCATTCTGTAGTTATAGGTAAGGACCCATGACACTATCCATCCATGATTTGAACGAAGCACACTTTTTAGAAAGGCCGGATTCAGAGAACTGGTGCACATAGTGTGATGCAAGGCCCCCAAACGACCATACTCGGGTTTTGAATAGAGAATTGTCCTTCTCATATATCAGTTGCCACCCAAGGATATAGGAACCAATCTGTCTTTTTATTTAACACATACCTGGGAGGGGAATAGATGGATTCATACATTTCCAAAACTATTTTCTCGCAATTGAATGTAACGATGGGACTGGAATTTCAACTCGGGTCTCCGATTCCTCATTTACTGCACCGTGCATCTTACATATATATATATATATATATATATATATATATATATATATATATATATATAAAGTACCCGATTATTGTTATGCGCATGAAACCTTAAGTAGAATAAGGCGGTGAGAATTCTTTTTAATGTAATTTTTAGATCGGTTATTTTACATCGAGCAGTCACTATGTGCTATTATATATATATATATATATATATATATATATATATATATATATATATATATACCCAAGTATATGATTGGTGTATACGGAATAAATTCCAATAGACAACAATTACTATTCTTAAAAGAGTGCTCAATACAGAGTAGAGCAGATATAATTATTTATTTAAAAATTATAACATAAATATTTTATGACATATTTATGTTATAATTTTTAAATAAATAATTATATATATATATATATATATATATATATATATATATATATATATATATATATATATATATATATATATAATAAAGAAATATAGTCTTAAGATGTGCTATATTTATGGGATAAAGGGCTCAATATCAGAGATAGAGCGTGTGTAAATATAAAAGTGAACATAGAAGTCAACACTTAGAAGCGACAGTCTGTTTCATGCTATATGCAATCATCAGGCCACCTTTTATATATAGGTATATTTATATATATATATATATTTTATATATATATATTTATATATATATATATCATATATATATATATGAAATATATATATATATGTGTGCCTATTTGTATGTGTGTGTGTGTGTGTTTGAGGCAATATCTATTTATAGCCTTGTGCGCGATCGACTGATGTCTCACTGTCAAGATCAACAACTGGGGTAATAGCTCTCAGCCTCCCCGTCCCTTCTCTTGTTTATAATTTTTACTCGCTTTTTGTCATTCTTTTCTCTTCCTCTTTAGTTCTCCCTCTTTGCGTTATCTTTTCTTTCTTTCTCTTTTTCTTCCTCTCTCGTTCTCTCTCCCCCCTCCATTCTTACTCACCTTCTTAGCATTCGCTCCCTCTCATCCTTTTTCCTCTCATCCGTCTTACCCTCTTTTCCTGTCATTCGCTTCCTCGCACATTATTCCGCTTCCTCTTTTCTCTCTCCTTCATTCTCACTCTCCCACTATCTCTTTCTTGTCATTCGTCTCTCGTTTTTATCCTGTCAGTGCGGCTTGGAATACGCCGACTGCTTCCTCTGCAGGAGGCAAAGACCAAAAAAAAAAAAAAAAAATGGCCGTCACTTTCCGGGAGGATACTTGCAGGCACGGGTATAAATCCGATCATTATCAACCTCTTAACTTGAGTATAAATAGGATCTATGTCTACCTTTTGATTCAAACATAAACCAGACATATGACTACCATTTAACTTTAGTGTAAAGCATATCTGTCTACCATTTCAAGATGTGTAATCTTCGGTTTGAGTGTAAACTGTAAGTGTGTGTTCACTATTAAGTTCAAGTGTATACAGGAGATCTGTCTACCTTTTGGCACTAGTGTAATAAACCAAGCCTATGTCTGGCTTTTAATTAGAATGTAAACTGAATCTCTGTCAACCTTTTGACTCTTGTGCAAACCAGACCTATATCTGCCTTTTAATACGAGTGTAAACCAGATGTATGTTTAAGTTTTGACTGGAGTAAATCAGACCTATTTCTGCCTTTTAGTTCGAGTGTAACGAGGATATTTGTCAACCTTTTAACTCCAGTGTAAACCAGACCTATCTCTATCGTTTCATTCGAGTGTAAACTGGACCTATGTCTAAACTTTTATTATAGTGTAAACCAGACCTATGTCTACATGTAATTTCAATGAAAACCGAATCTATGCCGCTGATTATGTCTCTAGTGTAAAGCAGACTTATCTCTATCGATTCATTCGAGTGTAAACTGGATCTCTGTCTAAACTTTTATTATAATGTAAACCAGACCTATGTCTACATGTAATTTGAATGAAAACCGAATCAATGCCTTCATCATGTCTCTAGTATAAAGCAGATCTATCTCTATCGTTTCATTCGAGTGCAAAATGGATCTATGTCTAAGTTTTTATTATACTGTAAACCAGACCAATGTTCGAGTGAAAACATGATCTATGCCGAGATTGTGACTCTAGTGTAAACCAGACCTACTTCTGTCATTTAATTCGAGTGTAAACCAGACCTATCTCTGTATTTTAATGTGTGGGTAAAGCGGTTAGATATCTACCTTTTGACGTATAAATCAGACCTATCTCTAGCTTTTCATTTTAGTGTAAAGCGGAGCTATGTCTAACTTTTGACTAGTGTAATCCGGACATATCTCTACCTTTTAATTCGTGTGTAAACCAGATTTAACTATATCCAGCCAATGTAAACCGTATGTGTGTCTACCGTGTAACCAATGTGTGTACTGAACCTACATCATTCACTCTAGTGTAAGCTGGATCTATGGTTACCTTCTAATTCATGCGTAAATCTATCATATATTTCTTTTTTAATCCAAGTGTGATCCGGATCTATACCTACCTTTTAATACGAGCGTAAACTTCATCTATGTCTACCTATGTGTTATGGGACCTTACACATAATAACATAATGGACTATTCCATACATAATAAATACTGCGCCTCAAGAGGAAGCAGAGAGTTCAGTCCGAAGTCGGGCGACCGGCTGATCAGCTGATCGGTTGAACTCTCTGCCTTCGGGCGGGGAGGAACCCGAAGGAGGCTACGCCGAAGGGCGGAGTCTCTCTCGGGGTGGTAGACCGACCCTGAACCTATTTATACGGGTTCAAAGGGCATATTTCTGCCCGAGCCCAAGGGCTTGGAAACCCCACGTTAAACCGGCCTTGTGCCACATGATGCCCTCGTTGGGAGGTGACTAAATACCGTTCAGTCCGAAGTCGGGCGATCGGCTAATCGGTTGAACTCTCTGCCTTCGGGCGGGGAGGAACACGAACGAGGCTACGCCGAAGGGCGGAGTCTCTTTCGGGGAGGTAAACCGACCCTGAACCCGTATAAACGGGTTCAAAGGGCATATTTTTGTCAGAGCCTACGGGATCGGAGATCGCACGTTAAACCGGCCTTGTGCCACATGATGCCCTCGTGGCGGGTGGGTGACTAAATACTGTTCAGTCCGAAGTCGGGCGACCGGCTGATCGGCTGATGGGTTGAACTCTCTACCTTCGAGCGGGGAGGAACACGAACGAGGCCACGCCGAAGGGCGGATTCTCTTTCGAGGAGGTAAACCTGGACTATAACACTATGCCTCTCTATTTATTAATTATGATTTTTCTCCTATATAAGACCTTAAGCAACACAGCCTTTGATATGTTGCTAAATTACCCCCCCAACCGTATTTTCAATATCATTCTCTTGCTATCTTTTCTTCTATCTTGTTCTAGTTCCCTTTTTTTTTCTCTCTCTCTCTTTCGCTTTCTTCCTACTCTTTCTTGTTGTCATTCGTATCCTCTCACTTTCGTTTACTCTTCCTCACTCTTTCTGTCTTTCTCTAATTTCTACCCTTTCTCTCCATTTGTTCCCTCTCAGTCTCTTTATCTTTTCTCTCACTCTCTCTCTTTCTTATTCCTTCACTCTTTTCTACTCCTCTCTTCGTTTCATATTCTTTTTTTTTCTTTTTGCTTGTTGCGTCTGTCGTTTTCTCTTTGTTTCTTTTTGTTTTTAGTTCGCCATCTCTCTGTATTTGTTTCTTTCTCCCTTCGTTCTGTTCGTTTTCTCTTACCTTTTCCTCTCTTCTCTCCCATCTCTCTTTCTTCCTTTTGCCTCTTGTCATCACTTGTCGTGACATCCGGAATTTTCTCCAAATCTCGCACTTTTGACAATTCGAAATGTGTCGATAAAAAAAAAAAAGTCCGGAACTTGTAAGATGTTAATTTTATCGCAATAATCTTTGCACCATTCGAACGAAGAATATAACTGTGGAAAATGCCGACATCAAAATTATTTAAGACCAATCTATTGAATCAGATATTCTTGTCTTTGAGAAGCCTTCCTCTTCGCCAGAGTAAAATTACATTTTTGCTGTATTACTTTTTACATTTGATATTTGCAATTTTTTAAATGCCATTACCCTTCAACGTATAGGCGATCATCTCTCCCTATATTTATCATTTCTTTATTATCTGTGAATTACGATGACTTCAAGGGAAATAAAAGAGGAGATGATTTCTGTTGCCTTCACGGCAGTTTTGTATGAAGACGAGATTCCACCTAAGGCTTCAGTTCTCATTCTCCGCTGCCGCTTAGCCCATAGTTACCAGCAGGAGAGGAATGATGGTTACATATCTTCCCAAGAATTCTAACGAGAAAGTGAACGCAAAAGACAAGGCCGGATTTCGAACTCGGCTCGCCGATTTTATCTCCCGTGCAAAAAGAAAAAAAATTATCAACACATTTTGTCCTTGGTGCTACAATAAATTGGCATGTCAGAGAGTATTTGTTATTAACCCTTTTTTTTTTAATTGTTTTCTGACCCTAAAGAAACAAAGAAAGGAATTGATGTTAGATGACGCTGCTTGTAGAAATCATTACAGGAGGTATTCGACTTACTTCAGAGCCTGATTAAAATTAAATGGTGTAAAAACGGTAATCGGTTAAAACTCGGGGACTAACGGTATATTAGTTTGTGTAAAAAAAAAGAAAAAGAAAAAGATTCAGATTTCCTTTACACTATTTCCTCTTTCCTTAGTTGAAATTCCGGGTACAAATCCGTTTCGACCTTACCGAATTTTTTTTTTCAGCTTCCTGATTTTCAATTGGCGCCGAAATGATGATCCGGCATCAAGTAGATATCCTCGTAAACAAGTTTTCAAGGAATTGTTTTGATTGACAGCTGAGTCGACTGGCGGAAGAAGTCAATAGGCCTTAAATGATGACTCTGCACTTTCCGCCCGATTTGGAACAAAAGGAGACGTCACGGAAACGAAGAGAGAGAGAGAGAGAAGGAAAAAAAAAACAACATCTACAGTAACAGCTTTTATTCTCCATAATACAATCCATTATACGAAGGGTGTTGGGAATCGGTGCATCATGGGAAGGAAGTTTGGTTCCTGAGCTGAGTAAACAAGAAACAGAACGCTACTTTGAAAAAACAAAAATAAAAGAATCAACAAAGTCTTTTTTTTTTTTAGAATATTTGTCGCTAAGAAGGAAGAATACATTTATTATTCTGCCTTTAATAAGATTATTGGCAAGTCGCATTTCATATTAAAAAAATAAATGCATCAACGTGGATCAGTATATTCGTAGCCTGCTAAGTAGATATTGAATGAAATTTAATATAAAATTTTCAATGTATTATGTTCAATCTATCTGAATATGTTCATCACTAAATTAAATGCATTGTCAAGAATGGAGATTATTTTGCGAAATAGATACCCATTGTGTTGAATGTTTAGGCTATGGACATTGATATATCACCATATATGGATCAATTAACTGGCATGTAGTTGAATTTAGATCTGGAGTTTTCAGTGTATAATATGTGATTAATATATAACACTAGACAAGTTGGATAGCTTGACAAGAAAAAGAAATATGCCTCAAAAGAATTATTTATTTTATAAAATAAGTCATTTTCATCATTTGTCTTCGAACTTTTGTATATGGTGATTTTAAAAGCGTAGTTTAGATGTGACACAGGATCGAAAGTATAGGGCACATAGTGAGGATCACACTCATTAAAAAATCGTAATTAATCTTGCGAGTTAAGCTCACTAACCATTACACCACGCCGAAGCGTCCTAATGATTTTCAAGGCTTAACTTAGATGTGGCACAAGGCCGAAATTGTGGAGCACACCGTGATAACCAAACTCACTACTCAGTGGCGAAACAAGCTTGCTAACCATTACACCCCGTCGAAGAACCCCAAATGATTTTCTAAGCCTAGATAATTTGTGGCACAAGGCCGAAAGTTTGGAGTGTCCAGTGGGGATCGAACACACTACTCACTCGTAATTGAGCTCGCGAGACAAATTTACTAACCATTACCCTACGTCGAAAAGTTTTAATTATTTTCTAAGCGTAGATTAGATGTGGCACAAGGATGAAAGTGTGGAGCACACAGTGTTTATCAAACTCACTACTCAGTGGCGAGACAAGCTTGCTAACCATTACACCACGTCGAAGAACCCAAAATGATTTTCTGAGCGTAGCTAAGTTGTGGCACAAGGTCGAAAGTTTGGAGCATCCAGTGAGGATCGAACTCATTGCTCAGTCATAACTGATCGAGTGAGACAAGACATAAATTAAAAGGTGACCATAGATCCAACACGAAGGCTCGAATTAAAATAAATGTCCTCACAGATGTAACAGAGCAATTTTATAAAACGATGATTTCTTAATGATGATCTTAACAAAATAATCTTTTTTTTTACACATTATTTTATAAAAACTAAACGTCAGAAAACAAAAAAATAATCCACAATAATTCTCCTAATGTATTCGACGAGCAAATAAAGCCTTGTTGAAATATTTAAACAAATATTAGGTTGGTGCAAAAATAATGACGTAATAATGTCGTTTTTTGACGTTACGTCAAAAAACGACATTATTACGTCATTATTTTTACACCAACCTAATGACATAAGCAAGCAGCCTATCAACAACAAGCACAAAAAACACATTAACTTATTTCATCGAAACCAGATGCACCTATCAACAGGATGAATCATCGATTAAAAAATATAATTGGCTGACATATATCACTTAAAGATTCAAACAGACAACTTAGCTTTACCATTTACTATTATAGTGCAGTAATGGATAGCGGCTCAAATTGAGGAATCGGAGACCCGAGTTCGAATTCCTGTTGAATCCATTACATTCACTTACGTGCCAATACCCTTGGGAAAGGTATGAATCCTCTTCTTCTCCCCCTCCCCAGCTATAGCAGGACAGACCGGATGGCAACTGGTCTACCGCAGAAAGAAATGAGAAAAAAATTTCCTCGTCGGTCATGGATCGAAAGATACATGATCGCCTAAGCATGGCACATAACTGACTGATTAAAAGTTCAAAATATCTAACCTAATTATTACCAATATCTCGGGACACCCCAAAATCCCCACTATGTAAAAACAATGTTTATGCACTGTCATGCCCTCTGCGAGATTCTATCTCTAGGATAGAAAAACCAAAAAACAACATTAAATTCTTACATCGGCCACACATGTACCACACTCTCTCGTAGGTTGACGTGTCACTTGTGGTAACTTAGTGTAATTCGTATACGTATCGAACATAAACATCAGAAAAATATCGGTAGATAACATCAAAATAATTTTCAGCACCTAATGCAAGGAAAGACTGAAAATCTTAGAAACAGTCATTATGCAAAATAAACAACTTACATTAAATAAAATAACTTTCGCCATAGGAGACGGTATCTTGAAATGTGTATATTTAATACTAGTCGAATTACCTGCGCCTTGCTGCTTGTCACACAGTTTTTGTAAGAAAATAATGATCGATTTTAAATCATTGTTATAATTTGTAGGGAAAAATGATGCACTTCAATATTATCCAATGATCTTGCCGATATGACCTCCATCTTCTGGCTTTCTCCTTTCATATTTTGGAAAGGTGTCATTCTCTTCCGCAAATTTAAATTAAATCAAAGAGAAAATAATTTTCAGTTGTGCAAAAACAGCTTCATCTGATTCCTTTGATGTGTATTTAATACAATACTTGATTGAATAAATTGATGAGTAGATTTCAACATTGATATGACAGTTGAATTGTCGTAATAGATATGTATTGTCAAGCACCACCCGCTGATTGCTCAACTTGACGGCCATGTTGTCTCATTTTGATATTGACGATGTGACTTCCATCTACTGCCTTTCTCCATCTATATTTTTGATATGAGTCATTTCCTTGTTCAAATTTAAATTTAATTTAAATCAAAGGGAAAAAATGACAGTGGAGGAGGTTGTTCCCCCGACCTCTCAAAGGAGAGTAAGTTTGGGAGCAATGATCGCAAACGTCACGAAAGGACACTGTACATAGAAGAAGAAGAAGAAGAAGAAGAAGAAGAAGAAGAAGAAGAAGAAGAAGAAGCGATCAACTGCTTAACTTGCATCATGTTTTGTCTTACAAGTTTGTAAAGGAAAATTATTTTTCTAATGACGTCGGTTCATCGGTAAAATATCAAATAGTTTTCTTTTTTCTAAATCGTCTTGACATATTTACCATTCTGTGGAATTGTCATCCTAGATTCACTCACTTCCCCACCCGCAAGTATATACATTGGATTGGAACAAACGTTCATAGTGTTTTTAAGTGAATTTCAAAGACAATATTAAGATATTTTTACACTGAACCACATCCAAGCAGACCCCTGAATTTAAACCTAAAGCGATGAACTGGTGTTCTATCAAGAAGATCCCGTGCCATGAGCGCCTATTGGGTCAAACTCAACACAGACCTCAAGTGGAACTCGTACATACGATCCATGGCTAAAGATGATGGAAAATGCTCGGTTCCCGGTACCGCTTCTGTATGTAACTGACTCTTCCTGTTACCCTCTAAAAGAGTCGTAAAGGAGTCCTATATAATCAGTAGCTGCCCAGTCTTCACTATTTAGTCTCAACAGAGACCAAAGCGTCTCCGTGTTTTTGTGGGTGAAGAAACTATTTCCACCCTACAACACCTTAATCACACACGAGACGTCGCAAGTCCCTCGTAACTCTATCGCTATTTCTATGGAAAATGTTCAAACGAACTACATTCTTTATTTCCACTAGTTCTTAACCTTCACGGCTAAGGTCCACCATGTCACGGACATTCTAGCAAACTACCCTCATTCATTTCGTATCCCATTGATGAAATGTAAGCTCTTCCCACGGATCGCTGCTTTGTGGAACCGACTCCAGTGAGGACGTTACCACAATCACTAAAATCATGACCTGTTCAACCCCAGGATCAATTGTTATCTTCCACACATAAACTGTGTATCTTATTCTATAACTCTTACTCTTGAGTGGCCTCCAAGCTTTGTACAGGGTGAACATCATTGTAAGAAAAAAAAAGATGTATTATTTTTTCTACTACCTTTTACCATCTTGAAGACACCTTGATTCGATCCTCGTTCAACTTAGCATATTTTACAGCCTTCCTGAGAATTCTGTTTTCAGATCCGGCGGACATTGTCACAGCTTCGGTGGGATGTCCTACCACAACAGCCGTATATCTGAACTTGCAGCTGGAACAATTTCCGTCACGTCTGAAAAACATATTTTTCTGATGAAATATGACATTATCCAAAGTGTTACAGAAGTCACATAGGGATTTAAAAATGTAGTCAGTTCACCATTTTTTTTTTTTATTATTCAAAAATAGTTTTATACGGAAAGAAAATTTAAACATTGTAAATATATTCCCATTTAAATATGAAAATTTTAACGACATAAATATCCTCCATTTTCGACAACATTCTCTATGACAGTGGTTAATAATTTTGACTGTAGCCCTCGTGTTTTGAACCGATATTATCCTTGAGTTGCTGAATTGTTAGCGGTTTATTGATCATTACACGCTCCTTAAGGTGTGTCCCAAAGAAAATAATCGGGATGTATCAGTTAAGGAGAACGTCGTGGCCATACATTTTCGGGATTTTATGAAAGTATCCAGTGACTAAATGTTTGGTTAAATCCCAAATAAAATTCCACGATTTTGTTTCTTTGTTCAGTTTGTAAATTTAAAAAAAAAATAAATCCCTAACTTAATCCAAGTTCTAAAAAGTAAATAAATGAATAAAACGTATTTAAAAAATCTGATATGTTATGACATCTTTAAAATACCTAGAAAGAAAGAGGAACAGAGGAAAGTAGCACATAATATATTTGATGGATTTGAGTAACTGGATGGTAGAATAGGGTTTGGGAGAAATAACAAGAAGACAAAACTTATTAAGCACTACAAGGGACAGGAAGATGTGGAGGGCTCTGACCGCCTATATCCTGAAGAGACACGGCACATAAGATAAGAAGAAGGTGACTTTTGGGACACTCTGTACAGTGAAATTTTCAGATCCAAATTTTGCTAATAACTATGTGTCAGGAACGATATACAATTTATTTATTTAATTTTCACCACATAATTAAGTGCATTGTCAAAGAAGATTATATTGAAAAATAAATATTTGTTTTGTAAAATAAATGCGCCAATCCTATATTATATGTGGGATATTGTTTATTTGTTGAAACTGGAGGGCATCTTATTCATCTGTTCTGGAAAACAAATCCGTAATAATCATTGTGATGTCCGTTAAAATGTTGGACACGTTGCAATTCTCTCATTAGAATTTCGACAGATTCTAATTAACAGACTGCCTGGAAAGACAGTAATTAGGCCACGTTAATTCATTTAGTCTCCGCAGGAGATAAAACGTAGGCGGTGGGTTTTATTCTGTCTTCTCCAGACGTTATCTCATTTTATCACGAACAAGTAGATACCAGAAAGTACTTCAGGTGGGAAATATCAACGTCGTTTTTTTTTTGTTTTTGTTTTCGTAATACTGAGCTTTTATTGTTTCTGACTTAATCAACTCCAAGCAAGGCAGTAAAGCCACTAACACGCAATGTGTTACTGAGCGGGAAAGAATATAAGAAAAAGAAAATTATTATTAAACATCGAGAACAGTAAAAGAACAAGAATTAAGACGAGAGAATATAACTATTGACAGTGCATTTAAATTTTTGAAGATCAAATTTGATTGTGAAGCAAGAAGCTGAAAGAGACTTCCACAAGCGAGAATTGCAAGAAAAAAAAAACTGTTAGCATAAAACTTCAGGTAACATCTAACCATTTCAACTATATAATGATAAGAACGTCGCCAATCTACAGGGTGATTGAAAAATAACTTCCTATTTTATGTATTAGTGGCCAGCCAGGAATCTTCACTTAACAAACTGCGACTTTTTTCTTTGGGTGTTGCTTAAAGGAGCAAGTCTACTATACCAAACCAAGACTTTGGAAGAATTTGAAGGGTGAATACAAGAAGTTATGTCTTCCATCCACAAGAGTTCCTGGTGAAATCAGTTAACGCGATTCCTGGACGACTCGAGAAGCTGTTAGCGAAATCTGGTGCCCATATTGAATTTTAAATCAAAGCTAATGCTAAACACTTTCCTCTGATATTCATTTCTTGTAAAAATTATAGTTAATAAACAAGTATTTTAAAATGGGGAGTTATTTTTGAATCACCGTGTTGTACTGCGCTCAAATTCATAATGTCTAGAGGAAAGTTCATCCGAGCAATTATCATGGAAGTATTTATAGAAAAGACACATGAAAGCTACGTTACGATGGTGGGGAGGGCGACTGAAGCCGAGATGCCAGGTTAGGACTAATAACACTGTAGATTCTTTTTAGATTTTATTAAAGTTCTCTAAATATATAGCAGGAATATCAGACCAGATGTGGCTGCAATATTCAATGTATGGGAGTATGGCAGAATTATATATATATGCAAGACTCTTCGGTTAATCGAATCGAGTTCTCACAGTCACTATGTGTTTATCTAAAAATAAATTCGCTTAAATTTACCTTAATCCCTGCCGTGCTCCAACGGCTTAGTGGTAGAATCCCCAACTAACGCCAATTCAGTCGGGTTTCGATCCTAGCTAGAGGCAAGTAGCCACACTGATGAGCTGTGATACAGCCAAACAGTCTGTCTGTGGATGACAATATATATATATATATATATATATATATATATATATATATAAGTGTGTGTGTGTGATAGATTATGTCGAGAAAAATATCCTCATTAACCTCAGGAAAAAAAATATTTTCCAGATCTTTCCGTGACTACTGTAACCGTTCTCTTCTGTGATGTCTTACCAGAAAAAAAGTCCGCTTTTTCATCTCTCTATTTCCCATTTTTGTCCGTTTGCTACATATTAGGTAGCAATCAAGCTACCTTTTACTCCATCTGTTATCTTTTCTTTATATGTTATATACAGTCCACATGCATTTTCGTCCTTTGGTATCCTTTAGTATATCAGCTTAGCTTTGTTCTCTGTTCGATTTGTTCATTTTCTATAGCTGGGAGTTATTCATAACATTTCTTTTTCTATGGATATTTGTACAGATTTGAGACGGATTCCAAGCGATTCTGTTACTTAACCTGATTCGCACTTGCATATCGTAGATGATATTATGATATTTATTCTGTATTTATACAGAAATGTGGCACAAGGCCGAAATAGGGGAATGGGGAGAGGACGGTCTTCATCTGTCTTAATTATAACTTAGCTAGCCGCAAACACTGACCCAATCGTACGAATAATATTCCTTACACCATAACAACACATTCATACGTACCATTCAAACTACAAACACCATAATACCTCACCGTCTCTATGAAATAACTAACTAATCCCCATATATATTAGGTTGGTGCAAAAATAATGACGTAATAATGTCGTTTTTTGACGTTTAAAATACTTTAAAAAACGACATTATTACGTCATTGTTTTTGCACCAACATAATACAAATCAATGTCTGTGGGGGGGGGGGGAATAAAACAATAATTCTAAAAATTAAACCCAATGAGTATTTACAATATGATCACAAATCTATTTATAAGAAACTAAAGAAAATAGATGATATTATGCATACATTATACACTTTTAGGAAAATCTATGACAAAATGGGGGAAAAATAGTGTGACGCATTTCGTCCTTTAGGACTTCATCAGACTAAACTGATGTTTACGTTGATAAAGCTACACATGCGTACGAATGTGTTTGGGTATATAGTCTAGGCGATTTTTATTTAATTCCATTTCATTTCTTTCTTTCTTTCTTTCTTTTTTTAAAATCAATTTTCTTATTAAGTATCTCACATTATCATAATAGAAGATTTGCCAAGAAAAGAGTAAATGTAAGAACTGGGCTGCAAATTTAATGTGGATAATAAAAGCAGTTTCTATAAAATTTCGACTCAGCAAATTGTTTTCTCCTTTAATTAACATGACTTTTTTTACACATATTTTAAAGCTTTTCCATTTTAATTTCATTTAATTGAAAAGAATGTTTCTAAGATTAGCATAAAATGTGTTACAGCGACTTTTAAAACAATACAAAACTTAATTAACACAAAACAAATTAATAATAAGCTAAAACTTGAAATATCAATTTCGTGTGATGATTGCCAGGAGGAACCCATCGGAGAAACCTCAAGGAATATAAATAAAAAATTATATGAACATAAAAGGGACCATTTTACAAAACAGCACACTGAATACATTAGTTGCTCACCGTACTGAGTCTGACTATAATGTTCATTTTAAAATATGCTACTATAATTAAAAGAGAAAGCAATTTACTAAGAATAAAGTAATTTCTTAAGAAAAAGATGGATTTTTTATTTATTAATTTGACAAATTTATTACTTAAACGTTATTTTTAGTGGATACTTGTATTTAAGTAGATGCGCCGTTTATCTGTTAAACACTATATAAATTTACTTTCATCTAATGGCCAGAATATTGAGGAGAGCTCATTTTTTTTCTAATCACATTTCTCGAATATTCAGCCCGGTAGACGAAAATAAATAAATATAACGTGAACTCAAATACGAGTAGCTATTATTAGGTTGGTGCAAAAATAATGACGTAATAATGTCGTGTTTTGACGTATTTTTTAACGTCAAAAAACGACGTTATTACGTCATTATTTTTGCACCAACCTACTAAAATAACGTTTAAGTGATAAGAATGATGTGTGCATAAAGCGCTTTAATCCATAGATTATCCACAGTAAATTTACATCTTGATCCTTACAACATTTCGACTGTCTTGGCAGATCTTCTATTATCGCAATCAAATAATTATATCTTTATTTTATTTTAAAAAAAAAAAAATGTGGTTTCCTGTTGTTTTTTTACGGTTTTGAATTCAGAGTTTTCTTTCTCTTAGACTGGCCACCAAACCTGCTTTTTAACCCATAGCTGGGGAGAGAAAAGATGGATTCGTATATTTCCCAAGGGTATTTGTGCGAGAATGGGTGTAACGGACTCGGTCACAATTCGAACTCCTCTTGCCGATTTATTTTTTCCGAGTCGGTAAGCGTTAAAGTACCCGCACATCCTGTCGAGACTGACAATAGATATAACAGCTTTTTCGCTTCAGCTGTTGCGTAGGTGGTAAACTATTTCTGAAAGTTATGACCCACTATCAGACTTTTTTTTATTTTTTTGTTTTTCGTTGGGTTTTCGCTTGGCCATTTGGATCTTTGTGCACACGAATTCTATTCACTCAAAATGTTCACACACAGCAAAAAATGGATTTGCGGTTTTATTACAGAAAATTATTCTACCTCCTCACCTTTACGTGAATGTATGTGGGATGAAAAGTTATTTTTGTTGATTTCAAGGTAGAAAGACTCATATTTTATGTACGTCACTATGCATAAATGGTTCACATGGCCCATTACAAATGTCACTCACTAACATACACGCATGCGTACTCAGGGAAAACATTTTTTTCTAATGTGACGAAGATCGACTATATAAACACAGATGTAAGTCGCATAATATGGTTTAATGGTTTGTAAGTACGTCTTGCGAACCAATTTGTTATATTAGTGAGTTTGAGTATCCCAAACTTGGTGAGTTATATCAGACTAAACTAATTTTAATAAAAAATCAAAGATAATTCAAACAGTATCTGTCTATATTTCTAAGATAAGTTATTATGTACACTATTTACATTATTCGGACGTTTGTCCTCATCTTTGTTGCCATATTTATCACATGGTACAGTGGATGAAGGCGTTAGTTAGATCCAGTGACAGGACCCAAAGAGTCTGAGTTCAATACCCGGTTAAGGCAGTGGAGAAACTGAGAGGAGAATTAACAGGAGATAACTAATAACTGACATCCATTAGACATGGCACGTGGAACTAGAACAGTCTACCCCAGTGAGCGAAATAAAGGGTTCAGTTCGACATTCCAACCACCTGAAGAAGGTCGTAGCATACAATGGCCGAAACGTTGTAATAAATATGGCGGCAAAGATGAGGACAATAGTTCGAATAATGTAAATAGAGTGATTCAAACATTTGCGTCCAGGACAATTCCGTCCCTAGATAAATGCGTTCCTGGATAATTGCGTACCTCTGATAATTTTTTGAAGCTTTTAAAGGCAATTGCCAGTGCCGAAGTGATTCCCTGGCTGAGCTCATCAATGCTAACTGGAAGAAAGGGGACCAGTCCCTTCACATATCCCGATAAAAAGAAATCACACGGTGACAGGTCCGCTGACCGCGGCGGCCATTTCATCAGAAAACTTTCTTCATCTCCACCACGCCCGACCCATCTATCTGGCAGATTCTAATTGGAATTGCAAAAATAAAACACTCAATATAAAATCAAGATTTGCCAAAAATTTTTAATCTGCGAAATGTCGTTAAATCTTTGGGAACGCCCTGTATATATTGTCTATTTGGGCAGCAATCCCTGTTTTATATATGTTTCATTAAAGACGACTGACAAGCTACCTCGATTAAGCTTTTTATTTATTTATTTGTGTTCGAAAAAGTGTTTTCATTTCTGCACATAAAGTGGGTGCCCGAAAATTTCGGTAACGAAAGATTCGGTAATTTTGACAAGTGTAACCCGGATATAAGAGAGTTATCGGGACCGGAGAAGAAGTCTCTAATATCCGGGTTTCTCTTATATCCGAGTTTGGTCTAATTTATATACATTAACACAGGCTCTAATTTGGGACCAGAGAAGATCTCTCTTATATCCGGGTTACACTGTAGAACAATTCTGTAACTATGAAATAAAAGTTGATTGAAAATTGATTTTAGATCTGTTCTGGAGTGGCAAATCTCCCCGACTCCAATATATTTTTGAAATAGAAATAAGGCTATATAGTTTTGCTTCTTTTAAAAACATAACTATCTAAAACTTAATTTATTTACTACTTTTTTTATTAAAATAATAATTTGAAAATAAGATACAAAAACTTAACTTTAACTTATTAGGTTGGTGCAAAAATAATGACGTAATAATGTCGTTTTTTGACGTATTTTTTAACGTCAAAAAACGACAGTATTACGTCATTATTTTTGCACCAACCGAATAGATAAATCGATTTTATTTGCTTGAAAACAATAGAGTATAGGAATTAATAAATACTTATGTAAAAAATATTTAAAAATATCGGAGGGGGATTAACCCCACCCCCATCTAGAAAGTACTGCCCTTGTATTGTTGCCGTGGGTTTTATCTGGACTGGGACAAATGATCATTTTAGTTAATACTTATTTAAATGTATTGGAGTGAGGGCTAAATCCCTCCAGAAAGTACAGCTCTGGTATTATTATAGTGGGGTTTTATCTAGACCCCACGATTTTCAGTTATTTAAAAATATAGGGGGGACTTAACCCCAAAATCTCAACTCCAGAACGGCCCTAAAAATTAATTTTCAATCGACGTTTATTTCATAGTTATCGAATTTTCATTCTTTTTATGTGCTATGTCCTTTCAGGACGTAGGCGATCATAGCTCTCCACCTCATTTTATCCCTTGAAGCTCTCAACAAGTTCCTTCCTTCTGCCATCTCCCCAAGACCACGTTCTGCCATTCAATTGCTTGAAGCCACTAGATATGTTATGCGTTGTTTTCCCTTGTCTCTCTTTCCCGCTATTCAACCCGTGAGTATCAGATTTTCTAGGCCCCCCTCCTCATTTTCTGTCTCAGAAACTTCAGGTGCCTCTTCTGATATCAAGTATAAGCCTCACCTTATCAAAATTACCGAATTTTCCATTACCGAACTTTTCGTTACCGAATTTTCCTAAATTCCATAGAGCCATTATCAAGGATAATTTTTATTTTAAACGGAATGTGTATATTTTTTTCGTTTCTAGAGTGATTTTTTTGGTGGTGGTGGTGGGGGGGGTGCGTTCTAGAGTAATTTTTTTGTGCTAGAGTGAATTTTGTTCTAGTAGGATTTTTTTTCTTTTTTGGATTGATTTTTTCTTTTTTAGTTCTAGTGGGATTTTTTTTAGTTGTAGAATGATTTTTTTTTGGTTCTAGAGTGATTTTTTATGGTAGGGTCCTAGAGTGAGTTTTTGGGAGGTCTAGAGTGATTTGGGAGGCTAGGGGGTTTTAGAGTGATTTTTTATTTATTTTTTTTTTTTCTTTGGTTGTAGTGTAATTTTTTTTATTTTTTTATTATTTTTTTTTTTTTGGTGGGGGTTTCTAGAGTGATTTTTTGGTTCCAGAGTGTTTTTTGGGATCTGGTGTGTTTTTTCCTTTCTTTTTTTTTTTTTTTTTTTTTCAGTTCTAGTGTGATTTTGTTTGTTCTATTGTGATTTTTTGGGTTCTAGTGTGATTTTTTATTTTTTGGTTCTGTGTGATTTTTGTTTCTAGAGTGATTTTTTGGTTCTAATGTGAATTTTTTATTTTATTTTTTTTTTTTTGTTCTAGAGTGATTTTATTTTTTGGGGGTTCTAGTGTGATTTTTTTTCTTTATTTTCTTTCTTTATTTATTTATTTTGGTTCTAGACTGATTTTTTGGTGCTAGAATGATGTTTGAGGTGGTTCCAGAGTGATTTTTTTTCTTTTTGGGGGTTCTAGACTGATTTTTGGTGGTTCTGGTGTGATTTCTTTCTTTTTTCGTTCTAATGTGATTTCTCTCTTCTAGAATGAGTTTTTTTGTTCGGGTGTGATATTTTTTCTAATTTTTTTTGTTTTTTTGTTCTACAGTGATTTCTGGTGCTAAAGTGAATTCTGACGAGTGCTAAAGTGATATTTTTTTGTTCTGTAGTGATTTTTTGTCTCTAGTGGGATTTTGTATTTGTTTTTTGGTGCTTGAGTAATTTTATTTTGCTAGTATGCTTTTGTCTTTTTTCTGGTACTATAGTGATTTTTTGGGTCCTAGTGTGATTTTTTTTTCTTTTTTGGTTCTAGAGTAATGTTTTTTGGTTTTCTAGTGATGGGGGTGGGGGTAGCGTGATTTTGGGGGGTTCTAGTGTCATTTTTGGTCCTAGTGTGGTTTTTTGTTTCTAGAGTGATTTGTTTTTTGTTTCTAGTGTGATTTTCTTTCTCGTTTTTTGCTCCTAGTGTGATTTTATTGGTCCTATAGTGATTTTTTGGTTCTAGTGGGATTTTTTTACTTTTTTTGTTCTAGAGTGATTTTTTGGTGCTAGAGTAATTTTGGAGGGGTTCTAATGTGGCTTTTTTGGTTCTAGTGTGAGTTTTTTTCTCTTTTTTGTTATAGAGTGCTTTTTTATTGTTCTAGAGTGATTTTTTCTTTTTTTGGGGGGGTTTCTATATTTATTTTTTATGTTCTAGTGTGATTTTTTTCATTTTTTGTTGGTTCTAGTATGATTTTTCGGTTCTAGAGCGTTTTGGTGGGGGTCTAGAGTGATTTTTTGGGTTCTAGTGTGTTATTCCTTTTCTTGTTCCTGTGTGATTTTTTTGGTTCTAGTGTCATTTTTTTTCTTTTTTTGTTTCTAAATTGATTTTTTTTTAGGGGGTGCTAGATTTTTTGTTGTTGTTGTTCTAGAGTGATTTTTTGGTGCAAGAGTGATTTGGGGGGATTATAGGGTGATTTTTTTGCTTCTAGTGGGATCTTTATTGTTTTTTTGGTTTTAGTGTGATTTTTTGGTTCTAGTTTGATTTTTTCTTTTTTTGTTTTGTTTGGTTCTAGAGTGATTTTTGGTGCTACCGTGATTTTTTTTTTTGGGGGGGGGGTTCTAAAAACATTTTTTTTTTTCTAGTATGATTGTTTTCTTTTTTCTAGTGTAATTTGTTTTCGTTCTAGACTGATTGTTTGGTTCTATAATGATTGTTTTTTGTTCTAAACTTTTTTCCTTTTTTTGGTTCTAGTGTGATTTTTTTGTTCTAGATTGATTTTATTTATTTATTTTTTTTTTTTTGTGCTAGATTGATGGGATTTAATTTCATTTTCCAAACACGATCAGTACATTGCTGTCGTGTTCATAGTTAATATTATTGAGTGTTGCTTTTTCTTTTTCTTATTACTGCTTCCATTATTTTCAATCTTTTTTACATGTAGACGAGGCTAATAAATCCTTAATAAAGAAGTTTTTTGATAGCGGCTCAAATTGAGGAATTCCAGTCAAATCCATTACATTCACTTGCGTGCAATATATAGGATATGAATTCTCTTCTTCTACAATGCTATGGAAAAAATCTGCCTCGTCAGTCATGTATCTAAAGATACATGATCGCCTAAGCGTGCATCACGCATGGCACATAACTGACTTACACGATAAATATCTATTTTTACACGTTATTTCCTTCCTTGTCAATGCATCTAATTCAGTGGCGAACGCATTTTTCCTGTGTTTTATGGAGAATGTTATTTCTTCTATTAATATCTGTATATGCCTTTGTGTATATGTATTCCTTCTTTTTATTTATGTATGTGTATCTGCGTGTCTATATTTGTGTGTTTCCGCGCTCGCGCGTGTGTGTGCGTGAGAATGATTGTGTGTGTGTATGTATGTTTATGAGGAAGAGAAAGAGACTGTCTCCAGCTCTGTACACGTCTGACTCCATTCGTCCAAATATCTAGGCGAATCTTTCAGTATCTGTGGCTTCCAGCCGAGTCGGCGCCACGAACCATGTCTGTGAGTCTGTAGAAATATGGTGAGGAAATCAACAGAACCAGTTGCCATTCGTACTAAAACTAATTCTCATTCTGAATTCTGCTAGAAATTGAAAAACCTATTACTTTCCTATTAGTCCCAGAAAAAAAAACCCTTAAGTAGAACCTATTTTTTGTAATAAAAAAAAATTCGTTGTTTTAGATGTAATCATGGATAAAAGTAACCCCGGAAAATATCTTTAGTGGCATATATGATCAACAGTTTTACATTTAATATTACAGTAACATGGGATATAAATCTTCTTTTGCGTGGCGTGTCTTTTCAGGCTGTGAATGATCATGGTCTCCACAACTTAATGATTTTTTAGCTCTTATTAATGTTTGCTTTTTTACTATTCATCGCACTCCCTGGTCTGTCATCCATTTACATAAGATTTTTAGGTAGATTACACGTCGCTCACTTCTGTCTTTCTTGCAGTGGCGTAGCTAGAGTAAACGTCACCCGGGGCGGTCCGCTCAAATGTCACCCCAATCACCCCGATTCACCCTATGCTGAATGGTTAGCTGTAGCTAAATTTTCATACAGGCTCTACCTCTACTTTACTCTACTGACCGGTACGTTACTGTTTACATGTATGATCCAAGACAAAATCCAGTACCACAAAATAATCAGTTCAAATCAAAAGATTTTTAAAATGCAACTGTTCACTTTCAGAACAACTAAATACAAAACACGTCAATACACAAAAAGTGACATTCGATACTATGGTCTTAGAATGAATGTTTTCTTGTTTTCATTGTGGCAAACTGGTCAATGACATCGTCAAAATCTGTTTGTCTCGTAAGCTCGTTTTCAATGGACAGCACAGCCAGATCCGACAGTCTCGACTGGCTCATGGTTGACGTAATTTTCTGTTGCTAATTTTCCGGTGTCCAATTTTCCGTTGCATCATTTTCTGGGTACCATTTAATTATCAATGATGTTTGAAAGTATTTTTCTTGACAAAAATGTTCTATTTAATTTTTAAGCATTTTTCGGAACATTGTAAATCAACTGCATTCTTTTAAAGGTTACCTAGAGAATTTATGCAAAGTTTATTTTTTTGTTTTTCTTTATACAAGTAAAATAAATTTACATCGTATTTTGATGTTATTATGATTTTAGTTTTAGTGATAATTTAAAAAGAATAAATATTTATCATTAGTACCAATAAAGGAAAATTACGTTAAAAATTTAAAAGAATCGTTTTTGGAATCGGAAAATAGGTACAAATTTTTCCGATTCCGATACCCCAAAAAGTTCCGATTTTTCCAATTCTCGATTCCAATTAATCGTCCCAACACCAGTAGATATATTCAAAAGTATATCGCTCACTCAATGGAAAATTGTATCTCAGCGAATTGATACACAGGCAAGACTGAAATTGTTGCACTTTTGGCTTCGTATTTCGCTTTGTTGTTATTAATGATGCAGAGTTAAAACACCATATCATCCGATAAAATGTTGCAACAATGTCTCTTGTTAGTAACCAAGATTGTAGCAACTGAAACACATGAAGGGTGAAAATATTGCTATTTTTCCTACTCACAAATTTCCCGACAATTTATTAGAAAATTTCTGACGGGGGGACAAAACTGGGGGGGGGGGTCATAAATTTCTGGGGGGGGGTCATATGCCCGCCTGTGAAACCCTGTGTCTCTACCACTGTTTTCAGACTATTTTTGGCACCTTAGCCTGGTTGAAAAATTTTGTTGGGGTTGACATTGTGTCACCCCTCCTGTTCCGCCACCCGCTAGCTACGCCACTGCTTTCTTGCCTTCAGTATATATTGTGAGTGTCAAATTATTCTAGCCCTATTTACACTATTTACACACGGACTATTGTTCATCTCTCTCTTGTTGTTTATCCCTGATCGGTGATAACATCAAAGTCGAAGACACCAGTCCACGTGTAAATAGTTTAAAGAACGATAACTCCTCATCCCATAAATTATCCTACCCAACTTTTTAAATTTTTTATTCACTGCCATATAGAAGGATTGATAGTATTAGATTGGTGCAAAAATAATGTCGTTTTTTGACGTTCAACTTCAAAAGAAAAACGACATTATTTTTGCACCAACCTAATACCTGACACTGCATTACTCTATTCTTTATTTATAATGAAATTTTTATGTTTCTTAATACTTTGCTTAGCTTTTGCTTTGCTGGAAGGCACCGTTAGTTTTTGAATGCAGTTTTTTCATCTGTATCGCGCCAAGCAAAGCAGTTTAACCACTAGCATGCAAGAGGTTTACAGGATGTGGAGGAATTAAGAACAGAAATATTAGTCATGAGGAGAAAGAAAAGAGAAATCAGAAGGACAATAGATAGTGATTGACATTGCATTTAAATTTTTGAAGATTAAAGTTCGTTAGAAAGTACGGAGCCGGTAGGGAGTTTCACAAGCGAGAAGTACGAGAAAATAAGCAGTTAGCAAAAAAATTACGGCTAGATCTAGTTAGTTCACCTGCAAATTGATGGGATCTTGCCACCAGTCTAGTATTGTGCTTAAATTCACACAGTCTAGGTACCATAACGAAGAGCTCATCCGAACAATTACGACGAAAGTATTTATTTAAAAAAAATGGTATAGAGAGTCAATCTTGGGCGGTGGGCAAGTGACTGAAGCCGAGCTGCCAGATCAGGACCAATAATATTGCTGATTCTTCTTTGGAACTTATCAAAGAGTCCAAGGTAAATATCAGGGGCACCGGACCATATATGGTAGCAATATTCTAAGCATGGACGAGTTGTAGACTTATAGTTATGCAAAATAGATTCAGGAGAGAAAAACTATCTTGCTCGACACAGTGAACCGACTTTCTTAGCATCTAAGCTGGCGATGAATTCAATGTAGTCCTTCCACTTCATATTAGTTGAGGACGTTAGTACGAGAAGGCACAATGACTAACAACTTTCTTGGGGGATAGCATCGGCCATGCTGATGGAAGGAAGGCAGAGAGGCGTCTCTCAGAAGATTAACGGAAAACAGGTTATTTGGGACGGGGGCGTTAAAATTGACAAGCCGTCTTTTTTTCCAGTTAACGTCGGTCTTGAGGTCGTTTTGTACATCGGCTGCCATCTTGAACTTGTCTGACTGATAAGCCTTACTATCGAGGCAGGAGTAAATGGTAGTATCGTCAGCGTAGATGTTTGCTATCTATTTCAATGCGTCTTCGCATTTTACTGTCACATTAAAACACTTTGTAGCGATATCAGTCTGCAGATATCTTGTTAAGGACACATCTGCATAATGTTTCAGAAATCGTTTTGACAAGTATCGCCTTGACAAAGTAGGTTAGCTGAGCGGAGCGGACCTCTAAAGAACAGGTTAGCCACATTGACAAAAGGGTCAGCTGAGAGGAGGGGACATCCCAAGAAACAGGAAAACAGACGCTGACAAAGAAGGTCAGCTGAGTAGAGTGGACCTCCCAAGTATCAGGCAAACCGACGCTGACAAAGAAGGTTAGCTGAGTGGACCCTGGGTTCTTGATGAATAACTTTATTTTAGACGAAAGCTTATAGAACAAAGATGGCTTGTTCTCTCTATGACAATAGTTCCTAACAGCCTAAAAGAGACGACCGTTCATCCGTGAAAAGGAAGGGACACACTTTTCTTCAACCGGCTCTTACGAGAAGGTTGCAGCTGATTAAAATGTACCTGAGCAGGCATCTGCAATAGTGATTGGCTACGAGCGGCCAGCCATTATTCATTATATTATATAGTATTTTCTTTTACTAGTAGATCCTGGGGTTTTCTTTCTCTGTATACCATCAACTGGGTGTAGCATATATTGTTAAGTTGTTGCTCACCATTAATATAGTCGGTGAGAATTCGCGCCCTTGTCTTACGGTCTTTTCTGTTTGTTTGTTTGTTTGTTTGTTTTGTTTGTTTTTTCTTTTTGTAATAACTCATTTTTCTGATCGCATGCAGGCGGTTTTCTCTCAGTATATCTTCTGAATTACAGGGGGTACCCAACTATATATATATATATATATGTGTGTGTGTGTGTGTGTGTGTGTGTGTGTGTATGAAATGGACAAAGTCCGACAATTATTTTAAGACATTTTTATGTTTAACGTTCTTTTTATAGATACAAATATTTAAGTAAATGCTCTGTTTATAATAAACAGTATTAATCAACATTCACCGGCCTGAATGTCCGAGAAATTTTCAAAGAAAATATTAGTCCTGCGACAGGATTCGAACCTGTATCCTATACGGAACCATCATTAAGCTTGACGTGCCTTTACTGATTTGGCTACGAAGGAGCGTTCGGTTAGTAAGGTGGACTTTACTGTATTTAAACTTCAATCTTCCATGAATCTCTTGATAATACACCAGAAGTGTTGAAACAAAATGGCTATTTTTGTAGTGAGTTTATATCACATTTATGTTATAATTTTCGAATAAATAATTATATATATATATATATATATATATATGTGTGTGTGTGTGTGTGTGTGTGTGTGTGTGTGTGTGTGTGTGTACTGGATTGTTGTTTTGTATAGGACAAATTTACCCTTTTACTGTTTGAATGTAAGAGATTATCTTTACTTCGTGTACGTCTACGAAGTACAAAGTAAAAAAAATATTGTTGATATGAATGCTGCTGCTGCTGCTGCTGATGCTGATGCTGATGCTACTGATAATGATGATGTTGATGAGGGAAATGCTGTAAAGCATGAAGTTTGTACCAGAAGTGAATGATGCTTTCTTTTTCTTTTTTAGTGTGTAATGATCCTTGCTTCCAGGAGTGGGAATCACTCGTTTGGTGGCGCTTTACATACCGGATATTATGACGAGATGTAAATGGAACAAGTGGTTTTCGCTCATTGATAGCTTTTTCGTGCTTTCTTCATCATCTTTTTCTTCCACTTCTGTAATTTTTTTCTCTTTTTTGTTTTCTTTTTTTTTTTTAATTTTATTTGTATTGCTTCGTTCTTCTTTCTATTTTCTTTGGTTTTTCTTATTTTTCAATTTTTTTTTTTCTTCAGGTTCTTCTTCCTTTTTATTTTTCTTCTTTTTAATTTCTATTCCTTTCTTCGTTTTCATATTTTCATATTTTCAATTTGTTTTCATTCTATTCATTTTCTAACTTCTTTTCTTTTTATTCTTTTGTTCTTTCAATTTTTCTTCTTCTTCACTTTTCTTCCTTTCAATTTCATTAATTTATTCTTTTTCTATAACAATTCTTTTTTTTTTACTTTTCTTTTTTTCTTCTTTTGTTGTAGAATAGGAAAGAAAGAAGATAAAATAATAAAAAAAATGGCGATAACCTTAAGAAGTGAAGAAAGAAAGAAAGAAAGAAAGAAAGAAAGAAAGAAAGAATAAACAAAGAGAAGGATAACTTTGGAATGCCAGAAAATGTAAATGAATCAGAAAGGAAAGAAAATAGATTTTAGAAGTGCAAAAAAAAAAAAAGTAAAAATGGAAGGTGCAAAAAAGATAAACATGACATGTTGGGATGGTAAAAAAAAAAAAAAAAAGAATGAAAAAAATGACTTAAGATATTAAGAAGGGTTTGCAAAGGTGGGGAAGTGATGATTAAATGATGAAGAAAAGAAACAAAATCCATCCTGGGAAAAGGAAGGAAGGAAGGAAGGAAGGAAGGAAGGAAGGAAGGAAGGAAGGAAGGGAGGGAGGTAGGAAGGAAGGAAGGAAGGAAGGGAGGGAGGGAGGGAGGAATGAAGGAAGGAAGGAAGGAAGGAAGGAAGGAAGGAAGGAAGGAAAATGTAGACAAGTGAAGAGATAATTTTTCAATATTTAACATAGAAAACATTAAATTCAAGAATTTATTAAAATTTAAAAGAAAGAAACCAAGAAAGAAAGAAAAGCGAATTTAAAAAAAAATGTTTCTTGCGATGAAGATTGAAGAAAGAAAGAAAGAAACAAAGAAACAAACAAAAAGAGACTCAAAAATGTTCCTTGCGATGAAGATAGAAGAAAGAAAGAAAGAAAGAAACAAACAAACAAACAAAAAGAGACTCAAAAATGTTCCTTGCGATGAAGATTGAAGAAAGAAAGAAACAAAGAAACAAACAAAAAGAGACTCAAAATGTTCCTTGCGATGAAGATTAAAGAAAGAATGAAACAAACAAACAAACAAACAAACAAAAAGAGACTCAAAAATGTTCCTTGCGATGAAGATTGAAGAAAGAAAGAAAGAAAGAAACAAACAAACAAAAAGAGACTCAAAAATGTTCCTTGCGATGAAGATTGAAGAAAGAAAGAAAGAAAGAAAGAAACAAACAAACAAAAAGAGACTCAAAAATGTTCCTTGCGATGAAGATTAATCGAAGAAAGAAAGAAAGAAAGAAAGAAAGAAAGAAAGAAAGAAAGAAGGAAAGTAGAGTAAAAGAATTTATAAAGAACTTAGCAATGATACCCATCGTTGTACGGGCCACATATCTTTACTTTTCCTCACAGTATTACACAATGGTTTCTTTCTTTGAGGGTTTTGTGCCTGCCATAAATATTTTATCATAAATGCAATATTGTCGTAATTAAAGTAGTTTAAGAGATTTAAACGTTTTGATATTCATTCATTTTTTAAAATAATTTTTTTAATCACTTCAACCCAATCAAGGCAATAATGCCACTAAGACTCAAGGGGTTACTGAAAGTGAAAAAAATAAGAAAACATTGCCTAGGAGAACAATAAAATCCCATGATTCAGAAAGACAAAAAATTGTAACTGACGTTGCATGTAAAGTTTTGAAAATCATAAGTGTCAGGAAAATTTAAAAAAAAACAAAAAAAAAAACAAAAAAAAACATAAAGAAACTTCCTCGGGGGAGAAGTGCGAGAAAATAAACTGTTAGAATAAAATTCACGCGGTCGAAGTACCAAAAAAGAAATCTCATTAGAGTAATTGCCATTTTAAAATATAATTCATATTTGTTATGATTTAAATATATACTGTTAAATGTCGACATTTCTTACTTCTTTTTATATAATGCTACTTCCCATTGCTTCTAAGCTTTGATTGAAATACCCAAGAGGTTACCACTTTCAAGATAAAACAGTTTCCTAGAGAAGGTAGCGATGGAGAGTGAGAAGAAAGGACTAAGCACAAACTACAAGAAAACAGAATGCATGGTCATCAGTAAGACGGTGAGCCCGAAATGTAACTTTCAGGTCGGGAACGCTGGAATCAAGCAGACACGGAAATTTAAATATCTGGGAAGCTTCTTGACAGAAGACGGTAAGTGCGAGATCCGTAGACGTATTGAGATGGCCAAGGATGCATTCCAAAAACTGGGCAGAGTATTGAGAGACATGAGGATTTCTTTGGTAGCGAAGAAAAGAATACTGAGCTGTTATGTGACATCTGTTCTTCTTTACAGCTGAGAATGGTGGACGATTTCCTCAAAGATGAAGAAGAGACTCGAGACAACAGTGATGTGGTTCTACAGAAGGATGCTAAGGATATCATGGACCGAGCGTGTGAGCAAAGATGAGGTTTTAGAGAGTTAGCAAATACTTAACATCAGGAAGAGGCAGCTGAAGTTTCTGGGACCCATAATGAGGAAGGAGGGCCTGGAGAATCAGATACTCACGTGTCGAATAGAGGGATAGAGAGACAAGGGAAAACAACGCGTGACATACCTGGCGGGCTTGATCTAGTGGATGGCAGAACGTGGTCTGAAGGAAAGAACTTCTTGAGAGCTGCAGTGGATAGAGGGAGTCGGGAGGCATGATCGCTTACGTCATGAAAGGACACGTCACATAGAAAGAAAGGAATTTAAGCTCTCAACGAAACAAACAGATAAGAATGGAAAAACAATAAGAAAAAACAGATAAGAATGGAAAAGCAAAACACGGGTATTAAAAAATGGTTCATAAGACTCAATAAACAAATTAGTTTCTCTTTTTAAAAAGAACCGCTGTTGGACAAGGGTGTGCAGATGGTGCATTGCATGGTATCGGCGAGCTGAGTTCGAATTTTAGGCTAGTCTGGTACGTTCACTTCCGTACAAATACCGTTGGACTATGTCTTTTCTGCCCAAAACTTAAATAACCGCGTAGACTAGCCTCTATAGCCTTGAATGGCGAGCATTTTAACAAAAGGAAAACTTTGAAATCCAAACTGTGAAGAAAGCAATAGGAAACTATTTTCCCCAAGCATGCATAATAATTAAAAAATAAGAAAAAATTCTGTGTAGTGTCACCTATGACTTGAAGGGACAAGAGATTTGAAAATAGTTGGGAATATATAAATTATAAAAATGTATATATTTGATGCCAGAGTTTTACTTAATATTTCCACACAGACAAACACACACACACACACACATATATATATATATATAGGTAACTATACTCCTCTCGAAAAACCATCGAATTTTTGATTTGCCAATAATCAAATCAATCTCGAAGGAAAAAAAGATTTTAAAAAAGAAAGAGCCAGGAACATGAAAGTCTGTCGAAAAGATCGCACAGATACAGGTTCAAAGCCCAAAGAAAAAAAAACTCCGAGACAAGTAAACAACTAACTAAAAAGAGCTCAATAGAACCGGAGAGCATACTTAGTCAACTTTCCCTGACGATCCGCTTAGGTGAAACCCGGGTAGGTTTGTCTGGCTCACTAGGTTTGACTATATATATATATATATATATATATATATATTAGGTTGATGCAAAATGCATATATTAGGTTGATGCAAATGCATATGTGAGAAAACGACATTATTTTTGCAACAACCTAATATATATATATATATATATATATATATATATATATATATATATATATATATATATATATATATATATAAATATAAATTTTCGGCATTATCAGCGAACGCCAAAACGTTGACTTTTATATATGAAATGAATAAAAAGAAAGAAAGCAAGAGGAAAGGGAGGAAAATTTTAACCTACATTATACGGAGATGAAGTAAAGAAAGAAAGAAAAAAGCGTTGCAAAAGCAAGAAAAAAACGAAGAAAAAAAAAAGGTTATAAAGTAAGAAAAGAAACCAAGAGTAGGAAATAAAGAAGCAAACGTAAGAAAAGAATGAAAGAAGAGAGAGGAAAATAAGAAAAGAACGAAAGAAGTGTGGCAAAAAGAAAGAATGAAGTGTGGTAAATAGTAAGAAAAGATGTAAAGAAGAAAGAGAGACAAAAAGCAAGAAAGGAAAGAGCATAAAAAGAGTGGCAAATATAAAAAAAGAAAGAAAATAAAGAACAGAAGATGAGAGGAAAAGTAAGAAAAGAAAGAAAGAAAAATGGAAAGAAAGAAGAGAGGCAAAAATTAAGAGAAGAAACAAAGAAAAAAGAAGAGAGTCAAGAAAGAAAAGAAACAACATAAAAAGAAAGGCAAAAAAGAAAGAAAAGAAAGAAAGAAAGAAAGAAAGAAGGGAGGAATTAAGGAAAGCAAGAAGAAAAAAGATACACACATACATAAGAAAATAAAAAAGACAAAAAAGAGTAAGAAAAGAAAGAAGAGAGCAAAAATAAGGAAATAAAGGACGTCTTCGTAAGATTAACACTTATTGTTGAAGGACTTATACATCATTAAGAAACTTATATTGTCTGCTGTCAACGTATATATATATATTTTCAAAATATCGTAAAATGTCGGCCCCTAACGTTAACATTCCAAACTAGCGCTTACTTCTATTTCCACCCCAGCGTAGACATATCGTCGGAGTACAATAGGGCTATTTTAAAAAAAAATCTTAATATATTGTGTGTTGGTAGCATCGTTTCGCTGTCTCTGAACGATGGATTGTGCGGTCGAAACCAAAATGGCGACGCCCATAAGAAATCATCGTCAGCGTTTAAATGCTCAGCAATTTGACAGGATTTTTATCCAAGAAAAGGAATTATTTGATGCTTAGCCTTCTTCAACCTTTCAAGGGAGTCCACAGCTGGTGAGGAGAACCAGTGACGATGAATATCGGCCCAGTCCCAGCCGTCGTGTGCATTAATATCGTGACGATTGTTGTGGGCATAGAAGCAAAACGGGCCAGCACAACCGGGCAACAATGCTGCGGTGAAAGTGTTAATTTAAGAAGAAATAAGAAATATGTGAATGCAGGCAAAGAAAGACATGATAACGAGGAGAGAAGAGGAGGGGAGAGTTGGAAAAAACTAAAGAAAGAAGCCCAAGTGATTGAACGATGAAAAACAAAACAAAACAAAAAAAAAACAGAAGAAAAAAATTAAGAACAAAGATTATCAGAAAATAAAGAGTAATTCCCTCGTTTTCTGATACTGCGACATTTCGAAATGTAAATTGTTGCTTAACCTTTAAAAATGAATGACATAGAACAAGCAATAAATCTTCTGCCACTGGTTCACCGCTGTGCAGTCTCGCCCATACTCCTCTGAAGTCACTGCTACTGAATTTCATTATATCTGCTTGTGAATCGTTTTTGCTATAATGCATTGGCCAAACCTGTCTTCGCTCAGCTCACTACCCTTTTATTGTATCGACAATTTACTTTTGAAAGGTAGAAAACTGGTAGAGACAAAGAGTACAATAGATAGCTGATGATACTGGGTAGCCAAACAATTCCGTTTGGTAAAAATGAATGATTTCTTTTCTGTATTAATGTGCGAGTCGTATAACTGCTTGTTTGTTTAGCGGCATATAAATTCCTTATGGGTCATTTAATGTCGAAATACAATTATTTATGAGTTGGTTTGATCAGGAACTCAGTTGCTTAAGGGGCAGGTGAACTCATAAATAAGATTGCTTCTTTGTAATTTTAATTTTGCAAATGTGTTGTTATTGTTGATGATAATATTGGCTGTTTTAAATATTTTATAATAGATAATTAATTTAATTTTCTTGTTCTGGTCGAGTGGGACTGTGAATTTCTTTGTAATATTTTGTGGCCAGAAAAGATAATACTTGTTCGAACACAAGAAAATTTAAATAAAAATATTAATGTATATAAGGCATATCTAGGCAGTAAGTATTCATCCAAATAAGTTTGATTACAAAGAAAAAAAAGGTCTGTCTGCTTAATTTATATATATATATATATATATATATATATATATATATATATATATATATATATATATATATATATATATATATGTTACCCATTTTCGGATATGGTGTTTAATATTGTGCTTGAAATTGTGGATAAACTGTTCGAAGTTCATAGTTTGTTATTTGTGTCCAAGTAATATCGACTATTGCAGGCATTATCAAGAACCAATATGGTGTGTGTGTGGTGGATAGAATTCCTTTGTCTGCATGCTGGCATTCTTTGGGAAGCTGGATGTTGCAAATGGTTTAGCGTGACGACATGTGTAACGGCTATTGGGAGCGAGGCTACACAAAAAGAATGCGATTTATTTTAATTATTTTTTTAAATTAAACAGAGATATCTTATCGGTTTTTAAACAGACTGATTTATATATAAACAGACTGATTTATATATATATATATATACATATATATATATATATATTTTTTTTTTTTTTTGAACAATAAAAAAATAAAAAAATTAAAATCTTCAGACACACTGGGTTGTAGATTAATATTCTTTCGTTTTTTTTTATTATTATTATTCCATTTAGATTTCTCGATTAGTTTCGACCAAAATGGCCATCATCGGGAGGAGAAATATTTCTGCTTGCTGCTAGCACTAAACTACAGAAATGAATGTCTTGATGGAGAAAATGAACTTTTGTCTGTAGTTTTCATTTGTTTTTTTATTTTTTTATCTTTTTAACATGAATCTTTTAACATTCCTTGTGTTGGTCAAACAGTCTCTTTTAAATTGTTATTTGAGATAAGAGCTGGATAGATACATGCTGCTATGAAGTCTCTGGTCAGTTTGACAGTTTTATTGGACTTGGTGAGGGGATGTGTCTCTGTTCAGGGTTTGTGTGTGTGTTATTTGGTTCTTAGGGATTGAGTGAGTATGATATGTGTAAGCGTGTGTATTGCTGTGGGTGTGTGCTATCATTTGGCTCATTAGGGAGTGAGTGCGTATGATGTGTGTAAGTGTGTATATTCGTGTGGGTGAGTGTATAAGTGTGAGGCCTCCACACCTCCGTAAGCCTGTCTGTCTTGTGTGGGTGAGAAATGTGGGTAGGTTTTGATTTATTGAGTTATATATTCATACTACTATCTATATATTGTTAAATTTGTGATTTAGCCCGGCTGGATATTTTGTTTTTAGACGTTGTATCCACTTATTTTCATGCGACTCTAAAATCTTTCTAATGTTATCTGCTCTGAACTTATATATATATATATATATATATATATATATATATATATATATATACAGTAACGGCCATAATATTAGGTTGGTGCAAAAATAATATCGTTTTTTGACGTATTTTTTAACGTCAAAAAACGATATTATTTTTGCACCAACCTAATATAAGGAACGGAAACAACAAAGACATACACATGTGTATTACATATTACAGATTAGGGTGTAATGCATAAATATTATACAAAGTTACAAAAATTTACATAATAGCTTTTTTTTAAATAAACATTAAATTGAACAAAGAAAATAAGCTACTGGACAAAAGTTAAGGAACCATCTTGTTAATACTTGATTGTGAACAAAATATCAACAAAATTTAATATTTGGCAAACATCCCCTTATTTTCAATGACTTCTCTACATCATCGACCACATGATCTAATTAATTTCTTGCAAAAATCAGCAGTAATTCCATCCATTCGTCTTTGAATAACTCCCATGTGTGATCCTGGTTTTTCGGGTTTCTTTTCTGAGCCCTTTCTCCAATTATCTTCCAAACGTTTTCTATTGGATTCAGGTCGGGGCCCTGGGCTGGCCACTTCATTAGGGCAATTCCTTCTTCTTCAAATAAAGCCATAACCTTCTGAGCCTTGTGGCAAGGTGCATTGTCCTGCATGAAAATAGGAGATTCATAAAGATTATGGTGCAATCTTGCTACCACATGCTGCTGAAGAAGCCGTTTGTAAATCTTAGCATTGATATTGTAATGTACGCGGATGATAGGGTCAATTCCTGCAGATGAAATCATTCCCCACACCATCACACTACCGCCACCAAACTTAACGGTTTTCTTGACACATTGAGAAGACAGTCTTTCACCTGTTCCACGGCGTACGTAAGTTTTGCCCTCAGAACCAAATATAGTAAACTTGGACTCGTCACTGAAATGAACTGTATCCCATTGTGCGTCAGTCCAAACAACATGTTCTCTCGCATACTCCAGGCGTGCCCTTTGGTTTCGCTTTGAAATGAGAAGCTTCGAAGTTGGAATACGGGCATGCAATCCTGCATTTTTTTAACCTGCGAGCAACCGTTTTCCTTGAGATCTTATTATCTGTCTCTTCATTAAATTTACGGGCAATTGATGTAGCAGTTTCAAAACGGTTTTTTGTAGATATTCTAACAATTCTTCGATCTTCTCTTTGCGATGTTTTTGGAGGTCTGCCGGTTTTTGGTTGTTTATCTAACGTTTTATCGGTTTTATACCTGCTAATTACACGATGAACGACACTTTTAGACCTATGAACAATATCAGAAATTTTTTAAATTGACTTTTTTTCTTGATAGTTAGCAATAATGAGTTTTTTTTCTTCAAAAGAGAGCGTTTTGCGTGTAGAATTTTCCATATTGCTTAAAAATAAAGTCCTAATGATAAATGAACTTTTACTTATTGTTGAAAAGCTCCATCGAGTTTTTTAACAATGTAAATTAAAAGTTTATGCAAATTATAAACATCGTTCCTTAACTTTTGTCCAGTAGCTTATTTCCTTTGTTCCATTTAATCTTTATTTTAAAAAAAAACTATTATGTAAATTTTTGTAATTTTGTATAATATTTATGCATTACCCCTTAATCTTTATTCGGTAAAAATTTCATTGCTAATCATGCATTACTTTTTAAGTAATACACATATTTATGTCTTTGTTGTTCCATTCCTTATATTATGGCCGCTACTGTATATATATATATATATATATATGTAAAAAATGTGTAATTGTTAGAAAAGTCTGGTCAAAACATGTTGTATAGACAAAATAAGATTTGGAAAAACACCTACTATTTATCTGTAATATTTATAATACATGTATTTTTACAGACAAATATTAAAATTAAAATTGTGTTACTTATAAGTGGCTTTTCAGAAAAAATGTTTTACTTCAACTGATTTCGCTTTTAGTTTTTCAATAACTTTGAAAACGTTTATATTCCCACGTGTTGACCATTGTATCTTGAACAATGAAAAGATCTTGAGGCCTAACTGGTTTTATATGTCGCTTATGGTAAGGAAAGTCTGATAAAATATATTTTGAGGGACGTGCATTTTGTTTATGCAATAAATTGAGTATTGGTTTAAACTTGATGATGAAAAACCTTTCTTTATTAATACGCTTTTGTTCAGTGGTTTTGTAATCGCATTGGTAGAATGGGAAGATATTAAAATTTGGCAGATGTTCTTGGCAACATTTACATGTTACTATGTATATTAAATTCTCTGGGTTGCACGAGAAATCATTTTTAATTTGGATCCATCTTTGAAGTGAAATTCGTAGCCTTATAATAGGTAGATGCATAATCCGCATAGGGGTCGGTTAAATCTTTTCACCCGAGGCTCTTTACTTGTAGTCTGCAGTTTTGCACTCGACAGTATCTTTTTTAGCGATTTTAGTTGTCGTTTTTTATTTTTATTTTTTGTCCTTTAGTAGGATTGGTAGATTTAGTTGTATGTGTAGATTTCTGTGTTCTTTGGGTTGAAAGTTGAGATATAAGGGATGATCTTTTTTTCTTTTTGTTTCTCGGATTGTGTGGATATTAATTTGTTTTTAATTTTCAAGTATTGTTGATTAAACATTGAGTGTATTTTCTCTTGATGAGTATTTTTCCAGCTTTTCTAGTCTGGAGTCTCTTGTTGTTTTGTTACTACTGTACAGATTCGCTTGGCTAGGTTGAGTAGGCTGTTGATACGAGTGTGTTCCGGATGGGAAGATGTAAAAAGGAGTTACTGTTGTGAGTCAGTAGGTTTAAAATATATGTCGGTTTCTAGTTTAGCGTTTCTTTTTGTTATCAATATGCCTAAAAGGGGAAGTTTTTTGTTGCTGTACTCCATAGTAAATTGGATTCTAAGATTTATATTATTAATGGACGCTTGGAATATCCTTAGTTTATCAGGATTTTCATCCCACGGAATGAACCACTCGTCTAGATGTCTTTTCCCGTTTTCTTTTATGTAGTAGCTAAAGTCTTTTTATACATTTCCGAAGTTCTTTCATAGATTTTTAGTTCACGGCATCTCATGACTACGTTGGCATATGTTGGTGCAACCTTTGTCCCCATAGCTGTTCCTGAAATAGTTGTTTTTAAGATGAATTCCAGGCTTTCTATGATGAAATTTCCTTTGATACGCTTTGGTGGCTCCCGAGGGAACGTTTCTAGTCAGTATTTCATGGTCTCTATTCCGTAGTCGTTTGGGATGTTGCTATATCGGTCCGCAACATCCATTGAGACAATGTAAGTTTTATAGTTAACCTCGTTTGGTAGATGATTGAGAAAATCTAGATAATCTCGTATGAAGAACCGAATGTATTTGATGAGAGATTTCAATGGGGTTTTCTAGGAAATTGTTTGGCGGTCTGTCTCGCAAATTTGTCCTGCTATTATAGGTCTTTATTTTTTTAGTAAGTTGGTACGGATATATTCACACAATCGGCTTTTGTCATATTGCATGATTCGCTGATGAGTTTATTTTTTTGTACTTTAGGTAGTCCATAAAGATTGCTTATTTTACATATAAAGTTGGTAAGATAGTCACATTCCTTAAAAGTTAGACAACTTCGGTATGGATGTATTAAATTGATGGGGATTTTTTCAACACTTTATGACGTTGGTATTGTCAGGCTTCTTCTTAGTAGGTACCGTTCGGTAGAATATTTTGTATAATGCTTGTCTATTGTTTTGTATCCATCATAATAACTGCGCTTCCTTTATCAGCTTCTATGACAAAAATCTTGTCCAATTTTTCACCGTTCCATTGTTGTCTGGTGAAGTTGGACTTTGTTTGGGGCATTTCCAGTTTGTCAAATGGGAAGATCTCTATCTATAAAAGGCAGGATGTGTGTGTAACGAATGCACGGCCGTAATTTTCGACAGATTTGCACCAAAATTTACATGCACATACTCCAAGTTAGTGGGAAGGCCAAGACATTGCATTTCCCAACTCCCATCGATAGTGGAAATAATCGATTTTTTCATGCTTCTACGGCACTTTTCATGTAGTTTGCGGCCATTTTCTACTGGCCAGAGTGAGAGCCTATAGCTGGCTGCCACGAATAGGCAGGAAGATTCTTTTGGCCAGCGTGAGAGCCAACAGCTGACTGACACGAATGTTAACTAGCATGCTAGCATGCAAAAAAAATCGATAGCTGCATTCGTCACAAGTAGGAAAAATTTAAATCTGCATGGCACTTTACTCCAATTGGCTCATTCACTTGCTTAAACTCAACGTTGATTCTGATTCCGCAGAACTGGGTTGGGTGTGAAAAAGTATTTGTTGTTAACATTCTTTTTTCATTCGGTTTTTCCAGTTACGAGTCCTTTTTTAAAGTTGATCGTTTTGTGTTCATTTTGTTTAGTTCTTTTTTCGTAACAGATTTAATGTTTAGTATAGAGCTTAGAAAAAATTTGCAGTGTGAGATAATCAAGAAGTAAGGCATGAGGCAACATCAGCACGGCAAAGGGCACTCCTTTAAAGGCAACGAAGGGCAAAAATATTTTACGTCAAGTGATAGCGATTGCTGTATGAGTCGTATGATTTTTGAATCAAGTACGGGCAACGCCGGACCATGCTGCTAGTCGATATATAATTACAGAATTCATCAAGGACTGTATTTTTCCCTTTGGCAGTTGATAATTGTTATATACCCTTACCTATGAACATTAATGGGTATGTCCCAATCCTCATAAATACGTTGGACACCACTGTAAGTTAGGGGTAATATGCTATCTAAGTAGTTCACTACTCGCGGTGGTTTACCTACTTTACCCTGGCACTGGCGAGTATTGTATATTGTTGATGTTATAAAGATTATCATTTCATTTCCAATCTCCGTTTTGGGAAAGAGAAAACTGAGAATACGGAGGACCGAGAAAAGGACAAAAGATGAACGGGGTTCAAGAACACTGAAGACGGTGATTGATGTTGCATTTAATTTTTTAAAGTTTTATCAGGGAAGCAAGCAAACTGAAGGGAGTTACACAGGTGGGAAGTGCAATAAAGAAACTGTTGGAGTTTAAGTGGTGGTTGCATTTAGCTAGTTCAGCAGTAAAAGTGTGGTACCTAAACGCCAATCTAGTTGCACGCTTAAATTCTTGTAGTCGGGGTACTAGGGACAAAAGCTTATCAGAGCAGTTGCCATGAAACTACTTGTAGAAAAGACAGAGGGAAGCCATGTCGGGTTGGTGAGAAAGTGACTGAAGTCGAGATGCCTGACCAGGATCGATTACATTACCAATCCTTCTTTGGATTTTGTCTAGAATTTCGAGGTGTACAGCAGGAGTACCAGACCAGACCAGACATGGCGACAGTATTCAATGTATGGATGAATGGTAGATTTGTAAATATGCAAGATGGACTCTGACGAGAACAAATTTCTGGCACGCCACAGTAAACCAACTTTCCTTGAAGTAAATGCAGCTATTAATTAAATTTCGTCGCTTCACTTTTGATGTGGGTGCCAAAGTTGGGCCCACAGAAGGAAAACACGGAACACGGATTAGATGTAAGAAAGATATATTAACAACAGGTTACAGGGATAGTGTAAGAAGAGCTTACTATAAGTTAGTGTCTAACACTGGCAGTCGTACAAGACTGTGTCACTCTCCATCACTCTCCTGTAGAGTGCTATGTCGCCTACTTAATATAGGCCTGGAAGAGTCTATTGTGTAGGTAGTTTCCGGTCTCACAATAACTTTAAGTCAGTGGAAATCGTGATGCCTAGAAGGCACAGTGAGTTACTCTACTGGGGTCTAGCGTCAGCTATGCAGGTGGCAGGCAGTTATTTTGCATAGGCTACATTGACCAGTTTTGGCATGGTCACGCAAACCATCTTCAAATACACACACAGCAAACAAAAACGTGAGATCATTCAAACTAATATTGAGTTTGAAAGAAAATCTTGTCACAGTTGAAAAGAGAAAGGAAACAAATGTTTCTTTTACTTAATTGATATGTTTAATCAGCGTAATATTTTCCCTCGTTATCGATAATATCATTCGATCTATTTGGCAAATTGTTGTTACCTCCGGAGAACGCTTTCGATGCAAAGAAACACTCAGTATAAGTTCTAACTTCTTCACAATCTATAAACAATAGTTTATAGATAATGTTCTAAAATATATTGCAATGATCTGAAAAGATAATAGTCAGATATGACTGCGCCAGAAGAGCAAGGTAGATTTAGCAATAGTCCCTATATTTAGTTCTATATTTTTTGAGTGACTCGAGCAATCTGTCCTCTTTCCTTATTGTGTAAGAGAGACATAACTTTACGGTTAACGAAATGATTGACTGTTTTCTGCAAATATTTATGTAATACTTCCAAATGACAACAATACTTCTCCATATTAACTGTTTTGTTTTTGGTTTAGCGGTCATGATAAACGACACTATTTATGTCCCAACAAACACAGAACAAAATTTGTTTCGGATGTAGTCCGGGAAACTCCATTTTCATTTTTATTTTTTCAATTTCATTTTTAGTGGATATGTTCATATAGAACCCATTTTTCGTCACTGGGGGTTATTTTACCCAGGAAAGTTTTAATAGCAAGTGTAATCATTATTAACAAGCAGAGAATAAATTTTTGATTAAGCTGGAAAAATTATGAGGGGTCCATTGACCAAGTTTTAAAAATTTTCACGGTTCATGAAGATGCTTTATGATTGAAATATGAATGGTATTAAACTGTTTAGCTACTTCTTGTATAGTTTACTAAGGATTTTCCTCAGCTACAGTTTGTAGAAACTCAATATCGATAGAACTTGTAGTTCAGACTAATAGAAATCTTCGGGAGAATCTTTTCTCGATTAAACTTGTTTAAACGACTATTGGCATGTCCGGGAGCTTAAAGCTTATTTTCCAAAAACAGTGGATATTGCTTGTCGCTTCCATTGCTAAAGAGCACCTTTCGAATTATGAAGTATACAGTGACTGATATAAGTCTGATTTAAAATCATTTTAAAAAAGTAAGCTCATACAAAATTTATCCTAAAGAAAAAAATAAGAACTCAAATATTAATGGTTCTTTCACCATTCGTTTTGAAAAAGTACCCTTAAAATTTTAATGTAAAAATGCTACAGGATTTTCTTTCCACCCTAATATATAAACGCAGGCTTTCACATACTCTACATATTTTATAACCACACAAAAATACAGGCCCATGCCACCAGACACATCCTACAAGCATATAAACATCCATAAAGGCTCTCAGAAACAAACCCTAAGAGTCTTTACACACTACGAGTAAACATTTATACCCCCACCACCAGAAAACACGGAAGCACGGATTAATAAAATGGAGAGCCGTGTTCAAATTTCAGTCGAGTTCCTTACATTGACTTACTTGCACTGAGAAAAGTATAAATCTATCTCTTTTAAATAGCAGAACGGAGTGGGTGACAATCGATCCAGGCGAAGAACACCTCTGAATTCAAAACCTCCAGCTATCGGTTAAATAGCTTTACCAACCCGCAATCGGACAAATAGTAGGATTACACCCCTCAAGACATGGTCAGCCAGGGAGTGGTGAGAAGCCCCAAAATTTGGATTTGGATCTGGACATACACTCACATACCTTGCAAGTACGCACGCACACCCATACAAATGTGTACAGGCGTTCTAAAACACCTAAAACCTTATAAGCATAGATACAAACGCCAAAAATACACACAGATATATAAAACTTAAAAATACATTCACAAACACTTGGATGTACAATTCTATAAACACAAACGCATACACACCTTACCTTACCCTATAAGTACGCATACACACCTACACACTCTCAGATATGCACACACATATACACATAGACATCTTCATCACAAAAAATTAAAAAAATATGAAAGTGTAAGTTCTCTTTTCTATTTACTTAACCTAAATGTAGTAATTTGAAATTACGTTAGCTTCACCGGCAAATAAGATCAGAGATTTTTTGTGAGTCTTTCAAGTCGAAAGAAGACTAAACGGCAGCATTTGTACAATTGGTGTTTTTTGTTTTGTTTCCTTTTTTGTATTTTTTTTTTTTGTTTTTTGTTTTTCTTTTTGTCTCTGTCTTGAAAGAATATTTCCTATTTACTTTTGGTCTCAGTTTTTATTTCGAAATAAGGGTGAACAATTCCGAAAGAACCTGAATTCATTCAAAAGAATTGAGAAAAAATGTATTTAAAAGTGTCATTGTCAGGAGTGAGCATTTATTTAAGAAAACAACATTTAACTGCCATATTTGCTAAGATTTATTCTTTCTTTCTTTACAACATCTTTTTCTTTTCGATCTCTCCTGTATTTCTTTGTTTCTTGCTTCTTTTCGATCTCTTTTGCATTTCTTTCTTTCCTTCTTTGTTCTTTTCGATTTCTTCTTTCTTTCTTACTTTCTTCTTTTCGATCTATTCTGTATCATTTCTTTCCATCTTCCTTCTTTTCGGTTCCTTTCTTTCTTGACCATCACTTTCGTTCGTCTTTTCTATCTCTTCTGCATTTTTCTTTTTCTTCTTTTCGACCTCTTTAATGATTTTTCTTTCTTCCTTTCTTTCTCTCTTTCTTTCTTTCTTTCTTTCTTCTTCTCGATCTCGTCTGTATTTTTTATTTCCTTCTTTCTTATTTTCGGTCTGTTCTTTCTTTCTTTCTTTCTTTCTTTCTTTCTTTCCAATCTCTTTCTTTCTTTCTTTCGTCTTCTCGATCTCGTCTGTATTTTTTCTTTCTTTCTTTCTTTCTTTCTTTCTTTCTTTCTTTCTATCTATCTTTCCAATCTCTTTCTTCTCGATCTCGTCTGTATTTTTTATTTCCTTCTTTCTTATTTTCGGCCTGTTCTTTCTTTCTTTCTTTCTTTCTTTCTTTCTTTCTTTCCAATCTCTTTCTTTCGTCTTCTCGATCTCGTCTGTATCTTATATTTCCTTCTTTCTTATTTTCGGTCTGTTCTTTCTTTCTTTCTTTCTTTCTTTCTTTCTTTCTTTCTTTCTTTCTTTCTTTCTTTCCAATGTCTTTCTTTCTTTCTTTTGTCTTCTCGATGTCGTCTGTATTTTTTATTTCCTTCTTTCTTATTTTCGGTCTGTTCTTTCTTTCTTTCTTTCTTTCTTTCTTTCTTTCTTTCCAATGTCTTTCTTTCTTTCTTTCTTTCTTTTGTCTTCTCGATCTCCTCTGTATTTTTTATTTCCTTCTTTCTTATTTTCGCTCTGTTCTTTCTTTCTTTCCTTCTTTCATATTTTCGACCTGTTCTTTCTTTCTTTCTTTCTATCCAATCTCTTTCTTTCTTTCGTCTTTTCTGATCACTTCTGTATTTTAATTCCTTTATTTCTTCTTTTCGATCTCTTTTTTCTGTCTTTTCGATTTCTTCTTTCTTTTCGCTCTCTTCAGTAATTTTTCTTTCTTCTTTTCGGTCTCTCCTTTCTTTCTTTTTGACCTCTTTCTTTCTTTCATCTTTTCGAATTCTGCTTGCTTCGTATTTTCAATCACTTCTGTATTTATCATTCCTTCCCTTGATATCTCCTTTCTTTCTTTTCATCTTTTTCTTTCTTTCATATTTTTGATCTCTTCTTTCTTTCTTTCGTCATTTCCATTTCTTCTGTATTTTTTCATTCCTTATTTTTTCTATTCGAACTTTTTATTCTTTCTTCTTTTCCATCTCTTCTTTATTTCTTTCCTGCTCTCTTCTTTTCAATATCTTCTTGTCAATCACTTTCATTCTTTCCTTCTTTCATTTGGAATTCTTCTTTCTTTCTTTCTTTCTTTCTTATTTTCGATCACTTCTTGTCAACCAATGTCTTTCTTTCATTTGAAACACTTCTTTCTTTCTCTCTTTCTTTCTTTCTTTCTTTCTTTCTTATTTTCGATCTCTTCTTGTCAATCAATGTCTTTCTTTCCTTCTTTCATTTGGAACACTTCTTTCTTTCTTTCTTTCTTTCTTTCTTATTTTCGATCTCTTCTTGGCAATCAATGTCTTTATTTCCTTCTTTCATTTAGAACACTTCTTTCTTTCTTTCTTATTTTCGATCTCTTCTTGTCAATCAATGTCTTTCTTTCCTTCTTTCATTTGGAACACTTCTTTCTTTCTTATTTTCGATTACTTCTTGTCAATCAATGTCTTTATTTCCTTCTTTCATTTGGAACACTTCTTTCTTTCTTTCTTATTTTCGATCACTTCTTGTCAATCAATGTCTTTCTTTCCTTCTTTCGTTTGGAACACTTCTTTCTTTCTTTCTTATTTTCGATCTCTTCTTGTCAATCAATGTCTTTCTTTCCTTCTTTCATTTGGAACACTCTTTCTTTCTTTCTTTCTTATTTTCGATCACTTCTTGTCAATCAATGTCTTTCTTTCCTTCTTTCATTTGCAACACGTCTTTCTTTCTTTCTTATTTTCGATCTCTTCTTGTCAATCAATGTCTTTCTTTCCTTCTTTCATTTGGAACAGTTCTTTCTTTCTTTCTTTCTTATTTTCGATCACTTCTTGTCAATCAATGTCTTTCTTTCCTTCTTTCATTTGGAACACTTATTTCTTTTTTTCTTTCTTATTTTCGATGTCTTCTTGTCAATCAATGTCTTTCTTTCCTTCTTTCATTTGGAACACTCTTTCTTCCTTTCTTTCTTATTTTCGATCACTTCTTGTCAATCAATGTCTTTCTTTCCTTCTTTCATTTGGAACACTTCTTTCTTTCTTTCTTTCTTATTTTCGATCAATTCTTGTCAATCAATGTCTTTCTTTCGTTCTTTCATTTGGAACATTTCTTTCTTTCTTTCTTATTTTCGATCTCTTCTTGTCAATCAATGTCTTTCTTTCCTTCTTTCACTTGGAACACTTCGTTCTTTCTTCCTTTCTTTCTTATTTTCGATCACTTCTTGTCAATCAATGTCTTTCTTTCCTTCTTTCATTTGGAACACTTCTTTCTTTCTTTCTTTCTTTCTTATTTTCGATCACTTCTTGTCAATCAATGTCTTTCTTTCGTTCTTTCATTTGGAACATTTCTTTCTTTCTTTCTTATTTTCGATATCTTCTTGTCAAACAATGTCTTTCTTTCCTTCTTTCATTTGGAACACTTCTTTCTTTCTTTCTTTCTTATTTTCGATCACTTCTTGTCAATCAATGTCTTTCTTTCCTTCTTTCATTTGGAACACGTCTTTCTTTCTTTCTTATTTTCGATCTCTTCTTGTCAATCAATGTCTTTCTTTCCTTCTTTCATTTGGAACACTTCTTTCTTTCTTTCTTTCTTTCTTATTTTCGATCACTTCTTGTCAATCAATGTCTTTCTTTCCTTCTTTCATTTGGAACACTTATTTCTTTCTTTCTTTCTTATTTTCGATGTCTTCTTGTCAATCAATGTCTTTCTTTCCTTCTTTCATTTGGAACACTCTTTCTTTCTTTCTTTCTTATTTTCGATCACTTCTTGTCAATCAATGTCTTTCTTTCCTTCTTTCATTTGGAACACTTCTTTCTTTCTTTCTTTCTTTCTTATTTTCGATCACTTCTTGTCAATCAATGTCTTTCTTTCGTTCTTTCATTTGGAACACTTCTTTCTTTCTTTCTTTCTTTCTTATTTTCGATCACTTCTTGTCAATCTATGTCTTTCTTTCCTTCTTTCATTTGGAACACTTCTTTCTTTCTTTCTTTCTTTCTTTCTTATTTTCGATCACTTCTTGTCAATCAATGTCTTTCTTTCCTTCTTTCATTTGGAACACTTCTTTCTTTCTTTCTTATTTTCAATCACTTCTTGTCAATCAATGTCTTTCTTTCCTTCTTTCATTTGGAACATTTCTTTATTTCTTTCTTATTTTCGATCTCTTCTTGTCAATCAATGTCTTTCTTTCCTTCTTTCATTTGGAACACTTCTTTCTTTCTTTCTTTCTTTCTTATTTTCGATCACTTCTTGTCAATCAATGTCTTTCTTTCGTTCTTTCATTTGGAACATTTCTTTCTTTCTTTCTTATTTTCGATCTCTTCTTGTCAATCAATGTCTTTCTTTCCTTCTTTCATTTGGAACACTTCTTTCTTTCTTTCTTTCTTTCTTATTTTCGATCTCTTCTTGTCAATCAATGTCTTTCTTTCCTTCTTTCATTTGGAACACGTCTTTCTTTCTTTCTTATTTTCGATCACTTCTTGTCAATCAATGTCTTTCTTTCCTTCTTTCATTTGGAACACGTCTTTCTTTCTTTCTTATTTTCGATCTCTTCTTGTCAATCAATGTCTTTCTTTCCTTCTTTCATTTGGAACACTTCTTTCTTTCTTTCTTTCTTATTTTCGATCACTTCTTGTCAATCAATGTCTTTCTTTCCTTCTTTCATTTGGAACACTTATTTCTTTTTTTCTTTCTTATTTTCGATGTCTTCTTGTCAATCAATGTCTTTCTTTCCTTCTTTCATTTGGAACACTCTTTCTTCCTTTCTTTCTTATTTTCGATCACTTCTTGTCAATCAATGTCTTTCTTTCCTTCTTTCATTTGGAACACTTCTTTCTTTCTTTCTTTCTTTCTTATTTTCGATCAATTCTTGTCAATCAATGTCTTTCTTTCGTTCTTTCATTTGGAACATTTCTTTCTTTCTTTCTTATTTTCGATCTCTTCTTGTCAATCAATGTCTTTCTTTCCTTCTTTCACTTGGAACACTTCGTTCTTTCTTCCTTTCTTTCTTATTTTCGATCACTTCTTGTCAATCAATGTCTTTCTTTCCTTCTTTCATTTGGAACACTTCTTTCTTTCTTTCTTTCTTTCTTATTTTCGATCACTTCTTGTCAATCAATGTCTTTCTTTCGTTCTTTCATTTGGAACATTTCTTTCTTTCTTTCTTATTTTCGATATCTTCTTGTCAAACAATGTCTTTCTTTCCTTCTTTCATTTGGAACACTTCTTTCTTTCTTTCTTTCTTATTTTCGATCACTTCTTGTCAATCAATGTCTTTCTTTCCTTCTTTCATTTGGAACACGTCTTTCTTTCTTTCTTATTTTCGATCTCTTCTTGTCAATCAATGTCTTTCTTTCCTTCTTTCATTTGGAACACTTCTTTCTTTCTTTCTTTCTTTCTTATTTTCGATCACTTCTTGTCAATCAATGTCTTTCTTTCCTTCTTTCATTTGGAACACTTATTTCTTTCTTTCTTTCTTATTTTCGATGTCTTCTTGTCAATCAATGTCTTTCTTTCATTCTTTCATTTGGAACACTCTTTCTTTCTTTCTTTCTTATTTTCGATCACTTCTTGTCAATCAATGTCTTTCTTTCCTTCTTTCATTTGGAACACTTCTTTCTTTCTTTCTTTCTTTCTTATTTTCGATCACTTCTTGTCAATCAATTATCTTTCTTTCCTTCTTTCATTTGGAACACTTCTTTCTTTCTTTCTTTCTTTCTTATTTTCGATCACTTCTTGTCAATCTATGTCTTTCTTTCCTTCTTTCATTTGGAACACTTCTTTCTTTCTTTCTTTCTTTCTTTCTTATTTTCGATCACTTCTTGTCAATCAATGTCTTTCTTTCCTTCTTTCATTTGGAACACTTCTTTCTTTCTTTCTTATTTTCAATCACTTCTTGTCAATCAATGTCTTTCTTTCCTTCTTTCATTTGGAACATTTCTTTATTTCTTTCTTATTTTCGATCTCTTCTTGTCAATCAATGTCTTTCTTTCCTTCTTTCATTTGGAACACTTCTTTCTTTCTTTCTTTCTTTCTTATTTTCGATCACTTCTTGTCAATCAATGTCTTTCTTTCGTTCTTTCATTTGGAACATTTCTTTCTTTCTTTCTTATTTTCGATCTCTTCTTGTCAATCAATGTCTTTCTTTCCTTCTTTCATTTGGAACACTTCTTTCTTTCTTTCTTTCTTTCTTATTTTCGATCTCTTCTTGTCAATCAATGTCTTTCTTTCCTTCTTTCATTTGGAACACGTCTTTCTTTCTTTCTTATTTTCGATCACTTCTTGTCAATCAATGTCTTTCTTTCCTTCTTTCATTTGGAACACGTCTTTCTTTCTTTCTTATTTTCGATCTCTTCTTGTCAATCAATGTCTTTCTTTCCTTCTTTCATTTGGAACACTTCTTTCTTTCTTTCTTTCTTTCTTATTTTCGATCACTTCTTGTCAATCAATGTCTTTCTTTCCTTCTTTCATTTGGAACACTTCTTTCTTTCTTTCTTATTTTCGATCTCTTCTTGTCAATCTATGTTTTTCTTTCCTTCTTTCATTTGGAACACTTCTTTCTTTCTTTCTTTCTTTCTTATTTTCGATCACTTCTTGTCAATCAATGTCTTTCTTTCCTTCTTTCATTTGGAACACTTCTTTCTTTCTTTCTTATTTTCAATCACTTCTTGTCAATCAATGTCTTTCTTTCCTTCTTTCATTTGGAACACTTCTTTCTTTCTTTCTTATTTTCGATCTCTTCTTGTCAATCAATATCATTCTTTCCTTCTTTCATTTGGAACACTTCTTTCTTTCTTTCTTTCTTTCTTATTTTCGAACTCTTCTTGTCAATCAATGTCTTTCTTTCCTTCTTTTATTTGGAACACTTCTTTCTTTCTTTCTTTCTTTCTTTCTTTCTTATTTTCGATCACTTCTTGTCAATCAATGTCTTTCTTTCCTTCTTTCATTTGGAACATTTCTTTCTTTCTTTCTTATTTTCGATCTCTTCTTGTCAATCAATGTCTTCCTTTCCTTCTTTCATTTGGAACACTTCTTTCTTTCTTTCTTTCTTTCTTTCTTTTTTTCGATCTCTTCTTGTCAATCAATGTCTTTCTTTCCTTCTTTCATTTGGAACATTTCTTTCTTTCTTTCTTATTTTCGATCACTTCTTGTCAATCAATGTCTTTCTTTCCTTCTTTCATTTGGAACACGTCTTTCTTTCTTATTTTCGATCTCTTCTTGTCAATCAATGTCTTTCTTTCCTTCTTTCATTTGGAACACTTCTTTCTTTCTTTCTTTCTTTCTTTCTTATTTTCGATCACTTCTTGTCAATCAATGTCTTTCTGTCCTTCTTTCATTTGGAACACTTCTTTCTTTCTTTCTTATTTTCAATCACTTCTTGTCAATCAATGTCTTTCTTTCCTTCTTTCATTTGGAACACTTCTTTCTTTCTTTCTTTCTTATTTTCGATCTCTTCTTGTCAATCAATATCATTCTTTCCTTCTTTCATTTGGAACACTTCTTTCTTTCTTTCTTTCTTTCTTTCTTATTTTCGATCTCTTCTTGTCAATCAATGTCTTTCTTTCCTTCTTTCATTTGGAACACTTCTTTCTTTCTTTCTTTCTTTCTTATTTTCGATCTCTTCTTGTCAATCAATGTCTTTCTTTCCTTCTTTCATTTGGAACACTTCTTTCTTTCTTTCTTATTTTCGATCTCTTCTTGTCAATCAATGTCTTTCTTTCCTTCTTTCATTTGGAACACTACTTTCTTTCTTTCTTTCTAATTTTCGATCACTTCTTGTCAATCAATGTCTTTCTTTCCTTCTTTCATTTGGAACACTTCTTTCTTTCTTTCTTTCTTTCTTATTTTCGATCACTTATTGTCAATCAATGTCTTTCTTTCCTTCTTTCATTTGGAACACTTCTTTCTTTCTTTCTTATTTTCGATCTCTTCTTGTCAATCAATGTCTTTCTTTCCTTCTTTCATTTGGAACACTTCTTTCTTTCTTTCTTTCTTATTTTCGATCTCTTCTTGTCAATCACTGTCTTTCTTTCCTTCTTTCATTTGGAACACTTCTTTCTTTCTTTCTTTCTTTCTTATTTTCGATCACTTCTTGTCAATCAATGTCTTTCTTTCCTTCTTTCATTTGGAACACTTCTTTCTTTCTTTCTTATTTTCGATGTCTTCTTGTCAATCAATGTCTTTCTTTCCTTCTTTCATTTGGAACACTCTTTCTTTCTTTCTTTCTTTCTTATTTTCGATCACTTCTTGTCAATCAATGTCTTTCTTTCCTTCTTTCATTTGGAACACTTCTTTCTTTCTTTCTTTCTTATTTTCGATCACTTCTTGTCAATCAATGTCTTTCTTTCCTTCTTTTATTTGGAACTCTTCTTTCTTTCTTTCTTTCTTTCTTATTTTCGATCACTTCTTGTCAATCAATGTCTTTCTTTCCTTCTTTCATTTGGAACACTTCTTTCTTTCTTTCTTTCTTATTTTCGATCACTTCTTGTCAATCAATGTCTTTCTTTCCTTCTTTCATTTGGAACACTTCTTTCTTTCTTTCTTATTTTCGATCTCTTCTTGTCAATCAATGTCTTTCTTTCCTTCTTTCATTTGGAACACTTCTTTCTTTCTTTCTTATTTTCGATCTCTTCTTGTCAATCACTGTCTTTCTTTCCTTCTTTCATTTGGAACACTTCTTTCTTTCTTTCTTTCTTTCTTATTTTCGATCACTTATTGTCAATCAATGTCTTTCTTTCCTTCTTTCATTTGGAACACTTCTTTCTTTCTTTCTTTCTTATTTTCGATCACTTCTTGTCAATCAATGTCTTTCTTTCCTTATTTCATTTTGAACACTCTTTCTTTCTTTCTTTCTTATTTTCAATCACTTCTTGTCAATCAATGTCTTTCTTTCCTTCTTTCATTTGGAACACTTCTTTCTTTCTTTCTTTCTTTCTTATTTTCGATCTCTTCTTGTCAATCAATGTCTTTCCTTCTTTCATTTGGAACTCTTCTTTCTTTCTTTCTTTCTTATTTTCGATCTCTTCTTGTCAATCACTGTCTTCCTTTCCTTCTTTCATTTGGAACACTTCTTTCTTTCTTTCTTTCTTATTTTCGATCACTTATTGTCAATCAATGTCTTTCTTTCCTTCTTTCATTTGGAACACTTCTTTCATTCTTTCTTTCTTATTTTCGATCACTTCTCGTCAATCAATGTCTTTCTTTCCTTCTTTCATTTGGAACACTCTTTCTTTCTTATTTTCGATCACTTCTTGTCAATCAATATCTTTCTTTCCTTCTTTCATTTTGAACACTCTTTCTTTCTTTCTTTCTTATTTTCAATCACTTCTTGTCAATCAATGTCTTTCTTTCCTTCTTTCATTTGGAACTCTTCTTTCTTTCTTTCTTTCTTATTTTCGATCACTTCTTGTCAATCAATGTCTTTCTTTCCTTCTTTCATTTGGAACACTTCTTTCTTTCTTTCTTTCTTTCTTATTTTCGATCACTTCTTGTCAATCAATGTCTTTCTTTCCTTCTTTCATTTGGAACACTTCTTTCTTTCTTTCCTTCTTATTTTCGATCACTTCTTGTCAATCAATGTCTTTCTTTCCTTCTTTCATTTGGAACACTTCTTTCTTTCTTTCTTATTTTCGATCACTTCTTGTCAATCAATGTCTTTCTTTCCTTCTTTCATTTGGAACACTTCTTTCTTTCTTTCTATCTTATTTTCGATCACTTCTTGTCAATCAATGTCTTTCTTTCTTTCTTTCATTTGGAACACTTCTTTCTTTCTTTCTTTCTTTCTTATTTTCGATCACTTCTTGTCAATCAATGTCTTTCTTTCCTTCTTTCATTTGGAACACTTCTTTCTTTCTTTCTTTCTTATTTTCGATGTCTTCTTGTCAATCAATGTCTTTCTTTCCTTCTTTCATTTGGAACACTCTTTCTTTCTTTCTTTCTTATTTTCGATCACTTCTTGTCAATCAATATCTTTCTTTCCTTCTTTCATTTGGAACTCTTCTTTCTTTCTTTCTTTCTTTCTTTCTTATTTTCGATCACTTCTTGTCAATCAATGTCTTTCTTTCCTTCTTTCATTTGGAACACTTCTTTCTTTTTTCTTTCTTATTTTCGATCTCTTCTTGTCAATCAATGTCTTTCTTTCCTTTTTTCATTTGGAACACTTCTTTCTTTCTTTCTTATTTTCGATCACTTCTTGTCAGTCAATGTGTTTCTTTCCTTCTTTCATTTGGAACACTTCTTTCTTTCTTTCTTATTTTCGATCTCTTCTTGTCAATCAATGTCTTTCTTTCCTTCTTTCATTTGGAACACTTCTTTCTTTCTTTCTTATTTTCGATCTCTTCTTGTCAATCAATGTCTTTCTTTCCTTCTTTCATTTGGAACACTTCTTTCTTTCTTTCTTATTTTCGATCTCTTCTTGTCAATCACTGTCTTTCTTTCCTTCTTTCATTTGGAACACTTCTTTCTTTCTTTCTTTCTTTCTTATTTTCGATCACTTATTGTCAATCAATGTCTTTCTTTCCTTCTTTCATTTGGAACACTTCTTTCTTTCTTTCTTTCTTATTTTCGATCACTTCTTGTCAATCAATGTCTTTCTTTCCTTATTTCATTTTGAACACTCTTTCTTTCTTTCTTTCTTATTTTCAATCACTTCTTGTCAATCAATGTCTTTCTTTCCTTCTTTCATTTGGAACACTTCTTTCTTTCTTTCTTTCTTTCTTATTTTCGATCTCTTCTTGTCAATCAATGTCTTTCCTTCTTTCATTTGGAACTCTTCTTTCTTTCTTTCTTTCTTATTTTCGATCTCTTCTTGTCAATCACTGTCTTCCTTTCCTTCTTTCATTTGGAACACTTCTTTCTTTCTTTCTTTCTTATTTTCGATCACTTATTGTCAATCAATGTCTTTCTTTCCTTCTTTCATTTGGAACACTTCTTTCATTCTTTCTTTCTTATTTTCGATCACTTCTCGTCAATCAATGTCTTTCTTTCCTTCTTTCATTTGGAACACTCTTTCTTTCTTATTTTCGATCACTTCTTGTCAATCAATATCTTTCTTTCCTTCTTTCATTTTGAACACTCTTTCTTTCTTTCTTTCTTATTTTCAATCACTTCTTGTCAATCAATGTCTTTCTTTCCTTCTTTCATTTGGAACTCTTCTTTCTTTCTTTCTTTCTTATTTTCGATCACTTCTTGTCAATCAATGTCTTTCTTTCCTTCTTTCATTTGGAACACTTCTTTCTTTCTTTCTTTCTTTCTTATTTTCGATCACTTCTTGTCAATCAATGTCTTTCTTTCCTTCTTTCATTTGGAACACTTCTTTCTTTCTTTCCTTCTTATTTTCGATCACTTCTTGTCAATCAATGTCTTTCTTTCCTTCTTTCATTTGGAACACTTCTTTCTTTCTTTCTTATTTTCGATCACTTCTTGTCAATCAATGTCTTTCTTTCCTTCTTTCATTTGGAACACTTCTTTCTTTCTTTCTATCTTATTTTCGATCACTTCTTGTCAATCAATGTCTTTCTTTCTTTCTTTCATTTGGAACACTTCTTTCTTTCTTTCTTTCTTTCTTATTTTCGATCACTTCTTGTCAATCAATGTCTTTCTTTCCTTCTTTCATTTGGAACACTTCTTTCTTTCTTTCTTTCTTATTTTCGATGTCTTCTTGTCAATCAATGTCTTTCTTTCCTTCTTTCATTTGGAACACTCTTTCTTTCTTTCTTTCTTATTTTCGATCACTTCTTGTCAATCAATATCTTTCTTTCCTTCTTTCATTTGGAACTCTTCTTTCTTTCTTTCTTTCTTTCTTTCTTATTTTCGATCACTTCTTGTCAATCAATGTCTTTCTTTCCTTCTTTCATTTGGAACACTTCTTTCTTTTTTCTTTCTTATTTTCGATCTCTTCTTGTCAATCAATGTCTTTCTTTCCTTTTTTCATTTGGAACACTTCTTTCTTTCTTTCTTATTTTCGATCACTTCTTGTCAGTCAATGTGTTTCTTTCCTTCTTTCATTTGGAACACTTCTTTCTTTCTTTCTTATTTTCGATCTCTTCTTGTCAATCTATGTCTTTCTTTCCTTCTTTCATTTGGAACACTTCTTTCTTTCTTTCTTTCTTTCTTATTTTCGATCTCTTCTTGTCAATCACTGTCTTTCTTTCCTTCTTTCATTTGGAACACTTCTTTCTTTCTTTCTTTCTTTCTTATTTTCGATCACTTCTTGTCAATCAATGTCTTTCTTTCCTTCTTTCATTTGGAACACTTCTTTCTTTCTTTCTTTCTTATTTTCGATGTCTTCTTGTCAATCAATGTCTTTCTTTCCTTCTTTCATTTGGAACACTCTTTCTTTCTTTCTTTCTTATTTTCGATCACTTCTTGTCAATCAATGTCTTTCTTTCCTTCTTTCATTTTGAACACTTCTTTCTTTCTTTCTTTCTTATTTTCAATCACTTCTTGTCAATCAATGTCTTTCTTTCCTTCTTTCATTTGGAACTCTTCTTTCTTTCTTTCTTTCTTATTTTCGATCACTTCTTGTCAATCAATGTCTTTCTTTCCTTCTTTCATTTGGAACACTTCTTTCTTTCTTTCTTTCTTATTTTCGATGTCTTCTTGTCAATCAATGTGTTTCTTTCCTTCTTTCATTTGGAACACTTCTTTCTTTCTTTCTTTCTTATTTTCGATGTCTTCTTGTCAATCAATGTCTTTCTTTCCTTCTTTCATTTGGAACACTCTTTCTTTCTTTCTTTCTTATTTTCGATCACTTCTTGTCAATCAATGTCTTTCTTTCCTTTTTTCATTTGGAACTCTTCTTTCTTTCTTTCTTTCTTATTTTCGATCACTTCTTGTCAATCAATGTCTTTCTTTCCTTCTTTCATTTGGAACACTCTTTCTTTCTTTCTTTCTTATTTTCGATGTCTTCTTGTCAATCAATGTCTTTCTTTCCTTCTTTCATTTGGAACACTCTTTCTTTCTTTCTTTCTTATTTTCAATCACTTCTTGTCAATCAATGTCTTTCTTTCCTTCTTTCATTTGGAACTCTTCTTTCTTTCTTTCTTTCTTTCTTATTTTCGATCACTTCTTGTCAATCAATTATCTTTCTTTCCTTCTTTCATTTGGAACACTTCTTTCTTTCTTTCTTATTTTCGATCTCTTCTTGTCAATCAATGTCTTTCTTTCCTTTTTTCATTTGGAACACTTCTTTCTTTCTTTCTTATTTTCGATCACTTCTTGTCAATCGATGTGTTTCTTTCCTTCTTTCATTTGGAACACTTCTTTCTTTCTTATTTTCGATCTCTTCTTGTCAATCACTGTCTTTCTTTCCTTCTTTCATTTGGAACACTTCTTTCTTTCTTTCTTTCTTTCTTATTTTCGATCACTTCTTGTCAATCAATGTCTTTCTTTCCTTCTTTCATTTGGAACACTTCTTTCTTTCTTTCTTATTTTCGATCTCTTCTTGTCAATCTATGTCTTTCTTTCCTTCTTTCATTTGGAACACTTCTTTCTTTCTTTCTTATTTTCAATCACTTCTTGTCAATCAATGTCTTTCTTTCCTTCTTTCATTTGGAACACTTCTTTCTTTCTTTCTTTCTTTCTTATTTTCGATCTCTTCTTGTCAATCAATGTCTTTCTTTCCTTCTTTCATTTGGAACACTTCTTTCTTTCTTTTTCCTTCTTTACGATCTTTTTCTTTCTTTCTTTCTTTCTTTCTTTCATCATTTTCATCTCTGCCGTATTTATTTTTTCCTTCTTTTTTCTTTTCCATCTTTTTCTTTCTTTTTGATTTCTTTCTTTCTTTCATCTTTTGAATCACTTCCGTATTTTTTGTTTCTTTCTTTCTTCATTTCCATTTTTTCTTTCTTTTCGATCTCTTTCTTTCTTTCATTTTTTAATCTCTTCTGTCTTTGTGCTTTCCTTCTTTCTTCTTTTCTGACTTTTTCTTTCTTTTCGTTCTCTTTCTTTCTTTCATTTTTTAATCTCTTCTGTCTTTGTGCTTTCCTTCTTTCTTCATTTCCGTCTTTTTCTTTCTTTTCGATCTCTTTCTTTCTTTCTTTCTTTCATTTTTTAATCTCTTCTGTCTTTGTGCTTTCCTTCTTTCTTCTTTTCCGTCTTTTTCTTTCTTTTCGATCTCTTTCTTTCTTTCTTTCTTTCATTTTTTAATCTCTTCTGTCTTTGTGCTTTCCTTCTTTCTTCTTTTCCGTCTTTTTCTTTCTTTTCGATCTCTTTCTTTCTTTCATCATTTTAATCTCTTCCGTATGTTTTCTTTCCTTCTCTCTTCTTTTCCATCTTTTTTGTATTTTTTCTTTCCTCTTCCTTCTTTTCAGAAAGAAATACATCTAGTTTTTTGCTTCTGTTTTATATCTAAATCTTCTTGGCAAAAGTCCAAAGAAGAATCTGCAACGTTATCGGCCCTTACATAGTATCTCGGCTTCAGTCATTTTCCCGCCAATCCTAGTGTAATTTCTCTTACCTCTTCTATAAAAATTTTCACTGCAATTGTTCTGATAAGCCTTGCTCGTTGATACTTTCACCAGACGAATTGAAGCGCTGTGCTTGATTGGCAGCTAGGTCTCAATAATTAAAAAGAAATCCTCCTATATAGCAGTAATTGCTGGATAATTTAATTATATATATATTGTGATGTCAACGAAAACTCGCTGTCATTTTCGTAATGCTGTAGTAGAGACTTTGTAATAGCAGATACAACTATAGTAACGCCGTTGAACAATACTGGTGTCAGACGCCTTCGAATAACACTCTCACTAATAGTACTTGCTCGACAGTACTCGCTCGAATAGTAACCTGTGTAGAGAAATAGAGTAGACCAGGGGTCGGCAACTGATTCGAACCCGCGGGCCAGATCGTGTTATAATGACGGGTCGCGGGCCGGGCGAAGGTCATTAAGGAAAAATTAAGGAAAATTACATATGCAGACCCCCCTGTCAACCTAAATATTTAAAACCATAATGAAAATAAACATTGAGAAATCAGAAAAACAAAAGAAAATCTAAAATTAAAAAAAACACCTAACAAAAATTACTTTTTCTCAAGGAACGACAAAATACTTCAAAGTGAAAAAAATCAAGCGAAGTGAAATGGATGAAATTATGACGTGTAGGTTTGAAACTCTGATTGAAAATTGTTCCACTAACGAAACATACACACACATCAAACAAAAACGAAGCACATATACCTATACATACGAGTACAAATAGTTGCAAACATATACACTTACGTACGTACACATGCGGTATCATCAACACATTCATGAGGCATGTATATATAATGCGCGTATGTTTAACTTTCTGCTACCTCGCATGTCAGTCTCTCCCTGGCCTCTTTCACTTTATCGTTCCTTTCGCTTCTGTTATCTTTTAATGTAGCCAAGGGTCATAACAAATATCTATCCATTATTTGACATTAAACGTAATCAACGCAACTTGGTAAAATAAGTCTCATGAAAGATAACTGGCTTGAGGGCCGGTCAAAATGCCTTCGCTGGCCGGTCAAAATGCCTTCGCGGGCCGGTCAAAATGCTTTCGCTGGCCGATTCCGGCCTGCGGGCCGTAAGGTGCCGACCCTTGAGAATAGCGGCCCGTATCGTAATAGAGGATAGAATAGAAATACGATCCGAATAGTGACAGAGGAGAAATAGTGTTCCGTATTGTAATAGAAGTTAGAGGACAAATAGCAATCAATCTAGACGTCACGCGACTTCCTGTATATGCGTTTCCTCTATGGTCACGTGATCTATTTAATTCAATAATGGGATCGCTTGTGTTTGCTCACTGGCGATCTATGTTCAAACTCGAGTGTCGGCAGCGATACTTTTTTATTCCTATATAACAATATATGAAGAACTGATTAAGGCAACAGAGATGTGGCTCCATAAAAAGGATCCTGAGGATGCTATGCACAGGGCATGTGAGAAACACGGTAGTTTTAAGAGAAATGGTAACAAAAAGGATATATATACTTGACATTTTTTGGATATATAATGAGGAAATAGGGCTTGGAAAATTTGGCACTCACATGATATATTTGAAGCAAGAGGGCGAGATAGAAACAGTGAGTAACATACGTAACGAGCATGAATATATTGATGGTAGAACAGAGATTGGGAGTGACAGGAAACGCACAAAAACTGTTCAGAACTATAAAGAATAGGAAGTTGTGAAGAGCCATAATCGCCCACCTTCTGAAGGTACCAGGCATATAGTCTAAGCAGATGGGATAACGTAATTATTCTAGGACAAGAAACGGAATGAAAGAACTGAATTCTCACTTCTATTAAGACCATTGCGCTATGGGAAGACATGAGCTCATTTATACCCTATACTTTGTCCCATCACCAGATGTCTTGACAAGATATCTCTTCACCGTCAAGCTATTGTATTTAATGAAGAAGTGAATGAAGGACTTACGCTAACCCCTCTTTCTCTGTCTCTCTCTGTCTCTCTGTCTCTCTCTCTCTCGACTACCTTAGTCACCTAGGTAATAGAAGCTGAAATCTGTTTCCCCTATATTAAGCTTTGACAGGGGTTAGTAATAACAAAAACTTTTATCAGTAACGAAACTGGAAGATCTGGATGTTGACGAAAGGCAAAGGACAGAGAGAGAAAGAGAATAGTACGGGAAGAAAGAGTGGAGAAACGAAAGGTGAGGAGACAATAACAGAGAGTGAGAGAGAGAGAGAGAGAAAAGGTGATAAAGGTTAAAAATCTGAGTTTGTGTGAAAGAGAGAGAGAGAGAGACAGATTAAACGAATGGCTTGGAGAGGCTGAGAGTGATAGGTTGAGAAAATAATAGCAAGAAACGTAACGAAAGACTAAGAGAGAGAGAGAAGTAGATGAAGATAGACAGTAAAAAAAGAGAGAGAAAGATGAAGATAGGCTTAGAAAGAGAAAGTTAAGATATTAAGATTAAGTGTAAGAAAGATGAATAGAGAGTATGAAAGAGATAGATAGATAGAAAGAAACTGAGAGAGAGAGAGAGAGAGAGAGAGAAAGAGAGTTGCTCTAATTTATACCGGAATAAATAATAATTTGTTTTTTGTTTACACAAGCGCGGTCGGTCGTTTCCGAATGAGTTCAAATGTCACGCGCCAACCACGTGATCGAATCGCATGCTGTTTATTTGCCTTTCGGATATACAGAGTCAGCAAACCAATAAATGTTTCCTGCGATTTGTAGAACGTTTCCTGCGGCTGTGAAGCTCTTTGTGGCCGAGCGGTCTAAAGCATGCCGGCTCAGACGGTGGGTCCTTCAAAAAAGTGGAAAGCAAATTCGAACCCTTCCAGAGGGTAAATCTTTATTAAGCAAATGCACAGACCGATAGACGTTAAAAAAAACTTAGCGTCTATTTAAATACGGCTTCAAATACGGCTATCCATTAAAAATAACGTTTAAAGTAATAAAAATGTCGGAATAAAAATAAATCCATTAACACTTTAGAAATTAATTTACTTCGTTTCTCTACATACAACGTGTGAAAGCACATGTGATACCCTCGCCAGTCGCCAACCAGAGGAGGTAACACAGTTTCGGTGGCTAAGGTGGTAATGCCACCCCTGGTGCCACTAGCATCTTTTGCTACCGGACAGGGTATTGTTTTTTTGTATACGTGTCAGGGATAGAGTTAAGGTTAACATATACGTCGACCGGAGACATAGGTAAAATCTTAATTTAGAGAAAATATTCGTAAGATCACTGGGTATATTTTGGGGCGACCACAGAATTCAACCTTATCCAGCGGGAAAAGTAACACAGAATCCCTGAAGGTTAATGTAACTCAATCATCAAGCGCCAATGGCAATTGTTTTACCATTTATTTATAAATCACTTTATCCTGAATCATAACCTATTTTATCAGACACAAGTGAAAGAAGGGAACCGGTTTCAAGTACAAGCAAAGTCTGTTTCATTTAAACCCTGTGAATAATTTTAAATAGTAGATTAGACTGTCCTTGAACAGCAGATAATCTAGGCGACGGAAAACTCTTAATTCAAAATCATAGAGATAGCAACGGGTAACTACATTTTGTTAATAAAATGTAATTATTTGTTTTGATTGATGTGATAGCGATCAACGTGGAAACTGAGGCACGGTGGAGTATTTGGTGTAATGGATAACAGCTCGGATTGAGGCATCGGAGAGCCGAGTTCGAATTCCAGCCGGATCCATTACATTCACTTAAGTTCTAATACCCTTCTTCTCTGTCTTTAATAGGACAGACTGTGTTCTATAGCCTTAGATGGCAACTGGTCTACAGCAGAGAGAAATAGCATCCTACGGCGGGAATAAATCTGCCTTATATGTCATGTATCGAAAGATTCATAATCGCCTAAGCATGAAACATAACTGACAGACTGTTAAAAATGAAACTGGCGGTCCGAGTTCAAATTTCGACCATGTCTGTAGCACTAATGCCATTGGTGATGTCATGAATCCATTTCATCTTACCCTTCCATAAGCTTTGAGCTAAATAGCAGGGCAGAGTGAACATCGGATGACACTCAGAGAAGGCAAAAAACTAAATCTCTATTCAAAATCTCTCCCCATTAATCATGTCAGAGACCTCTCTCTCTCTCTCTCTTTCTGCCTTCCATCAGTATGGCTGATGCTAACCTCCCTGAGAGTGACTCATTGCACCTTCTCGGGCTAAAGTTCTAAGCTGACATGAAGTGGAAAAATTATATTGAATCCGATGCAAGGTCAGCTGCTAAGAAAGTAGGTTCACTGTGTCGTGCGAGACCATTTTTATCCCTAGAATCTATCTTACATAGATAAGTCTACCACTCGTCATGCTGCCATATATGGTCCGATACCCCGCTATTTACCTTGATCTCCTTGACAGAATCCAAACAGGAATCAGCAATATTATTGGTCCTGATCTGGTGGCTCGGCTTCAGTCACTTTCCCACCGTCTCTCTGTGTCTTTTCTATAAATATTTACTTTCATGTTAATTGTTTGGATGTACTCTTCGCTATGGTACCTAGAATTTTTTTTAAATTTAAGCGCAGTAATAGACTGGCGTTGAGATCTCATCAATTTACAGTTGAGTTGTCTAGGTGTAACCGTAAGTTCTATGCTAACAGTTTCTTTTCTCGCACATCTTGATGTGGAACTTCTTTACGGCTCCATGCTTTCCAGCCAACTTTAATCTGCAAAACTTTCTGCTCTTCTCGTTCATTTTTTTAATGTTTCTGTTCCTAATTCTTCGACAGTTTGTAACTTCTTGCGTCTTAGTGACTTTACTGCCTTGCATGGGATGATATCGATTAAAAAAAAAACTGTAGAAAAGCCTACGCGAAACCATTACCCTATCTTATCTAAGAAATTAAGACAATCCATACATAAAAAAAACAAATCTGTGGAGAATCATAATTGCCTACCCCCTGAAGTGATAGGTTTTCTTTAAAAAACAAAAAAAAAAAGTCAGTACTACTAAGAATGAGACAACATTAAATTTCAAAGAATGTGAAGTGATTGAAAGTGCTTACCTGTGTGCGTGTATTGTTGTGTTCTTACGTTTCCCAATGTGAGACGCATTTTCCACAAGAGACTTACATGTTGGCGTGCAAGCGGAAAAAAAGTAAGTGATGTGGGCCCAAAGTCGGGACCACGGAAGGAAAACACGGAACAGGGATTAGAGGTAAGAAAGATATATTAAACAGAAAGGTTACAAAGATAGTGTAAGTGTAAGCGGAGCTTACTATGTGCTAGTGTCCAATATTTGTAGTCGTACGCGGCAGATACTACGGTATGAGAATACTCTCTCTCTCTCTCTTTCCTCCTCTACTCTTAGAGTGTTATATCGCATACTTTATATACTCCTGGAAGAGTCCATGTTGTAGGTACGTTACGGTCTCACAACAGTAAGAGAGCGTGAAAAAAATATCATAGATTATTTATAGTCCGGAGAGCGTCCCGTAATAGCCTAATAGAAAAGTAAATTAAGTTAACGCCGTAAATTGCCAACTTTTTCCATTTCATTGAAACAGCCGTTAAACACTTCAATATTCCCGTCTTTCTTTCGTTCTTGCATTTTCTTACTGTAACCGAGTAGTATTTTCCCCCACCCTCTTTTCATGCGATCGAAACGGAAGAGTTCATTATTCAGAAGTCATTCGAAGAGCTTAAACACTTCTATCTTCCGTTTCTGTTTTCATTCTTTATTTCTTCCTTTGATTTTTTCACTGAAATCAAATAGTGTCATTTCCGCTTTTTCCATTCGATTAAAACGGAATAATTCATTATTTATGACGTATTGGCAGGGAGTAACGGTTGTGCGAACTTACAAAGGGAGTGACAAGCACAATTAGAATAGGATGCTAATTTTCACTTTTTAAATTCAGACGTTCGGCTTTCTTCTCTGATATAAAGATGTAAAAATAAATTTGATAATAGCGGCAATTCTTCATTTACAAAATAGGGTCATCTTAAAACTATTACATCGTTTCAGAAATAAACATAAAAAAGAAAAACTAAACAAATCCTAATCATAATATTAATAGTTTGACGAAGAAATTAAAAAAATATGGCTTACAGATCTATTATTTAATCTTGGTTTTGTAATTTAAAAAATAGTTTAAAATGAATAATAATAATATTAGTAATTCTTCTTGCAAGAAATTCCATCTTAAAATTGTTTTGTCTATTATTTCTTACATCGGAGATAAATGTGAAAATAAACAATATCTGCAAAAGAATAATAATGATAGTTCTAAAGATTACGCTTGTTCGTAAAGATGGCTATCTAATCCCTATTACAGACACTTGCTCAGTCACATTTGCGTTTCTGGGAGAGAACGCCTAATCTATCATTATTGTTACGCTTGAATGTTTGGCCATTTGTGACTCCGTGCAAGCTCAATAAATTCTTCCGAACACTTCCGTCGAGCCAATTTTGCACATAAAACTTGAGTCAACAGTGATGTGGTTTTCAAACACTAACCATCAATACTGACCACTGGGAACGTTTCCTTATTGCACTCAGATCTCAAAGCCGGGAAACTAATGACCTAAACATTCGGTTACTCTTTGAGAATAGAAACTTTTTGTTATGGTAATTTGGTCTAACTTTGTTTCCATGCATAATTTTGAACAGGAATGAACTTTAATCTCGGAAAAACACGTAGAAAGTTATTTTTCTACCCCGACTCCCGTTAGATTGCTTTAACCCTAACAGTCCCGCCTCAATTCGTGCAGGAAAAACTTTCAAACAGGCCTTTATGTGATACAAGATATGCATCACACACCCTGTGACAAGAACATGATAACAATGAGTTGCAAACTTTTTTCTGACGTGAAGGCCAAAAGACCAGGCGTTTTCTGACAGGCTAGTAAAAATAAAGGGCACCATTAATGTACTTAATATATATATATATATATATATATATATATATATATATATATATATATATATGAAATTTCTTCACTATATATATATATATATATATATATATATATACAGTGGGGGAAGCCAGTATTCGTACACATGCAAATTTTAATTTATTGTATTTCCTACTAATGAATAAACGTATTTTTCATATAATTGACTGTACTGTACACATAGATAATAACTAAATGCGTAATAACTAAATATGCATATAAAACAGAAAAAACTACAGATTTAATAGAAATATATCCCATTTATCTATTTTAATAGCTTAGAAAAGTATTCGTACAATGCAAATTTCAGATTTTAAAACTTTTAAATTGCTTTAACTCTAGATTATTCAAGTGGAATATTCTAGAATGTTCCAATAATGTTATCAGTAGTTGTTTTTAACCTAAAAATTGCAAACAGTACATACTGTCATTGATATTCGTGCAAGAAGGTTTTCATCATGACAAGAATTGACAAATTCGGAAAAAAGAACTGATTGTAAAGCTCCGGAAAGAAGGTAAAAGTTACAGGAAAATCGAAAACAACCCGAATATTTCATTTACTACCATTAGTTCATTTATTGCAAGTTATAAAAACTCAAAATAGTTGAAAACCAAAGAAGAACAGGTCCTCCACGGAAGATTTCTTCAGGATCTTCGAGGAAATTAATGCGTCATATTAAACAAAGTCCAATGGTTATTCGTCAAGATTTGCAGGAGTATTTGCTTTCATCAGGAATCTGTATCACGGACAGTAAGCAATGAAATCCGAAAGAACTATCTAAAGTTGAAATTCGTTCGTGAACATAAGGATAAGAGAAAATTGTATTGGGAAAGAGTATTATGGACAGACGAAACCAAAATGGAGTTGTCTGGACGTAATTCTAGAAATCATGTATCGAGGTAAAATGGCGATGCCTTCAAACAAAAGAACATAATTCCAATTGTGAAATTTGGTGATGGCAGTTTGGGAATGTTTTTTGCAAAGGGTGCTGGCAGAATCCCAGAGATAGATGATAGAAGGAATGCTGCAGCATATCAAAATATTTTGGAAGCAAATTTAAAGATTTGAGTTGAAAATTTTGAAATTCCTCTGATTGATCCACCAGGATAATGCACACTGCAAAATTTATGAAAAAATGGCTTGCTGAAAATAATGTAAATAGACTGAAATGGTCAAGTCAGTCCCCAGATTTAAACCGAATCGAAAATCTATGGTGTTATTTGAAAATTTAAATACAATCGAGAGATCCAACAAACATCCCGGATCTGAAGACCATATTGTTTTGTTACCCCTTCAGCAGAGGAACATTTTCTCCACAAGTCCAAGAAAAATTTGGATTACTACCACACACAAAAGACAATGGTTGAACACAAGGAAACAATTAATACCTTTAAATAATATGTGGAAATAACCATTCTTCGCCTGATGTAGGTCCCAGCACCCGAAACACGTGTAGCAAAAAATATGTAAAATATTTTTAAAAATCCAAATTATAACCAAAAGCGTTTGTAGTTTATCTTTTCAGTTATATATATATATATATATATATATATATATATATATAGAGAGAGAGAGAGAGAGAGAGAGAAAGAAAGAGAGTGAGGAGGAGGTACAAGTTTCGTTGAATAATTTAGACATGTTCTGTTTACTTATTTGTTATAATATAAATTTTCTCTTCTACTTATGTTTATATATATATATATATATATATATATATATATATATATATATATAGACAGAGAGAGAGAGAGAGAGAAAGAGAGTGAGGAAGAGGAACAAGTTTCTTTGAATAATTAAGACATGTTCTGTTTACTTATTTGTTATAATATTATAAATTTTCTCTTCTACTTATGTTTATATATATATATATATATATATATATATATATAGACAGAGAGAGAGAGAGAGAGAGAAAGAGAGTGAGGAAGAGGAACAAGTTTCTTTGAATAATTTAGACATGTTCTATTTACTTATTTGTTATAATATTATAAATTTTCTCTTCTACTTATGTTTATATATATATATATATATAGACAGACAGAGAGAGAGAGAGAGAAAGAGAGTGAGGAAGAGGAACAAGTTTCTTTGAATAATTTAGACATGTTCTGTTTACTTATTTGTTATAATATTATAAATTTTCTCTTCTACTTATGTTTATATATATATATATATATATATATATATATATATATATATAGACAGAGGGAGAGAGAGAGAGAGAGAGAAAAGAGAGAAAGAGAGTGAGGAAGAGGAACAAGTTTCTTTGAATAATTTAGACATGTTCTGTTTACTTATTTGTTATAATATTATAAATTTTCTCTCCTACATATATATATATTCTCTCCTACATATACATATATATATATATATATATATATATATATATATATATATATATATATATAGACAGAGAGAGAGAGAAAGAGAGTGAGATAGAGGAACATGTTTCGTTGAATAATTTAGTCATGTTCTGTCTATTTATTTGTTATAATATTATAAATTTTCTCTGCTACTTAAGTTTTTTAAAGGAACCCATCGAATTATCCTAATTCACCAGTTCTATTCTTAAAGATTTATCTTCCGTCTCTCTGTCATTCTACAAGTAAGAAATTTAACTTTCAGATGAACACAACAATTTTGCCTTCGAAAATAATGGACATTACAATATTTGTCTTGCAATAAACAACACCCTGATGATGACACTGTGCTATGTCGAAAGTACATGAAATAAATGAAATATGTATCAACAAGATTTTCTCTCGTCCTTCAATAACAAAGTTTGTCCGTGAATATGAAAGAATCCAATTGAAAATAAGTAGACAGAACATGTCTAAATTATTCAACGAATCATGTCTCAGTGAAAACAAGTTGTCAAAATATACGCGCATATATATATATATATATATATATATATATATATATATATATGTATGTATGTATAATTTATCATATATATTCAGATATATATATATCCAAATGTAATGTCTTCTATTCCTAAAAACGCAGTAAAACGAACAGTAAAAATGTTTTGAATTTACAGAAATACGTATAGACATACACAAACAATTTACCCCACTGAAAGATGGTCTCGGATGAGAATGGAAGTACTTGGGAAAATAAAATAATTTGAAAGAAAATTTTGGTATTTTTCTTAATCAATTTTCTACGGCTACCAAGAAAATGATTCGTGGACTCGAAAGGATTAAAACCAAAATAAACATAGTATGTCTAAATTATTAAACCAAACCTGTTTGTATATATATATATGTTATAATTGTTTGTTTTTTTAATATATTATCATCGCAACACGGAAAGTCCCATGTTTCAAAATTTAAACTTAAATTTAAATTCAAACTTAAAAATTAATCTTAAAATACAAAGTTCCTTTCCATTATCAAGCGATGCTAAGAATAACTTTTTAGAAATTTGCTTTTTGATTTATTTCAGTGTTTCGATGATAATTTATTTTTAAAAAACAATTATAATCTTATGCTCTACTGTTGTATCGGGCACTGTTTTTTAAAACTAAAGATAAATGGTAAGAAGTGTGAATTATAAATCTCATTGTTCTTTCTTACTATTTTAATATATATATATATATATATATATATATATATATATATATATATATATATACGTGATGAATAAAATTCAATGTTAGCGCGAAATTACATCCATTCTTCAGGTCGATAATATTTTGCAATCAAGTCTCTTGAAGAATGGATATATTTTCGCGAAACTCAAACAAGAGAAGAGTACAAGGGTACAATTAATTTTCTTTATTATTATTTATGTTTCAAAATGTCAGGCGCTATAATTACAAAATCATTTTAGCTTTAAACCTTATCTGCCAGAATTAACTGAGTTGATTGTTCTTTTAGCGAACACATTCTTAGTTTTATATATATATATATATATATATATATATATATATATATATATTGAACAAGATTTAATGAAGTCCAACCTTTAACTGATACTTGCCAGTGTCTAAATGATTAATATACCTCTTTTTCTTTCATATATCCTGAAAGATTTATTAGAAGAAACGCTTTCATAACTACCCAATGTTTCCTGCAAGTAAAGAACACATTTATCATGCCATTCTGTATGAATTTAACAGAAGGAGTAATGCGAAGGCAGCAGCCAAATCCATCAAGGGCGCCAATGATGATGATGGCATAATGTGCGAAAGAGCATAAAGGAGATTGCTTTTCCGTTTCAGAATTTCAGTCTAAAGCTAAAGGATGAGCCAGCAGAAGGTCACACGAGGAGACTTCATTCTACCACACCGAAAGCAGCTTTGCTTGCTAACTCAATTCTTATTATGAAACACAGTGGGCACTTCAACATTGGCTATATGAATGCCCATCGTAAAATGAGAATGCTCAGGAAAGTGTTAAAGGCTGAAAAATGGGTTCCATTTTACTACTCAATAGAGATTTGCAAGCAACGTGTTTATTTTTGTGCATCAGCTTCAAGTGCTTTTTATGCGAAAGATTCATTACGAGAGATGAGAAATAGATCCTTTAACACAATATTAAGCAGAGGCGTCAGTGGTTTAGTACATGTTGTAGCATATCTGTGAACGATAATGGGTATTCCCCATTCACATAAATACAGTAGTAAATACTGTATGTTGGTCTGCAGTTGGAGATTCGTCTCCAGCTGTGCTGGTCAAACTCTCTGTCTCCGGGCAGAGAGGACCCTCAGACGAGGTTCTGTCGAAGGGCAGAGTCTTGTCTCAGGAAACAGCTACCCGACCCCGTTTTATACGGAGTCTACGGGGAATTTTTGTCCGAGCCTACGGGCTTGGATACCCCCTTTAAATTCGGCCTTGTGCCACACCTGAATCCGTGGGCGATTGGTAGATATCCTGCAGTTGGAGATTCGTCTCTAGCTGTGCCGGTTAAACTCTCTGCTTCCGGGCAGAGATTATTCCCAGACGTGGCTATGTTGAAGGGCAGAGTTTCGTTTCGGGAAACAGCTACCCGACCCCGTTTTATACGAGATTTACGGATAATTTTTGGCCGAGCCTACGGGCTCGGACACCCCACATTAAATTCGGCCTTGTGCCATATCTGACCGCGTGGGGCGGTTGGTAATTATCCTACAATTGTAAATTCATTGTGGAATTCACTTGACTCACTTCTAGCAGTTGACTACTACTTCTACGCGCCGCTGGCGAATCTTATATGAGTTGTTCTTGTCCTAAGTATTATCGTTCATTACCAACCTTCTTTTGAGTATTCTATTCACTAACCTTCCCTAGGTTACAATAGTACTGATGAAAGTTCTGCTCATCAGCCAAGTGAGGAGACTGCATCCAAGAAAGCCGTTATATTTTCAGTTTATTGTTGAATATGTCGAGAATTGTTTATTACGAGGTGTTAGACGATAATTAGTCAATGTAATTCAATATAACTTTGAACGTACATAAAACTGCATCTTCAACAAACGGTTGGTTGGTTGATTTGGTTTAGCGGCATATCAACACCTCTATGGATTATTTAATGCCAAAATCTAAATATTTTAAACAGTTTTATGGCTTCTGAATGCAATTGTATACCTTCAACAAGAGATAAAATGTATTGTTGGTCATTTTGCTATAAAATATATTGTTGGTAATTCTACTATAAAATGTATTGTTGGTCATTTTGCTTTAAAAATGTATTGCTGGTAATTTTACTATAAATATGTATTGCTGGTAAATTTTTTTATATATAAATGTACTGATGGTATTTTCACTATAGAAAATGTTTGATACTGATGGTATTTTCACTATAGAAAATGTTTCATTGTTTTTTTTGTTTTTGTTTTTGGTGGGGGGTCACTAATTGACCATAACTGGGACCCTAACAGGTGCTAGCACCCAGAGTTAGGGTGGATCTGGGAGCAACAGCAATCAAGAGGTTTTAACAAACAGAAAATAGATCATCTTTCAACATGATAACGAAAGAACAGATACTGCGCTAACGACCTAATATCTCTAGGAAGAACTCGTCTGGCAGAAACGTTTCCTCCATCATATTCTACGGAGATGGTTCAGATACTTATCTGTCCAGAAGTTTGCAAAGCCGACTTAAGAAAGCTATTTGAACTTAGTCTAAGATTTATCAAAGCCATTTCAACTTAGTTTAAGATTTATCAAGGCTATTTCAAATTAGTTTAAGATTTATCAAGGCCATTTCAAATTAGTTTAAGATTTATCAAAGCCATTTCAATTTAGTCTAAGATTTATCAAAGCCATTTCAACTTAGTTTAAGATTTATCAAAGCCATTTCAACTTAGTTTAAGATTTAACAAAGCCATTTCAACTTAGTCTAAGACGTAGCAAAGCGACTTAGAAATTCTGTTTGGACTTAAACTAAGCAAAATCATTTCGACTTAAAGTAAGAGATTGAAAATTAGTTAACTTTCTTTGTAAGTCGCTGATTCAAACATGACAAATAAATCTGAACGACCCATATCGTCGAAATCGGTCAGCAACTTGACTGTTTTTCGTTTTAATAAATAAAATTTTATGACACGTTATATTTTCTCTGATACTTACGTTTTTTAAGGAACCCATCGAATTATCCTAATTCAGCAGTTTTATTGTTAAAGATTTATCTTCTGTCTGTCTGCTACTTGCGTTTTAACCAGATAATTTACTATTCTGTTTGGGAGAATTTACTATGTTGCTTATCTTCGTTGAGAAAAAAAAATCACTTTTCCTCCTTTAACCCGACGTTTAATATATCAACTTACAAAGCTGGTCTTTTATTCTAAATGCCATTTCCGTTTAGGGCATTAGCGATTTCAGAATCCCCAACAGTGATATAACGTCCAGGCTCTTGCATCTCTCCCTTTTTCACAAAATGATCACTAATACAATGTTGTATAATGAAAATAAAAATAAATATGAAATCAAAATCGATAAAAAGTTGAATAAAGGTGTTAACATCTAGATACACCGAACATCAACATTTAATTTTTTTTTATGATGTCACCGAACACTCGTTTGACATGCTTTTAATGTCAACGAATACTCGTTGTCACTTTCGTAATGCTCGTTGTAGTAGAGACTTTGTAATCGCAGCTACTACTATACTACGCCGTTGAACAATACTGGTGTCAGGCGCCTTCGAATATACACTATTTACATTATTCGGACTTTTGTCCTCATCTTTGTTGCCATATTTATTACAACATTTCGGCCGTTGCACGCTCCAGCCTTCTTCAGGTGATTGGAATGTCGAATTGAACCTTTTATTTCGCTCACTGGGGTAGACTGTTCTAGTTCCACGTGCCATGTTTAATGGATGTCAGTTATCAGTTATCTCCTGTTAATTCCCCTCTCCAAGTTCTCCACTGCCTGATAACTGACATTCATTAAACATGGCACGTGGAACTAGAACAGTCTACCCCAGTGAGCGAAATAAAGGGTTCAGTTCGACATTCCAACCACCTCTTACCTCATTATGTGCCCTAGAAATATCAGTTCTCTCTTCCTTGAGGCTGATTATAAGTTTGCTTTTTGTTTCCACGTCCTCTGAAACTTCGTCGTTACTTACATATTCGGTTCATGGTATCCTCATCATAGATCTGTAGAAGCACATGGCTGTTGTTTACAGGCTCTTTTTTTGTTTGTGATGAGATTGTCCAATACTCATTACACCATAGGAGGGATGACATTACGTCGCAGTTCAGTACTCTTTGTTTTCTGTTTCTTATGGGATTTGCAGATCGGGAACACTAGAATTAAGCAGACTCGGCATTTTGTATATCTGGGAAGCGTTCTGACAGAGGACAGTAAATGCGACACTGAGATCCGTAGACCTATTGGGATGGCCAAGAACACATCCCAAAAGCTGAGCGAGTATTGCGAGACAGAAGGATTTCTTTGGTAACGAAGAAAAGAAGACTGAGCTGTTACGTGACATCTGTTCTTCTTTACAACAGTTAGACGATTTCGTCAACGATGAAGAAGAGACTCGAGGCGACGAAGATGTGGTTCTACAGAAGGATGCTAAGGATATCATGGACCGAACGTGTGAGCAACGATGAGGTCTTAGGGGAGATGCAAACAAGGAGGAGGCTTATACTTAACATCAGGAAGTGGCAGCTGAAGTTCTCGGGACACATAATGAGGAAGGAAGACCTAGAGAATCTGATACTCACAGGTCAAATAGAGGGAAAGAGAGACAAGGGAAAACAACGCATGGCATACCTATCGGCTTTAAGGAAATGAATAACAGAACGTAGTCTGGGGGAGGAAGCAGAGGGAAGGAACTTGTTGAGAGCTGCAAGGGCTAGAGGGAGGTGGAGAGAGCCATGATCGCCTACGTCCTGAAATGAAACGGCACAGAGAAAGGAAAGAATATGCAGCTTAGTTTTTGGAATGTATATTTGGCTTTCCCAATGGGCCTACGATTTCAGTGTCGCATTTTCTGTCCTCTGTTAAAACGCTTCCCAGATATTTAAATTGTTGTACTTGTTTGATTTTGGTATCTCTAATCTTTATTTTGCATCAATGGCTGTTCCTTTTCCTAACAACAATGTATTCCATTTTCTTGCAATTGGTCTTTTGTCCTCGGTTTACTTCATTACCTACCTTCCGCAGGGCTACTTATGGTTTCCTTTCTGTATCTGTTGTCAGCAAAGTGTCATCTGCATAGTTTAACCTGTTCAGATTGTGGCTGGCAATACTGAATCCTAGTAGATCTTTTAATTTTCTCAGAATCACCTCGATGTATAACTAGAATAAGTCCGGTGAGAAGACACATCTTTGTCTTACACTTCTGTTCTATTTTTGCATCTCTACTGAATTCAGTTTCCATCCGAACGCAGAAGGTTTTCAGCCAGTACAGGTTATTGATAACAGAGCTATAATATTCAATAAATTAAAAAAGTTCAAATGACTTAACTTCTTAACCGACATCTGGTTCTTAAAAGCGTTACGACTCGAAACTCTTGAGTCGCGTAACCGGATAAGTCTCTTAAAATCATTGAATTTATTGAATAGTATATATAAATATATATATAGGAAGTGTGGGATTGTAAACAGTGACTATTACGGCTAATAATGCAAGACTCTTCGGTAAATCGAATCAAGTTCTCTCAGTCACTGTGTGTTTATCTAAAAATAAATACGCTTAAATTCACTCTCATCCCTGCCGTGCGCCAACGGGTTAGTGGTAGAATCCCCCGACTGACACCAATTTAGTGGGGTTTCGATGTTAGCTAGAGGCAACCGGTCGTCTAGCCACACTGATGAGCTGTGATACAGGGAGACAGTTTGTCTGTAGATGACAATATCCGAATAGAAGGTTGGAGTATATGGAATAAACTTCCAGTAACCAAAAACATTATTTTAAAAAAGTGCTCAATACAGAGTAGAGCGAACAATATTAATTTAAAAATTATGACATATGCCTGTTATCACTATAAAAATAGCCAAAGAAAATGGTTATTTTCGTAGGGATGTTATAACATACATATGTTATAATATATATATATATATATATATATTGTATCAAAAATATTTTATTAACTTTAGGGGTTCGGATTCCTCACACCAAAACAAGGACAAAAGTTCATATAAACACATGTTCTCAAATCCTTTGTTTTTGAATTTATAAAAGCTTACAGTATAGTTAGCAGTATATGGCGCTGTATTGCGATGGAGACTAGATCCCATTTGTCATTCGTGTACATTTGTGACTAGTTTGTCTTCAACGTTTATCCTATGTAGCAGTAATTCGACATTACTAACCAGACGCTTCCATTGTAGCTAAATGGTATAGCACGGTAGATCATATGAGGTTTCCGTGTAGAATACAAGTTAGATTGCCGAATACTTATTTTCTATGAAATTCCTTGGACATTCAAACCGATAAATGTTGTTAATACTGTTTATTATAAACACGGCATTTACTTAAAAATTTGTATCTATAAAATAACGTATAAACAATAAATATATTAAAATAATTGTTGGAATTAGTCCATTTCATAATATATATATATATATATATGTGTGTGTGTGTGTGTGTCTGTAGGTATGTATATGTATTTAACTCCTCTTTTTAAAACTTCTCTGTTAAATTTTTATCCCCACCTTCATCTTTAAGGCTTTTCCTGTTCTTCTTTCTTCTGTTACATCTCTCTCTAGAGATTTCATATTAGGTTGGTGCAAAAATAATGACGTAATAATGTCGTTTTTTGACGTATTTTTTAACGTCAAAAAACGACATTATTACGTCATTATTTTTGCACCAACCTAATATATTTCCCTCTCACACTTGTTACCCATTCATTCCCACACATACACTTTCAATAAATTTTGTTTTCATACCCGGAGTTATATTTTCCGATTTCTTTTTGAATTTTTAGGTCTGATGAATTGAATCGCGATTACGATTCCAATGCCATAAATTATAACCATGGAATATTGGTGTTTGTACCTTTTTTATTATATTTTCACTCTGTCCTGGACATTGAGTTCTACCTGGATTCTATCCTCTTGGAAATTTATATATATATATATATATATATCGTGGCTGTCCTCTCGGTTTCGAGCTTGACCACCTCCTTTATTTCATGTTCTCACCCCCCTCCCACTCCCCTAAATTCTATGTATTCGCAGGTGACTCTTCAGGCCAGCCAAACTGCGACAAATTTTGCCACAGAATTGGCATACCCGATCAGTTTTGTTTACAGTGACATTCTTCGGGTGCACACGAGGTTTTGCACATTTACGCAAATGGCTTTTGAAGCCGGCAAAAGATAGTCACAATTTTCCGCATATGTCACAATTAACATGCTGAATTTGTGGACCCGGTGTGGGACCCTGTTCGCCTTTATGAATCAGACGTTTGTAGGCACTGTACTGCATACGGCTATTCTCAAAGGACTCAATGCTTTCGTGAATTAGTTTCTGCCACTTACTGCTATCCAAACCATTTTTTCCCATTGGTCTACAGATAGACCAGATTGTTTCAGATAAGATTTTATTGTCTCCTTAAATCTCCGATGGGTCGGTCGCATTCCGCGTATGGATGACAGTCGTCTGCCAAAACGGCTGTTCTATGGTGAAATGTGGGAAGGAAAGAGAAATGCATCAAAGCCGAAGATATATATATATATATATATATATATATATATATATATATATATATATATATTCTATATACATATATATTGACCACTGATATTATTAATATATATATGTGTGTGTGTCTGTGTGTGTGTACGTATAGAATGCGATAGATAAATTATCGTCTAAATTATGCAAATACAAATATATATATATATATATATATTTTTTTCTGTTTTCTTTTTGAATTTGTAGGTCTGATGAATTGGATCGTATTTACGATTCCAATGGAATAAATTATGACCATGGAATATTAGTGTTTAAGCCTTTTTATTATATCCTTACTCTGTCCTGGACATTGAGTTCTACCTGGATTTTATCCTCTCGGAATTTTTTATTCTAAATATACATGTGTATATATGCACCTGTGGATTTTGCATATATATGTATATTTACCACTAATATTATCTATATATATATATATATATATATATATATATATATATATATATATATTTGTATTTGCAATATATATATATGTTAGAAAAATCCCTTACACTCAATGAAACTTGCATAAAAGATTGCTGCCAAAATATACAACATATATGTGTGCGTGTGTGAGCAAGAAAAAAAAAAGAAAGATGAAATGTGTTGGCTTTTGAGTGCATATTTTTTACAGCAGAGACAAAATAATGCGTGATTTAGAGTCCATAAAATTTTTCCAGCCTGTGTAATTGTTGATATTTTCGAGTCTTCAGTCTCATATGCCTATCTCTCTAAATGGATGTAATCTTATACCTCCTTGTAGAAATAACATTCGCAAAATATAATCGCCCACTGACGTCCAATTCAAAGACCGAGGAATTCGACACCTTAAGAATTGTCTGTAAAAAGTCAAGCCGTAAATTGATCAATAATATTTTCTATAAACGACTTAATGGGCCAATTTGGATGACCCTTATGTTACTTCCGGTGTAAAAAAATGTGAAAGCAAAATCCAGTATTGTTTCATGGGAATTGTTTTAGGTGAATACATTGTATATGCCTGTGAACATATGCACTCGTATATATATATATATATATATATATATATATATATATATATATATATTGAACAATAAAAAATATTAAAAAATTAAAATATTCAGACACACTGAAGAAACATTATTTTTGCACCAACCTAATAGATTAATATTCTTTCGTTTTTATTATTATTATTTCATTTAGATTCCTCGACTAGTTTCGGCCAACATGGCCATCATCAGGAGAAGAAATATTTCTGCTTGCTGGTAGCAGTGAACTACAGAAATTAATATCTTGATGGAGAAAATGAACTTTTGTCTGTAGTTTTCATTTGTTTTTTTAAATTTTTTTTTATCTTTTTAACATGAATCTTTTAACATTCCTTGTGTTGGTCAAACAGTCTTATTGTTGTTATTTATCCACTGATATTATTATTATTATTATTATTATTATATATATATATATATATATATATATATATATATATATATATATATACATACATACACCGGTGTAACACCAAAATTGTCTAAATCGTGTAACAGCATGGGATAATTGTCCATTCCACAAAATGTTTAATATGTAAAAAACAACTAAACTAATTGAGTTTCTCTTTTCCAGCTTTTCACATAAGACGTCTAGCCATCTTGACACCATTTGTCGTAAGAATCAGGGAAAAACACTTTGAGTTATTCAACTCAATCCCTAAGAAGTTTGCCACATGAGAGAGAAGTTTCAGCTATGACAGTCCAAAGAGCAGTGAAAAAAGACTTGAAAATAAAATCATACGTGTGTGTGTATTTGGGAAGCAATCCCTATTTTACTAAACATGCTTCGTTGG
>OZ010590.1:54798427-54840927 GCA_963932145.1 Acanthosepion lycidas
TGACCATCTTTATTTATTTCTCCATCATTATTATACATTATTATTTCTATGACGAGCTTTCTTTTATCGTTCATTTCTCTTTGTTTTCCTTTCTTTCTTTATATATTTTCTCTCTCTCGTTATTTATTTTCTCGATTTTTTCTTCTATATTTTCTCTTTTTCTTTATTTATTTTCGCTTTGTCCGTCATTTTTTTATTTTATTTTCTCTGTTTTTTCTTTCTTCCTTTACATATTTAGTTTCTCTTTTTTTTTTTTTTTTCTTGCTTCCTATTAGGTTGGTGCAAAAATAATGTCGTTTTCTCACATATGTTACTATGTGAGAAAACGACATTATTTTTTTCAACGTAATATTATATACCGTAACTATGAACACTAATATGTATGTCCCAATCCTCATAAATACGTTGGACGATATTGTAAGTGGGGGTAATATGCTGTCTAAGTAGTCCACTACTAGCAGTGGTTTACCTACTTCACGCCGCTGGCGAGTATCGTATTTTGTTGATGTTATAAAGCTTATCATTTCATATCTAACCTCCATTTATGTTATTACTCATTCAGTAACCTTTCCTAGATTACAACATTTTCATTTTTTTTTTTTTTAATCATTTCATCCTAAGCAAGTCGGGAATGCCACTAGTACGCTGGGGGTTATAGAGAGTGAAGGTAAGAGAAAAGACTAGGTAAAGGGTGGAGCGAGGAAAGGATAAAAGCTGAACAGGGTTCAAGAAGATAGAAGATGGCAATAGACGTTGCGTTTAAATTTTTGAAGATTGTAATTATCAGGGAAGGAAGGAAACGGAAGGGAGTTCCACGGTCGGGAAGTGCAAGAAAAGAAATTGTAGGAGTATAAGTATTACAGTTAAATAATTCAACAGTAGAAAGATGGGACATAAATGCCAATCTAGTAGCATGCTTAAGCTCTTTATTTTTATTTCTATCTTTCTTTTATATATGTTTTTCTTTCTTTCTATATTTTTCTATCTTTCTTTTCTATGTTTTTCTTTCTTTCTGACTGTATTTATTTTCTCTTTGTCTTTCTTTTTTTCTACCATTCTATCTTTCATTCATAGTTGTTTTACTTTCTTTCTATCTGTATTTCTATGTATTTTCTTTTTCTTTTTCTTTCTATCTTTATTTATTTTCTCTTTGTCTTTCTTTCTATCGTTCTTTTCTCTTTGTTTTACTTTCTTTCTATCTTTATGTTATGGTCCGGTTCCTTGTACCACGATGATAGTCTAAGGTAGAACCAATAAAGGAGAACTCGAACACAGGTATGGAATAACACAGATATATTACAATCAGGAATATATACACAGAAGTAGAAAGTGTTAGTACGAACAATCAGGTTTAGTAGAGAGATCAATGTAGTCTCGACCAGTATCACTACTCCAATGTCTTGCAGTAATTGTCTGAATGCGACTCTGTTTCGGACTGCCTCTGACTCGACTCTTGACTCGACTTGAACTACGGACTCCTTGCCTACTCCTGAGGCGCAGCATTTATTAAGTATGGAATAGTCCATTATTATTATTATGGGTACGATCCCATAGCACTTTATTAATTTATTCATTTTCTTTTCTGTTTTTCTTGTTTTTCTCTCTTTCTATCATCATTTTCTCTTTGTTTTTCTTTCTCTCTTTCTTTCTTTCTTTTCTCTTTGTTTTCCTTTCTTTCTATCTTTCTTTCTATTTTTCTTTTTCTTTTCCTTTCTTTCTATCTTTCTTTTCTCTTTCTTTTCGTTTGTTTCTCTCTTTCTTTCTATCTTTCTTTCTATTTTTCTTTTCTCTTTCTTTTCCTTTCTTTCTCTCTTTCTTTCTAGCTTTCTTTCTATCTTTCTTTTCTCTTTCTTTTCCTTTCTTTCTATCTTTCTTTTCTCTTTCTTTTCCTTTCTTTCTATCTTTATTCATTTTCTTTTCTATGTTTTTCTTCTTTTTCTCTCTTTCTATCTTCCTTTTCTCTTTGTTTTTCTTTTGTCTTTATTTATTCATTTATTTATTTTCACTCCGTTTTTTCTTTCTTACTATCTTTCTTTCTATCTTTCTTTTCTTTTTATTTTTCTTTCTTTCTGTCTTTTCGTTTTCATTCCATCTTTCCTTCTATCTTTTTCTCCATTTTTCTTTCTATCTTTATTCATTTATTTTTCCTTCTTTCTATCGTATAAATTTCTTATATATTTTTCTTCAATTTGTCTTTCTTTTTTATCTTTCTTCTTTTTTGTTTTTCTTGCTCTCTTTATTTTCTTTGTTTTTCATTCTATCTTTCTTTCTATCTTTCTTTTCTTTTTGTTTTTTTTTTTTCGTCTTTATTCATTTATTTATTTTCTCTTTGTTTTTGTTTCTTTCGATCTTTCTTTCTATATTTTTTTTCTGTTCTCTTTGTATTTCCTTCTATCTTTTTTTCATTCATTTTTTTATTTTCTCTTTGTTTTTTTTTTCTATCTTTCTTTTCTCTTTGTTTTTCTTTCTATCTCTCTTTCTATCTTTGTCTTCTTTTTTTCTTTCTTTTTATCTTTCTTTCTATCTTTCTTTTCTCTTTGTTTTTTTTTATTCTACCTTTATTTTCTCCTTGTTTTTCTGTCTTCCTATCTTTCTAGTTTTCTTCACACTTCGTTCTTTCTTTCTTTCTTTTTCTTTCTTTTCACTTCTTCCCAATCATTGCATAAACATTATTTTTCCCTCGACATGAGTTTTGTTTTCCTTTTTATTCTCTATCGTATTTGTTTGCTTTTTCTTTCTTTCTCCGTCTTCGTTGTTATCCACTTACAATTCAATAAAGACAAATGGAGAGAAAGAAGATGTAAGACGAGTTAATAACTGAGCCTAGAAAATGATTTTCCCACAAGTTAACGATACAATTCAGTACAAAGTCACAAAAAGAAAGAAGATAAAAAAAAGGGGAAGGAAGAAAGATACGTTTACTACAGCCCATGCTCCTAACCACTGCACTATTGGGAAACCTACGCTGCGATATAATATTTAATAGAATTTCTCTATTAACGGCATTTGTTAAAAACACAAAATAAAACAAAAAGCATATGTTTAATGTCCCAATGACTTCTCTATATTTTTTTTCACTTCTTTCAGTTTTTGCCTCAACCGCGACTTCAGATCCTATTTCCTTATCAGCATTTATGACTATTTTGTAGATTCCAAGGTTTCTTAATTTGCTGATTCTTATTTTGTCTTTGCCTTCAGAATTTCAAACAGTTTACCATTTTAGAAGCAAACCCATCTGCTTTCATCTCTTACTATTATTATCTCTTTTTTCAATGGCTTTGTATTATTATTATTATTATTATTATTATTATTATTTCCTTTGATTTCTGGTGTGTACTCATTTCTTTCCGGGTCCTGACCAGGGACCTATGGTCAAAAATGGCATCATGGCATTTTCCACTGTGCAATTAAAAAAAAAAACAAGAAAAAATTTAGCAAAAACAAAAAAAATACACACATATTTTACATAAATAAATCCCTCTGCAACTTATGGGCTGTACTCGTGAGAACTATGTTTTGTATTTCTTTAAGGGATGGGCTACCAGAAATCCCTTCAATGAGTCTATTTGAATCTTTTCCAATCAATCTGAGGGCTTCAACTACAACTGGAATTGTTGATGTTCTCATGTACCATATTTTTGAGGTCCTTGTATTTTGATAGCTTTTTGAAAATCATCAAAGATATATTTCAGCTTGCAGAGGCTGCCATGTCAATAAGGAGTCAGTTTTTTTTTTGTTTTTGTTTTTTTTGTTTGTTTGCTGCCTGTAATAACGATGTCTGGGCGATTAGCTTTAATTGTCCTGTCTGTGTATATTGTGTAGTCCCATAAAATTGTTGCAGGCCCTATCTCCGTAACCAGGTCTGGTTTGTGTTCACACCAATTTTTCTAGGTTTCCTTTCCGTAGAAGTTGCAGATTTTCCGGTGTAGATGATGGCCAACCCTGTCATGAAGGGTTTTATATTCAGTGGGTACCAATAACATGCAACCTGATACAAGATGATCATTTGTTTCTGGATATCACTTTCATGTTTTTTGACACATATCATCATCCAGTCTTCTATAGTTTCCAGGTATCTTTGAAGGCCAATTGTTGCAGTATTGTAAGACAGTTCTAGATGAACTAATCCTCTGACTCTTAAAAATAATAAAAATACTCCCAGCATGCAACAAAAACGTTAAATTCAAATTCGCATCACGAAACTTGGTACGGGCAACACGTGTCCAACTTCTCTCTGTGATGCGGCTTGTAATACTACGGAGTAAATTCTCCCTTTTATCACAACTGCCATAAGACAATTGTGAACTAAAAGATGCAGAAACCAATACACACAAGAAAAATATAAATAAATTGTATGAAATTAACATTCTATTTACCATGCTTTTCTTGTTATTTGCGTACGTTTAATTTCTTTTCAAGCATGCTTTTATCTCCGTGAACACAAGGCTAATTTCTGCTGCTATGATGTTATTGAACCCCAATAATATTTTGGTAACCGCCAATGTGCATAACAACAACAAAAAACTATTCACCTATTCTATTTTTTTCTTTTTTCTTTCGCTTGACGATTTCACTTTTATGAGTTTAATTTCTAATCCTTTGTATTAAAAAAAAAATACAAAAAACTCCCTCTTAAGCTTCTGAAATATTTATGTTTCTTGCCACGATCAAAATTATGAACAAAACTGTCCTAGAAAGAAAGAAAGAAAGAAAGAAAGAAAGAAAGAAAGAAAGAAAGAAAGAAAGAAAAACGAATTGAGAGTTCCAGAGTAAAAGAAGACAAGAGTACAAAAAAGAGGCAAACAAGCGAAATGAAGGCAGGAAGGAAAATCGAAAAGGAACACACTAAATAAAGGAAACAAAAAATAAAAACAGCAAGAAAAGACGATAGGAAGAAAAAAGATAATAAAAAGATTAGTCAGAAACAGAGAAAACAAAAGTAAAAAAGAAAGAAAGAAATACAAAGAGTGGAGAAAGGAAGAAAAGACGAGCAAAAGAAAGAAAGAAAGAAAGAAAGAAAGAAAGAAAGAAAGAAAGGCAAAAAAGAAAAAGACAAACAGAAAGAAAGAAGGAACGCTCTACAACAATTAAATCAAAAGAAAAAGAGAAAAATAAAAACATGGGAAAATAAATGAAAGAAGAGAGAGAAAAAGAGCTTAAAGATGAAAAAAGAAATGTGAAAATGAAAGAAAACCAGAAACAGACAAAAAAAGAAAACAAAAGGAAGGAAGGAAGGAAGGAAGGAAGGAAGGAAGGAAGGAAGCGCAAAAACAGGACAAAGTAAAATTTAAAAATTTAACATAAATAAAATTATGCTCTCTTTTAGAGAGGAAAATCAAAATATAACACTGACGTTAAGAAGTAAAGAAAAAAAAGAAAATGGCGGACATTGCTCTTTCCTGTCTATCTCATAACTCGAACGCCACTCGCTGCTTCGGCTCACTGCCCCCATTATCATCCTCTTCTATTTGCAGTCAAGTCTGGAAATCTAAACATGTCTTCATACCTTGAGGGAATTTCTAAGAAATAATTAGCCAATAATTTGTTAGAGTTTACAAAATGAATATCGCAGATGTTGAAACTGTTCGGTTGGATTCGCAGTATCCAATGAAAGAAGGAAGCTGATAGCTAAGTTTAAAATAAAGAGAAGAGTTTTATAAGTAAACATCCTCAAGTTATTTCACTAGATAAAGAAATGATAAACTAGCGGGTGATATAACCCGGGAAATTACAAGTTAGCTTTATTTAAGATTTATTACAAGTTAGATTTATTTAAGAATGACGTCGAAACTTTCATTCACTATAATTATTTTAATATTATATTATATATATATTATGCAATACGTGACAACAACAACTTAGTTCCGACGACATTTCTACCAGATATTTAAATTGATTAATTGATCGTTTTCTACGGTTTATCAACCCTTTTGCAGGTTATTTAAAGCCACTAAATATTTTTATAGATTGTAAGAATTTCTTTTGAGGGATGAGGAGATAATAATAAGTGTTTAGGGATACAAGTTTTACTAATTAACCCATAGCTGGTGGCGGAGAAAAGGTGGATTCATACCTTTTTGTTATAGTGGAACACACCTATTCTATAGTTAATAGACTCTCCCACCTATAATAAGTAGGAGTAGTAGGAGTCGTTCAGTGGATCGGTCAGTCAGTCGACTGGCTGATCGGTTGAACTCTCAGCCTTCGGGCGGGGAGGAACCCGAAGGAGGCTACGCCGAAGGGCGGATTCTCTTTCGGGAAGGTAAACCGACCCTGAACCTGTTTATACGGGTTCAATGGGCATATTTTTGGCCGAGCCCACGGGCTCGGAGATCCCACGTTAAAAAGGCCTTATGCCACATGACGACCTCGTGGGTGGGGTGACTGAATATCTTCGGTCAGTCAGTCGATGCCGGACGACCGTTAGTCGGATACTAAAGTATCAGCGACCACAACTAGATTTCTCTGCGTCATTACCTATTATATCAAGTTCCTAACGTTTTGTACGTCGAACCTATTTTAGGACCGACTTAGTACAAATACAAGCCGCCACTGTGAAACCACTCCATAACACACTTGGAGACGAGGTATTCGGATTCATACGGTGGAAGAGAATAAAAATCACACTCCATAACACTTTTCCAGGGGCATTTACACGAAAGTGAATATAACGAATTCGATAGGAAATGAAACTCCGATTAACAATTCCGAGTCCTTGTCCATCACACCCCGCCCGCACACACAAGCTTACAGCACCTGGTATTCCTAGGCTCGACATTGCTTAACTTCGGCGACCATACGGCAACCGGTAAACAATAAAAGAACAGAAATTAAGACAGAAGGTAACGATTGGCACCAGAATTGAACCAATGTTTTAACGTGATGTGACCATAAGCCTCCGATATTTACATGTCATAATTTAGTATTTGTTGCTGCTATCTACTGGGCTGAGTTGACAAGGTATTTTACTGGTGTCTGTCCTGGTGGGCACGTATTAGTGTAACGATCATCGGTGCGGAAAGTGAATTCAGCGTGCCGCGTTCAATTCCTGCTCGATTCTGTTTTGTTCACTAATAGTTAATAAGTATGAATTTCATCTCCCTTCAGCTAACAGGGTAGACTGTACTCCCTTGCAACCAGTCTATGAGAAGGAAACTCCGAATTCAAAACCAGCCAGCTCCGTCAGACTACGTGGCCCAGGAAACGCCACTGTGGGCGCATTTGGAACTCTATGATCTCACACCATATCGTGTACAAGGGTTTCCCCATACTAGTGTAGCAGCTGTGGTTTCCGTAGCCAAATTAGAGTATATTTGCCATACCCAACCTATTTTGAATCCAGTTATTCTTCTCCTAGACTGGTCGTCAACCAAGGCCTCAAATTCAGTATGTCATGTTATTTAGCTTACGATAGATACATAGAGTATTTATGAGAAAATCAACGAAATGGCTGAAAAAATACTGAAGTAAAAAAAATAGAAGAAAAACAGCTCATCAGGAGTTAAACAAAATATAGTTCATGTAATGAATCATGGAAGATGAATTTTGATTAGTATATACAGATTTAAGCATTCCCACAATTCATCTTACTTCAATGACGAAGTTTGTAAGATTAAGAAAAGAAAAATTAGTATTTGATTACTCAATATCAATGGTCAGAAATTGATACAAACATGACTAACAAATTATGACTACTGTGTCGATAATGGGAATGCACTACCAATGACTTTACTATAGAAGAAAATTGGAAAATTTTATTACAGAAATCATGGTCATTTTCAAAATATTAACAGTGGTCAGAAATTGTAAAAGCCATTACGGATAGATAAAAATCGTTAGGGGTTCTTCTTATAGGAGCATAAATGGAATTTTCCATTATTTTGTTCTGAAAGAGAATTCTCATATTAATTTTCAGGTTGAAGTTAAATTTGAAGATATTGAATTCCAAGTATTTCATAGACTGAATGAAAGACAGAGATATAGATAGAAGGAGAGGCATATGATTTGTTATTATATATATATATATATATGTGTGTGTGTGTGCATGTGAGTGTGTTTGTGTGTGTGCGTGTGTGTGTGTGTGCGTGTGTTCAAACTCTAAGGACGTGAAATCCGTTTCATATCTGGGTTGAGGTAAAAAGAAAGATTTTTGGATTATTCATTCATATTGCTCTGTATAGAGAAAATACATCGAGGTCTTTTTTTCGAATCAATTTTAATATTCTTATATTACTAGGACCCACTTAGATTATATACCCACAGATTTTATTTTACGATATATATATATATATATATATATATATATATATATATATAAGGTTGGTGAAAAAATAATGACGTAATAATGTCGTTTTTTGACGTTAAAAAATACCTCAAAAAACGACATTATTACGTCATTATTTTTGAACCAACCTAATATATATATATATATATATATATATATTATAGATTCTGAGACAGTCAGTCTAGGGCTGCTGGATCAATTTTGATATCTGATATTACTAGGATCCACCTGGATTATATACGAACGGATCTATTACCTGTACCATATATATATATATATATATATATATATATATATATATATATATATATATATATATATATATATATATATATATATATATATATATATATGTGCGTGTGTGTGCGTGTGCGTGTGCATGTGAGTGTGTTTGTGCGTGTGTGTTCGTATGTTCAAACTCTAAAGACGTGAAATTCGTTTCATATCTGGGTTGAGGTAAAAAGAAAGATTTTTGGATTATTCATTCATATTGCTCTGTATAGAGAAAATACATCGAGGTCTTTTTTTCGGATCAATTTTAATATTCTTATATTACTAGGACCCACTTAGATTATATACCCACAGATTTTATTTTACGATATATATATATATATATATATATATATATATATATATATATATATATATTAGGTTGGTGCAAAAATAATGACGTAATAATGTCGTTTTTTGACGTTAAAAAATACCTCAAAATACATATACATATATATATACATATATATATACATATACATACATTATATATATATATATATATATATATATATATATATATATATATATATATATATATATATATATATTGAACAATAAAAATTAAAAAATTAAAATTCTCAGACACACTGGGTTGTAGATTAATATTCTTTCGTTTGTTTTTTTTTATTATTATTCCATTTAGATTCCTCGACTACTTTCGGCCGAAATGGCCATCATCGGGAGGAGAAATATTTCTGCTTGCTGCTAGCACTAAACTACAGAAAATATATATATATATATATATATATATATATATATATATATATATATATATATACGGACTTCAAACAACTACTGAAGCCTCGTTAACCACCAACCCTGGGCACAACAGCAATAACTCACGATATCACTTAGCTTTATCGGTTTTCTCGATGTGGAGTCATTTAATACGTCTTGTCTATCCAGTTACAGACATATCAGGTTTAGCAAGGTAGGCAGAAGTCGAGTGAGAGATAAAACAGCAAAATTTCTTTCAGAAGATATTTGGGAGTTGTCTTGATCTACGCCTTCCATTGACGATCGTGACTACAAAACATGATAATTAGGCATGGAAATGACTTACAAACGGCTAATAATTCACACGTAAAAGATGTTATGTCAAAGATCTACGTATAAACTGGCAATTATAGGAAATTTATTGGAGTTTAAAGTGTCCGAAGTGTGTGTGTATGTGTGTGTGTGTCGGGGGAAAACAGTGGAGTATGTGAATGTACGGTGGTGTAATGGTTAGCGTCTCGGATTGAGGAAGCAAGGAGCCGGGTTCCTTCCTTTCACTTACGTGTAAATACTCCTGGGAATGGTATAACAGGGTCCTATAACCTTGGGTGGCAACCGGACTAGGATTAGGAGAACTCAATTCAAAAGCTGAGGAGCGTCCTTTGTGCAGCAGACCTCTGTATTCGGTGCCTTAAAAATGTGCGATTTTTTTCTGCACAAGCCTTCGCCACTACAATCAAATTATACATACGCGTAGTCTTGCGGTTTTGGTTTTAAGAACTGAGCCGAAAACGGTGGGAGATTCTAGTAAGCGAATCAAGTCCTGTCGGTCACTGTGTGTTTATTTGAAAGATAAATACGCTTAAATTCGCCTTCACCCCGGCCGTGCGCCGACGGCTTAATGGTAGAATCTCCATCTTAACCACACTGAAGAGCTGCGAAACAATCTGTCTGTGGATGACATTATATATGTATGTATATATAGGCAGCATATTTTCATTCAAACAGGACTGGTTAACTAAGTTAGATACGTCATGTCGATTTGTTTTCGTTGTGATCCTTTCGAGTTCACAGAATAATTTCTCAATGGCCTTAAAAAATTGATTATGAAAAATACCAAAATTTTCTTTCAAGTAGTTTTTACTTTCCCGAGTACTTTCAATCTCATCTGAGACCATCTTCAGGGGGTTAAGTTATCTGTGAATATGTATATGAGTTTTTGTAAATTCCAAACATTTTAACTGTTCGCTTTTTTCTGTTTATGCAGTGTTCTAGATTTCTAAATTCAATTTGTTTGTTTTTTCCCCCAGTATAAGGGAAGTAACTTTTCCATTTTTGCTCAGAGGAGTTTGAAAGTACCTGGGAAAATAAAAATTATTTGAAAGTAAGTTTTGGTATTTGTCTTAACCAATTTTTTAAGGCTACCAAGAAATTAATCCATGAAATCGAAAGGACCACAACGAAAACTAATCGACACGATATGTGTAAATTATTTAACCAAAACTGCTTGAACACACACACACACATACACACACACACACACACACATACATATATATATACATATATATATATATATATATATATATATATATATATATATATATATATATATATATATATATATATATATTGAATAATATAGGTATATTGTGTAGAGTGTTGAGATAAAATTCATCAGGAAAGGCGCCATAGTTTTTTAACCCAAGTAATTTCGACCTTTCCTAATATTATCTTAGCAGCAGATTATAATATTAATGTATTAATAATATTAGTATTATAATGCACACACACATATATGTGCATGTGTTTGTGTGTGACTGAATGTGACTAAATGCTGGAGCTCTATCATGTATGAACCACATGCTTCTTCGTATTAGCAGGGGTACATCCTCTAGCAAGTCTAGAAGTGTGTTCGAAATAAAATCTCTGTAGACAGCTCCTTTAAAACGTGCTGAGAGAACGTATGGCACTACAAAACAGTCACCTGCAATTTCAGCTTACACATTAATCGTAAGCTGATACTGGTGTCTAGCCTGTATTGTACCATGGTGATTCCGATCTGCCCACAAATATTGGTTGTGCAAATTTGTCATTCCATCTCTTCTAAATGTTGCCTCATCCGTAAGCAAGACTGAAGAGACAAACAATGGATCGGCAGTTTGTGCAATAAACCATTGGCAAAAGTTCTCCCGTGGTGAGTGATCAGACGATGAAAGACGCTGCACATTTTTCAAATGATATGGATACAGGAGCTGCTCTTTAAGTACCCTTCATGCGGCACTATGAGATGTACGACATGCTAAGGTCACTTGACGTGTGCTGATACTTGGATCGTCTCCGACAGCCTGTAGAATGTATTCTTTGTAGTCAGGCGCACGAGTGGATCACGGTTTTCCTCGACCCATAGTTTGTTGTGCCACAGATCCTGTGTCCCCACAATTCGACGATAAACAGCAGCAAAGCTTGGCTGACTCCGCTGCCTTCGGTTTGAAAACACAATCTGATAAAGCCGTTCAGCTTCGCATCCATTACCACTCGCGCGGTCGTATGTAAAAACCATATCTGCCTGCTTACGACATGAATATTCTGGCACTGTTAAACGGGAAACTTCTCAGTTAACTCACGACTACTCATGTTAAACGTTAAAGACAGACTTGCCACAAATGTACGCTTTAAACTTAATAACTTTATTTGTTATTATTGTATTTGTTTTGGTGTGAAAAATTCGCCCGCGAAGTTTATAAAATTATTTTGAGTATAACCTGTACATATATTATGCAGAACGATTATTTTCGGTTAACGTAACATGTTCTTGGTTCTTTCTTTTTTTTTTATACCTTTTTTCCCTTTGGTATTGGCTTGTTTATTTGCAAATCATGACACCGAAGGTTTTCCGAGCGAGTATAGTTTCTTATACTTATAAGACCTCTATTAATAATAATATATATTTTTTCGTTTCATTTCGTTGTTGGAAGTACTATCTGATGATCCGGCATCCTTTTAAAAGGACTCTGGTGAAATAAATTATTGTACTGGTAAGAAAGTATAGTAATACGTTTTTATAATAAGTGGTCTGTTTTTCTTTTATATATATATATATATATATATATATATATATATATATATATATATACACACGTCTTACCAGTTTGTGACTGGAAAGGATAATTTGGAGGAGGATATAAATCCAGGGAGAGCTCAATGTAGACTACAGAGCGTTATAATGATAAGAAGAAGACGGAGACTTTAATTATCCATTTGTTTTTTGTTTTTTTCGTGAACATACACACACACACACTTATGGGTATGTGTGTGTGTGTGTGTGTCTCTGTGTGTGTGTGTGTCTGTGTGTGTGTGTGTGTGTGTGTGTGTGTGTGTGTGTGTGTGCGTAAATTACTTTTAGGTAAAGTTTATCTGTAATGGAACAAAACGAATAAAAAGACAAGAGGAAAAACACTCACACACAAACACACACACACACATATATATATATATATATATAATATTTTGTTTCACCTGTTTATACGCAAGAGCTAGGAAGTCATTGGTTTATCAAGGTTTTTATATTTGAGGACGTTCACAAATATTCATCCGGTGGTTGAAAGGTCATTCAAAACATGTGAAGGACACAAATCACATAATTGAAAGTTTGGTAAAATGTAAGCGAGTAATATTCAACATTTTTTTTTTTTTTTTTAAATAAATGAATATTGTTTAAATTATAATCAGAGTTTTATGTTTCGGGATGATGGACGTATATGCTATACATCTTCAAAAACACGAGATAATGAATCTTACCGTTTTCTTTTGATTTTTCAACATTTGTATGACCGTTTAGTAAAACTTCTTTCAGGAAAGGTGAGAAATAGGAAGTAAGCGGAGCGTAGATCAATTTTCTTGGGCGTTCTCAAATTCAAAAGCCCTGATAAACGAAAGACATCCATGCTCTTGTATATAAACACATGAAACAAAATGAATCCTACATTACCTTGATAACGTCCGTCAGGTAACAAAGCATATTGCGTGAATTTCAGCTTACAATATCTATATTTATTGAACGATTGATAATGACTTGTTTGGTGGCGCCAAAAAGTTCTTGATCATACCAAGAAAATTCTAGAATCGTTCTGGGTATGACAATAATCTACATTCAGCAGCAAGGCCTCTGATCGAGAGATTGGAGGTTTTGAGGAGCTTGGAACCACCTCTTAATTGTTTTCGTTCCCAATAGCACCTCGTAAGGTTCCCAGCTATGGAAAAATAGTGTCTCGATATTTATTTATTTTTTTTTTGGGTTCTCTAAGAAAGTATAGTAATACGTTTTTATAATAAAATAACCTGTTGTAACAGATTTTAATAACAAAATGACAATCAATAAAGCACTAAATTAAAAAAAAGTACATTTTTTATCGTAAAATGACCAACAGCGGATCGAAAAGGTCACTTTACAATTAAAAAAAAATATTGCAGAAGCAAATGAACGAACAAATATGTGGAAATTCTTAGAAAAAAAGAGTAGATTTTTTTTTGTAAGCATTTCACCCCAAGCAAGGCGGGTTGCCACTAATACGCAGGGGGAGTGGGAGCAAGACTAAAAAGGCGTGATGGAGGAAAAAATGAAGAGAAGAGCAGGGTTAGTTTAGGGCATCTGTAGATGTCGATTGACATAACATTTGAATAGTTGGAGATTATAACTATCAGGGAAACAAGTAATAGGAAAGAAATTCTACAGATGGGAGGCGTGAGAAAGGAAGCTATTGGAGTAGAAGAGACGGCCACATTTAACATACATATACACATACATATGTATATACATATATATGCATATATATACATACATATATATACATATATACATACATATATACATATATGTACATATATATACACATATATAGACACATATATACACATATATATACACATATATATGCATATATATATACATATATATATACATATATACATATATATATATGTATATATGTATATATATATATGTATATATATATGCATATATATGTATATATATATGTATATATATATGTATATATATATGTATATATACATGTATATATATGTATATATACATATATATATATACAAAAAAGGATGTTTTTTGTTTCTCTGAATATATAGATCTTTTTATGCCAATAGAAGTGTTTTAATTCCTAACATAGTCACCACTTTGTAGCTGTGTTCAAAACTGATATTATTGGGATTTGCTTTCTTCTACTTTATTGTTAATGCTTCCTTTATTTTTAACTGTTTTTCTGCCTTTAGATTTATGTTGGTGTTTTCTCCAAGTATGTTGCAAAGGTTGGTAGATCCCCATTTGTATTTGAATGGGTCCAAATGGTGCTATAGTCCGTAAGAGGCAAAGTAAGTCTTCATGATAGGCATCTAGTTGTATGTCTGATATAATTATTCGTGAATTTATTTTGGTCACCAACGCGGTTCCATATGGTTTATGTACATTCATAAATAATGTTGGTTATTATTCATAAATAATGTTGTTTGAATCTTAATGGTGAGTTTTTATTGTTGATTGGGTTGGCCGTTTAAAATCTTTTATAATAATCAACTTCTTGTTCTGATCGGTTTGAGTTGTCTATTTCTTAAAAATGTTTCTGGGGGCCACATCCCTTGATTATAAGTGCATTTAACTTTTATAGAAAATGTTCATTTTTTTTTCGTTAATTCTTAATATTGCTTACGTTAGAGAGAAACAATCCTATTTGATTATCAAAAATATAAAGAAATTTATTTACTGAAAAAAAAGTTTGAACAAAGTAACTATGAACAATTTTTTGCTATCCTTTGCTAGTCGCAATGATGGAGAAAGCATTACCACGAACCATCGCCAGCGAGACACGCTGCAAGAGCCACTCCGTTTCGCGAGGCTCGTCCCTTAAAAAAATCTATCAGCAAGAGAAGAATATTTAAATTTGATTATCTATAAGCTGGTTTGAGGAAACCGTTAATAACCAGCGTCTGTTCAACTTTGGTAAGTTCTTTAAAGAATAACAACTGAATTCTCGTGCTCTCTCGCGAGAAAAAAATGACGCATATTTTATATTTAATGGATATTCGCTGATAAAATTATGACGGCATGGATTTTTTATTTGTTTATATATATATATATATATATATATATATAGCGACGTGGCAAATGCATTATTATTGGATTCTACGAGAAACATCTAAGAAAAATCTAAGTTTGTTTTTTGACTACGTACGTAAGTAAATTTAAGAACGGATTTTTTTTATTCGCTTGAAAATTTACGATTTTCAATTATTTTAAAGCTTTAAGTAAAATAAAAATATCATCTAAATAGCGGAAATATATTTTAGGTCTTTTAAGTTTTGTAAATACTTTGTTTTCGAAGTGTGACTTGTAGTAGTTACAGAAGTGAAAAGTGAATCCCTTGTGCCGACACCTTGACTATGAATATTCCCATTATGATCGCAGAAAGAGACTTTAGTTGTGCAGAGGTGCAGCAAGTTCCTGAGCTTATATATATATATATATATATATATATATATATATATATATATATATACCATAAAAAGGATAAATGTTTACTTTATTCACTACCCGGGTTTCAGCAGCGTAGTATTATCAGGTGTTAAGGCAAATATTTTTTAGGGTCTTAATCTGCTCTATACATTCTATTTTGGACGGTGCATTGAGCACATTTTTTTAAATATCGGTGTTTGGCCTGGAATTGTTCCTACCTTCATATATATATATATATATATATATATATATATATATATGCCGAAACTAGACGAGGAATCTAACTGAAATAATAAAAACGAAGGAATATTAATATACAACCTAGTGTGTCTGAAGATTTTAATTTTTAATATTTTTTATTGTTCAATACATACATATACATACATACATACATACATGTATATATATATATATGTGTGTGTGTGTATATTTAGGCAGCAATTCTTTTTTCATGCACATTTCATTGAATACGATAAATTATAAATAATAAATAATTATATACGCCGCACTACAACATGTTTGACACGGAGACTAACTCTACACCTTTCTGATCATAGTTCAATTATGTCTCATTTAAATACTCATAGAGACCTACCGGACCCTATTCGTAACATACTTGTTGACAACTCAAATATAATAGCATCATCTACATGCAAAAAAAGGCTAAAAATAATGGAAGCCTTATTAATAAAAAACAATAAACAACACTCAATAATATCAACTGTGAACATTGACACACTATCTTGACTGTGTTTTGAAAATGAAAACATTATATAGATACATACATGCAACAAACTATTTCTTATTTAACAATTAAAATATTTAATCCTTGAAATGGCTAAATGTAGAGCTCGGAAAAAGAACATTCTGATAAAAGTTTTTATATCATCTGAATGAGAAATTGTATAAAAAACTAAATCAAAGCGCCTTTACTGTCGTATTCATTGAAATACACACACACACACACACACACACACACACACACACACACACACACACATATATATATATATGCGTGTGTGTGTCTGTGTGTATCTGCGTCTGTGTTCAAGTCTTCATCAGATCCCAAAACGAAAAAAGGAAATGTATGTGTATTTGTGTGTATGTTTAAATAATGAATCATGATCATGTCAAAAATTGTTGATACATTTTCTCAGCTATTTTTTTTTTGTACAGAATTAAAGGCAAATCCTCATATCATTTTCAGAACGGTTCGAAATCAAGAAATTAATTTTGCCTTTTCTGATATGAATCCAAGGCAAATCCTCATACAATCCTTCAGAATGGGTTGGAATTAAAAGATTTGTTTTTTGGTCTATCCATGTGCTTTCTGTGTCAACAGTATATGTTTTTAAAATAGGATCTGAAGAAGCCTTGAAAGACGAAACGCGTAATCAAATCTATTTTCTATGAAACGTTTTCCATATGTCAAGAACATTCGCACAGTTTTTATATCATCTGAAAAGAAACAATTATTAGATCACATGAGAAATTGTATAAAAAACTAAATCAAAACGACATAAAAGGCGCTTTGATTTAGTTTTTTTATACAATTTCTCATGTGATCTAATCATTTTTTTTTTCTTTTCAGATGATAAATTATATAAAAACTGTCGGATTGTTCTTATTTTCCGAGCGCTTTCGGCTCTACATTTAGCCATTTCAAGGATTAAATATTTTAATTGTTAAATAAGAAATAGTTTGTTGCATGTATGTATTTTTATATTTCAATTTGTTAAATTTCTTAAAAGATTTGTAGGGATTCTATATCCTATTTTAAAACACACACACACACACATATATATATATATATATATATATATATATATATATATATATATATATATATATGTGTGTGTGTGTGCGCACGCGCGTGGTCACGCAATGTCTGTGCACACGTGATATGCGTATGTGTTCATGGAGACATAATGTGTCCTCAGTTGTTTTTTGCAATTAAGGGTTGAGCTTACCTTTCCTTTTACTTCAAGTTTTGGGACATTACACCAACATTCTTCTTCTTCTTATTATTATTATTATTATTATTATTATTATTATTATCTTCTGATATTAGGTATTGTAACTATTTACGCTATGTACATTGTTCGGATTGTTGTCCTCATCCTTATTTTCATATTCCTGACGTTTCGGCCATTGTACGTTCCGTCCTTCTTCAGGTGATACACGTTGAAATTTTGAACCGAACCCTTTATTTTTTTCCCACGTGCCATGTCTTTTCTGGATATCTCAATTTCAGTTATTTACCTTTAGCAACACCACTCTCCAAGTTTTTTGTTCACCGAATCCCTATGAACACCAAGATCTTTTCTTTATAAGCATAGTATGTGTTTCGCCAAAGCTACATACAGTATTTGATAAAGAGTCGCCCTTCTAGATTCAATGCCCTACCTCGGCAAAGGAGCATAGTTTGCCCACAACCGAAGGAAGGTGGGTTCTAAGGACATTAGTGGTAAGTGCATGGAAAACATTCGACCAAAATTTGAACTCGGCACACCGGCATCATTTTCGCACCGATAAACATAAAACTATTCACAAATCCAGGCATGCAAGATAAACATGCAAATGCATGGAATATTGATAATAATGATAATTATTAATAATAATAATACCGAGGAGGGTGCTGTAATGGTGAGGAGACTTGCTGTCGCTTGACCTCCATTGAAAGCTACCAAATACCAATGATGAGAAAAAAAACTGTTATAATAATAGCAACAATCAAATATTCCTTTATTTGCCAGAATAAACGAAAATATCCCTTTCGTCCGGGTGTTAAATTCATTATTTACCTGGTATGTTGGCAACTTCGTTGTTTCATACGGTAACTTAGAAATAACCATCTGGAATTTTTGTAATTTGTTAACGCTCGATTACCTTCAAAATCATTAGACTATTAAAATGGCTTCTTTACTCTGGCTGGCAGTCTACTCCCGGAGTTTACAAGAGGCTTGCTATCTCGTCACCATCGATGGCCGCCAGTTATCTTTGATGTAAAAAAAAAAAATCAAAAACAAAAAAATAAACATCAAAAATAGATCACTGTAGACGCTGCCCGTTCGTTAATGGCTTTCATCAAATTTCTGTTAACTGTGTATCCAAAATCTACCGGATTTTATGACATATCCTGTGAAACCCCCGTTTAAGGCATGCTTTAGGCCGAACGGCCATTGAGAACATCATAACACGGTTAGGTTCTATTTACCCTTTTTAAGGATTTCACACTCCCACATTTAAATTTTCTCAAGAGCTTATAAGTTTTGTATCCGAAACGTAAACAAAGCAATTTCTGAAGAATTAATGGATTTATTTTTAATACATTTTTATGACGTCAAACTTTAGTTGGATCTTTATATCTCAAGTTAATGATAATCGTCTCTTTTCACAAATGTCTCGTTGTACTGTCGAGTAGTTCTGTTTTAATATACACACCTACACATACACATACACTCACTCAAGTTCCGTAGTCTGCCTGGGGAGGATGAAGTCACAGCTCTCAACAACACTAGCCGTTGCTGTCGTGATTCCGTGGCAAGTAAGTTTTTTTACGGGATGGAGGATCCTGCCGAGCCGGTTTTGCATTCAGAGTTATCATTCTCCTAGACTGGTTGACAACCAAGGCTAAATATTCTAACTACTGTTTAACTCATACTTGGGGGAGAAGAGATGGATTCATACCTTTTCCAAGGATATTTGCGCCACAGGGAATGTAACGAACTCAGCTGAAATTCGAACCCGGCTCTCCGATTTCTCATCCCGAGCAGCTATCCATTACTCCACTCCGCTTTAACAAAAGATAAAGAATCCGAAGGCGCACTGGAATAGCAAAGGCTGCCTTCCAAAAGCTGACCAAAATATTAAGAAACAGGAACATTTTATTAGAAACAAAAGAAAGAATACTGGACTCTTATGTAATATCAACCCTTTTAAATGTCAATGAATATGAGGCAATTTCCACAGAGATGACTAAAAGACATGAGGCGGCAGGCATGTGGTTCTCCAGAAGGATGCTGAGAATTCCATGGACGGAACGGGCAACAGCGAGCACGTTTTAAAGAAAATGTAAATTAAATGTAACTTATACTCTTCTAAATGCAGTGTCCCTTCAGGACGTTGGCAATCTTGGCTCTCCACAACGTCTTGCCCTTTTTATCTCTCAATAAAGTTTCTATTTTGTATTAGATTATGCATTGTTTTCCTCTTCGATCTGTCCTGTGAGTATCAGATTTTCCAAGCCCTCTTTCTTCATTATGTGCCATAGAAATTTCAACGGTCTCTTCCTGATGTTAAATATAAGAGTCATTTTTCTTTCCCATTTTCTCTAAAACATTGTCTTTGTTGACATGTTCGGCCCATCTTCAAGAACCATATTTCTATAGCGCAAAGCCGCTTCTTCATCTGTGAGGAGATTGTTCAACATTTACAGCCATACAGGAGAACTGATATTAGGTAAGAGTTCAGTACTCTTTTCTTTGTTTTTAATGTCATTTTCCTGTTTCTTAATACTTTACTTAGATTTTGAATTTAATGTTTTTAATAGGATGAAACATTCCATGCGCCATGGATTTGCACATTCTTTGCACAAACTTGTCAACAGTTTTCGCATCTTTTCTTTTCAAAAAGCATGCGTACATATATGGCCCTCATTTTGACCTGTTATTCCAGATTTATTTACGAGCAAATACTCCATGAAATTATGAAGGCCCATGGATCCTAGGAATTAGTAACCACATCAATTGCCTATTAGTATTTAGATTCGAATCATGAATGAATAAAAATTCCCGAGGTAACGTTCTCAGCTCACCCGAAGTGGAAAGAGTATATTGAATCCATTGCTAGGTCAGCTGCTAAGAAAGTTGGTTCACTGTGTCATGCGAGACAAGTTTTCTCTCCAGAATCTATCTTACATATCTATAATCCTGCCATTCGTTCATACTTGGAAAATTGCTGCTACATATGGTCCGATGCCTTTTCTTTTACCTTGAGCTCCTTGATAAAACTCAAAGAAGAATCAGCAATATTACTTACCCAACGACGTACGGTTGCTTCTCTGTACCTTTTCTATAAATACTTTTATGGTAATTGTTAGGATGAACTTAGTTTTGTTTTCATATTGGAGCTGTTTTTTTTTAAATTGCTGTTTTATTCCCCCCACACCACAAACAATGAATTGTACATATGGAGACTAGTTAGGATTTTCATAGAGACGAGGAGGTATTATGATGAATGTAATAAGAAAGGTAAGTAAGAATGCATTGTTTTGGTGCTAGGAATATTGTGGTATGTTTGGGTCAGTGTTTGTGGCTAGCGAAGTTTAAATTTAAGAGAGAAGACCGTCCTTCTCCCCATTCTCCATTTTTAGCCTTGTTCTACATTTTCTGTATTTGAAGCGAAAATAAATATCGCTCTTGAAAATGGCGCCTAGACTTTTTTTTTTAAATTTAAGTGCAGTACTAGAGTAGCGTCGAGATCTCATCAATTTACTGTTGAACTGGTTAGATATAACCGTAAATTCTATGCCAACTGTTTCTCGCTTGTCGAACTCTTTTTCGGTTCCATGCTTTTTGGCCAACTTTAATCTGCAAAAATTTAAATGAAATGTCATTATTGATGTTTCTGTTCCTAATTTTCTACATCCTGTAACCACTTGTGCCTTAGTGGCTTTACTGCCATGCATGGTGTGATACCTATTAAAAAAAGTTTCAATCATTAGTTGATGATAGCCATTGATCTCTAATGATACATTAGATAGGGACGCGCGCCTTTTAAGAGTTAATGACACGTCTTCACAACTAAGCTGCGTCTTTGAGAAAAAGCTTACTGAAGTCTCAGACTGCCAGTCTACTTTCAAATCCTATTATCAGTTACAAAATTCATACGGAATCTTTTGTACAAAGAAAACAGTCGATGAATGAGAACAACCCCTGGGACTATTTCCTCAGTTTGATAATTACGTTCTCATCAGTTTTGCCTGCGTTAGATCTGAGTTCAGCAGTAAGGGCTTGAAATTAGACCTTTAAACCATGTTGCTCTCGCCTGTGGAAATTAGAGATCCTTATCTCTTCCTTTGTTGAATCAACTATGAATTTTAGAACTTATGAAAAAAATGTACGGTTGTCAGTAAAAGGGAAAACTCAATAATACGAACTATGAATTGGAGACACCAAGATCAAGCAATTAAACAAACTTAAATATCGAGGAAGTGTTTTAAAAAAGGACGGAAAAGGTGACAACGAAATTCGAAGGCGCATTGGAAAAGTGAAAGATGTTTTCCAAAAGTTAAGCAAACTATTACGAAATAAGAAAATTTTAATAGAAACAAAGAAAATTGTAGAGCAATGTTAGGAAATCTGGGTCCTCTTATATGGCAGTCAATGCTGAACAATCTCCTCACGAATAAATAAAAGACTTTTTAAACAACAGAAATTTGGTTCTACATATGGATGCCGAGAATACTATGGACTGAACATAAGTTTTAAAGAAAATGGATACAAAAGAACACTTATACTTGAAGTTTCTAGGGCACATAATGGAGAAAGTGGGCTTGAAAAATTTAACGCACACTGGACATGCTGATGCCCAGAAGGACAGAGGAAAGCAGAGAATAACGTAGTCAATGGGCTTTTGTACATCGTTGGCAGAACAGGGATGAAGAGAAAGAGAGCAAAAAAGATAAACGCTGCTACAAAGGAGAGGAAGTTGTGGAGATTCACAATCCTCGACATGCTGAACGGGAAACGCCATATAGAATACAGTGTGACCCTGATATAAGAGAAACCCGGATATAAGATAGATTTTCTCTGGTCCCAAATTAGAGCCTGTGTTAATGTATATAAATTAGACCAAACCCGGATATAAGAGAAACCCGGATATAAGATACTTCTTCTTCGGTCCCGGCAACTCTCTTATATCCGGGTTACACCGGGTTATCCAAAGGAGAGTCTCGTGTTAAATCTTTGTTCCTGGCCCATTACTCGAGATGAGGTGGAACCATGACTTTTTTCATTTTTTTTTTTTTGTTTCTTTATCTCAATATCTTTCTTTTTTCTTTTTCTTCTCGGTGTCATTATGTACTTTGCTTGATCTTCTATCTCTTTCTTACTCTCTCTTTATCAATATATATTTCTCTATATATATCTCTCTCACACACACACGCGCACACTCTCTTTCTCTCCCTATTTTTTCTGACTCTCTCTCTTTCACTCTCTCTATTTATATATATATATATATATATATATATATATATATATATATATATATATATATATATATATATAGTCCAACCTAGCGAACCAGACAAACTTACCAAGTTTTCACCTAAGCGGGTCGTCAGGGAAAGCTAGCTAAAGAGGTAAAGAAAGCTGCATACATATAGGCAAAAACAAAAGACCAAAACCACGTGATTACATATATATATATATATATATATATATATATATACATATACATACATATATATATACATATATATATATATATATACATATATATATACATATATATATATATATATACATATATATATACATATATATATATATATATACATATATATATATATATATATATATATATATATATATACATATATATATATATATATATATACATATACATACATATATATATATATATATACATATACATACATATATATATATATACATATACATACATATATATATATATATATACATATACATACATATATATATATATACATATACATACATATATATATATATATATACATATACATACATATATATATATATACATATACATACATATATATATATATATATACATATACATACATATATATATATACATATACATACATATATATATATATATATATACATATACATACATATATATATATACATATACATACATATATATATATATATATACATACATATATATATATATATACATACATATATATATATATATATATATATACATATACATACATATATATATATATATACATACATATATATATATATATATATACATATACATACATATATATATATACATATACATACATATACATACATATATATATATATACATATACATACATATATATATATATACATATACATACATATATATATATATACATATACATACATATATATATGTATATATATACATATATATACATACATATATATATACATACATATATATATATATACACATATACATACATATATATATATATATATACATATACATACATATATATATATATATATACATATACATACATATATATATATATACATACATATATATATATATACATATACATACATATATATATATATATACATATACATACATATATATATATATATACATATACATACATATATATATATATATATACATATACATACATATATATATATATATATACATATACATACATATATATATATATATACATACATATATATATATATATATACATACATATATATATATATATATACATATACATACATATATATATATATATACATATACATACATATATATATATACATATATATATATATATATATATATACATATATATATATATATATATATACATATATATATATATATATATATACATATATACATATATATATATATACATACATATACATATTAGGTTGGTGCAAAAATAATGTCCTTTCTCACATAGTAACATATGTGAGAAAACGACATTATTTTTGCACCAACCTAATATATATATATATATATATATATATATATATATATATGTGTGTGTGTGTACTAGCCGAATTACCCGCGGCTTGCTGCCTGCCTCATTTTTTTGTAAAATGGTGCATTTCAATATTACACACTGATCTTGTCGATTTAACCTCCATATTCTCGCTTCCTTTTTTTAAGTATTTCACATTTTTTAGGGAAAAGACTGTTTATAGGGGTTCAGGAAAGGACAAAAAGAAGAACGGGGATCAAAGCAACAGACGATTTCGGCTGACATTACATTTAAATTTTTGAAGATTATAGTTATTAGGAAAACAAGTAAGAGGAAGGGAATTCCTCTGTCGGGAAGTGCAAGAGAAGAAGCTGTTAGAGTAGAAGAGGCGTTTACATTTAATTGTTTCGACAGTGAAAGAGTGGGACCGAGATGCTAACCTAGCAGCACGCTTAAATTCACGCAATCGGGGCACTAGTGAAAATAGCTCGTCAGAGAAGATATGGAAATATTTATAAAAAAAGACAGAGGAAAGCCACATTATTTCAGTCTGACTGGAGTTCGAACCCCAAGTCAGGACTAATCACATTGCATATCCGTTTTTAGATTTTGTCGATAACCTCGAGATGAACAGCGGGGGCACCAGACCATATATGGCAACAGTATTTCATGATAGGACAAAGGGTAGATTTGTACATGTGAAGGATGGATTCAGACGAGAAAAACCTTCTGGCACGACACGGAGAACCAAATTTCCTTGCCGATGTGACCTCCATCTTCTGGCTTTCTCCTTCTATATTTTGGATAGGAGTCATTCCCATGTTCAAATTTAAATTTAATTTAAATCAAAAGGAAAAAAAATCAGTTGGGAGGTGTCACCCCTAAATCCCCTTTGATCAAAATTAAATATAATTATAATAATTATATAATTAAATAGAACCCTAGGAGTTATTCCTTTATTCAAATCTAAAATTAGTTTATATCAAAGGGAAAAAATCATTGAGGAGGACTCCGGGGATACCCTTTGATCAAAATGAAATATACTTATCCAAGTACCCTGGGTACTGTAGTTTTAGAATCTATATGAGGAGCTCGATAACAAACAGACAGAGGCTACATCTTCATATAAATGACTCTGGGTCTCTTTCTGTTACCTAATCTCTCCTTATCTCCCTCTGTATCTATTTATATATTTATGTCTCTCACAGATAAAACACAAACTATCTTTTTCTCTGACTTTCTCAGTTTCCTTAATGTCTATCTTTTTATTTCTACCGTTCATTCTATCTTTATCAATATGATTTTTCTCTTTATTTCTCTGTCGAATTGATTCTCTGTCTTTTTTCTTCTCTTACTGCATCTCTAATTAGCTCTGAGTTATATTAGTCTCTCTCAAACTATCTCTCTCATTCTCTCCATCTCACGTTGTAACTATTAGGTTGGTGCAAAAATAATGACGTAATAATGTCGTTTTTGACGTTAAAAAATACGTCAAAAAACGACATTATTACGTCATTATTTTTGCACCACCCTAATATATGATTTTTATCTCTTTCAGTATATATATTTATCTCTTTTTATGCTTCTCTTTTTCTCTGTCTCTTTCTCTCTTCCCTTTTTATTTCGCTTTCTTTGTCTCTGTTTTTCATGGATCTGTGCCTCTCTGTCTCTGTTCAATCAATATATTACATTCTCTCTATTTTTCTCTCTGTCTCTCCCTCTCTCAGTTATCTGAGGTTCTATTCCTATGCATCTCTCTCTCTCTCTCTCTCTCTCTTTTAGCGATATATATTTCTCTAATTCACCGTCTATCTGTCTGCTTATCTCTTTCTATCTGTCTCTATGATTCCACGTCTCACTGTGCGACCTATCTCTCCATGTTACTTTGTCCCTGTTTCTATCTATGTATGCCCTCAACTCTCTCTCTTTTTCTTTTTATCTGTCTCTCTTTCTCTCTTTCTCTCTCTCTCTCTCTTTCGGTCTCTCTCCTCTCTCTCTGTCTCTCTGTAAGCTGAATTTATATTTCTTTGTGCCTTTATCTCTAGCAATATATCGCCTTGTTTCTCATTCTCTCTATATATTAGGTTGGTGCAAAAATAATGTCGTTTTCTCACATGTGTTACTATGTGAGAAAACGACATTATTTTTGCACCAACCATATATATATATATATATATATATATATATATATATATATATATAGTTTTTAAATATGATTCTATCGTGATGGAATCATATTTTTTTTAAATAATTACAATCTAGGCTCTACTTCTGTATCGAACAATGTTTTCTAAAACTAAAAACAAAAATACTAAAGAACTGTGGATTATCAATCTAACAGTTCTTTCCTATTATATCTATACACGCACACCTTAAAGTTTCACTTTCTCCGTAACGTGCGACTGATGTTATATCGGTCAAGTTTCCCGGCTTGAAGCAACTGCGTGTCTAGCCACACTGAGGGAACTGTGATACAGCGAAACAATCTGTCTGTAGATGACTATATATATATATATATATATATATATATATATAACTCAGTGTCTCTCTCTCTCTCTCTCTCTCTGTTATTCGAATGTCTATCTCAGTGTCTTTCTGCATTTCTCTCTCTCTCTCTCTGGTCTGAGTTAATCGAAAATTCTGTACACTTACACTACTATTGCACTTCTATAAATTATTGTAGATCCTCAAACAATTTTTATCACTGGCCTCTGTCAAAACCGACAAGCGCAGCAACAGCTTTTCTAGATGTGGATTTAAAAAACAGTGCATGTTTGATTATGTATTTATGTCATCGGTGCCTAATAGCGCGTAGGATGTCCTTTAGTCTGGCGAAGTGCACCAACTCGGCGTTATATCAATTCGATTACATAAATGGTCGGTGATCTCTGGAAAGATGATAAGGAACCAAGCCATCTCAACAGCTGTCCACAGCTCTGATAATTTGTAGGCGTTAGATCCTTCTTGCCAATAGACTACTCCGCCATGTCCCATAAATGCCCGATTGAGCCTACGTTTGATGAACGTAGCAGCTACACCATTCGTTAGATGCCTCCAGTATGTTCTGCAAACAGATTCTGCACAATTTTGGTCTGAGAAAATGGTACATTTTTTCTGTTGGAATAACCAAAAATTGGTGAGATACACGGTAACTATGAATGGGTGTAAATGATTACGAAATAGTGCAAATTACAAATCACATGTTAATGGCGTATTTAGTAGGGCCTGCGAACTCAACACATGCCACGTTAACATACACCGCACTATGTAACCACCACCAAGAGCCAACAAGCTGTCTAATTGATAGTTGGATTTCATGGTCTCATGTGGTCTGCTGGATACTCGAATGTTAGCACCAATCAAAAACAATTGGAAGTATGACCCATCCGTCCACACCACATGTTCCCAGTCCTCGCGAGGTAAATTAGCGAAGTCACAAAGCCATGTAGGGAACACCCTAGTAGTTCTTCTGTTCCAATATGCTATGGAATCTAAAGAATGCTCAAATGGTCTACCAGATATGTCTCTGTTACTTTCTGCATTGAATGTAAATTTGATTTCAGTCAGTGTCTCTTGTCTGCTACAGACAGTTCTTTAGAGATGCTTCTGTCCTTTAGGAATCTGTGGTCAGCACTGCGTTGTAAAAAGTGGTCAGTAATAACTTCCACTATGTGTTCCTGGTATACACATGACACGATCGCGGAGTGTGAAATGTCTTCAAAATTTCAGAAATGGAAAGTCCCATCTTTCAGGCACTGTTCAATCTCGCGTCGGCTTACCATGAAAGTACAAACTACTGGTGTTCACATCAGATTTCAGATCACAACAGAATAAGTTTGGACATTTTCATTGGCGTGCTAGTTCATGACTTAAGTCATCAATGTCGACACATTTTTTTTTAAGCACGTTCACCCTAAGCAAGGCAGTAAAGCCACCAAGACACGAGGGGTTACTGGGCGTGGAGGAGCCTAGGGAACGAGAGTAGATGAAGAGTAATCAGGAGGATAGCAATTGACATTGGATTTAGATTTTCGCAGATTATATGGTTAGAAATTTGGCTGGAAAGCATGGAGCCGGAAGGGAGTTCAACCATCCAGAAACGCGAGAAAAGAAACTGTTAGCATAGAATTTACGGTTACATATAGCAGGTTCGACTGTAAATTGGTGAGATATCAACGCGAGGCTAGTACTCTGCCTAACGTTGGAGCGTCTAGGTACCAAAGCGAAGAACTCCACCGAACAATTATCATGAAAGTATTTATAGAATAGGCAAAGGGAGGCAACCTTATGGTCGTGGGAAATATAAAGAGAGAGAGAGAGAGTACATGTATACATATATAATAAGTGTTAAAAGATAGATATGCGTGCACGGAGGAGGTTATACTAGAAAAACATTTACCCTGATAATTCTCGTTCTGATTAGTCATACACTCTTTGAGAACAATGTTTAATGACACTCACATGGCCGCTCCACCCATGTGTACTTGATTATGTTGTTATAATTTTGTTCCTTTATTCAATATAAATATATAATTTTTCTGCATATATATATATATATATATATATATATATATATATGCAGAAAAATTATCTTGTAAAAATTCATTTTTCAGCACATAAGTGTGTGTGTCTGTGTGTGTGCGTGTGTGTGTGTGCGCGCGCTGAAAAATATTGCCTAACCCACTTCTTGAAATATAGGTTTCAAGCTAGGATGTCTTGTGATGTAATTTACAGGCCCATGGCGTATATATATATATATATATATATATATATATAGATAGATAGATAGATAGATAGATAGATAGATAGATAGATAGAGAGAAAAAGAGAGAGAGAAAGAGAGAGAGAGAAAGAAAGAGATTCAAACACCTAATAAATTATTCAGTTTTAAACTGTAAAAATTAAAACAAATTTTGTTAAAATTCATTTTTCATCGAAAATGTTTTTCTTCAGACAATATTATCTTTAATATATATTATTGATAAAAGCTTAATTAATAATGTCTAAGTTTTATTGCGTTTTTTTTTTATTTTTCGATTCTGAACAGATTTCAGTAAGATCGAGTCCCATTTTGCAAAAGAAAATCGGTGATTTAAATGTTTAAAAAAAAAACTACTTTTAACGAATGTAGTCACTAAAAATTATCCCGAATTTCTCAAGCTTACATAAAATTAAGTAAGGTGAAAAATCACATGTAAAATAAAACATATTTTTATTAGGATTTTCTAAAAATAATTTCAAATATAATTTGATTCGATTGTGAGTAAATCCTGAAAATTTAATTAAAATTCCACAATTATTTCATTTTTGTAAGAATTTCCAAATTATTGTGTCTGTCACCGCAAAAAAGAGGCTACAATTTCCTATGCTAAAAGTTAATACAACCGGTAACGGAAAAACAATTCTTTTATTAAATTTTCGAATCTTCTAAAAAGGAGTAAAAAATTGAATTGAATATTCAAAAGATACTTTGATCCTTCCCCTTGATATGAACATAACAATTTTGACGATAAAACTATGTTTTCATTAGGTTTGGGGCATGTTTTCAACGCGGTATGCTGATATTTTAGCGATCTCATAGACGCTCCTAGTTAAAGTTCACAATATCAGGGATAGGGCGTATGTAAATAAAACAGTGAACATTGAACTCTATAACCAGAGGCAACAGTTTGTTTCATGCTAACCGCAATCTTCAGTCTATCTATATATATATATATATATTATATATATGTATATATATATATATATATATATATATATATATATATATATATATATATATATATTGTGTGTATTTAGGCAACATTTTTTCATTGATGCATGTTTCATTAAATAATATAGACAAGTTTTGTCTATTTTATGCAAATTCCTTTCATATCAGCTGATAAGTTTATAACATTATCATTGAAAGACGAAAGAAAATCACCATATTGATACATGTTTTTTAATCCTATCTAAGCTTTCGGCTTACATAAGCCATCATCAAAGATGACAATAACATTACAATATATTAAACAATACTGGAAATAATTTCCAAGCAACGACAAACTCGTGCATACGAGACGCTGTAAGCAAAAATCGTACGGCGGCTCACACATCGCCACGGGAGAGTGAATACGTAATAGTTCTCGTTTTCACTCTCGCGTGATCATGTGTGACTAATATATATATATATATATATATATATATATATATATATATGTTTTAGAGATTATAGAAGAAACCCAGAATAATGTTATCTGCATATCATTCAAAAGAGACTCAGAATGACTCTAAGTAGAAAATCAGGTAAATATAGTCCAGATGAGTCAAGAATACATTCGAAGACAATTTACGAGCAAAACATTCTGCTTTATTAGAAGATGTTAACATCTCAAATTGAGTGAAGAGATTAGAATACTTTCGGACGTTGTACGCTCCGGTCCTCTTCAGAGGATTGGAATGTCGAACTGAACCCTTTATTTCGCTTGCTGGGGTAGACTGTTCTAGTTCCACGTGCCATATCTAATGGGTATCCGTGAATTAACAGGAGATAACTGACATCCATTAGACATGGCACATGGAACTAGAACAGTCTACCTCAGCTAGCGAAATAAAGGGTTCAGTTCGACATTCCAATTATCTGAAGGTAAAAAGAATTGTTTTTATTAATGCATTCTCCGTGTCGAGAGTATGTTATAAATTTGGATATGTAACCCCGACAAAGTTATAAAGTTATTGACATTTCCAAATGGAAAATGGAGAACGTATAGATAAAAATAATTTCTTTTATTTATTTTTCTACCCATTCTGAAGGATTTCATTCTCAAAACTCGGACACTTAAGCCGGAGAATATAAAATGTTAAACGATTTTTTTTTTTAAAGTCACTCATTTTCTTTCTCTTTTTAGTCCCAAGCAACGTCATCTTAGGAAAAATAATATAAGATTTAATTATCTTAAAAACACAAATCCATACACACACAACACATGAAATGCATTATCGGATATTATTTACGAAACATACTTTCATGAACGTTTTTCCAAGTGTCAATAAATTATAACTCTGTCGGGATTACATGCCGAAATTTATTGCATATATATATATATATATATATATATATATATATATTAAACTACTAGGAATACTCGGTTGAAAAAAAAGCCTCGGATAACGCAATTTGTAAGTCTATCAAAACAAATTGGTACCCGAGGAAAAAAATTGAAAAAAAAAGAACTGGAAACATCCGAACAAAGCGAAATAAATCCTTCAGTGCTTTAAGTTTCTAGTTCAAAGAAAAAACCACAAGCGAGTGATAAAGCTAAAACGTAGAGTGCTCAATAGGGTAAATAGAGCAGGGACAAATGAAATAAATCCTAAAGAGCCAGGAACAACCTACCTAGGTTTCATATAAACAGATCTTCAGGGTAAACTGGCTCCATATATATATATATATATATATATATATATATATTAGGTTGGTGCAAAAATAATGTTTTTCACGTTAAAAAATACGTCAAAAACCGACATTATTTTTCCACCAACCTTATATATATATATATATATATATATATATATATATATATATATATATATATATATATATATATATATATATACTGTTTAATATAAAGAAATAAAAATGGAGCCTGTATTTCAAATACGAATAGTCAAAAATGGAAAAAAATGAAATCGACCGTAGTCAGGAGGATCAGGTGTCAGTTCGAACGATCCTTTCCATATCTGCTCCGCCTTTGTTACATACAGTTTTGAGTTTTCCTTCTCTTAGATTAAGGTTATCGAACCCAGTCTGCCTACTATTTATCCATAGCTGTGGGGAGAAGAGTTGGATTCATAACTTGTCCACGTAAGCTAATGAAATGGACTCGACAGGATTTCGAACACGTTTCTCAGATTTCTCAATCCGAGCCACAAGTCTTTACTCTGCTGTGGCCCCACCGAATAAAAAACTTTTGTCTTAATAAAAATGTCAGAGTCAAAATAATTCCACTAATTCTTCGTTTATATATTTATATTGATAGATGTACGTTTGTGTGTATGTTGTGGGAGTGTATATACAACCTTGTATAAACCTACGTGAGTGCTTTCCTGCATGTGTATTAGTGCACATGTATGTTTATGCGTTTGTTCTTGTGCAAATAAAGGGCGTGTAATTGTCTCCCTCTTTCTGCCTGTATCTATGCACTCGTGTGTGTGCAAGCGTGTGCGTGTACGCGCTAGCGTGTGTTTAAAGTTAAAAAAAATGTCCCGACGCTAAACGTCTCTGAACTTTCTTTTACCTCGGCGTCATTTCCCGCTAGGCAAAACGTCTTCATCAAAAAGCCTTGTCTGCTAATCGCAGCCCGGGTCGTCCAAGCCAACATCCATTGGGTCTAATCAATGGACCAACTCCACCCTTGCCTCATACGAACAGTGTGTTATCGCATAGCAGGCTCCATCACTAGCCTCATGGCCTGTTGCATAATGCACGGTGGTCCCAAATTAAGTTGACTCTTTTTTAAAAAAAACATTCGAGTGAAAATACACACACACATACATACATATATATATATATATATATATATATATATATATATATATATATATATATATATATATATATATCAGTTTGGATAAAATGTAGATCGGAATCCGAAACAATGATAAGATAAAGAACAAATAGGAAACGTAAATCTCTTGAAACTTCGGAGGGATTTGTCATCCTTGAATTTGAAACGCCACAAATTATACTAACGTTGGTTTAAAAGATTCGAAAGAACGTGATACACGATTGACCAATGAAAATCAGACAACAATCTCATTCTCTGATAAAGCTTTAATAAAAGTAAAACATGTAAAATTGGTAAATATTACCTATTTGTTATTATCATATATATATATATATATATATATATATATATATATATATATATATATATATATATATATATATATATCGCTCTTCATTAATGAATAGAGCACTCTGGCTATCTGGCGTTTGTTTACATTCGTAAAATCAATATGCTATAATTCGTCTTTCTTTCTGCCGAAGCACCGATGGCTTAGATGTAGATTCTCCGACTGATACGAGACCGGACGATTTTCGATCGCGGCTTGAAGTATTCGGTTGTCCATTCGCATTGATGACCTATGATACAACGAAACAGGCCTGTGTGCGAATGCCGTTATATATATATATATATATATATATATATATATATATATATATATATATATATATATGTGTGTGTGTGTGTGTGTGTGTGCGCGCGATGTATATATTGTCGCCATTTGGTTTTTAATTTAGCGCATGCAAGTTGCTTTTGATTTTGTTGACTGCACAGTATAGTAGGGTCAGTTGGGCACCGTCTGTGAGTAAAAGAGCACCATGAAGAAACTCACGTCGCCAGTCATTTGGAAATGGCATACTGCACTGCGTGGCATTCATGCTGGAAGCTTCAATACGAACATTTCAGGGCATTTAGGTCTCAATTTGAGGACAATGTAGAGGATTCGGAAAGTGCTGGAAGTCGATATTGTTGGTTATGAATGTGATTACGAATGTGATTGGAATGATCATTAGCGACGTAATGCCTCCGTTCATTTTCACACCTTTTATATATATATATATATATATATATATATATATATATATATATATATATATATATATATGTGTGTGTGTGTGTGTGTGTGTGTGTGTAAAACACGTTTATAAATTTAACATAATCGCTTTTTATTTAAGCTTCATCAGAGAATGAAATATGCAATTTTATTTTCTTCTCCATATTTGATTTTCTGACGGCACTTAAATAAAAATCGAAATATAAAATTAATAAAATTTTTTCCTCATCCTATCATATATATATATATATATATATATATATATATATATATATATATATATATATATATATATAATGGCTATACCAGAGTTGCTGATGTCTGCCGTTGTGGAGAAGATTCAGTGTGTCTTCTGCATTTGAACCCCCCTACAATTACAAAAGTCAAGGAGCCGTTGATAATGATGATGATGATATATGTATACCCACACAGATATATATATATATATATATATATATATATATATATATATATATATATATATATTATACAGGGTGTTTCAAAAAGAATACGCCAAAATCATCACGTGATGTGTCAATAACGAAAAAAAATTACAAATCTCTAGCATGAACACATGTGTTGTATATACATTCAAGTTTCATTTCATGTTTTATAAATGCTCAATGTGGCCACCACCGGCAGTGCGGACAACATCAAGCCGATATGAGAATTCCTCCGAAACACGCCTCAGCATGTCACGGTCCACCATGTTGATTGCAGCTCTTATTTGATCTTTCAAGTCATCGATACTTGCTGGAAGTGCTGGAACATAAACTTGCTCTTTAACATACCCCCACAAGAAAAAGTCACACACAGTGAGGCCCGGTGATCTGGCAGGCCAAACACAGAGAGCAAGGTCTTTAGCACCTCTCCTCTCAATCCATCGCTGAGGCACGTTTTCATTCAGATGAGCTCTAACCCCGAGATGCCAATGGGATGGTGCTCCATGTTGCTGAAAAATGAAGTCATTCGAATCTGCCTGCATTGTGACAATGGCATTTGTTTTCACGAACTCAAGCACTGTTTTTGCGTGCTTATGGTCGCGAAAACAAATGCCATTGTCGCAAAAACAAATGCCATTGTCACAAAAACAAATGCCTTCTGCTGAGGAGTTGCGATTTTGATTGATCTTCCCACAATTCAGCTGCACCGGAAGTTATACTAACGACAGTGGTGAAACTGACACCCAATCAAACTTTGATAACTACTCTATCAAATAACCACTGATTGAGTCCACTACAATGCTATAGACCTGAAAAAATAGCGCAATGATTTTGGCGTATTCTTTTTGAAACACCCTATATATGCGTGTGTACACAAGGTGTCCTTAAAGTCTGTGTGCAATTTAAAATACTTAAGTATTTTAAATTGCATGCAGACTTTATGGACACCCTGTGTGCGTGTGTATATATATATATATATATAAATATATATATATTAATCAGTTAAGTGACTGGAAAAATTTGTACCAAAAAACGGACGTATAAAGCTCAATGTAGCTGCATTGAAAAAAGACACGCAGGGCAAGTAATTTTATAAATATCTTGCCATCCCAAAGTTCTGTTCTGATTTCAAATTATAAAGAACGAGTGTTGAAATCTTACATTTTATTGCAATTATTCATCAGTGTAGTTTTCATGATTATCTCTGACTTCCTTCCTTCTGCTTACAAGCTTTTTAATCCCACTAATAAAGAACTCTTTCGATTTCGAAGAGATGATTCTGTAATGCCAATTTCGACACAGACATAGCTTTTGACAGTTAATCTATCTAAATGGTTCTGCAAACTACGAATGGTAGTCTGAAGAAGCAAGGCCGGGAGAATAAAATGGATGAGGAATTCTTTTCCAAACAAATTCTACAATCTTCTGGTATGTGATTTTAGCATTGTGGGGTCTTGCATTTTCCTAATGAAACACTACTACTTTTCGATTCACTAAAACGGGTTTTTTTTCTTCAAAGCCGCGTTCAAACACTAATTGCTGACAGTAGACATGAGCATTGATTATTGCATTAGTTGGTAGCAACTCAAAAGGAATTATTTCTTTGCATCCCACCAAATTGAGAGAAGAAACTTCTGCGCATGAAGTTTCCTTCACGGTTGTGTTTCAGCCTTTTCCCTATTACCAAGCAACTGTCTACAACGTTTAACATTTTGATAAAAAATCCATTATTCAACACCAGTCACAAGTTTATCCAAAAAGGGCAAGATGAGTTCACGGGAATGAACAGAAGAGCAGACGTCAGCTAGGGATTTGTGGTTGACTTCAGACAATTCGTGAGGTACCAATTTTCCAACTTTAGCCAACATTCCAAGTTGTTGAAGATGACGATGAACAGTTGTATGACTTGAACGATACTGAAGAATTTTGTACAATTGCTTCCACAAGGAGTTCATCATCAAACTCAACTGGACATTCCTGTTCGGTCTTCAGCTTCAAGGCTAAAATTTGCACTTCTGAATTTGGCAAACCATTTTCTGCATGTTCTTTCATTCAGGCATTTTTCTCCATAAACTGAGTGAATATTTCGTGTCGCTTCGAATACACAGTACCATTTTTAAACTCATAAAGCATTATGTGTGTTAAATGCTCCTTCGACACCTCCATATTTGAGGGGCTAATTTGAGTAATTCATTCAGTCAAATTATTCTGTAAAAAGAAATTATATTAAGTTAAACTCTTCTAAATTCATATGATTATCAATCAGTATCATTTTACATTATAGAATACTGTAAAATTTGATTGAAATTACATGTACAATATTTCGGACAGACCTTATGGGATGACCTGAGATATATATATATATATATATATATATATATATATATTATATATATATACGGACAGAGAGAGAACAGATTTGTTCTAGCGGTACGGAATGTATCCATTTCTTCCCGAAGATTAACGCATTTCTATAGTAGGGCAATTTACAGTGAAAAACATTTCTAATTTTCAATAAACGTATGTTTCTGTAATGCTTTCATTAATTCTTATCTACAAACAACACGTTTTTTCCTTATTATCAATACTTTTTATTGTCAAAGATTAACAATGTATCTACAATATCAGCAATATATTTGCATTGAACATATATACATTATACATATATACATAATATACATTATATATTAACAATTAATTTCCGTTACGTATGACCGTTCGATTCTCCTAGTAATGTTTGCATTAATTGCTGACTACACACAAGATTTTCCAATTTCTATAGTAAAACCTGGAGTGATATATTTACGTTATAAATTCCTATACGGCTCTTTTCTGCCAATGAAGCATATATATATATAATAATGCCTGTAAATTACTTGATGAACATAGGACCGCAAGATATCGTTACGGTTTCTATAACAAGCCATTTTTTAAGTAGTAGGTTGTTACTGCACAACTCCCAAGATATTGCAAGTTTCTGGCTCTTTCAGTCGCCACCCTCTTGACCCAGGGCGACACTAGCTCCTCAAGGCACTTGATCTAGATGGTTGAGTCTTAAGCTTCTCACCAACAAATTCGTGTGTTTTTATCTTATCAGAATAATCAACCCCGAACCTGGAGGATCAGGTTTTGAATTCAGAATTGTCCTTTCCCTAGACCAGTTGCTACCCAAGGCTATAGAACCGGGCCTATGCTGCTATATATCCATAGCTGAGTGGAGAAGATTTGGGTTCATAACTTGCCTACGTAAGCGAATGTAACTAGACAGGATAGCCGGAGGCAGACAAAAAGGATTCTTAAGTGAATGGATTCGACTGGAATTCGAACACGCCTCTTCGACTCCTCAATCCGAGCCGCTATCCATTACTCCACCTCGAAGTATATATGAATAAAGGCTATATGAATGAAGTTTACATGAATGAAGCTTATGTGAATGAGGCTTACATTATTTATATTCGAACGATTATCCTTAGCTTTGCTTTTATTATTGATACGAACAACAGATACATTAGTCAGAATTTAAATAATATAAATAATGAGTTAATTCGTTCAAATGATTCACACAAAAAAGTCAAGATTATATCTCCAGATTAAAAATGGTGTGTTCTAAAAAAGATCCGAAGAATTTCAGGCAGTGTTAAAAAGGACGTGTGTGTATCGGCTACAACATGGCGATTGAAACACCAAAGATAAGGATATCAATCTGGAAAATTTTTAGAGTACAGGATGCCATGGATAAATCTATCGTCTAAATAACGCTAAAATGAAAATAATACTGACGTCTTATTTTGACAGACATATTTACTAAAATTACATGAAAATATCTTGAAATACTAAAGAGAATTGAATAAATTTTATTTAATTTTTATTGAATAAATTTCATTCAATAAAATCGCCATTGACTTCAACCCCGGCTTCCAGACGACTTCCAGATCTTCTGTAATTGTTCTGGTTTAGGTTGATGAATGCTGTCATAATCCTTGTCTTCAGTTCATCATTCGTGTTACAAGGAATTTGTTAGTCTCTCACTCAACTGCGCACCACACATAATAATCAGTTGGGATGCAGTCTGGGGAGTTAGGTGACCAGGTGTAAGGGGTGATGTAGTCGTAGAAATTGTCTGACAGCCACGATTGGCTTCTCCTGTTTGTGTGGTATGGTGCAGAGTGCTTAGCAAGATATTAACTCTTCCAGGCAGCACCCTCTTGACCCAGGGCAACACTAGCCCCTCAATGCACTTGATGTAGGCCTCCGTGTGGAGTCTTATGTGCTCACCAACAAATTCGGGAGTTTTCCGAGATGCTGTATCTTGGTAATCACCATCAGACTCATCCAACTCTATCTGAATCCTCTGCACTCTCTTCAGATTGACACACAAACATTCTGAATTGTTCGTAATGAAGCTTCCGGCGCGAATGCCAAGCAGTACAGCATACCTTTTCCAAATTTCTGGTGGAGTGTATTGCGTCATGGTGCTCTTTTACTCACAGACGTTGCCCAACTGAGCCTGCAGTCAACAAAATCAAAAAACAAGCAACGCGCATGCGCGAAATTAAAAATATAAAATGGCGACAATTTACCTATCGCACCCTGTATATTGACTAACATAATTTTATACTAGAATATAAAAAAACACGTATCCATGGTTCAACAACACATTCGGATTATCAATTTACAAATCAACAGAAGTTATGTAACAATTCAATAATGCACATCTAGCACAATATTAATGTACAATTCATATCTTTGTGGTATTAGCGTTCTTAGACACTGAAATCAAACACATTAGATAGGAATTTAATGGTTAAAGTAAGCACGTCCATTACGTCGCAAAAAATTAACATACCCTGACAAAAAAAGCCCCTAAACTTGATTCAACAATTTTTTATCATTTAAATGTTTATATTACTATTAAAAGAAAAGACCAAAGTATTTTCTGAATATTTTTTCATATTTTTTTATCCTTCCTATCATGTCCAAAATTTTATTTAAATATCTTGTTTTTTTTAGTCAACGAAATTACAATAAACTCAATCGTATCAGGCATTTTTTTTAAGTGCGAATTGACGTACGTCAATGTATCGACAACTTACGTCAGAGGAATTTGTCGGATGGTAGGACAGAAGTGACAAAATTTCTCCTAATTTTAAATGGACCTATTCAGTAGAGTTAAATGGGAAAAAAAGCGAACAATTTTAATGCCTTTTCATAATGTGTGCGATTTAAATGAGGCTTTGATATATGAACTACCGGAAAACCGGTTTTGGTATTTCTGCAATGTTAAGAGACTGTGACATTTTTTTTTACTCAGTGGTATTTACTGTATATTATGTCTCCGTTTCAATTTGTGTTTATTCCGCACGTAAGCTTCCAGAAAAATATAAAAACCACCTCGTTGCATTTAGGTAGATATTCTGTGTAAAAAAAATTCTCGTCACTGATATGCTATAAGAGTTTGATACATTCGATGGCGTGGCTAAGCCACAGTAGGTCATAGTCGATTATTGCCGAAAGGAACATATGTATGTTATAACTGGTTGAATGAGCAAAAAGCATGTAAACGCGTCACTTGATTGAAATATGCGTATATATTATACAGCTTTATGAACGAAAATGTACAATAAATCGCCTAGATAGCAATTGCCATCAGTCAGAAGACAAAGACAGTAAGATTGAGAAAGAAGAGAATCGTAAACTTTCTCGCGCTTTAATATAATTGAAAGTAGTCAGATGACATGAGCCTGTTATTTGTAAGAAATAAAACTGTGTTCAATTACTCATTCTCTCCCCAATCGACATCTAAATACCGTCCTGGGTATGACGACAAACTACATCCGCGTCCAGGGTAAGACGATAAACTACGTCCAACAGCAAGGCCTCTGATCAGGAGGCTTTGAGGAGTGTGGAACCACCTCTTAATTGCTGATGTTCCCAAGTCCGTACTGACCTGGGGTGGTAGCACCTGTCAGGGTCCCAGCTATGGGCAAATAGTTAACCCCGAAACTGAGGTAAAAATCATTTTGAAAGTGTAAAAATTGATTTTCAATACCAAAAATACTTTGTAAAAAATTATTACCAGAAATAAATTTTTGAAGGAAACAAACTATTACCAGCAATACATTTTTGAAAAAATAATATTACCAGCTATACGTTTTTGAAAAAATATTACCAGCTATACATTTTTGAGGAAAAAAGAAAAAAACAAAAATAGGTTTTTGGCAAAACAAAAATATTACCAAAAAAAAAAAAAAGTTGTCGGCATTAAATGACCCATTGAGGTTGATATGCCGTAAAACAAACCAAACCAAACGACATCTAAATAAATCGAAAGATCTCAACTAAACTAATAGAACTTCAAGTACTATTTCGACATTTCTAAGTCTATAATCATAAGTCCACCTTTCAAATAAAATACTAAATATACTAATATTAAAATCGTGACCAAATAACAGGTGTAAGTCACTACTTGGGCATACTTCTCTCCTATAACTGTGTCACAGACCAGGCAATTAAAGATGAAAATGTTGCTTCTATTGTTCTCCTTGGTAGGATTTAATCATTTACTGAGGATGAGGAGGGCTATGCTGATAGGTATTCATAGTTGAAGATGGTTTAAACAAAAGATATCAACATTCTTTACCAAGTGTTGCATGAATACAGAGACCTGGTGCACTACTAGAACGGTTGCCAACTAAGGCTATAGAACCCAGTCTGTCCTGCTATTTAACCATAGCTAGGGGAGTAGAAGAAGAGGATTCATACCTTTCCCTAGGGTATTGGCACATAAATGAATGTAATGGATTCGAGTGGAATTCGAACACAGCTCTCCGATTCCTCAATCTAATCCGCTATCCATTACTCCACCGTCCCTCCAATATATATATATATATACTGTATCACAGCTCATCATTGTGGGCTAGACATTTTTTTTTTAAGCGATTCACCCCAAGCGAGGTGAGAAGCCACTAGGACGCAAGGGGTTACAGAAAATTTGGAGGAAGATCAGATAGGAGTGATAGAGGAAAGGATGACGAGAAGGATAGTGGATAGATCAAGGCAACTGGAGATGTTGATTGACATTACATTTGAATAGTTGGAGATTATAGCTCTCAGGGAAAATGGAATAGGGAAGGGAGTTCCACAGGCGAGAGGTGCGAGACATGAAGCTATTGGGGTAGAAGAGACGGCTACATTTAGGAGTTTCGACAGTGAAAGGGTGAGAGCGGGATTCTAGCCTCGTAGGGCGCTTGAACTCATGAAGTCTGGGAACCAGCGAATGCAGCTCCTCGGAGCAATTACTATGAAAGTATTTGTAAAACAGACAGAGAGAGGCGACGGCGCGTCTGTGAGAAAGTGACTGTAGACGAGATGCCAGAACAGGGCCAATTATATTGCATATCCGCCTCTGGAGCTTATCAAGAACCCCGAGGCAAACAGAAGGGGCTCCAGACCATGTATGGCAGCAATACTCCATGCAAGGGCGAATTGTTGATTTGTAGATCTGCAGGATCGATTCCGGGGAGAAAAACTTCCTGGCGCGGCATAGGGAGCCAACTTTCCTTGCGGTGGACGAAGCAATTGACTCAATGTATTCGTTCCAACTCAGGTCAGCAGTCAAGGTGATACCGAGCAACCGCAGAGAGGTGCTCTCGAGAAGTTGAGCGTCAGACACTCTAATGGAGGGCAGGGTAGGATCCGATAAATTTCATTGGAGACAACTGACACTGACATTAAGGATTTATTATATGCTTCTTGCATTCATACAAGTAATTTCTTTTCTGGACATTGAGTGTGTATCAATAAATAATCTATTACTTATTATCAAGGACATTTTTAACTGAATATGTAGATTTCTTTTGTTATATGCATATGTAGTAATGGAAACGTTTTTAAACTACCGAGCACGGTTAG